>CM070526.1:40293142-40921005 GCA_036346145.1 Olyra latifolia
TTCGTAGTGTTTCTAGCTCCCTCCAAACGGTGTTCCAAAGATTTGGTGATGATGTGCGTACCAGGAGATTAGTGCTCCATGAGAATGCTATCTAGGCCGTCGTTCGGCCTCCTCCCTCTGTTCCTTGTGCATAAACTTGTTCTGGGTCTTTTCCGCTATGAATATATAATCGTTTGGTATCATTCAGAAAAAAAAAAGCTGTTGAGACTGGATATTCAGTCGTCAATCAGCATTGATCCGGATAGTTAGTCATCTCTCTCTTTTTTCCTGCCCTTCTCTATCTATGAAATTCCTAATTAAGAGACGGGAACAAGCCTAAGGGCTTCTTTCTATCAAGCAGAAAGGAAGAAGAAAAGAACCAGACAAAAACTCAAAGCACCCCTCACCTCCGGAAGGAGAGAGCACAACAACGGGCTCAATGTGATAGCATCGTCCTTTATAACGATCAAAATTGGTAAGTCCATCAGTCTAAACAGTTGTCTATATACTAGTAGAAGATTCGCTTATCCAGCCCTCTTCACGAACTTGTGCAATCAATGCCACAAAGATAGCAAACTTTGGTGTACCTGCCAACCTCTCCGGCCGATCGAACTGCTTGGCTCATGCCCAGACACTCGATGAACACATGCAATCGAATATTTCAATTGATGACTAAAGCCGGTCGAACCGGAATTAATCTATTCTGGCTGCACATGGCACATAGCCACAAAATTTATATTTATGTCCTTGAAATTCAAACACAAACTCAAATACAAACATATCATCATCAAATACCCATCACATGGTTTCATATAGACGATCGAATGACACAAATGTGCTCTAATGTTTCGGAAGCTGAATCTTATAGCCACACATGACAACAGTACTACCCAGGCCACCAGCATATAAATACGGCAGCTTCCATCTATGATTGGCACCAAACATGCTTCAGCAGCTATATCAACGGCTAGCCGCCACAAAGCGTTTGTTCAGTTTCTTTCTTTCGTTGCGATGGGAATGAGAGGACTTGGGAATGGATTTACTTGCTAATTCATTCGATGCTGTTAGGATCTGTATTTTGTTTGTTGCAGAAAAGTCTAGGATAGCTAGGTGCGTCGGTGCGTCACAACTCACAATCTCGTCTCTCTTGCTTCTGGATCAGACATCTAGAAAGCAGAGTCAGACACTGTAGCATCCTGAGCCAGTAGCACATAGTCTCACGCCTTGCTTCTCCTTGACGATTGGTCCAGGACACACTCTGCTTTGCTTCAGCGGTCCTAGCGGAGTAGACATGAGGGTCCGGTGCCTCATTGGTTGACTCAAGTCACCCTTTCTTTCCTCCGGCTGTCCTAGTGAAGCAAAAGCGAGGGTCTGGCGAAGCTCATGCTTCAGTTCGCTGAGAACTATCAGGCTGTTGCACTACCCTGCAACAAAGACTAATCCACACATATGATTTTCATGTATGCAATATAAATAATTTAAAAGATATTTGTAGCTAAATATTTAAAACTTTGACCTACATGTAATTCAACCGTCATATATTTGTAACTAGAGGGAGTAGCTTCCATTATTTTTAGCTCAGTGGAATGACCAAGCTATACGCAATAGTCATAGTATGTCCATGGTATTTGTTATCTGTCCTCCTAGCGGTATTTATCGTGTCCCTCCTAACGTATTTGGTATGTTCTGTAGACACACAAAACATCTGTGTCATACCTATCAAGAGATATTTAACTAGCTATCAAAGCATAGAGGCTACAAGATATCCTAGATTTGGCGGTGCTTGTTTTTACTCAGATTTCGTTGGTAGACAATACATGCCACACTTTATCTAACTTTACCACTTCCCTTCCATACATAAAGATGCGGCAAAATGTTACAATCAGTGGAAAGCTCAGTACCTCACCCAAACGTACCACTGCCACTATCTTTCCATCCACAACGTTGCCCTTTCTGGTTTAGGCAAACCAATTGAGCTATCTTTTACTATCCTCCAGCAACGGTCGTAAATTACTTCAGTGCATAAATACAACCCCAAGTAAATACTATCTTGTTTAAGTCTGATCTTCTCACTTTGTTTATTGAAATACTATCCTAGTCGATATTGTTGCGAATCGCTATTTCAATTAAGGTTAGGTTTTACCTTTGTTCTATAAGCTAGTTTGACTTAACAATTCAGTTGATAGTCTCTTTACTCTCGTTTTATCGACTTATAGCTTGCTATTAACCGATAGTCTATTTACCTTTTGTTCTATTGACTTGATTAACTTGTTGATGTAGTCAATAGTTTGTTTACTCTTCGCTCTGCTACTTAGTTGATTATATCGGCTTAGTAGTAGTTTGTTTACTCTTTGAATCCATTGGTATTTAGCCGATAGATTTGTTATATATTAGATTTGTTGACTCTTTTGCTTATCCTCAAGATCAAACAAATTCAATCTCTATTTAAGATCTAATTAGATAGTTAAAGCTGACTACGTCTTTTCATACCGATTGTAGGATCAAATCGGTTAGCACACTCTAAACCCATCGATTTGGTGCTGACGGAGATCCTAAGTCCTAAACCCACGTGTGTTTAACAATCAAATTTTTAGTGTGACAACGGTGTTTGTTTTTACTCGACATTTTATTGGAAGCCAATACATGCCACACTTTACCTAACTTTTCCACTTTCCCTTCCAAACATAAGATGTGGCAAAATGTTACAATCATTGGCAAGCTTATGACCTCAACCAAACGGACCACTTTGCCACTTTTTCTTTCCATTTACGGCAAACCAATTGAGCTGTCTTTTACAATCCTGTAGCAACGGTTGTAAATTATTGCAGTGCATAAATATATCCACCAAGCCCTACCCAGCTAGCATTTCATTTGAACATGGCCTTCAGTGTGTACCATCTTTTCTTTTTACCTCTTTATATAGCTCATGTACGTTGCAACAACTTCTCATCAGTTGTTGGAATTTGTCGGTAGCAACATCTCATGATAGGGAGTCACTGCAAGGAAAGAGCAGAATGTGTAGCGTTTCTTCTAGTCATGGGAGGTATCTAGAGAATTTCATTATCTTTGTTGCTCATTTTTTACACTGGTTAGCTCATAAAGACATAGTGTTGGACCCGTGCTTACACAAGATTGGAGACATGTTCACAGTCCACAGAGGTCCACGTGGCCATGGTATGAAGAAGATCCGTCATTGTCAATCATGACAATCCAACATGCAGAGCTTCCACTCACTACCATATTCCTACAAATCCCTATCGGGGAGAAAAGCAATAATAAAATAACAATTCCCATCAGGAAAATGTAATCTGACAGGAAACCGTTAGGCAAATATCCTTAGTTTTAGAAAGCCATTTAAATTCAATTCTTGCCTGACAGCCTCCCATCAGGAAAACTAAACTCGATGGTTCAGATCGTCAGAAAATAGGGGAATTAATCTGACGGCTTTTACCCATCAGGTTTAATTTTCTTGGCAGTCCTGACCCATCGGAAAAGGAATTTTCGCTACCGTGTGGTCACCATTAGAAAAACTGTCACCATCAGGGTCATAGGAATTTTTGTGGCGGCTAAGCACATCAGGAACATCATCACCACCAAGAAAATGTGTTTTACTGATGGTTGTAACTGTCAACCAAATTATCAATGCCTTAAAAATATAAAAATTCCTAATTTCGCACATTCATTTGCATGCTCACATATATTACAGTCAGATGGTGACAAATATTAGTCGTTGAGCCAAGGAATGTCTAGCCACACTTAGACAATGACTGAGATATTTCATGGATCTTGTTAGAGATAATCTAGATGTGGTAATCTGCGGTGTGCAGATAAGTCCAGCGTGCGTGGTGTGCGTGCGTTGAGTTATGTTAATTCCGTTGAGCGGTGTGCGCAACGGATAGGTTTTTGCTTCCTGTTATTTAGGATCGTTGGTTAGTAACGGTCCTGGTTGCGTGGAGTGCGTCTATATATAGCAGGAGGATTTTACCTATTGGATGTAATTCTTGTTTTGCTTGCGTGAAGTAATACAGAGAAAATCGCTCCACAAAATCGTTTCTTCGTATTCTTACTGTTGTCGGATACGCTACAGATCCGTGGCGACGACGCTGGAAGCTGCTGCGCAGATCGTGGGAGTTGATGCTTGATTCATCATCTGGTATCGAGCCAGCACTGTGCGTATGCCCAAGATCCTTCGACTTGAAGCCATGTCCATCGTCACGCATGAGCAGCAGCAAAGGAGGAGGCGGCGTGCGTTCCACTACCCGCTGCTCACGACGACGAACTATACGACATGGGCAATCAAGGTGGAAGCGATCATGGAAGCCCAGGGAGTACGGGAAGCTGTAGATCCGGCGGAAGATGTTGTTGTCGACCTGAAGAAAGATAAGACAGCGAAAGCTCTTCTTTTCCAGGCGCTACCCGAAGATATTCTTTTGCAGGTTGCTACGAAGAAAACAGCAAAAGAAGTTTGGGATGCCCTCAAGATCAGATTCGTTGGCGCAGATCGTGTCAAAACTGCTCGACTTCAAACTTTGAAGAGCGAATTTGATGCATTGCGGATGAAGGAAGGGGAGACGCTTGATGATTATGTAAGCAAGATCAGCGGTATGGCTGCAAGATACACAAATCTGGGTGCCAAGCTTGAAGACGCAGCAATGGTCAAGAAACTTTTCAACACCGTTCCTGATCGTTACTATCCGATCATAGCGGGTGTTGAGCAATTTTGTGATCTTGAAGCCATGCCATTCGAGGAAGCTGTAGGCCGCCTGAAGACCTACGAAGAACGCGTTCGGATGCGCGTACCGGCGAGCGGCACCGGCGAAGGCCAGCCTTTGCTCACTCAGGCGGAGTGGCAAGCGCGGCAAAAGAGTACTAATGGTGACTCCTCTTCGACGGGCAAGGGAAAATCCCCTGCCAATTCTGATGGAAGCAACCGCGGCGGCCGGGGTGGCCGTGCTCGTGGGCGCGGCAGAGGCCGAGGAAGAGGTGGACGTGGTGACTCAGGGAGCAAAGATGGCGGAAATAGCACGGGTGGCAAAACTCGTGACAAAAGCCATATAAAATGTTTCAATTGCGAAAAATTGGGTCACTATGCATCGGAATGCAGGAGTAAACCAAGAGGTGAGGAGGCCAATCTTACTCGGGCTAAAGAAGAAGAACCTGCACTCCTCCTGTCAGCCACTGTCGAGACACGGAATCTGGTCTTTCTGAATGAAAACAAGTTGGAGCCGCTACTGAAGGGCAGCAATGAAGAATCAAAGACAGATCTGTGGTACTTTGACAATGGGGCTAGTAACCATATGACTAGGGATCGAAGAAAATTCAGAGATCTGGATGAAGAAGTACAAGGCCATGTAAGATTTGGAGATGGTTCATCTGTCCAGATCAGAGGCAAAGGGACGATTTTATTTCAATTTAAGAAAGGTGAACAACGACTGCTCACTGATGTTTATTACATTCCTGCTCTTGTGAATAATATCATCAGTTGTGGGCAGTTGGCTCAAGGTGGAAATAAGATTGTAATGTCAGGAGATTACTTGCTCATTTATGCCTCAGATGAGAAACTCCTTATCAGGGTTAAGGGTTCCCCAAATCATTTGTACAAAGCAAATCTGGAGACTTGTGAACCAGTGTGCCTCCTAGGGAAAATAACTGAACCGGCGTGGTTATGGCATGTGCGGTTAGGACATGTCAATTTTCCCTCCTTAAGGAGCTTGGCTGAGAGAGGTTTGGCCATGGGTGTGCCACTGATTACACATCCAAATCAACTGTGCCAGAGTTGTCTGGTGGCGAAACAGCTAAGGCAACCTTTTCCTGCATCAGCTAACTACAGAGCAGAGAATTGCCTCGAGCTACTTCATATGGACCTCTGTGGTCCAATCACCCCATCAACAATAGCTGCCAATAGCTATTTCATGTTAATTGTTGATGACTTCTCAAGGTGGAGTTGGGTATTTGTAATCAAGACCAAAGATCAAACATATGAAGTCTTCGAGAAATTCAAAAGGAAGGTTGAAAATATCAGTGGCCATAAGATGAAGACAGTGAGGACTGACCGGGGTGGTGAGTTCCTCTCTGCACAATTCACAAATTTGTGTGAGGAGGCAGGTATCCAGAGACATCTAACAGCACCACGTTCCCCACAGCAAAATGGTGTTGTTGAGCGGAGGAATCGAACTGTGATGGCTATGGCAAGATCTTTACTCAAGACCATGCATGTGCGAGGCAAATTCTGGGGTGAAGCAGTGAGACATACAGTGTATTTGTTGAATCAATTGCCAACAAAAGCACTAGTAAACAAGACTCCTTTCGAGGTCTGGAAAGGAAGAAAACCTCACCTTGCACACTTGAAGATCTTTGGCTGCAAGGCTCATGTGAAAGTCACCACTCCATATCAGAAAAAACTTGATGATCGAAGCAAGCAGATGGTCTACCTTGGAGTGGAAGAAGGGTGCAAAGCTCATCGCTTGTATGATCCACAACGAGGCAAACTGCATGTAAGCAGGGATGTGAAATTTGAAGAGGAAATCGAATGGGACTGGAGCTCGGGCACGATTCCAGTAGAGGAATCTGATTTCATTGTCGAGGAACTGATTTTCTCGATGCCCGAGGCTACTTCCCATACTGAAGAAACTGCAGTCCCAACAACGATGGAAGCCACTGCAATTCCAGACCGGGTGGTTTCACCGACTAACATCCTGACCAATCAAGGTACGTTGGGTTCTGCAACTCAAGAAAGGGCTCGCACTGCAGATCATGCAGAATCTTCAGCACAAGCTTCACCAAGAATGCAGACTCCTTCACCAGCGCGTGGAGTACAGATAAATGAGGTTGGGACACCTGGTTCGACCAGCACAGCAGGAACGTCGAGCTCTGATAGACCAGCACGGTTCAGGAGCATAAATGAAATTATGCAGAACACAAGCAGAATGCAAATTTCTGAGGATGAGTTCGATGATGAAATTCTCTTGGCAGAGATGGAGGAGCCATCTTGCTATGAAGAAGCTGCAGGTCATCCTGACTGGGAAAAAGCTATGAAGGCTGAAATAGATTCTATTGAGAAAAACTCAACTTGGACCCTCACCAAGCTGCCAATAGGACACAAGTCAATTGGGCTAAAGTGGGTATATAAGTTGAAAAGGAACTCTGAAGGTCAAATTGTCAAATACAAGGCTAGGCTGGTCGCAAAAGGATATGTACAGCACCAAGGGGTGGATTTTGAAGAGGCATTTGCACCTGTGGCACGGCTTGACACAATAAGAGTCATTCTTGCACTAGCAGCAAACAGAGGTTGGAAAGTTCATCATCTAGACGTAAAGTCAGCCTTTTTGAATGGTGAATTAGAAGAAGTTTATGTTGCTCAACCTCAGGGATTTGTTGTCAAAGACAAAGAATACCATGTGTACAAGTTGAGCAAGGCCTTATATGGACTCCGGCAGGCACCAAGGGCTTGGAACACGCGTCTAGACAAATGTCTGCGACAGCTTGGCTTTGCGAGGTGCGCTCAAGAACAAGCTGTATATACAAGAGAAGGGAATCAAGCAAGAGTCATTGTCGGAGTGTATGTGGACGATCTTATCGTCACTGGCGAAAATTCAAAGGAGATCAAAGTATTCAAGGCACAAATGATGAAGCAATTTGAAATGAGTGATCTCGGTTTGCTTACCTTTTACCTTGGCATTGAGGTGGCTCAAGAAAACAACCGAATAACACTCAAACAAACTGCATATGCGAAGAAAATTCTGACACGGTTTGGGATGGCTGAGTGCAAGCCAACCAAATTTCCAATGGAGCAGAAAGGTCAGTTTCACAAGGATCCAGAAGGGAGCCCTGTTGATGCAACAGAGTACCGTAGGATGATTGGATGCCTAAGGTACTTACTCCATACACGTCCAGACCTTGCGTATGCTGTTGGAGTTGCCAGTAGATACATGGAAAGGCCCACAATGCTGCACCTCAAGGTTGTGAAGCAGGTTTTGAGATACTTGAAAGGGACAGTACACTTCGGCTTAGTGTACGAGAATGGCGGAGACAAAGAGTAGTTGATCACTGGGTACTCAGATAGTAACCTCGCTGGTGATCCTGACGATCGGAAGAGTACAGGAGGCATGGCTTTCTATGTCAATGGGAATCTCATATCATGGAACTCCCAGAAGCAAAAGACGGTGGCACTATCTTCGTGTGAAGCAGAATTTATGGCAGCCACGGCTGCAGCATGCCAAGCTCTTTGGCTTAGAAGTTTGGTGGAAGAACTGATCAAGCAAGATGCAAAACCAGTGAAGCTGTTCGTCGACAATAAGTCCGCCATTGCATTGATGAAAAATCCAGTTTTTCATGGGCGGAGCAAGCATATTGACACAAAGTTTCATTTCATTCGTGAATGCATCGAGCAGGGTCAGATTGTTGTTGAGTTCGTCGGAACTCTGACGAACAGAAGGCACATGCCTTGACTAAAGCACTGCCAGGCGTAAAGCTAGCAGTGATGCGTCATTTGCTTGGAGTTCGAGATCTTCAACCACATCAAGATTAAGGGGGAGTATGTTAGAGATAATCTAGATGTGGTAATCTGCGGTGTGCAGATAAGTCCAGCGTGCGTGGTGTGCGTGCGTTGAGTTATGTTAATTCCGTTGAGCGGTGTGCGCAACAGATAGGTTTTTGCTTCCTGTTATTTAGGATTGTTGGTTAGTAACGGTCCTGGTTGCGTGGAGTGCATCTATATATAGCAGGATGATTTTACCTATTGGATGTAATTCTTGTTTTGCTTCGGCGTGAAGTAATACAGAGAAAATCGTTCCACAAAATCATTTCTTCGTATTCTTACTGTTGCCGGATATGCTACAGGATCAGGTGGCGTACGCACGCAGAAGCTGCTGCGCAGATCGTGGGAGCTGATGCTTGGATTCATCAGATCTCCTATCTTCACCGCTGAAAGTAACAGAAATATGAAACAAGGTAAGGAGACAAACATCATGATGGAATCACATTAAATGTTTTATCTATGAGTTTTAGACATTTAGCTTACATCATTTGCTATTGTAGCAAAAGTTCATGTGGGAGCAAGGCTCAAAATCCGGTCTTTAGAAGTATCATGGCCTAGGAGAACCAAATTTGAGTACCAAAAGATGTGTTAGAATTATATTTGCACAAGAGGCTCTTATGTTTCATAACACAACAACATGCCACCAAGTTACCGGCATAGTTATGCAACAAGCAAGATCAGCATGCTACATGCATATGGCAAGGAAAGCGGCACGTGATCAAACATAGATGCACGATGTAATTGGAACATGCCCTGTGTACATAATTATGTTTGGCCTCGCTTAAAAACAAAATAAGAAGGCATCTTATTGACAACACTCACTATGAAATTCGGTTTCCATAGTCATTTACCTTGTAAATTCTGGTGATCTATGCAAAAAAATGAAAATCTAGTATCAATTGTCAATAATATAAAAAATAACTACTAGTTTTGTCCATCTCATATTTCTTTCACATCTACCAGTTCACCTATATATAGCCAATTAGCCTTCCATACAAGTACTTCTCTGATCTAATGATAGATGAATCTTACATATTGAGAAAGATGTTGACTTGCTAATGTTGTTAATTGAGAAAGAATAGTCTTAAAATTATAAAGTGCATGTCCACGTGTTGATCAACAAACGTACAAAAAGTTTTACGGCAAGTACGATCTATCCATACATACATCTAGCTGTGAGCCTTGACACACTGGCTAAAGTGCCCTAAAGTGCAGACCACATATCAAGAATATCTAGTTTTCTTGTATTTAAAATGAAAAAACTTACCATCTCTTTGGTGATCTTTTCATTTATGCGTTGCTGAAGAAAGTTAATCCGCTTGCTTTTATCCAGAAATTGGAGTAGAGATCTAAAATGCAATCAACAAAACACAGTGAACAATTTAACCATGGAACAATTTACACTTCATTTCAATATACCTTGTAACTTCCTTTATATTCGAGTTTCTTTCTCTAAATTATTGTTGAGCGAACAATCAGAAGTGGTAGAGATCTCCAAGTTTCTTTCTCTAAAAATCATCGAGTTATCTTAGGATTGCCTGAAACTGCGTTGTAGAGATCTCCAGATTTCTTGGGTGAGCCATCTTCTTCACAAAGTTTTCCTAGTTGTTCCTGGCATAAGTTTTAGTGTACTCTTCCATTCAGTACCAAGGAAACGAAGCGCTCACTATTGGTTGGGAAAAATACAAGCAAAGGAAAAACAGGCATGGAATCGCTTCAAAATTCTCCCAAATTCCAATCTAAACAGCATATCTCGTAGCTGAAATTTGACAACTATCATGCAATGGTGGACACTTCATTTCTTGCTAGGGCATATAATTCAAACAAAGAATTCCAATGTTGAAATATATCCAATCACCAGCACTTTACAAACTAGATTTTTTCCCCAAATCACTAGAAGGCAGTCAGCACTCACCATCACTAAAGCAGTCTACTCTCCTAGTCACCACGATTGATGGTTGCAGATCGTGGTTGTCCGTTGCCCACTCTGGCCGCTGCGCTCCAGCCTGCTCGTCGCCATCTCGCCATGAAGGAGCACCGCCCCTGCCCCACTGCAATGCTCCTTGCTTGCGGCCGTGCTCCAGTCCGCTTGTCGCCATGGAACCGCATCTCCATCGTCCCCATGTCAATCCTCCTCACTTGGCGCTTGCGCCCTAGTCGTGGAAACGACAGCGGAGGCGCTGGTGGTTGCGGCCACGGTTGCCAAATTAAAGTTTGGAAAGACCAGAGGAGTCCCGATGTGAACCAGACGACACGGATCAAGCGTGGGATGAACAGATCTGATGCGGATTGAAGGAGGCGGCCACGTTAGAGGCCAGATCCAACGCCACGAAGCTCGGAGAAGACGGATCAGACGCGAGGGAGCTCCAAGTACGTGGTGCATGCCAACGTACGTGAGCTCGAGGGCACGGGGAAGAGCAGATGTGCGCCGAAACTTGGAGGGGACAGAGAGCGCGGGGCATGGAGGTGGCCGACTACGTTGTGGTGAGGGTGGGTGTGATGGTTTGGAGGCGAGGAGAGGGAGCGGTGGTGTAGAGCCGACGGCAAGGGGCGGCGGTGTGAAGGGGAGAGAGTGTGTTTAGGGAATGTCTTTAGTGTTTGGGAGATAGGATGCAATGCGCTAGTAATTTAGGAATTGGGGGACTGGTAGCAAATTAACCTGATGGTTTGAACTATACTGTAACATCCCATTTTTGGGTGTTTCTAAAGTTTTTGTAAATTTTAAAAATAGTAATAAAGCTCTTAATATTTTGGAAGAATTATATCTAAAATATATTATTTTGACTCCATGAAACAAAATATGCATATATATATATATGTATATATATATATGTGTAAATATTATTTTTGGTACAACCATATTTTCCCATCATGAGAAATAATTTCACCCAAAACTTGATTTCCAAAATATTACTTGGAATATATTTAATATGAATATATATTTATTAAAGTTGTTTGGAAAATGGTATTTTCATACCATGAATAGTGTTTTCATGTCGGTAAATAGTAAACTAATATCATTCTCAAATTCTTTTCCTCTCTTTTGCCATTTGCTTAATCTACCTTCCCTAATTCTACACTCTGATTCAAATTTGAAATCAAATTTGAATTTGCCCAGTGAAATGACCTCTTTGCCTCAAATTCAAAATTCCTTTTTTCCCCTTTTCTCCCTGTTTTGGGCTCAACCAGCTTATGCCACCGTGGCTTGCTCCTCTCTGGCTCGGCCCATTCTTCCTCCTCTCTCCTGGCCATGACCCACTGAAGGCCCAAATGAGCCGCTTCATTCCTTGTTCTCGCTTCTCGCCGTGCTCTCCGCTGCGTCTCGCCTTTCACTATATGCGCCGACGCGCCGCTTCACCACCGTCCGGCCGCCCGTTATTGGCCGCTAACCTCCTCTGGCGCCATATCACGCTTCGGCCAAGACTGCCTCTCCTACTGAAGTCCGGAGTCGCCAGATCTGCTATTGTCAGACGCAAGAAGGACAGATTCGGCGTCCCTAAACGAATCCGCGCAGGGCGATGCCCGTGTCTCCGACGTCGCAAGATTCACTCCTTGTCCTCCGGCGCTTATAAACCCGGCCAACCCCCTGCTTTTCCTCCTCGTTCCACCGCCCCACCTTACCCGGACACGACCACCGTCATGGGCTCGTTCGGTGAACCCGAGCTTCGCAACCGCCTCTCTCTTCCTCTCTTCCCTTCAGCCCCACCAAGTTTAATTTAACTCCGTCGCTTATAGCTCAGCGAAGCTTCGCCGCCAGCCGCCAGAACGGCCCTTCGATTTCTCGACGGCCGCCTCTCCGCCTCCCGGACCAAGCACCTTTGCACCATCCTCCACCTTCCCCTGGACGGAATCGGCGTGAAGCACCCCGGAGCGCCCCCACGCCATTCCCCGGTTTTCGGCACCCGCAGCTCCCACGTCGCCGGCCTCCTCCGGTCCTCCCCGACCGCGACCAAGTCCAAGGTAAAACTCCCCGTAGCCCCTAGAAGCCCTAGAGCTTCTTTCCCGTGCTTCAAACCTCGTAAATCGCCGCCCGTGCTAGTTCTGCAGTGGGCTCCGCCGCCTCGCTGGCATCGCCGCCTCGGCTTCGCCGTCGGCGAATCCCACGGGGCGCCCTAGAGCTAGGCTCACAGACCCATAAAACAAACGGCACACGCTTTGGTGCCCGTAGCTCACGGGAGCTCGCCAAGCCTCATTGAGCTCGCCTGTGAGACAACCGCGCCGACATCACGCCGACGTCATGAATCAGCACATAGTGTGCTCTCTCTCTGCTGACGAGTGGGACCCGCGGGTCCCACTTGTAAGATCTAGTGGAGGCGTAATGTTGGATTACGCCACCTTCGAAGCGCCCGCCCCACCTTGGCTTCAGCCAGACTTGGGCAGATAGTAAGAATGCTTACCAGATTCTTGTTTGAGCTGATTTCCGCGTTTTGTCTATTTAGAAAATCTCGAAAAATGATTTTGCTTTATAATAAATACTTAGAGACCATAAATAATCTCGAAAAATTATGTAAAAACTAGAATGCTTTTGGAACCTAGGAAAAATATTACTTTGCATATTAAAATAATATAATTCTCGTAAAGTAATAATAACCCTTTTCTAGCTATTTCCTTGAAGCGTAAAAATCTAGAAATAGGTTTTCCTTTATTAAAAATACTAGATGACCTCCAAAAATCATGAAAATATTTCGGAGACACTTTAGAGTGTCTCAGAACTTAGGAAAATTATTATTTGCTCATGCACCCATATATTATTTCTCTAAATAATAGAATAGGCAATAAATGAATATAGAATTGTTTGTATTAAGTTTTTCCCATATGAGATATAATTATATATCTGTCATGCTTAGTTTATGAACTGATTTTGGGAATGTTATCCAATTATTAGAGTTATTGTGGGTAGATATCTTATATCATGCATATACATTTATATTTGCATTAGAATTATTATTGCATAAAGGCTCTTTTAATAAAACAAGTAGAATGTGGATCCCGTTAAAAGGTCCATAATGTTTGTGTAATCATTGCACATCATGCATCATGCTCTAGCATATTTCTAATTATATTTGTGCTATTTGGATTATTCACGATAGATCCGGAAGGCCCGGAAGGACAGTGTGAAGATCAGGACTCCAACACACTTGGCCCAGGCGAGCCAATATCTCTAGAATCATTCTTCTAACCTAGTTTTTATTTAAATTATGTTGATTTAAATTACGAATTTGCATGCCTTACATCTTGTTATTACGTTATGTTGTTAAATACAGAGCCGATAGAGTTGGTCTAGCTAACTCAAATTGTTACATGTGTTAATAAACACAACCCTTATCCTTGATATAATTTCTACCCTGTCGCTTGGTAACCTAAGAACTTAATTAACATCTCCTGGACTAAATGAGTCTTTGGCGAATGCTTAGCAATGGCTATTTCTAGATTCAAATGGGTCGAACCCCTGTTATCTACGGATACGGATATAGTATGACGGATTGCTCGCAATTCCAGACTATCAACGTACACGTCGTTAACACGGTGAAAACTCATGCACTTGGGTGCCCTTTACTGCCCGAGTGCGAAGTGTCCTTGGACTAATCATTTTTCTTGAATTTGGGATTCGATACCGGGAAGGGTTTGTGTACCGCGATGGGCATATTTTGGTATGGTGTGAAATCATGTTTTTGACATGACGCCGCGAAGGGCATGTCTTTCCGTGATGGAAATTATATTGTCTGCGAAGCACGATACCGTGAAAGTATCCATCCGCGAAGGATGATTCCGAGACGGATGTTTTGTAAAATTGCATGCTGTGAGTCTTTTTGAATAGCTGGGATAGCCGAGTTTTTGATGTTGTGATAAACCCAGTTATGAACAATTTTGGCATATATAGCCCAGTATGTCTTTGTTTTGTTAACCTGGCTAAGTCTTAGGCCTTTACTACTATGATTATAACTTTGGCATTTATGCAAATAAAATGAACCCTAGCCCCACCAAATGGCCTGTACCATTATGTGCATTAGGCGGGGTTTTGGCTCGCGAGCGCGGTTTAATTGCGCGCTCACCCTCGCACCCACTCACTCTTTTAGGCCAAGATGGAGAAGAAGAGGATCCTTACGACTGCTATGACGACGAGGAAGCTTAGGGAGCTGATGCGCAGGATGGGTGTTAGGCGGGACCCCAGTCGCTTGCCTGTCAGGGTGGATGGCATAGCCCTTGGAACCCAAATTTATCTTTGTTTCCGCATTTCCGAACTCTGATTAAAGAGCTCAATTTTGGTATTGTAATATTTGGCCAACTCGGCCCTACAAACTTGAGCCACTATGTATTTGAACCTTTATAAATGTATAATTAAACGTGCTTGTATGAGATGGTTCCAGTATTTTGTAACTCGTACAGCGCTAGCAAGACAGATCCTGGGCTAGCGCAGACGTACGGAGGTCCCTGAAAAATGGGGTCTCACAAAGCTGGTATCAGAGCATACGACTGTAGAAACCCTAACCCCTGGCCGTTAGATAGAGACCTACATACTTTATTTATACAAAACCTTTTTACAGCAATTTCTACTGCTGGTTCACCTTCACTATCTCATCTGGTCTCTTTTAAGACTTCTTGTTTACTCTACTTACCTGATTTGCTTCCCCTTACCTTTACTAATTCAAGGTTGATTTTGATAATTCAGATGACGATTATTGTTCCCGAAGGATCTGATAGTTTTAGCCATACCGGAGACTTGTTTGGACCAACCGGTGCAACTATATGTATACTCAAGCGTCTCCTTCAACACCTCGAGTATCATGAGGAACCCCAATTCTATGGAAGAAGGGTCCTGCTAGGCTCTACTCCCTCCTAGCAGGTGGTAACCTTTATTCCTCCAAGTGAAAAAGGTGCCTCACACCATTTCTCCTCCGAGGTATCCCATCTCTCATCAACACTGGCAGTACAGGAAGCTGCTCGGCATGCAATCACCTATTTGTGTCACATTTACGAGACACAGCTGCACGCCACACAATTCCATTTCATTCCATTCCGAAGGCCAGAAGATCCATACTATTCTACCTACCTAGTAAACCCACAGAAAGATCGACATCTTGCAGAGCTACAATTGTACACTCAAGCTACAGGAGCCAACCTCGATCGCATCCTCAGAGAACTTCAAGAGTATCAGGACATCCTGAGGATGGAAGACCAGGAGAACAAGAATCTGCGTCAAGAACTTCAACATGCCAATGCCCGTGCTAATGAATACCATGCCCTGTACCTCCTTGCCAAGGAAGAAGCTGCACAAGCACGAGCAGCTCTAGCAGCAACCTCACCCCAAGAATCTCCAGTAACATGCAGAAGACGCAAGCGCAAGAACTTGGACTTTGCAAGACATTGCCCCATCACAAGGAATACCTCCGCCCGGCGCACTAATCTGTAGAATTATCCTTTGTATCATCCCATCAGCTTGTATTTTGGTGGCTAAATTCCACTATGCCTAGCCCTAGTGGCCTATTAGAAGCCCTACTTATCCTTAGCTTTAGCATAGTAAGGAAGTTTGGTGTTTACTCAGCAACATTTTGGTGTAGAGCACACTCTTCCTTAGCCTTAGTGATGACCTAGACAAGGTAATGTAATGTACTCAGTAGGATACCATGATAAATAAATGGTATTCTCCCCTCTATGTATGAGTGCCATATTAACATGTTGAGTTTGTATCGCTATTTGCTAATTTGGTTCTTTCACACATGCATACCATACATATAGTCATAAGACAAAACCCTTTTTTTTTTTTTTTACCCAGATGCCTAGGGAGGCTCCCCTAAGGATCGGTGCCGGCAACCGTCGCCGCAATAATGATGAAGCTAGCGGCAGTCGGCGTCGTGCCCGAAGGCAAATGCCACCTCCTCCGCCAGCTAACCCAACAATAGAAAACTACATGGCTCATCAGACCCAGTTGATACAAGCCCTTGTCACCAGCCAACTGAATCAGTCAGGTCGCCAAGGATCCAGACTCGGCGACTTCCTCCGTACCAGGCCCCCTAATTTCTCTGAAGCCACTGAACCCCTGGAGGCAGATGATTGGCTACGCACTATGGAGAAGAAACTAACTCTGGCCCGCACCCGCGAAGAGGACAAAGTAATCTTTGCTACCCACCTACTTGAAGGAGCTGCAGCAGATTGGTGGGACAACTACCTTGAGGCCAAAAACAATACCATAGTGGCCGAATACAACGAAGATAAAGCTGAGGAAGAAAACGAAGTAGCAACTGATAATGAAGAGGCTGAACAATCAGAAAACCCAGCCCCTGCTTTGAACTTGAATCTAGGCAATAATGACGACCTCCCTGCCCCAGGAGTAGACTGGGAGGAATTCAAGGAAGCCTTCAGGAATGCTTTCATCCCAGCTGGAGTGAAGAAGATGAAAAAGGATGAGTTCAAAGAGCTGAAACAAGGAGACCTTACTGTGTCAGAGTACCTGACCAAGTTTAACCACTTGGCTCGCTATGCTCCAAAGGAAGTTGCTGATGAAGAAGACAAAATGGAGCAATTTCTTGATGGACTAGACCCAGAACTGAAGTATCTGCTTAGCACTCATGATTTCAGTAATTTTCAGCACCTGATCAACAAAGCCTTGATTTTGGAAAATGAAAGAAAGGGCTTGGAAGCTAGCCGCAAAAGAAAGGCAGTACCCCAGAAAAGACAAGGTTCTAAAAACTCTGGGTACTTCAACCCTGCTATCAAGCGTTGGCAGACAAAGCCGACCCAACCACAGAGATTTGTCCCTGCTGCTCCCCACAAGGGTGGAGCTGCTTTCCGCACCCCTGCCCCTGCCACCTCTGGACAAAGGACCGGCAATCCTCTTGCCTCGGTGACTTGTTACCGATGTGGTGAAACTGGGCACTATGCTCACTCCTGCCCCACAAAGCAGATGACTCCAGTACGTTTCAACTTGTCCTCTACCCCAGCCCAGAAGCCACAAGGGTCAGCACTCCGTGGAGGAGCCCAGACTCCCCAAGCCCCAAGGTCTGCACCCCCAACCCAAGGACGTGGTGGAGTGAACAACATCATGGCAGAAGGAGGTAACCTGAGCAAAGTTTTAGCAAAGTTTTTCCAAACCTTTGCTCTTCAAAAAAAAAAAAGGCCTTAAGTTGCATTGCATCATGCATCCCTAGGATTGCCGAATCTCGAGGACGAGATTCTTTTAAGGGGGGTAGGGTTTGTAACATCCCATTTTTGGGTGTTTGTAAAGTTTTTGAAAATTTTAAAAATAGTAATAAAGCTCTTAATATTTTGGAAGAATTATATCTAAAATATATTATTTTGACTCCATGAAACAAAATATACATATATGTGTAAATATTATTTTTGGTACAACTATATTTTCCCATCATGAGAAATAATTTCACCCAAAACTTGATTTTCAAAATATTGCTTGGAATATATTTAATATGAATATATATTTATTAAAGTTGTTTGGAAAATGGTATTTTCATACCATGAATAGTGTTTTCATGTTGATAAATAGTAAACTAATATCATTCTCAAATTCTTTTCCCCTCTTTTGCCATTTGCTTAATCTACCTTCCCTAATTCTACACTCTGATTCAAATTTGAAATCAAATTTGAATTTGCCCAGTGAAATGACCTCTTTGCCCTCAGCCCAAAATTCCCTTTTTCCCCCCCTTTTCCTCCCCTGTTTTGGGCTCAACCCGCGCTTGGGCCATGCCCCAGCCAGCCGGCCTACTCCCTTTCCTGGCTCGGCCCATTCTTCCCTCGCCTCTCCCGGCCACGGCCCACCAAGGCCAATGAGCCGCCCTCTTGGCTCCTTGTTCTCTCTCGCCGTGCTCTGCCTCTGCCTGCCTTCCTGCCCTTCATCAGGCGCTTGCCGACGCCGCCCCACCACCGTCCGGCCGCCCGCTATTGGCCACGACCTCCTCTGGCGCCATACCGCTGCCCGGTCGGCAAGACTGTCCTCCCTACGGAAGTCCCAGAGTCGCCGCGCTCGCTATTGGTCACTGCCGCAAGGACAGGACGATTCCGTCCTAAACGAATCCCGCAAGGACGATGCCCGTGTCTCCAACGTCGCGCATTCACTCCCTTGTCTTCCCGCTCCTCCGGCGCTATAAAACCGGCGAACCCCGTTTTCCTCCTCGTTCCACCGCCCCACCTTACCCGGACACAGCCACCGTCGCGGGCTCGTTCGATAAACCCGAGCTCGAACAACCGCTCCCTCTCTTCCTCTCTTCCTTCAGCTCCCACTGCTTAATTTAACTCCGTCGCTTGAAGCTCGCAGCGAAGCTTGTCGCCACAGCAAGAAACGCCCTTCCCGATTTCTCGCCGACGGCTGCCTCTCCGGCCCTCCCCTTCGGACCGAAGCACCTTTGCACCATCCTCCACCTTCCCCTGGATGGAATCGGCGTGAAGCACCCCGGAGCGCCCCCACGCCATTCCCCTGTTTTCGGCACCCGCAGCTCCCACGTCGCCGGCCTCCTCCGGTCCTCCCCGACCGCGACCAAGTCCAAGGAAAACTCCCCGTAGCCCCTAGAAGCCCTAGAGCTTCTTTCCCGTGCTTCAAACCTTGTAAATCGCCGCCCGTGCTAGTTCTTAGTGGGCTCCGCCGCCTCGCTAGGCGCCGCCGCTTCGCCGCCGCAAATCCCATTGGGGCGCCCTAGAGCTAGGCTCACGCACCCATAGAAACAAACAGCACGCGCGTTTTGGTGCCCGTAGCTCACGGGAGCTCGCCAAGCCTCGCCGGAGCTCGCCGAGAGAGCAGCCACCGACATCACACTGACGTCATGAATCAGCACATAGTGTGCTCCTCTCTCTCTCTGCCTGACGAGTGGGTCCCGCCGGTCCCACTTGTAAGATCTAGTGGAGGCGTAATGTTGGATTACGCCTTCACCTTCGGAAGGCGCCCGCGCCACCTTGGCCGGGCGGTCGACTTGGGCAGCAAAGAAGAATGCCTACTGATTCTTTCGTTGAGCTGATTTCCAGCGTTTTGTCTATTTAGAAAATCTCAGAAAATGATTTTGCTTTATAATAAATACTTAGAGACCATAAATAATCCTGGAAAAATTATGTAAAATACTAGAATGCTTTTGGAACCTAGGAAAAATATTACTTTGCATATTAAAATAATATAATTCTCTGTAAAGTAATAATAACCCTTTTCTAGCTATTTCCTTGAAGCAGAAAATCTAGAAATAGGTTTTCCCTTTATTAAAAATACTAGATGACCTCCAAAAATCATGAAAATATTTCTGGAGACACTTTAGAGTGTCCGTAACTTAGGAAAATTATTATTTGCTCATGCACCCATATATTATTTCTCTAAATAATAGAATAGGCAATAAATGAATATAGAATTGTTTGTATTAAGTTTTTCCCATATGAGATATAATTATATATCTGTCATGCTTGGTTTATGAACTGATTTTGGGAATGTTATCCAATTATTAGAGTTATTGTGGGTAGATATCTTATATCATGCGTATACATTTATATTTGCATTAGAATTATTATTGCATAAAGGCTCTTTTAATAAAACAAGTAGAATATGGATCCCGTTAAAAGGTCCATAATGTTTGTGTAATCATTGCACATCATGCATCATGCTCTAGCATATTTCTAATTATATTTATGCTATTTGGATTATTCACGATAGATCCGGAAGGACAGTGTGAAGATCAGGACCCCAACACATTTGGCCCAGGCGAGCCAATATCTCTAGAATTATTCTTCTAACCAAGTTTTTATTTAAATTATGTTGATTTAAATTACGAATTTGCATGCCTTACATTTTGTTATTACGTTATGTTGTTAAATACAGAGCCGATAGAGCTGGTCTAGCTAACTCAAATTGTTACATGTGTTAATAAACACAACCCTTATCCTTGATATAATTTCTACCCTGTCGCTTGGTAACCTAAGAACTTAATTAACATCTCCTGAACTAAATGAGTCTTTGGCGAATGCTTAGCAATGGCTATTTCTAGATTCAAATGGGTCGAACCCTCATTATCTCACGGATACGGATATAGGATGACGGATTGCTCGCAATTCCGGACTATCAACGTACGTCGTTAACACGGTGAAAACTCATGCACTTGGGTGCCCTTTACTGCCCGAGTGCGAAGTGTCCTTGGACTAATCATTTTTCTTGAATTTGGGATTCGATACCGGGAAGGGTTTGTGTACCGCGATGGGCATAGTTTGGTATGGTGTGAAATCATGTTTTTGACATGACGCCGCGAAGGGCATGTCTTTCCGTGATGGAAATTATATTGTCTGCGAAGCACGATACCGTGAAAGTATCCATCCGCGAAGGATGATTCCGAGACGGATGTTTTGTAAAATTGCATGCTGTGAGTCTTTTTGAATTGCTGGGATAGCCGAGTTTTTGATGTTGTGATAAACCCCACTTATGAACAATTTCGGCATATATAGCCCAGTATGTCTTTGTTTTGTTAACCTGGCTAAGTCTTAGGTCTTTACTACTATGATTAAAACTTTGGCATTTATGCAAATAAAATGAACCCTAGCCCCACCAAATGGCCTGTACCATTATGTGCATTAGGCGGGGTTTTGGCTCGCGAGCGCGGTTTGATTCTTGCCACCCCGCACCCACTCACTTTTTAGGCCAAAATGGAGAAGAAGAGGATCCTTCGATCGCTATGACGACGAGCTCAGGGAGCTGATCGCAGGGCGGTGTTAGGCGGGACCCCGCCGCTTACTGTCAGGGTGGATGGCATAGCCCTTGGAACCCAAATTTAGCTTTGTTTCCGCATTTCCGAACTCTGATTAAAGAGCTCAATTTTGGTACTGTAATATTTGGCCAACTCGGCCCTACAAACTTGAGCCACTATGTATTTGAACCTTTATAAATGTATAATTAAACGTGCTTATATGAGATGGTTCCAGTATTTTGTAACTCGTACAGTGCTAGCAAGACAGATCGTGGGCTAGCGCAGACGTACGGAGGTCCCTGAAAAATGGGGTCTCACATATACTGACAAAATATACAATTTTCTTGATTGTTATCTTTAAGCTCGTCAAGAAAAATGTAATTTCTCTGACGGAATTACTATTCCCATCATAATTTTTTTTTTCTAAGGGCTAGTGCTGGCCGGCAGGAAAATTCCTGGCTGTCAGGGATCCACAGTTTTCTGGTAGGGACTTGCTTTCCATATCGTGAGAATGGGAAGCCTTTTAAAAGACAGCAGTTCAAATGAAAATACAAAGGATTGCATAATCCATATATTCACATAATTTAAATAATTTGATATATTTATTTCTCACCCAACGGTTCTTGTCATAAAGTTCACATTATTTCATTCAAAATATGAAATTTTGAATTTTAACTGATTTTTCCATGCGATTTTCCCTCGTCGATATTGTGAACATGCCCGTCAAAACTCATCGAATATCCGTCCGAAGACAAAGCTATATACATGTTTTACCACTATCACCGTGATTTTCAAGTGACCACAAGATGCAAATAGTATCAGATTGATTAATTTGTAAATCCTGTCAGAATGGTGCATTTTTACAGGAATTAATTTTGGAAAAATTAAAAATGTCAGTTTTCTTTCCCAATCTGTACTTGAAATCTTAAATAACTTGTTGCATTCCCTGTTCATTAACATTAATAAACTTGGTGTAATGGTTGGCATTCCGCACCAATCATCTAGATAGCCACATGACCCCCACCTAATTATATCGTATATATCTTTGCTCTTTGCCGATATCTCACCTTGCTACGATACAGGATTTCACCGTGATAACATAGGACGTATAATGACATATTTATTACAAATATCTTTGCATGTTATTGACCCAAATTTGTATTGTGTATATCTCTTATGTTAAAAAAGCTTCTTGTTATCTCTATCACTAAGCGAAATGCTTGTACCAACCCTTGTCCCGCTAGCATTTATTTGCGGATGGCCATCAATAATTTATCATGTTTTCTTTGTATCCCTATATATACTATATATAGCTCCTTGTTGTAACCACTTGCTCCCTCCGGTTTTGTAATACAAGGTGTGTAGTTTCAATAGTTTTGTTTTAAAATATAAGATATGCACCTGAATTGATGTTCTTTTTTGTCTATTCTAATTTATTACACAATTCTCTCTCATGTATTTATAAACAATTCTCATATGATATTCTCTCTTATATTTAAGTACTTATAACATGGGTAGCATAGTTATTTTCTCTTGACTTTGTCTTGATTTAATAACTTCCTTAATCCATGTGCCAATTTAAAACATGTCTTATATAAATAAACGAGTGAGTATTATCTAGTTGGAATGTGTAGCGACTCACAAGAGAATGCAGAGGGTCACTGCAAGGACAGAACACAGTACATACCACTGATTTTAGGTATGGGAGACATCCGGAGAATTTAGTTATAATTTTTGCAGTGAATAGCTCGTGAAGATTTAGAATGCATTTACTTGGGGCACGAGGGATCATCCTGCACGGAATTGAAAAGTGAATAGGATGGTGTGGGACAAACTTGTCTTTGATCGAGCTCTTGTTAATTTGGATGGTTTTTTCCTGTCCAAGGCAAATTTCCTGAGATCCTTGTTTAGTTTTATGGATGAGATGGTCCAGATCAAGCAAAGAACCAAGAATCTAATTGCATTCTCGGTCTCAAACAAACAACCATGCAAGGATTAAAATACTAGACCATACAAAAAATTCGTGGGGTACGTCTGAATTTACCGAAATCGCCAAATCTCAGAAAATTTTGGTTCATTCTTGAAAAATTTTTGAGATCAAAATTTGAAATTTTGGAACATCATATAAAAATTCTATGGAAAAAGTGCAGCAGCAAAGGGTTGAGAATCTAGGACCGGCGTTGATATTGCAAAGTACGAGCTAGTCTTACCATGGCGTTACATAAGTTGATCTGTATAGTTACTCTTCAGGTATCCTTGTGCTTCTTTAAATTTGGTAAAATACATCCAAGACCGAATTTCTGGCCAATAAAAAAATTATTGGGGTTGGGGTGTGTGTGTGTGGGGTGGTGGGTGGGGGGGGGGTGTTCGAACTTCCCGAAATTCACTGAAATTTGGTCAAATTTTCAATCCCTACCACCATGAACCCAATTATTGACCGATTGATCTATCGAAAATCAAGAGCCAACAACAAAAGCAAGCTAAATGCTTTCACCCCGAAAACTCAGCTCCTCTGGACTAGAACGATACGAACTAGAAGCAATTAAGCAAAGCAAGAGGCCACCTGTACATACAAACACCAACCAAGAATATATTTTTCATCAACCATCACTGTTCACCTCGCAACAAGAAGTCAATAACCCTATTACTATCCCTACTCTCTATATTTGCTATTCAGAGCGCCATCACTATTCACCTGCCCAGCAACAAATACCAAATTCTCAAGCTACATACTACCAAACATAGCCTCACGCGACATTAATGAGGATGTGGTCAGATATGAAGCATAGTAATATATCCACCAACCTCTACCCGGCTAGCATTTTATTTGAACATGGCCTTCAATATGTGGAAAAATTTTTTGCCCAAAAAATAATAAATACAGAAATGCCCACCTTTTTTTGGAGATTTGCAGAAATACCCATCCACCGTGGCACGGTGCAGCAGCAACTGGGTTGCCGCAATGTTGGACAGCGGCAACCCATTCATATACGATGCGGCCAGCGTATACGCACTAATACTAGTAACTAGTTAGTTATACTAACAAATTTTGCCGAATTTTTAAAAAATTATGCAACATCGAAACGCAATAAAACTTGAAAAAATAGAACCGTCGGTTTACCGGAAGGGTCCACAAAAAGTTTTTTTTTGGAAATTTTGAATTTTTGAAATTTAAAAATTTAAAATTATGAAGACAAAAATTTCTAAAAAATCATATAATGGCGGAGGAGCGTAGGTTCCCTCCCTCTCCCTGCTGGCGAGCTCACCGAAGAGTGAGAGGGAGGGGGGTAAGGGAGAGACGGCATTGGGTCGCTGGTCCGCACTATACATAAATGTCATTATGAAGTTTACGGTTTCATAAACTTTATAATGGCATGATTGTAAATATCTCTATTTTTATTGCATGTATGATATATCTCTCGTGTAAAAAAGGTTCTCACTATGTCGGTGATGTTGTCAATAATGTGGAGCACAAATACATCCACCAAACCCTACGTAGCTAGCAATTTATTTGAACATGGCCAAATATGTACCACTTTTCTTTTTACCTCTTTATATAGCCCCTGCTCTTCACCGCAGCCACTTACTACTTATCTAGTAGTTAGAATTTGCAGTGACTCATAGAATAGTACAGTGTCACTGCAAGTAGAGAACGCAATATATAACGTTGCTTTTAGGCATGGGAGGTATCTCAAGAATTTCACTACCTTTAAGCTAATTTTGGACACAAATACTGAACAGGTTTGGAGGAGGTTATCCTCCTCGCTGGGGTTGGCCATGCCGACGAGTTTTCAGAGCTTTTGGGACCTCGCCGACCATCTCCAAAGTACTAATTGGCTACCTGAAAAGTGGAAGGTAGCAGACGGTGTGGCCTCCTACATCGCTTGGAACGTGTGGCTAGAGGGGAATGCGTGGATTTTTCGGCAGGTTTTCAACCCTTCTGAGGAGATCTTCGTGCGAGTGGTGGTAGAATTGCTTCCGTACTCACTTTCAACCATGTAGATACGTTGTGAGGGTTTAAGCTGGTGCTCAGACCTTCCAATTCTATACCTACCTCGTTGAATTTGCTTCCGTCTAACGAATTCGGCTAGGGCTTTTTTTTAAAAAAGGATTAATTCTTTATATCTTTAAAATATCAAAAATTTTGAATATAACACCCTACCATGTCATGGAGAGGGGTCATATCTATTAATGATACAAAGTGGTATTTTTCAAAACTTTGATATTTTGAAGTGGTATAAAATAAATTCTCTTTTTAAAAGGGAAGTTTTTTAAAAATGCCTAGGACAAAGTTCAATCACTTGCCCAGCAGCCATAAGGTATGGTTCTTTTCAGCTTATTGCGTTTGCTTATCTTGTTAGCTTATTTGCTTTCCGAGGTGGTCTCGAGAGTCGGATCTCATCTGTTCGACTTGCGTTAGAGAGCTTTTAGACACGTCTTCAAGATAGAAAAAAAGGGAATCCAAAAATTAAAAAAAAATCCCGATAAGTCAGACACTATTAGAAAAACGAGCATCACAAGCGGTATATCACAATCGGTTCGATCTTGCACGCTTCTAATAGTTGCGGACAAGCGGTTCAATAGCCCAAGCCAGAAGCCCCCTTTAAAGCGGTTAAATGTCTGAACCCTTCTAAAGCCCCTCTAAGCGGTTCGTATCTGAACCCTTCTAAAGCCCAAGCAACGAAGGGGTTCGTGTCACGAACCCTTTCTAAAGTCTAGCACCTCTAGCAGCGGTTCGTAACCCCTTCTAAAGCCCCCTCTAGAAGCGGTTCGTATTACGAACCGCTTCTAGAGGGGGCTTTAGAAGGGGTTCGTATTACGAACCGTTGCTAGAGGTCCATTTTTCGAATTGTTAAAAGGAAAGCTTGCTTTATCTCATCAAAGAGCACGTGTGGGTAGGTTGGCTAGCTGGGTAAGGCGTGGGTCACAAGGAGGGGTGAGGTCCCGAGTTCAAATCCCACATACCCCAATATTCTTTATCCTTATTCGTTACCTTTTTAGACACCATTAGAAGCGGTTCTACGAACCGCTTCTAGTGCTCCCGCGAGCATTAGTCTCAATTGCTTAGAACCGGTTATATAACCGCTTGTGAAAGCGGTTACGAACCGGTTGTATAGCACAGTTCCCTGGTAGTGAGATAAGACAACGAGATAAGACAACAAACAGCTTAAAAGCTCTCTAACGCAAGTCGAACGGATAAGATCTGACTCTCGAGGCCACCTCAGGAAGCAAATAAGCTAACGAGATAAGCAAACACGATAAGACGAAAAGAATCACACCTAACTCCTCGTAGTTGATCGGAATATCCCTGATTAATTAATTGAGTCCATCAGGAAGTGGGAGACTTGATAAAAGATGAAAAAAAGTATTGATTACCTTTTCAGTCAAGAAAAGAAAGAAAAGGGTTATTTATGAGTTTAGGTAGATGAAGTTTCAGATTCTTAGATGAACGGAACATCTTTGAGACAAATCATCTCTTCCTAGGTACATAGCTTCGTCCAAACCATCGATTCACGACTCGTTGACAGAGGCCTAATTTAATTTGGAGATTAATAGATCATAAGGACATAATAGATCATAAAGACATAATTGCTGGATCGACCCGGCAAGTATTTGCTCAAGATCAGATACAGATGTCCAGAGAGCTCATCGTGGCCATGGGATGAAAGAAGACCCACCGTTATCGTCATCCAACACATTATCAACCTAAACAGCGCTTCCGCTTCTACTTTCGATTCGGGGTGTCACCATGGCAACCTGTGTGCCGGGGCCACACGGTGAACATGAATTTTATTAAAATGTGGAATTGAACTGATTTTTCCATGCAATCACCATGGCAACCTGTGTGCCGGGGCCACACGGTGAACATGAATTTTATTAAAATGTGGAATTGAACTGAATTTTCCATGCAATCCTCCCTATTAAGCTGATGCGATTATCTTACGATAATTGCCGATACTGTCAACCTGCTTGTCAAAAGTCATGGAAGATCCACACATCTGAAGACAAAGCTATATACATGCATGTCCAACACTATCACCGTGATTTTGTAAGTGACACAAGGTGCAAATACTATCACGTTGGCTAAATTTGTAAATCCTATCGGAACTCGAGAATATGAGCGGATATCAATTATTTATTTTAATTGAATTTACTAGGGTTGGAATTCGAGACCTCCTTCCTATGGCATAGGTTTTTCATCTTGATAACATAGGGCGTATAATGACATACATTTCTCAAATCTCTTTTCATGATATTTGCGCCCAAATTTGTATTGTGTGTATATCCTGTATGTCAAGAATGCTTCTTGTTATCTATCACTATCTAAGCGCAACGGTTATAAATTAGTATTGGTCTACAGGAGACTAAGATGGCAGCAATCGATGCAAACTGGGTCGGCGACCTGCTAGGACCGGATTTCAAGCAGGAGTTTTGCTTCCTGCCTGCTGCGGGCACGAGAGGAGGTGTCTTATTGGCAGTGTCTTCAGATTACTACAAACTGCAAGAGGTGGTCATTCAGGCAAACTCCTTAACAGCGACTATAATCACAATCGTTGACGAGGTGAAATGGACTTGTGCTGGGGTTTATGGACCCCAGGGACAGCAAGATAAGCTGAATTTCCTGAGAGAGTTGTCCATGCTTAGTCAAGGAGTGCACGAGGCCTGGCTGCTGTTAGGAGATTTCAATATGATTTATCAAGACACTGATAAGAACAAGCCAGTTAGAAATCAAAAAACAATATCGGCTTTCAGATCTTTCCTGGACGATGGGCTGTTGAATGAAATCAAATTGGTTGGGAGGAGGTTTACTTGGTTAAATGAGAGATCAAACTGTACCATGACAAAGATTGACAGATTCTTCTGCACCGCAGCTTGGGACACCATATTCCCAGATTGCCATCTTTTTGCGATCTCTTCTTCGATGTCGGACCACTGCCCCCTAATTCTAGTAGGGAACCCTCAGAGAAAACTGTTCCGTGGTTTCAGATTCGAGGAGTTTTGGCCGAGGCTGCTGGGCTTTCTGGAGCTGGTGGGGAATAGCTGGTCCAAACCGGTCCAGGGCCAAGACGCCTTGCGCACGCTTCATACCAAGCTATCCCGAACAGCTAAGGCCCTCAGGCAATGGAGCAAACAGCACATTGGGGATGTCAAAATACAAATGGCCATGGTCAATGAGCTGATTTTCAGATTTGACATTGCACAAGAGTCAAGGGACCTAACTGATTCTGAGGTGCACTTCAAAAGCTTCTAAAATTACGTGTTCAGGGACTGGCTGCAATAAATAGGGTGAGAATGAGACAGAGAGCCCGGATCAACTACTTCAGAGCCGGGGATGCGAACACGAGTTTTTTCCACGTCAAGGTTAACGCCAGAAAGATAAAGAACACGATTGCAAATCTGCATGTGGACAGTGCAGTTCCGACAACAGATGATGACAAACATGAAGCTTTTCAGAGCCACTTCAAAGCCTTGCTGGGTACAAAGTTAGGGAGGACTGGAGGCCTAAACTGGACCGGCATTGGAATCCAGCACCATAATTTAGAGCACCTGGACAGTCCCTTTGTAGAAAATGAGCTTCACACTGCCATCTGGAACGGTCCTCGAAATAAGGCACCTGGGCCTGATGGATTCTCAGGGACCTTCTACAGAGCCTGTTGGGACATCATAAAAGATCTTTTAAATGCTTTTAAGCAACTGTACGAGGGCAATGGCCGTCTCCTTCACTTGCTCAACTCGGCCCACTTAGTCCTTGTCCCCAAGAAGCTGCAGGCACAAACCACTCTCGATTTCCGTCCAATAAGTCTGTCTCACAGCTTTGGGAAGTTGTTCAGCAAGGTCTTGGCCAACAGACTGGCACCCCTACTCAGTACCTTGGTCTCTGCCTCGCAAAGTGCCTTCATCCGCCGTAGATGTATTCAAGATAACTTCCTGTTTGTCAGTAATATCGTCAAAGAGCTGCATAAAAAGAGAAAAGCTACCCTCTTTGTCAAATTGGACCTTGCTAAGGCATTCGATTCAGTGAGCTGGGAGTGCCTATTGGATTTGCTTCAAAACCTAGGTTTTGGGACTAGATGGAGGGATTGGATCGCCTTTTTGCTTTCCTCCGCCACGTCTATAATTATGGTGAACGGGAGTCTCGGAAGAGCTTTTAAGCATAGAAGAGGCCTCCGGCAGGGCGATCCCCTTTCGCCTATGTTGTTCATCCTTGCCATGGAACATCTTCACCTGATCATGGCCAAAGCTAGGAATTTGGGGGCGCTGCAGAAAGTAAGCGACAAGCTGGACACAAGCCAGATCTCCTTGTATGCTGATGACATAGCTCTTTTCATCAAGCCGGCAGCAAATGACCTGCAGGCACTGCACCTAATCCTCAGTGTCTTTGAGAAGGCTACAGGTTTGAAGGTGAATCTGCAGAAAAGCGAAGTTTTCCCCATTGCTTGCCAGTCTACCCTTCTCCAAAACTTAGACGGCGTTGTACAAATGCAGACCAAGTCCTTTCCCTGCACCTATCTTGGACTGCCCCTCAGACCAACCAATCTCACAAAGGCTGATTTCTAGAAGCTCATTCGGAAGATTAGTGTGCGTCTCGCTGGCTGGAAAGGCCGGTTGCTGTCCAAGGCGGCCAGATTGGTGCTGATCAACTCGGTTCTTACCTCCCAAGCAGTTTATCTCCTCACTTTGGCCAAGTTGAGCAAGTGGGCAATCAAAACGATGGACTGGATGCGAAGGAATTTCCTTTGGCAATGAAATGAGGCCCAACCGATTAAAGGGGGTCTTGTTAATTGGAAGAGAGTGTGTAGAGATAAGAAGCTCGGTGGCCTCGGGATAAAGGATTTAACCGCCTTTGGGAGAGCTCTAAGGTTGAGATGGCTCTGGATGCAGTGGGAACACCCTAAAAAGCCATGGGTTGGATCGGCCTTACCTTGCGACAGCATAGATTAGAGCCTCGTCGCGGCAAGTACCACAATTGAAATCGGGAATGGTAAAAGAGCGCTCTTTTGGCAGGACAAATGGCTGCATGGCAGGATCGCACCTATGGAAATGGCTCCCCTGCTCTTTGAGAAAACTACTCGGCGACATATCTCGATGTCCCAGGGCCTTTTTCAAAACTCTTGGCTGGCATCCATCGGCAATTTTGAATCAGCTCAGGAGTTATCCCAGATGATTGATCTGTGCATTCTGACGCTCAGAGTCACATTGGAACATGAGGCCATGGATAAAATTGTGTGGAGATGGACTACAGATGGGACGTACTTAGCTCGATCAGCCTATAATGCACAGTTCGTTGGGGCGACCAAGGATAGGCACTTTCAGTGCACCTGGAGAGCAGGCGCAGAACCAAAATGCAAATTCTTTATCTGGCTTGTCTTGCAGGACCGCATCCTTACTGCTGAAAACCTTCATAGAAGGGGTTGGAATAACTGTCTCTTCTGTCCCCTTTGTGGATCTTGTTTGGAGACCACAAACCACCTGTTCGTGGAGTGTGCCTTCTCTCGGCAAGTCTATGCAACCTCTTTGCAGAATCCAGGCGGGGTGCGAGCCATGAATCCCCAACAAACGCTAAGTGAATGGTGGTTGCAAGTTAGAAAGAGCATTCCAAAGAGAGCGAAAATCACTCGATGGGCTCATCACTTACACCTGCTGGAATATCTGGAAAGAGAGGAATAGACGGATCTTTCAATTGGAGTATGCTTCTGTCAGTTCCGTGGTGGACCGAATCAGGGCTGATTTGTCTGCCAGAGACCTAGCTTTGGGCCCTGCCGACCATGCTTGACCTGTGCGGCGGCCTGTGTATTGTCCTGTTGCAAGGTGGCGTCTCCTTCCAGATCCTCTGTTGCTCGCCGTCTTCGTCTGCAGTTTTTCAAGGTTGCTAGGGGAGGGAGGGTCTGCCTCTTTCTGAGTTCCCTTAGGGACTACCTACGTGCTTTGGCTTGGCTGGGCAGCGGTTTGGCTACTGCTCTTGAGCGGCTGCACCCCCCTTTTTGCCGGCTGTCTGCTACCTGGGGGGCTGCTGGCTTTGCTGCGGTCCCGGCCACGTTCTGCCCTGCCAGAACAAGGAGACGTCTTCAAGCCGCATCCTGTTCCAGCGAGCCCCCCCCCCTTTTTCCTCGCCTGCGGTGGTTGGCCTGGGAGGCCGGCTGTAGCTGCTCCTCTGCGACCGGGCTGTGTGTCTCTTTTGTTTTTTCGTTTCCCCTAGTTTTTCCCTGTTGCTGAAACCAGTCTCAATGGTGCTACTGTTTTCGCACTGCTGGTTTTCGTTCCCTGTGCTTGTTTCACTGTACTTTGTTCTTCTCCTCTAATAAGAAATCGGCAGAGCTCCTGTCAAAGGTTTCAAAAAAAATAAATTAGTATTGGGCAGCAATTTTTTCCCTCACCAAAAACTAACGTTTATTTGTCACAGCAAGTAGGTGAACACAGTGTGTAACATTGTTTTTAAGCATGGGAGGTATCCGGAGAATTCTATAATCACTATGGCAAATTTTAGGCACAGGGATTAGTGGAAACATAATCGTTGTACACTAATTGCTCAAGGTTAGAGACAAGAAGAGAGGTCCGAAAAGCTCATGAGGCACTGTGGGTCGTCTTAACTTTAACATGCTATCATCTTTATGGTGATTTGTCTTCTGCTTCCTCGTGAAGTAGCACCAGTAGTTTTTAGGAAAATCCAACAATACAGTGAGGTACTTGTGATCATGCATGGAGGTGGACAACCAAGAATTATTTTTCTTATGAACACTATTGTTACCATTCCATTGACAAACAAATTAACCACAATGATCAAAATATGAACTATAGTATACATTAACTTATTGTAGTTTTCTCTATCGCGATTGGAACAGACTGCGACCTAATGGCAGGGCCTCGTACCATATAGTTCCGCTAGGCTGAAGCTAGCCCAGAGCTTTGAAGAGTTTCCAGAAACTACTTACAAGAAGCCATGACTAGCATTTGGTTTAGAAAAGCGGCTTTTATATATACCAAAAGTGATTAAAATTAAGTTGTTTCAAACAGCTTCGAAATACCACATACTGACATACACCTTTTGTTTTCTAAAGAAGGGATAGGAGTTCTGTAGATCAATAAACGTAAAGACAAGTTAACCAATGGAAGAAGGCTACCAAAGACTGATCGTGATCTCAGGACACAAAACTAAACAACAAGTGGAAAGGTGTCACTTGTTAAGGTCAAGGAAGATCCAACCCTGAAGATCGGTGGCTTCCTTTATCTTAATGAATCGAATTGTTTGTGCTCAGACTTCTGACACAAAGCAAATAATCGGACACCAGGAGCACTCTCACCGGCCCTCATATCTGATCCTCCCCAGTTCTCTTCTTCCTTCCGGTGTCCCTCTCACAGTAGAACAACATAAAGGAAATGAGAGAAGAACACTACACCAAAACAGGTCATATAGGTCATATATACCAATATATTAGTGCTCGCATATAACATTATTTGTGCCAGTTTTTAAATTGGCAGGCAGGAGGGGCTTATCTATGCCGGTTTTTAAAAAACCGGCACATATAATTGATTATATCTATCGTTATTAATTAGAACCGGCAAATATACATCTGTGCCGGTTCTTATAAAAGACAGACATAGATAATTTACATATTTATGCTGGTTGTTAAATAAAATGGGCACAAAACCACACGAGGCAGGAGGTGCAAAAGCAAACGCGCGCCTGCAAGTTCAAAAACTGACGCCCGCCCCTCCGATCTCTCTCTCCTCCTTAATTATCTCTTCCCCATCTCCCACCTTAGCCTCTCCCTCTCTTTCTCTCCCTTATCATCTTATGCTGACCCTCATCTCTCTCATCTCCTTCACCTTCGTCTCCTACACAACTCAATCCAGCCTTCTGCAATAGCCCAATTAGGGCAAATTTTAAACTTTAAAATTTTAAAGGCTAGAAAAATATTGTTCTTGCTAAAAATACTAAATGCAAAGCTACATCATGCATTTTTCCTATTTTCAGAAATATTCGAGCCTATTTAATTGGCTTGTTTTTTTTTTTATGAAAGTGCATCTATTTTCGGATCGTGGATAGTAACAAACCAAATAATCAATAATCTCGGTTTCTACATTACTAGGTTGCTGCAAATTTTCAAACCAAGAATAGTGTTTTCAATTGAGGAATAGTACCTTGAAGCCCAAACCTTAATTCCCATTTTTATTCTTACTTAAGTTAACACATTAATTGCCTATTCAACTTTGCCTATAGGGTTAAACAGCCTAGGTGAAATTATGGTTCTACCCTTTTGCCTAACTCCTGAAAATTTTGCCCATTTTCCCCAAATGATAGCACTTTACTCCGGACACTCTCAACTATATATATATATATATATATATATATATATATATATATATATATATATATATATATATATATATATATATATATATATATATATATATAAGCTTGTTTGGGGCTCCATAGAGCCTAGGCTCCATGATTCAAAAACCTATGATGTGCATTGAGATTCGTGATGTTTGACGTGTATATCTTCACATATCCACTAAAAAAAGTATTTCATATATGAAACTCCAAAAAATTAAATTTGAACTCAGTTTAAACTAGTTTGAAGTAAAGTTTGAACTAGTTCAGCTCAATTTTTTTTCGGAGTTTGATGTCTTAAATATTTTCTTTAGTGGGTATATGAAAGTATAATAACCAAACAACACGAATCTCAAAGCACATCTAGTGGTAACGAATCATGGAGCCTAGGCTCCATGGAACTATATATATATATATATATATATATATATATATATATATATATATATATATATATATATATATATATACACACACACACACACATACACACCTCCTTATATTGGAACTATATGTTTCAAATTATAAATATATTTAACTTCAAAATCAATATAAGCTTGTGCAAAGCTCTTATTTTCATGTGTATATATATATATATATGTGTATATATATATACATATCCATAGATAGAACATATATTCCTAAAATATTGTCATATATGGAATAGTGTTTCAGATTTTGAATAGTGTCATAATTTCATCCATTCAAAATTTACTTTAGTTCAAACTTATTTTAATAAAAGCTCTAAATAGTTGGAATTCTTCCTACTAGGCCTAAGCATCCTATTCGGCTCCAGCCAAACCAGCCCATCAAGCCCAGCCACTCCCTCCTTCTCTCTTTTCTTTCTTCATCATTCTCCCAGCCCAGCCCTGCAGGAGCAGAGCCCCTGCTCTCTGCACTCGCTCGGTCTCTCTCTCACTCACGCCTGCATCCCTCTCACCCTCCTTCCCTTTATCCACCAGGCCCCACACCCTCCCCCTCTCTTCTCTATTTGCGGCCCTCTGAGCACAGGCGGCGGAGTCGCAAGGTTATGCGGCACGCACAGTCCCAACAAGGTGCATGGCAATGGGGTGTTGGGTGGACCCTGGCACAATGCGTTGCCGGTGCGGACATGGGCAGACAGTGGAGCGCAGGCTCCTGACACCTTCCCCTATCCCCTTTGCTCTCTGGCATTGTGTGGCTCGGCGCGGCACGTCGCGGGTGTTGCGACGAGAGACTCGAGGCCCAATGCCAGGCTAGCAATGTGCAGGATGGGCCCAAAGCCTGATACTTTTTTTAATGTTTTTCAATATCATCAGTGTCGATTGTAAAAACCAGTACTGATATTTTTTTTTTATCATGTATGTCTAAAAATGAATGATGGTTAAAAAAGACACTACCGAGTCAGTTTAGAATCGGCATTGATAACCATTTTTTTTGCTATATGGGGAAGGAGGGGAGCAGGCCCGAACATGCCCAATCACCAGCCAGCGAGTAGCCGACCAGCTGGCAGAGCCAGCAGGCGACGTAGCGGCTAAGGAAGAAGGGTGTATGGCTCGACTCAGTCAAGGACGGCTCAAGCCTAAGGAACCGAGCAGCGTTGAGCCTCCGGTGAAGTGCAGAACGGCGTACGGTAGCAGCTACCACCGGTGGAATGGCACGACGAGCAGCGGCCATGGTATGGACGAGCATGGCACGCAGAGGCCTTGGGCGAAGTTCTACCACGGCGACCTCGTGCGGAGTTGCATGAGACGGTGGTTGGGGTAGAGCTCATGGCAGAGCGGCACCAGTGGCGTTGAGCATGATGGAGCTCAGTGAGGCGGTGAGGACTGGGCCGACTGCGCCGAGCTCGGAAGGGCTCTCGAGCTTCAAGAAGGCAGTGGGCGTGCCTCACCGGATCTAGGGAGGGAGAGAATCGAGAAGACAATGGTGTGGAGTGTTTGCCTTTCAAATTTTTTTTTTGCACAAAAGCAATTTTGTTGTTATTGTGGTTTCTTCCAATGCCGCACAATTGTTCTTGTTAAATTTTCATTTTTAAGTTGATGCACAAGAATGTATTTTTGTTGTTGCAATTAGTCTTCTGGAACGTTGCACCAGAGTAAACTTTTTTATTCTAGTAATTTTATTACATTTTTATTATTAAGTTGTTGCATAAAAATATTTTCGTTGTTGCAGTTAATATTCTCAAATGTTGCATATATATAAGAGTAAACTTTTTGTCATTTTTATCGCGAACGGAGGTTCGACGAAAATAAATCCATCGGACGTCCGAGCTGCAGTCTCACCACCTAGTGAATTATTGTGTACTATTTAACAACTAAGTGAACTCTTGACAATGTAGCTATATGATCGTAATTGTCTAATCGATCAATTTTCAATTCCATAAAAGAGCAAATTTATACAGCTGGTTAATATTATCAGCGTGATTTTGAAGTGACTATAAGTTGCAAATAGTATCACATTGATTAAATTTGTAATTCCTGTCAGAAAGGTGCATTACTAAAGGAATATATTTTGAAAACGAAATATCAGCTTTTTCTCCGATCGATGGTTCAGATCTTCGATTACTTGTTGCATTTACAGTACATTTACATTAGCTGTCATGGCATAATGGTTGGCAGTTTACACCAATCATCTAAATAGGCAGCACCTTGTTGGTTTTTTTTAGAAGCCAGCACCTTGTTGTTTTATATGGAGTATATATGATCCTTATTACTACCCCTCCTTCCTCACCTTCTTACCACACAGATTTTCCACTGTGCGATAATATATGATGTATAATAACGTATTATCGCAAATCTTTTAAAGTGATATTTGCACCAAAATTTTGTTGCATATATCTCTTATGACAAGAATGACTAAAAAAAGAATGATTCGTGTTATCAATCACTGTATCAACACAATGGCTGTAGATTAGCGCACAAATGCATCCACCAACCATTTCCCCGCAAGCATTTATTTGAACATGGCTTTCAACATGTACCATGTTTTCTTTTTCAACTCTTTATATAGCTCCTACCGGTTGCAACCACTTGCTACTTACCTAGTTCGAATGTGTAGAGACGCATACGAATGTAGAATGCACAGGGTCACTGCAAGGAGAGAACACAACACAACATTGTCTATAGGTATGTGAGGCATTCGGAGAATTTAAGGCCTATTTGGTTCCCTGGCCGTGGCTTGGCTAGACCCATGTGAGCAGGCCTGCGATTGTTTGGTTGCCTGGTTGCTAGCTAGAGCTAGGTCGTCGGGATGCAAATTGACCCCTTCAGCCAGGCTATCTGGAAACAGGAAATCTGGCCGTTTCCAGCGAGCCTAGCTCACATGGGCGCATATGCTTCGGTGGGTCCCTCTTGTCAGCCTGTATTTATTGTGTCCCATCCAATTTCATACCAGCAACCAAATAATATTTGTCAATAACTTGGCTCATCTCATGCAGTCAACCAAACACCATTCCTTGTATCCACTCAGTCTGTCTCACAGCAGTCTAGACACCTTGTATCAACCAAACTAGAGAGAGCCAAGCAACCAAACAGACCATTAGTTATCTTTGTTGGTTATATCTGGCACTCATTTTTCTGGAGACATAATCGCTGGGCCCGTAACTGCTAAAGCCAGAGACAGAGACATCCATAGAGCTCAATAATGGCCATGGAATCACCGTTGATCTAACGTGTCATCTCATCTCTACGGTGCTTTCAGCTTTTGTTCTCCCTATAACTAGCTCGAGTTTTAAGGAAAACTCACAAATAATCATAATGACCTCACAGATTCAACGAGGCACACTAGCTCGCTTGTGATCATGGAGTTGGACAAGCTCAAACTGAATTATTTTCCTTATTCACACTATAGGGCAATTGTGGTAATTTTGCCCTTTATATTTATCTTTTGGGAGAAGGGGTTGGGAGAAGGGGAATCAGGCACTACTACAGATCTGGCCATCGGTCCGGTTCTGATAGCCATCGATCGGTTTTTGAACAGGTCAGAGTTATCCGGGGCCCGATGCCCCATGGCATCGATCCGTTCCTCCCGGTCTTGATATAGTATCGATGCGGTTGGAGGCCACACGTGGCTTTAGTCCGTGCCTCGCCGAAGCCCCACTCACACTACTACAGGATTGGTATATAGCAACATGCCCATGTAATGCTATATGCTCCTATATGTGTTGCAGTCATCGATAGCATCACATAATGTAGGTGATGTTATAGGTGATGTTGCTAAGGTATACGCTGCAACACAAATTATGTGATTCTATAAATTCATATAAGTGATGCTACCTAGCAACACACATATAGCATCACATGTATTCATTACGTAGCTTGCATCTAAGAGCATCACTTAAGTAGCCTATTGCAACAGCATTAAACGTGCAGCATCACTTAAGTGGCCTATTTTGTAACAGCATTAATAAAATATAATTTTATTACGTATACATAAATGAGATATAATTATCACACATAATATATTACAATTGAACATGAGCAACTGTAAAGAATGCGCAATAATCAAAAGGTGAATTTCATTTTATTTAAATATATGTAATGTACATCACTGGACATACAAAAGAAAAACTACTTCATATCTTGGCCGAACAAACAGAAGGACAACTGATCTTTAGCCAAACTACAACATGTTCAAAGCTATCTTCAAATTCTGGGCAATTATTAGAAATCTCTGCTTAGATGCCTTGCCTTGTAAAAAACCTGTAGCAAATAACCAAATAAAAAATCATTATGTGCCTAACAATAATAAATTAACATATAATGAAAAACTAATTACTACTTTGAAGCACTGGGAAGATAAGCACTAAAATCAAACAAAGTAAGTCAAATTTGCACCAATAAGAAGCAATATCATATGGTAAAATCACACATGCTGACATGCATGTATGCACCTTGCCAGACTCTCAAAACGTGAAGGTCCAAGAATTGTGCTATTATGGGCGTTACAGAATTGAAAAGTATTTCCCAAAAGAACCGCATTCGAATATGGATTAGTTGATCTAAGTATATAGCATAATCTATGAAGAAACCAGCTATACAACCTAAAAAGCGGATGTATTTACTGGTTATCTCACACCACAAATAATAGTATAGCAATCAACAGATCAACAAAAAACTTGGATTGCATAGTCCCAGATGGCATGCTCTCTAGTGTGCTCTATGCTATATACAATAATTAAGCTAGATTATTTGGAAAAAAAACTAAGCTCAGAAAACCCAGTCATGAACTTTACAGAGAAAGCAAATATATATTCTTTGACACGCCTTGTCTAGCCATGCATGTAACCATAAGAAAGAGATTGGTCACCTGCAATGAAGTACCGAAATAAGTGATGCTGCAACTCCAAGATGTAACCCTAAAAAAGAAGAGCATATATCTAAGGTAATATAGCAAGAGCAAATAGAAATTCTATGATCCAAAATATCCTATTGTGAATGGTTCAATCATATATAATAAAATAGTGGTTGAATTAAGTAACCAAATAGATCATCCAGTAACATTGGGGCCAAAAGGAACAATAAAAATACATGCTGGAACTTTACAACATTTGCTTGCAATCACAACAGTTCAAAACATGATCGCTTTGGTTTATGCTAGTCGAAATTTATACATCTATAATCAGAGAGTAGAAACATGGAGGCAGTCTTGCTACAAACCAAAAAAAGTGTAAGGAAAGCTGTGGTTTAAGGAAAAAAAACCACAGTAAGCTACGCCTTAATTGTGTTGCCTCCATGTCCAAATAAATTCAGCATTAGGTAGGATGGTGAGCTCAAAGATTAGCATTGCAATGTATTAGGATGACTCCTGAAAAACATATATACTTCATCATGCATTAAGCTAAAGCAGCAAAAGAAAATATAAGTTGTTGAAATCGAATCGGACCTTTAGGGACTATTATTTAGAGGGACAAAATTAATTACATTTTCTATAACATCAGACATAGCTAACAAACGAAATATTATAAGACGTGATCTTTTTCTAGGTCATCAAGTACTATTGAGTAGGTTCCACATAGCTTAGTGTAAATTTTCTCTCTAGGCAGATATCATAAGCAATAAGGAATTGAAAATAAAATAGAGTTTCCAATGTTGCAGGGTTGATTGATTAACTAATCTTTGAAATGTAACGCATAAGATCATTGTCACCATATAAGTCCATACCTAGAACCATGATCAGGAAAAAATATATAACTCCTGCATAGCTTGAGTAAATATTATAAGCACCATTTCTTTTTATAAATTACTGATTTTGAGAACTCATCAAATAAATTCATAGAGGGCATTTCATTAGCTTGAAGTACCTTTCAAACATATTTTGGACCAAACCGGTGGGTTTACTGCTAAAAGTCGAAAGCAATCAACCTGCAGAACAATATGAGCACATTCAGCTTTCTCTATCCTGACCATTTTGCACTATGAAGTTGAACGTCTATTAATTTTTTTACCTTGATTCTAATTAGTGGCTGGTGTAGTTTTGAAATATTGAACTTGCAGGTCATTTTCTACCATCATTTTGTTCTATCCAACAAAATAGTAAAGGGTGAATTTCTCTGCCAAACCAAGAGACTGAAGGCCCTAAGTTAAATCTCTGTCATAAATTCTTAGATCAGAAATCTTCCTACCACTGGGTATCATATTGACCACCAAATACATCTGCAAATGCTTCAAGTAAATCACTGCAGTCTGAACCTTAAGCACATGATTCTGCAAGCATCTGGAAGCCAATATCATCTTCTTGTGATGCAATTTACTTTTACAGGTTGTATAATAAAAGAAAAAATACATCAATAAAAATTACATGTCCTATCTGAACGGAAGATGGGAAAGGGGGAACTTTTAGTGTTCTAGCTCTCACCTATGGTGGACCAAGCAACCTCGGCTGGCGCATGGACACCATGCAGAAGGCAACCTTGTCGGCCTCGGTATCGGCGGCACGGAACCTCGTCGAGCAAGGCGTCGTCTCTGCCAATTGCATCAGGCCCGTGGTTGCTAAGATCCTGCTCGAACTGGCAGAAGCAAGCCTTGTGGTCGTCGTTGCTGTCGTCCTCACACAGATCCGGTGAGGGAGAGAGGAGAGCCTAGACCGTGGGGGAAGGGGACGGCGGCGGCGGGCAGGAGGCCGTGGGAGGAGGGACGAGGGACGAAGACCTCGGGGGAGGGACCGCGGGGAAGGGGACGGCGGCGGGGGAGGGAGCCGTGTGGGGAGGGACTGCGAGGTGGAGGGGTGGAGGGGGACGGCGCGGCGAGGCTGCGGGGAGAGGCGGCCTGCCTGACGGGGAGGGGAAAGGAGGCAAAGAGGAGGAGAGACAGACACGGAGGAAGCTCGGTGGTGATTGAACGGCTCCAAAAGCGTGAAGCGCTATCTGCGGCGGCAGGGAAGAGGAACAGGGAGACGGGGAGGAGATGGGGGGTGGGAGGGGGACGGACGGTGTGGATGGCCGGGCGCGGGATCAAACGGCCGAGGCAGGGTACTGTAGGTAAGAACAGTAATGGCGACGTGGCGGGATTGAAGGGAGGAGACCGTACTTCTCTAGGAATATAGATTTATGAGGATAGCTCAGGCTTTATTAGATATAAGATAGATATATAAGATAATAACTCATATCTTTTAGAAATTTAAAAATTTTGGTACCGATGGTTTACATAATTCATATTTTTTTTGAATTATCTAGTTTTAACATCAAATAATTTAGTTTTCGTCTGAAATTTTTAAAAAAAATCCAAAAATTATGTAATTAACCGTTGATTCTCGGTATTATCATCTCCTTAAAAATTTAAATAGCTAAAGTTTTCCCTGTCAATATTAGTTTTTCATATGCAAAATATTTGTCATATCAACAACATGTCTATTAAGTGATGCGAGTTATGGATTGGTCATGTTCAAATCAATGATTTTACACATAGATGTTAGCCTCATGTAATATGTAATGCAGTATAGTCTCGCGGCAACACAACCTATATGTGATGCTTTGGCACATGTTACTGATAGACATTCATGGTGAGTTTTCTAGCGGACAAGTTGTATATGATGCTAAGTGTGTGTCATAAAAGGCTAGTCTTGTTGTAGTGTCGATCTGGGTTGGAAGCACCAATTGGTAGTGATAAGTGTTATTCGATCCGGTTGATTCCTCCGACCGCAGTCTTGACGAACACTGCGTAACTTTACCCGTGCCTCATGAAGCCCGATCGATCTGGGTTGGAGGCACCAATCGATCTTGATAAAGGCTTTGCTTGATCCGGTTGGTTCCTCCAACCGTCTTAACGACATTACTGAGCTATAAATTATATATATATATATATATATATATATATATATATATATATATATATGTGAGGTAATATATATTATATATGTGTACGTGTGTGTTAAGTCTAATATTATTATATATATATATATCTGTGTGCTAAGGCACAATTAATTAAAGCACATATAATCAATTATGCATAATTGATAATTAAATCACAGAACTTTTATTAACAACTTTAATTACAACTATTAGGTATCACAATGACATTCATTACAACTTTAATTACAGAATGTTCATCGTGATCTTTTATGTGCATCGCTCTTGGTAGCCGTAGATGTTGACCCCGAAGCAGTTCACGGTCTTTATCGAAGGGCCCCACCTATTTGCCGTTGGAGCGTGAAACTCGCCTCTTAGATTTACGACCTTATCGAAAATCCAGTAGACAAGTTGTTCTTGGATCGCTCTCATGGTCGCCATGAAATCGGACGCACATTGCAAGTCGGTAGCACCTCCGGCGGGATGTGCATAATATAGCACACATAGTAGCCGCATATATTGGTGCTGACGGTGACGCTTGACTGTGGTGAAAAAAAGCTAACGGCGTGAAATGGATGTATGGAAATGAAGTTAACTAACTCAAAAGCTACCCCGATGGCATACATACTCGAGACAAGTGTAATATCGATTCCTCGTTGAATTAGCCCACGGTTTAATGCGGAACCGTGCGAATGCACTACACACGTGATTGTAAATTGAACATGATCGAATTTGTTTAAAATGAAGTAGAACGAGTACAATAATGGAAAGAACAAGAATACTGGGTTGAGAATGTCGATCAAGTTTTTGTACTTTTCAAGCCGTCTTCTCGGCGAGTCTATAAGCGTAATCATGCTACGATCTAGCTCGATAATGAGAAGAATCCAATGAAAGTTGTACATATATATGGCAACATAGGTAACTAATTAGTTCTAACATCGTGTTGTGGAAAAAGATTAGAACGAGTGATGCGAAAACACTTATTCAAAGTTGTAGGGTAAAAGTATCTTTGAATAATATTTTTGACCTATTAGCCCGTTGTATATGTTGGTCTCTGTATCGGCAGGGGATATTTTAACATTTGTCTCATTGATAACTAAAGGGTCAAGGAAGCACGTGTGTTGAGAGTAAAACATTTTGCATCTTTCTATCTCCATTCTACATAAGAAGAAATTAGTTAGGCTTGCAAGTTAGTATAGTGCAAGGGCCGCATGCGGTGGATTTTTGTAATTAAATAAGACACTTCTGAGTCCGACAACTCAACATGGCCACGTCGATGGCGTCCGATTGGTATAGCTCGTACATTCTTGGCCATTGGACATAAAATTCACTGTCGCCATGAAAAAATTGTTCTTCCTTGTACTTGACGGCAAATGACATTAGGCCATGCTTGAATGCATCCAGGTACCATTCATGGAATTGGCGCATCCTAGTTGGTAGTGGCCAATCTCCTCACGCTGACCAAGGAAGCGCCGGTGTATATTGCCATCGACCTGCGACTTCAATCTGCATGTCGCCTAATATTTGCTCTGGGTGAAGACCGGTTTCTTCGATGAATTTTACATCTCCTTGGCCTTCGATCGGTGATGGCGTCGTCTTCTTTGGCGTCTTCTTCTTGGACCTTTCCTTGACCAATGTGCGCTCGTGATCGGATACATGAGATTTTTCCTTTTGTCCTTCAAATTTTTCCTTTGTCCTCAAGCCTTTTAGAAATTCTTCCGCATCAGTGAACCTTCTTCTCTGGTGACTGGGTTTAAAAATTTAGTGACCTCGGCTCGACTACTTTCTCGGTCTCCTCCGTCATATCGTCCTTTGCTTTGAAAGTCAACTAGCTTCTTGGGTTGGGTGGACCTCGTCCTCTTCTTGAGTCTTTGGGCGAGTGACTTGCTTGTCTTGGCGGCGATGTTAGAGTTGGAGTTTAGCGTCGCGAGGCTTGGTGCAGAGACGGGCTTCTTCAGGAGGCATCTCCTTCGGTGGCGATGGAGGTGATGACAGACCGCTTATGTGTGCCGGAGGTGATGAAGGTGTTGGAGAGACACGTCCATGTAATCTCAAAAATAATGTACTTCTTACGCCATTGGATGAAATTATGGATCGCCTCTCCTAACCGTAGTCCGTCACCTCCGGGAATATCGAGGTCCGTGTCCTCGCACCTGGGCATACCTCCTCCACCGAGACCACAGGTAGCAGGCATTATCTGTTGGCCATGGATGACCACCACTGCTCCACCGGTCGACCATGCCGTGAGCCGCTTGAAAGAGATGTTCCTCACTTGAACGTGCAGCTCACAAGGTGTCCGCTGCGTGATGTCGATCCCACAGCCGATGGCCCAAGTCCGGTTCGGGCAACCCACCGAAGCACAATGCTTCGCCGCCTTGAGGACTAATGAGGTCCGGATTAGCGGGGAGGTTCTGGCCCGCATCTAGTTGTTGGCTCAAGGCTAAGCTGTACTGTCTTTGGATCTCTTCTTTCATGCTCTGTTGTGTTTGATTCAGCGTTCTTCAAGCATTAGGAGCTGTTGTACTGTCGGGACTTGCTTCTCACCCGACTCCTATAGGTAGCGGCGTCCTTAGCGAACCCAATCTTCCACGAACAGCGCCAACGCCTCGTGTACGTCCAGTATTCGGGTTTTGTAGGGCCCTTGTAAGCTTGTCGTTCTCCTGTTTGCGCGAAGGTGCCACAGGAAGATTCTCGATCGACTTTACAAGTCTTCGCCACATCTGTCGGCACATTCCCGAACACCGTGTTTCCATCATCGTCAAGGCCGCCGCCGTGAGCATAGAACCAGCTCTTCGCTCTGTCGGCCATTCCATTGTCGCGGTCGCGACACCGCCGCCAGCGGTTCTTGTTTCCTCTTCTCCCATTTGTGCATCGCTGGCGGTAACCACCGGGGCGAGGTGGTGGTGGTATTGCTTCTTGTGAGCATTCGGCTATTCCTTTCGGTCGGACTTTGACCTTCATTCAATTCTTGTAGTTCACGAACGCATCGGTGATCTTGCAACTTTGGGTACTTGTTGAAGTCGAGAATTCGGTTCTTCTTGGCGTACTCCGTGTTCAACTTCTTTTTATATGTTTGGAATCGATGGCCATCTTCTTCAACGTGTAACTCTTCACCTTCTCTTGGTCCCTTGGGGAAGGTGAATGTCTCCTTCAGTCGGTCGAGCATGTCCCGTATCTTGAGGACATTATCCCATCTCACGATGCTAACAGCACATGGTCCCCGACGTGGGCGCCAGCATGCGAATTGAGCGTGATAACATGCCAATCGCCCTAGGGGTGCAAGAGGTTGGCCGTTATCGCCGACCTCGGTGATAACATGTCTTGCCTTCGACTTCTTGTTTGAACCTCGCTGACGTGATTGGCTACTCGATTAAGTGATCTGAAAATATGGTACAATAATGTCTACGTGTTAGAATGTTGGCTTAGCATGATGGTGGAACCGGCATATACAAGTTCGATCTAATTACCATGATCGTCTCAGCGGCCTCGGCATGAGTCTCATCGGTATCAACGAGCCTTCAGTCCACGACAGGCCTTGCGGCCTCGATGGAATCATCGAGCTCGTAACCATCTTCTCCCGAAATCAAACTTCTCATGAACTCATCTCCATCAAACCCTTCTCCCGCCATCGTAGTTTTGTAGTCTATAAGAAGGCATTGAAAATTAACGAAAAAAGATTAACAATAGTATACCTGCACATTTCATATATACTTATACATTTCACATATACTTATACATAAACGGGTGACAACGAGGAGGGCGGTGGGGAAGATGAGATAGATGAGGATGGGCGGCGATGTGAGGGCGGTATATACATTACATTTCACAATTAATTGACATACATCTTAGAATTCAAATTTGCTATAAAATTGGCATATACATATACATCTCAAAATTCATATAAATAAGATCTGAGAGGTCAGATTGTCTTCCATTAAATACATGCTATGTTTTATTTTTTCATGTAAAATTTATATCTTGGACCAACTATTTGGCAATTTAACTACTTTACTCCCCAATTGAAATCTGGCTCCGCCATCGCGTGGGTTTGGGCATTTAAATCGAACACTCTGGGCGCACCGTGATTGTGCTCTGTTGGCGCACCACACTCCTGTCGCTCGTGCCCTTTGTGTCACGCCTCCGTCATGCTTGCGCGAGCCCGCACTCACTTGTCCCATGCTTTGCCTGCACCTTTGCGAGGCGAGGAAGGAAGGAGAGAGAGCACAAGGAGCACCTTGCTCGCGTGTCGTCGGAGGCGAGGAAGACAGCAGCGCTGTGGGTCGTCGGTGACGAGAGGGACGGCGGCCTGCTGGGTCGTCGGTGACGAGGAGGACGGCGGCCTGTGGTCGTCGGAGGAGAGGAGGACGGCTAGAAATGAAAGCGGCGTCGGCGAAGAGGTTGGAGACGATAAAACAGATTATGCCTCCAACCTCACTCGCTTTAGAATTTATATGATGGTGGCATCGGTCCGGTTGGTATCATCCACGGGACTAACCACTATCGATCGGTTGGTTACACCAACCGACCAACGCCCGCGATAGGTAGTGCCCTAGGAACCATCGGTCCGGTTGGTATCACAAACCGAATGGAATCTTCACTTAGTCGGTTGAGGACACCAGCAAGACAGAATATCCTTAGTCCCGCTTAATTACACCAGCAGGACTGATTTGCCAAAAAAAAGGCGCGGTGAGCACATACTCAGCGCATCTTTAATTTGCTATTAATATCTCGAAAATTATGGAAAAGCTGTTGGAAGCCTTGAAATTTCTCTTTAATTTTTCAAATTTTAGTATAAATTTTCACCTTTTATATAAATTCAATTATTGCTTCATGGCTTACTAAAAAATAATAAATCATACTTATTCCACACTAAACTGATTTCAAAAAATAAAATAAATTAAAAATTCACATATTCTTTACAATTTAATTTTCCAACCATCTTAATATAGATTTTCACCTTTTTTATATAAATTCAATTATTGCTTCCTTCCTTCATAAAAAATCATAATTCATACACGGTTTTAATTGGTAACATACTTTGTAATTTATGGCAAATTACTACCACTGCCATGTGGGAACCACAAGTCCGTGATCTCCATTTTGGAAGTAATCCTGTTGGTGTCTCCAACCGGGACTACTAAATCCAGTTGGTGTATCTACTTAGGACTATGTGGAATTAAACAACCTAATGTTGGCCTGAACCGAGGCGCCTCTGCCTCTTCTCTGCCTCGACAAGAGGACTCTTCTATAAAACCGACGATCTTCCTCTGCCTAATTAACCGTCTTCCTCTTGATCAATGGCGTCTTCCTCCTCTGCCTCTTCTGTTCCTCTAACTCCACCCCACCACCATCACCGATGCTGCGGTCTGCCTCCTTGCCGCCGCCGTCTTCCGGGGCGAGTGTCCCCCTCGAAGCGCATTCGCCGCAACCGCCAAGGAAGAGTCCGTCTTCTACCCGTGGAGTTGTCCATGTCGGACGAGTGGTCCGGCGACGACGAGGACGAGAGGACTTCGACAGCGAGGGCGTCGTCGCGGAGGAGGCGAGGACGAGGAGGAGGACGACGATCCGGAGGAGGAGGAGGAGGAGGACGACGACGACGACGATGCCGCCTCCGACGATGGCGCCGGCGCCGACGATGAGGAGGAGGACGGCAACGAAAGACGACGATTAGTCCCGACGGATGCTAGAAATTAATTATTAGTTATTTAGTATATTATTAGAAATTAGCTTTTAGCATCTTTTGTGGTAACCGTGGGACATTATGCAGGTACCAATATTATTTGTACATTTTCTATAATATATGTTGTTTTCTATAATATATGTTGTTTTTGGACCCATAAGATTTGTCCTCACAAATACATTCATGTACCATAAATTAAAAATCAAAAGTATAAAACATAAATTAAAAATCAAAAGTATAAAACATTACAGATAAACTATAAATTCGATACTAAAGAAAATCACATTGGAAAACAGGACTTCTCCTTTCAATTTATATGATGAGGAATCGATCGGTTAAGTGTCATACACCCGACTAACATCACATCGATCCGGTTGGTGTATTACACCGGACCGCTTGCTCATATCGATCCGGTTGGTGTAACAAACCGACCCGAATGCTCACTTAGTCTGACAGTTACACCAAAATAAAAGAATACAACGGCGCGAAGCTGGCTCGAACCCGTGATCGCACCGGGGAGCCCACGCTCAAGCGTACGCTGCTAGCCAGGGGAGAGGATGGGGTTCTGATCGGCCTTCACGGCACCAACCTTTTTTGTACCCTTCTTAGGAGATAGGATCGACTCAGCGACATGTGGGCCCATCTGCAGTGGGTCCCACATGTCATTGGTACTAATTTGCCATTAATTTCTCAAAAATTATAGAAAAGCTGTTGGGAGCCTTGAAATCTCTTTAATTTTTCAAATTTTATTATAAATTTTCACCTTTTATATAAATTCAATTATTGATTCATTGCTTACTAAAAATAATAACTCATACTTATTCCACACTAAAATGATTTCAAAAATAAAATAAATTAAAAATTCATATATTCTTTACATTATTATTTTCCAACAAATCATACTTATTATCTGATTTTCACCTTGTTATATAAATTCAATTGTTGCTTCCTTGCTTAATAAAAATCATAATTCATACGGGTTTATATAACACGGTTCGACTTATTGCTAACATACTTTGTTTTTACAAGTGATCCTTCATTATGATCGTTAATAGTACATAGGGGATTCCTCTATATCATTCAAGATAGTAATGTCTCGTCCACTATAAAAGGAGGTAGCTCGTCGAATGATTGTACTCTTCTTCATCTGTGGCGCCTCAACTCCGACGATCCTTCTTTTACAGGAGAACCACGTGGCGCCTTGTCGATCGCTAGTCTTATGCTTCGCTTGTTATCTTGATGAGGCTTGTCATACGCTTCTTGCTTTAGTAGGCTGTCATACCTTTTTCGGTTTCTTTGTTAATGTCCATCACGTAGAATACTGTGTCACATCATTTGCTAGCACGAGCGGTTCGTCCTATAGGCCACTTGCTTGAGGTCCACGGTTGTCATCTGGTACTCGTCAATCTCAACGGTATCAATTTGACCCATTGGCACGAAAGCAGAGGGATTTTAAAGGTCCATACTCGAGCTCTCGGATATCTTCTATGTAACCATAGTAGGTGTCCATCTTTTCATTTTGTCCAAGGCATCTATATGGACCCCATTGTTTTGGTTGGTGCTCTTGCTATCTGGGCGATCGTGTAAAATATGTACCCATTTATCTCATACCCATGAAATGATCGATTGTCATGGATGGTCCCCGAGCCAAGAGTTTCAAGCTGTTCATTGTGCGTTAGGGAGCTCATCGGTTTCTTTTGTAACCAACCACGAAAACGATCCATTTACTCTAGTGCGATCCACTTTTACGACTTCTCTGGTCTGGTCGCGTAGAATCATCTCATGTTCATGGATAAACTCAGCCACTACAGTTGCTTGTTTCAAGACTGTGAAATGTGCTTGTTTAAATAAAAGTAGATCGTCGCTAAAGAATTCTCTTCTCCCTAGAGTTCCTTTTTCCCCATAGCCTGCCCTCATAGCGTGAAACAGGGACGCCAATCGGATTTAGCTCATCAATGTAGTCGACACAGAACTCAATCACCTCCTCTGTGCCAACACCCTGTGCAATGCAGCCTTCTGGACGAGACCGGTTCCGAACATATTTCTTTAGGACACCCATATACCTCTCGAAAGGGAATATACTATGCAGGAACACAGGTCCGAGAATTTCTATCTATTTGACAATGTGGACCATGAGATGGACCATAATATCAAAAAAGGACGGAGGGAAGATCATCTCAAGGCTGACCAGACTATCGACCACGTCATCCTGCGGCTTAGATAAGTTCCGTGGTTCGATGACCTTCTGCGACACGCGTTGAAGAACGAAACCACACTTTACGATTGTCCTCGTACCCGGTCCGTGAGAATACCTCTTAAGCGCCATTTGAGCAAGCTGTGTCATCAACATGTGACATCATGTGATTTCGGTGTACTATCTTATTCTCTTTCGTGTTGATGAGTCTCCTTATGTTCGAGGAGTACCCGAAGGATCTTCACCTTGTTAAAGAACTTAATCATGTTTTTTCTCTTCCTTGCTTTCGAGTGTAGCTCGCGGGTGGAGGTAATGTTGTCCTTCGCTCTCTTTTACGGATGTAGGTCGTTCACGAGTCCCGATAGATCAGAGTCCTTTCGTGCTTGAAGTGTATCTTTTGATTTATCGTATATATCTAGGAAGCCTAGCAGATTCACGCAGACATTCTTCGTGATATGCATGAAGTCCAGTGAGTGGCGGACCTCTAAGTCTTTCCAGTAAGGTAAATCCCAAAATATTGACTTCTTCTTCCAAATGGGCTTCGTATGACCTTGTTCAGTAGGGACAGATTTGCTACCAGGACCCTTTCCAAATACTACTTTCAGATCCTTTACCAGAGAAAATATAAGTGTCCCACTGCGATGCAGGGGCTTCTTACGTTTCTCTTCTGTTCCATCAAAATTCTCACCCTTCCGTCGTAACGGGTGCTTCAAATGGAGGAACCTACGGTGGCCCATGTACCACGACCTTTCGGGAGTTTTTCGATACTTGTCATCCGTATCCTCTAAGCCTTGGATGCGGGCTTTATATCCTTTGATAGATAGGCTGACGGGTTACCAAGTGCAGGCCGATCGTTGATGGTTCACGAATAGCAATGCACGTGGGGTGAAGTGCTCTCTTTGTACTCATCCCATATCGTACACCATCGGTCCACAGCGTTAGCGAATCTTCCTAACGGTTTGAGGTACACGTCGATGTCGTTTCGGGTTGCCGGTCCTTGGATAAGCAACGGCACCATAATGTACTTTCGCTTCATACACAGTCAAGGAGGAAGGTTGTAGATACATAGAGTCACGGGCCAAGTGCTGTGACTGCTGCTCATATCGCAGAACGGGTTCATCCCATCCGTACTCAACCCAAACTTTATATTTCTTGTATCCTTAGCAAAGTCCGGGTATTTTCTATCGACTTTTCTCCACTGGGTACGATCTTCTTTGTGCCAATGCATCATCTGGGCATGCGTTTTGCTCGCAAATAAATGCTTCAACCGGGGGATTATAGGGAAATACCAGACCACCTTAACGGGGGGTCTCTTCTTCTGACGCTGCCCCTCTTCCTCGCCTCGGTCATCACGCCTAGTTTTATACCTCGAAGTTCTGCACACCGGACGAGCTTCCAAATCCTCATACTCATTGCGATACAGGATACGATCGTTCCGGCATGCATGTATCTTTTGTACCTTCAACCCCAAAGGGCAAACAACTTGCTTGGCGTCGTACGTAGTTTCAGGCAGCGTGTTACCCTCTGGAAGCAACTTCTTTATGAGGCATAACAACTCGTTGAATCCTTATCGGACAATCCATTGGTCGCCTTCCTTTGCATGAGTTCTAGCGTGATACGCAATTTTTGTGGCCATCGGCGGTTTGGGTACAATAGTGTTCGTGGTCCTCCTATAGGTCTTGGAACTTTTCGTAATGTCTTTTATTGGTGTATTCTCCTCTCCATCAAGCGACATCTGTTCTAGGTCATCATCGCCAAACTCCCCAATGTATCTTGAAAGAACCGTGTTGACCAAAGATCGGGGATATTGTTGTCCCCACGATCTTCTTCTTCTTCAACATCTTCTCGTATAGTCTCTTCTTCACCATGCTTGGTCCAACAGGTATAGTTTGGCATGAAACCTCTTGAGAGCAAATGGAAGTGAAGGTGGCTGGATTTTGGCCACTCCTTCTCATTCTTGTAGTCTATGCATGGACAACATATGTAGCCTGACTTCGTGTATACATCGGCCGCATAAAGAAAAGCTTGCAAACCCTGTAAGAACTCCCGGGTGCGTCGGTCCATGTACATCCATCGCCGGTTCATCTACATTATGTTACATCAAGGCAGCTATTAGCTCATTTTCCAATAATGAATTTTTTAACATTTCGCAAATTTCAAATTAAACAAACGTTGATCATTAATTTCTCTTATTATATATTGGAGATTTTTATAATATCACATTGTATTCAAAGCAATTTAAAAGGCCAACATGTTAATATAACTTTTATCCATTAAAGATGCATATAATTTGATTAAATGTTGGTCAAAATTTATAAAGTTTGACTTTTCTTAAGTCAAAATATGCCTTACAAAATGGAATGGAGGGAGTATTAAATTTATTTGAAAATTCTGCATCGATCGATGGAACCAAAACCTAAATTTGACTTGAAAAAAGTCTTTCAAGACAAACGTTGACCATTAATTTCTCTTATTATATATTGGCGATTTTTATAATATCACATTGTATTCAAAGCAATTTAAAAGGCCAACATGTTGATATAACTTTTATCCATTAAAGATGCATATAATTTGATTAAATGTTGGTCAAAATTTATAAAGTTTGACTTTTCTCAAGTCAAAATATGCCTTATAAAATGGAATGGAGGGAGTATTAAATTTATTTAAAAATTCTTCATTGATCGATGGAACCAAAACCTAAATTTGAGCTAGATCCACACATTCAACGCGAGCTACATCTAATCCAAGCAAATTCCAAACTTACACAACTAGTTATTTCATCAATCATGAGAAAAGCTCAAATTTTCTTCACATTTCAAGCAAAGAAGAAGCTCCATTTTACACCAAATATAGTGAGGAACTATGTTGCTAACCTTGGTTAACTTGGCTGGGAGTAAAAAATGACCAAATTTTCGCAGCACCTCCCCCTTTCTTGAAGCTCTTGGCCGGCGCTGCACTGTTCTTGATGGATCATGACAAAAGATCAAATTTTCTTCACATTTCAAGCAAAGAAGAAGCTGCATTTTACACCAAATGTAGTGAGGAACTATGTTACTAACCTTGGTTAACTTGGCTGGGAGTAAAATGACCAAATTTTGGCAGCACCTCCCCCTTTTTTGGTGCTCTTGGCCGGCGCTGCACTGTTCTTGATCGATCATGACATTCTTCATATTTCAAGCAAAGAAGAAGCTCCATTTTACAGCAAATGTAGTAAGGAACGATGTTACTAACCTTGGTTAACTTGGCTGGGAGTAAGATGACCAAAATTTTAGCGACACCGTCCCTTTCTTGAAGCTCTTGGCGGCGATGTTCTTGATCTGGCGGTGTGTGGGGAGGAGGCGGGAAGAGGACTGTTCAAATAAAATTTGCTTAGTACGGTTTAAGATACCGGCTGTCTTGATCTTTAACATCGGTCCCGGTTCTTGTAACCAACCGGTATTAAGCGAGTTCGGTTGGTCTAACCAACCGTACTAATGTTAGAGAATCGATGCCGGTTGGTTTCTTCACGGGTCCATGTTATGGAAGGCTGTCTTGATGCTCTAACATCGGTCTCGGTTCTTGTAACTAACCGGTATTAAGCGGTAGAGTTCGGTTGGTCTAACCAACCGATCGATGTTAGCGAATCAATACGGTTAGTTTCTTCAGGTCCATTTCAAAGTGCAAATTGGCATTTGCACGATCACCATTCCACATTCATACTTGTACTCATTTGTTGATGAACATTTTGCACATATCAACAATTCATTGCACATATCACCATTTCACTATAACTCATTTCATTGCACAGATCCCATTTCACAGATTCATACTTGTACTCATTTGTCGATGAACATTTTTGCACATATCAACAATTCATTACACAGATCACCATTTCACCATAACTCATTTCATTGCGCAGATCCCATTAATTCCATCACAAAATAGTTCATCACATACATACATAATTAAACACTGGTCTCATTGATTCCATCACAAAATAGTTCATCACATACATACATAATTAAACACTGATCTCATTGATTCGATCACAAAATAGTTCATTACATACTACATAATTAAACTACATACATACATAATAACTAAAATATATACATAATTAAACTAAACATCAACTATATTCTAGTCATCCTCCTCATCCATCAGCGCCTCCGATCGATTTTGTCATCGTCGGGCGGAGGACAAGCGCGAGGGAGACACAAGCGGCACTGACGCGGCGTGGGATCCCCACCTCCATGTGCATCCGATCACCGAAGCTTGGCGGTGGCAATGGGCGGCGGCAGCAGCCCGGCCTTCCAGTGCGAGGTTGATATGGTGGCGGCGATGAAGCGGGTGTGCCGGCGGCGAAGTCCCTCCATGCCTCATCCAGTTGGTGCGGCGCCGCCGAGGTTCTTGGCGGAGGTGAGCGAGGGCGCGCGAGGTTGCGGCGGAGGATGTGGGTGGGGCGACACGGGCGGTTGTGGCGGAGGATGTGGGTGGGGCGGCACGGGCAGTGGAGGTGGATGGGCCTGCGCTGGCGGCGGGATGTTGCAGTGGAGGATGGGGATTGCAAGTCGCCCTGCAGGTCTTGAGGTGGCGAACCATGGCGGAGAGAATGCGGTGCGGTGGTGGTGGTGGCGAGAGAGAGAAGGGGATCGAAATGGTGCGGTCTTGTTCTCCATGTTGATGGAGGGAAAATATAGGGAGGGAAGATAGAAGGTCGGATCCATTAAACACACGGCAAATTCAATGCAGTCAAATGTGATTAAACACAAAGCAAATTCAATGCAGAATTGCAAAATCAATGCAAAATCAATAAAAACAAGTTGTAATGAACCAAGAAAAACCAAGGAACGCAAAAGTTTAGGAACCAAGAAAACCAGGGATGAACTGAAGCGAGGTGGGAGCTAGGAAGAAGAAGAAGTGTGGGGCTAGCCACTAGCCGTGAAAGGGGGGTTCAAATTAATACCGGTTGGTTGTACCAACCTGTACTGATGCTAGAGCATCAGTACAGGTTTGTGTAACCAACCGGTACTAAGCAGACCCCGGGAACTTAGTACCGGTTGGTTACACCAACCTGTACTAATGTTTAGAGCATCAGTACAGGTTGGTGTAAGCAACCGGTACTAAGCAGACCCTGGGCCAGCTAGCCCTCTTAGTACTGGTTGGCTACACCAACCGGCATGGATGTTAGAACATTAGTACCGGGTGGTGTCTTTAGCCCGTACTGATGTTTCCCTCGGACCAGTAGACCGTTGAATCGGGACTGATGTAACTGACAGTCCCGGTTCATGTATAACCGGTACTGATGTGCCGGTATGAAAGGTCATTCCTGTAGTAGTGAGGTCTCCCAATCAATTAAGGTGAAGAAAAGTTAACATGTACAAGAAGCAGTACTGGAGCAGCCTACGGGAGCCTGATAATTAGGCGACTCTCAGGATACAAAACCAAACAATAAGAGCGGGACAACAATCTGCAGAGGTCGCTCGTCAATTAATGTCATATCCACGTTACCATGTACATGACAGCGGAAATAGTTCACGCAATAGATTGATCTAACAGGATTACAGAATATATATAGGCGAGTACTATCCTTATCTTAACAATCGATTTATAGAAACAAATATCAGGAGATAAGCTAGGATAGACATGCCCAACGTGATCCGCAAGACAGATGGCAATCACGCGTTGTGGCTGCACGTATACGTGCAAAGCATGTATAGGGCTAACACTCCCCGTAGTCTGAACGGTAAATGGTTGAACATTCAGACTGGATCGAAACTCTGTGAAGACCGAAGTAGAAAGCCTCTTGGCGAAGATATCTACATACTATGACAAAGTCAAAACATTGAGAACACACACTTGGCCAAGAGCAACACGCTTGCAAAGAAAGTGCAAGTCGATCTCAATATGTTTAGTTCACTGATGTTAAACAGAGTTGGTGGAGAGATAGACAACACTGACATTGTCACCGTAGACGATGGTAGCATGCTAAAGAGGGCTCCCAAGTTCCAAAACAAGTTGGCACAACCAGCAAGCTTCGGCAACTCCGTTGGCAACAACGCGGTACTCAGCCTCAACACTCGAGCGCAAGACTGTGTGCTAACATGTGGATGACCATGAAATGAGGTTGTCACCGAGAAAAATGCCATAGCCCGAAGTGGACTTTCGGGACAACCGCCCAATTAGCATCCGAGTAGACACAGTCAGCTCAATCGGTGAAGTCCGATAAAGAGAGAGACCGAGCGTGAGAGTGCCCTAGAGATACCTGAGGATACACAAGACTGGCGGCAATCACGCGCCTTAATCACGCGCTGTGGCTGTACGTATACGTGCTTTCACAGTACATTTTGACAAATAAACGTAGTCATGAGAGTGGTGCCATGACCGTATATAATTGATCACTTTTCCTATAAAAAACAAAGCTATACATGCTTAACACTATCAGCGTGATTTTGATGTGTTGATTTGCTAGGAAACAGCTGGATGAAAATTTCCAATGTTTGAGTCGATTCAGTCACCGCGCCGGAGCTTCTTGCACCACGGTCATCCGGCCTCCATGCTTATCGTGTCATCGTCAATCTAGCTCTGGCGATTAGGGTTTGGGAGTTGACAATGACCACCCAGGGCTTGGAGGGAGATCGAGGTGATGGAGGACCAGCGATGAGCGGTGATAGCGGTGGCGCCGTCTCAGCCACAGGATCGGCAAAGACAATGGGTAGAGTTGGCAAATGAATTGATGGACAATGCCGAGTCATTAGGAGAGGCAAGTGAACGTAACATTGTTTTTAGACATGTTAGGTATTCGGAGAATTCCATAATCACTATGGCAAATTTTAGGCACGGGAATCCGTAAAAACATAATCATCAATTGCACCCTATTTGCTGAAGGGCAGAGAGAGATACAGACGTCCGAAGAGCTCACGAAGAAGAATCATTCATCACTGTCCATCTGCATTTTCTATCATATTTATGGTGCTTTACCTTCTGCTTCCTCGCGAAGTAGTACCAGTTTCTAGGAAACCAACAAATAAGTATGACCTCACAAATACAATGAGCCAATGCGGTACTTGTAAGTGATCATGGAGAGGTGGATAAGCAAGAATTATTTTCCTTATTCACACTATTGTTAATTACTAATTGCACGCCTTCCAGCAACTAGAGGTGCAGGTGGTCTGTGTGAACGAAATCCACGCACCTTGTTCTAATCCTTTTATTTTACACTCCTAATTCCTTTGCTTTAATAATAAAGCGAGGCTATATTAAGGATGGGTGATGCCAGCCCACTAGCATTCCATTGGCAAAAAAATTAAACACATTGATCAAAATCTCAACTATCAGTATACATTAACTTACAGTAATTTTCTCTGTCGCGAGGCGCAAGTTCTATTCTTATGTTACTTGCTGTGTAGTTGGCCTGATTATTAGAACAGGCTACAGCTAAACCGCTGGGCTTCCTAGCGTGTAGTTTGTATTAAGTTATATGCATCGACCAATTTACTCAAAACCTTAAGCTTATAGAAAAAGACTGGCAATTCAGTTATACTTTCAATACTTATTCTTAGGTGCAGGCTCCCTCACATCTCACATGTGGAATAGGAGTAGATAATAATTATTTATTTTAATTGTGTGTACCAAGACTCGAACTTGAGATCTATAACTTTGATACTATATTAAGTTGTATACATTGAACCCAAAATCTAAGCTTATGGAGAAAGGCGAGCAATTCACTTATACTTATAACACTCTCCCTTATATGGAGACTCCCTTAGGCCTCTCGCACGTGGAATTGGAGCGGACGATAAATATCATACTAAATTGTATGCATAGACCAATTCACCCAAAAACATAGGCTTGTGAAGAAAGACAACATTTCACTTATACTTCCAACAATTTGCTTCATTTTAAGAGCATTGAGAAATCGGGTTTGAGAGTTTTAAGAAACGACCTACAAGAAACCACGGCTGGCATTTAGTTTGGAGAAGCGGCTTTTTCTTACTAAATATATGCTGTTAAGGTCACGGAAGATCTAATCTGGAAGACCGGTAGTTTCCTTTGTCATAGTGAACGTAATTGATTGTGCTCGAATTTTCGACGCAAAGCAAATAAATCAAATGCCCATGAGCACTCTCAAACACTCATATCTTACCCTCCCTAATTTTTATCTCCTGCCCTATGCCCTAACAGTAGAATTAACAACAAAAGAAGGGGGAGAGCTAGCGAGAGTAGTGAGAGAACGGGAACGAGGGAAGCAGCTGGAGCACGCGCGCAACCACCGGCTAGGGAGGAGTTGGCACAGCGGGGCTCAACGAGGCAGCGAGGTCCACGCCGAGCTCAGAAGCCTCTCAGTCTGGCGGGCGCTGGAGCTACCAGAGGGTAGTGGTCTAGAGGAGGAGAAATAAGAAGACGATGGTGTGAGTGTTTGCCTTTGCATTTTTTGTTTGTCGCACAAAAGCAATTTGGTTGTTGCAGTAGTTTCTTCGAATGTTGCAAGAACGGTTCTGGTTGCATTTTTATTTTTGAGTTGTTATACAAAGGTATTTTAGATGATGTTGTTAGTCTTCTACTCTTATTGAATGTTGTATAAGAGTAAACTTTTTGTTGTAATATTTTTTATTGCATCTTCATTATTAACCTGTTGCACAAAAGTATTTTAGTTGTGCTGCAGTTAGTCTTCTTCAATGTTGCATAAGGCAATATTGTTTTTTTATTGTGAAGATTAATTATTTTTGTTGCGGACCGAGTGTTCGATGGAAATGAATTCATCGGGTGTTCGAGCCGTAGTCTCACCCCATAGTGAATTGCCGTGTACAATATAAATGTAATCATGGCAATGTAACCATGCAAATAGTGTCAAATCCATTAAATTTTGTAATTCGACAGAATGGTGCTTTAATACAGAAACTAGTTTTGGAAAAAAAAAAAGAGTGCTGTCGCATCGATACTTGAGATCTTAAATTACTTGTTGCATTTATAGAACATTTACATTAGTTGTCATGGCACTTCGTCCTCTTACCTCACATTCTTACGAAAAGGATTTTCCACTGTGATAATATATGACATATAATAACATATTTATCGCAAATCTTTTTACGTGATTTTGCCCCAAGTTTTTATTGTACGTATGATATATCTCTTATGACAAGAATGATTAACAAAATAATGATTCTTGTTATCTACCACTATATGATCAGCACAACAGTTGTAGATTAGGCGATTAGCATGGTGTACAAATACATCCACCAGCCCTTGCCCCTGCATGCATTTATTTGAACATGGCTTTCAATATGTACCATGTTTTCTTTTTCATCTCTTTATATAGCTCGTACCTAATGCAACCACTTACTACTCATCTACATGGAATGCGTAGCGAAGCATATGAATATATGCAGAGGGTCACTGTAAGGAGAGAACACAACACATGACATAGTTTTTAGGTATTGGAGGCATTCGGAGAATTTAGTTATCTTTGTTGCTCACACCTGCCACTCAAGATACGATCGCTGGACTCGTAGCTGCTCAAGGCCAGAGGCAGAGACACCCATAGAGCTCAATAGCTCATCATATGGCCTTCGGATCACTGTCGATGTAACATGGCATCTCATATTTACGGCACGCCTCGAGCATCTGCTTAGCTCGAGCTTTTAGGAAAACTCACAAATAATTATGACCTCACAGATACAACGAGGCACTCTCTTGTGATCATGGAGTTGGACAAGCAAGAATTATTTTTATTATTCACATTCTATGTAGGGCAAATGTGGTAATTTTGCTCTAGATATTTTTCTTTTGAGAAAAGGGGAATCAGCTCTGCCGATCAATTCAGGTGAAGAAAAAGAGCCTACGGGAGCCTGATTAGGAGACTCTCAGGATACAAAACCAAACAATAAGAGCAGGACAACAATCTGCTGAGGTCGCTCGTCAAATGTCACGGATGATCCACGCTAGCATGTACATTTTGACAAATAAACAAAGCCATGAGAGTGGTGCCATGACCGTATATAATTGATCGCCTTTCCTAGAAAAAAACCTAGATATACATGCTTAACACTATGAACGTGATTTTGAAGTGTAGATTTGCTAGGATACAGTCACTGGAAAACTCCCGAAGTTTCAGTTGATTCAGTCACCGCACAGGAGCTTCTTGCACCATAGTCGTTTGAGCTTCTCGCGCTGCTGTCACTGGAACTCTTTCGATTAGGGTTCAGGGTTGACCATGCCCGACCTAGGGCTTAGATGGAGACCACGGTGATGGAGCCCTAGCGGTGGGTGGTGGTGGCGGTGGAGCCATCTCGGCCGCAAAATCGGAAAAGGCAGTTGGTGGAGTTGGCAAGCGAATCGATAACTAGGCGGAGTCATTGGGAGGTGGCCGATGGTGGGGATGTTGAATTATTGGTTGGGGGGGGGGGGTGGTTGGTGGTGCTGTAGAAGACATGGTGCAGGAAAGGAGCCGAAGAGGAGGAGGAGGAAAATGCGGTAGTGGGCGGATAAGTTGTGACTGTGGAGGCAGCAGCAGCGGCACATGCTGAATGCTGTGGGAGATTGATGAGGATAGGAGGTAGAGTTTGCTTAGAAAGGCTTACAGGAGAGACTGATGGATTTCTCACAAAAATCGACTGAGATTTGAGATAATCAGCCGAGTGATAGATAGACGATCCCTTTGAAGTGACCACATTGATTACATTTGTAATTCCTTTCGGGATGGCACATCATTATAGGAATTAATTTTCAATCATCTAGATGGTCATATGACCCCACCTTGCTGTTGTATAATGGTACTTACTAGCTCTTAACTCACCTTCTTACGACACAGGCTTTTCCACGGTGATAATATATGGCATATAATAACATATTTATGACAAATCTCTTTGCTTGCACCAATTTTTTTTATTGTATATATCTCTTATGTCAAGAATGATTCTTGTTGTCTATCACTATATCACACGGGTGAATATATGGTGTAAGGACCAGGGTGGCGCAACCCTTTGTAAATCTAGTTGTAACCATTAGTATATAAGTGTATTAGTCGTTTATTGCAAACTATAAGCTACTATAGTGACCCCGGAGATATGGAGCACAAATACATCCACCAACCCTTGCATGACAAGCATTTATTTGAACATGGCTGTCAACATGTACCATGGTTTCTTTTTCTTTTTTATCTCTTTATATATAGTTCACACTTGTTGCGACTTGTGACCACTTACTGCTCAACTAGTTGGAATGTGTAGCGATCCATAGGAATGGTGGAAAGTCACTGAAAGGAGAGCACAGAGTACATGATATTGCTTTTAGGCATGGGAGGTATTCAGAGAATTTAGTTTTGTCAATCGCTAATGTTAGGCACAGGAGACGCGTAGTCCTGAAGACATAATAATCACTGGAGCCGTGATTGATAAGGCCAAAGCCATGCGTCCGCAGAGCAGATCGTGGCCATGGACTGAGGATTGAGGAACAATCAATTCATCAATGCCAATCCAACAAGTTGACGACCTGACGTTGATTTCTGTTCTGCTTCTAGAAAAACTGGCACTGGGAAAGACAATAATTTAAATGAAAATACGAAGAACCGCAACACGCAATTTCTCGGCTTATTATGAAGTTTAGATAATCGCACTGAAAATTGGAATCTGTATTTTTGAAAGACCTTGCACTGCGTTTGTTCCGAGATGCTTCATAAGGTGTACGTAATGTTGGTGGTTTGGAGCCCCCCACAACCCCGAGGTTGGCTACGGGAGCCTGATTAGGAGACTCTTCGATCAGGACACAAATTAAACTAAACAACATGTGTTGGACTAGTACTACAGTTCGCGGAGGTCGCTCGTCAAATTAAGGTCACGGATGATCCACGTCTGAAATCGATGGATTCCCTTATTATCATGAATTACCATGTACATTTTGACAAATAAACGCATGGTGTGTAGCCAACACCGTATATAATTGATCACTTTTTAAAAAACCAAGATATACATGCTTAACACTATCAGCGTGATTTCAGAGTGTAGGTTTCCTAGAAACCAGTCGGTATGAAAATTTCTGAAGTTTCAGTGATTCACTCGTCATGGTAGAGCATCTTGCACGGTCGTCACCGGAGCTCCGTTGATTAGGATTCAGGATTCAGTTATTACGATTTGGGGTCAACCCCACCCCCCACCTCCTCTCCAGATTAGAGGGAGGCTAGAGCAGCGGAGGCCTGGTGGCAGGTAGTGGTGGGGGGCGAGACGGCAGTGGGTGGAGTGAACTAGGAAGCGATAACGAGAGTGAGGATCCCTCTAATGGTTCAGCGACGGGGAGGTAGAAGGGGAAAACGGGGGCGCGAGCTGCGGTGGGCTTTATAGCATAGGGGGTGCTCGGGGAGTGAATGGGAGCGTCAGAGAACGCGAGAGAGGGGCAGGGATGCGTCCAAATGGATGGAGATAATGGTTCGGCGGTGACAAGACAGGGGAGCAATGGCGCAGCTGTTGGGATCGACAGCATGCACAGCAGCTTGGCACAGGCGCAACGAGGTCATCAATACGCAAGGGAGACAAGGCTGGGGTGCAGGTGGCAATGGCGACGTCATCGCAGCTGTGATAGGGTGGGATAGCAGCGGCATAGGCGGCGGCCAATGCACTAGCTCGGGTGGCGTAGGCGCGCAGGGGCGAGCGGCCATGCGGCGGCAGAGTCAGGGTGAGGGCGCCACGAAAGGAGGCGTGTGGCAGAGGTACGCTGCCAGCACGACGCAGGTGGCACGGCGTACGGACCGCAGGTCCGTAGGACGCATGAAGGCGCTGCGGCAGAACCGCGGGGAGAGGGGGCCGAGGGAGAGAGCGAGAGAGAGAGGGGAGTCGAGGAGAGAGAGCCTCGAGCCGGGGCTGAGCTAGGGGCTTTGCCCGGCTGGCCCGGCTAGGAAGAGAGAGGCTAGGTCAAGGGGCCTAGCTGGGCCGACCAGGTGGGCCAAGCCCCCAAAATGGGTTGGGCCAACTGAGGGGAACCCATTTTGGTTCAAAATTAGATTGGGATATCTAAAGTTTGACAAATTTTTCTTTTGAATAAAATTTGGAGATTTAATTGTGTTTATATTTGGGTTGTGATTATTTAGGAAGGAGATTAGGACAATTCTTTGCAAGGCCAGGCTTAGGCTTAGATTTTTGGGTGGGTGAAAATTATTAGAGCTATTACCCCACAGACTATTGAAAAAAGGGGAGAGATTTTTTGGAATTTTCAAAATTCAACAAGTATTTCATGTTTAAAATTCTAATACAAGGAAGCAAAATGTATCTATATGCATGCATAGGTCCTAGGTCCAAATTTGGGCTATTACAGGAACCGACAAAAATTGTTATATATTCTTTGCCGGTTTTAGATACTAACTGACACATATAATTGTATCGCACCATCATTTGCACCTTCCTGTTGAGAAACCGGCCGGCCCACGAAGGCCCGGTATTGGCCCATGCCGAAACTCTAGAAGTGCTCTATATAAGGAGGAGGGGTTTCCCCATTGTATAGACATGAGAAAAGCAATAAAGAATCATTCCCCTCCCACATCTGTGTTCATCTGTGATTGTCTTGCGTATGAATCGACAACCTCGGACTATACCCGGTAGCGTGGTTGTCTAACACGTTATCAGCACAACGCTCGAGGAACCGCAAGACGCCGGAGGGATCGAACGACGACGCCGACGTACTATCGGCATCGAATCGCCATCACGCCGCAGCAGTCTAGTCGGGACCACCGATCGTCCTCTGCGACGATCGTCGAATCCCTACTTCGATTCACGAAGAACGAAGGTAAAAAGAAAATTGAATTATGGGAATTGAATCTGTAGATCTATTTTCAATAGATGTGCAATGGGAAATACGGTATGCATCTCGACCGCGCATGTAGCACGGCTCATCTGCCGCCGGCCTCGGTCCTTGCACCGAAGTGCCGTCGCTCGCCTCGGCCCGCTTTCAGCGTCTGCGGCCGCAGGCGTCGCGCAAGGTCATCTGCGCCTCGGGTCCCCCGCAGTCCGACGGGACCGAGCCCACGCCGGCGTGCCCCTTCGGCCTTCGAAAGGACGCCGCCTCTTCGTATTTCGAAGGGTCACGCGATCCCGGCCGTCCGAAACAGCACGCCCGCCTGAGCGCCGCGTCGGATCACCGCCACCGCCGCCCGCCAAGCGCGTTAAGCGCCGCCGGCAGCAAGACGTTGAACCGCCGCCGTGCGCTGCGTCGAAATCTTCCGCCAGCGCCGCCCGACGTTGAACCGCCGCCCGCAAGCGTAAAGCGCCGCCCGAAAGCACGCGAGGCGCCGCCGCCAGCAAGACGTTGAGGCCAGCGCCGCCGCGCCGTACCGCCCTTGAAGCACCGCCAGCACAGCGCTAAACGACGCCAGGCGGCGGCGAGAAACCCTCTTGCCCGCCACCCTCACCTGCCGCCGCCGGATGGGCCGTGAAGGCCATCGTGGGCGATAGAAGGAGAAAACGGCGGTGGGCGGGCCTTGCGAGCGATGAAAGAAGGCCCGATGGGCGCGGTGGGCTTTAACCTTGCGGCCGGTGAGAAAGAAAATTTGGGAAAAGAAAAGAAAAAAAAACCGGGCGGGCCGGCTAGCCACGAGGGAGAAGTGGGCCGCGAGAAGCGGGCTGTGCGAGAGAAAACCGGTGGGAAGAAAAGAAAAGGGAAAGAAAAGAAAAGAAAAAAAATCGTGGGCCATCGGATTTTTGCACCTAGGCTCCCGTAAAGTATAAGAATTACATAGCAAATTTTTTCTGTAATACTGGAAATTACAGAACCCCCCTGGAAATTGCTGAAATTGTAGAAAATGCATTTCCTAGCGTAAAAGGGTCTTGGGATTTTGAATTTTAGTCCCGTTTTTGAATTTGAAGCTCTCTTTTACTGCTTTCATGATTATTTTATGAATTTTGTCATGATTGAAAAATTACACTAAGTAATTATCTGAAATCTTGAAAATTGTATAATCCCCATGGAAATTGCAAAATTTGCTTTGAGAATTTATATTCTAGCATAACAGGTCTAAGGATTTCTGGAAATTACGAAGTTTTTCGAGCCATTGAATTTTGCGAAAGATCCTTAGATTTTTGGAAATTATAAAAAGACATATTTAGGCATAAAAGTGCATTGAAACTATGAATTTTGAATATGTCTTTGAATTTGAAGCACTATTTTACACTTGTTAATTACCTTTATGCAATTATACTTTGAATTAGTTATGTAATTAACATTTTATGCCTATTTATTGTGTCTATGCTATGAATTGGTAATGGCTTATTTGTATCTTTGGAATTCATGAGAATTTGGAAGAATTATGTCATGCACCACTATCTACTAGATTACATGTAGTAATCATGTGAATGAACTTTAAAATATGTAATTGTCGGGTATCGCTAACTATGAATCGAGGAATCGGCATCGAATGCGAGCAACCTCACTTGGGCCTTTGGATCTTTGAAGATCATACTCGAACGCATGAAGCTTCGGGTTACCATTGGGATCAAATCCTCGAAGGATGGGAAGCCTATCGATGAGCAGAACCATCAAGCATTGCACTTTCTCTGTCACCACCTCTGCTATTTTAAAGAATGAATATATGGTGAGGAGTCTTGCTAGAGCATGGGGCCGCATGTGCAAGCGGTTTAAAGCTCGAGCACAGTATTCTACGACTAGCACAGTAGAAACCGGTGTACATGAGACTTGCAAACTATAGAACCATGGTCTAATAGAATTCCATCTTGCATAGGTCTTGCACTAATCCCTCTATCCGTGACAAGAAGATCACAAGCAAGGAGATGATATTCCCTATTTTTTTTCTTTTCTCGGTTCAATGGCAGCTACTAGAGAGAAAAAACCCACCCATTTAAAAAAGGGCTATAAGGGAAAATAAGAAGTCAGCCTAAGAAAAGTCCACTGCTCAAAAGAAGAAAAGAAACAAGGAGAAGCCACAAAAGAAAGCCATATGGCCAGTAGGATCATACGTGCTAAAGTATGGCATCTAGGGGCAATGGTCAAAGATTTGTTATGACATTGAGTATGTAATCATGACTTATCAGACCAATAGAAAGAAAAAGGCAGCATTAGAGGTCCACCTTGCCATGGCAGGCAGGCATGACCTCATGGAAGAGGACACTCATGTAGAGACACCTCTAACTCGCCCCCCTTGATTTCATTATAGCCACACATGAAGTGGATAAAGAAAGAAGATACCGACATATAAAATTGAAGCTAAAATAGTAGCATTTAATGGATTTTTGTGAACCTCCGATGCGTCAAATGCAGCGACCATCGCCACCTAAGTGCGCCTGCACGAAGCAGTATACCTTTTAGATTGTGGTTGCTAGAAGACATTGAATAATGAATATGAAGCTCCCGAAGAGCAAACTATCTCAACAAAGAATTGAAGCTCTAGTAGAGCAAACCTTATTCTCATGATTGATTTTAACTTTATTCCAGTATATTTGAAGTTGCAATCCTTGTTTGAATTATATGAACTATGAATTTTGCCATTGCCTGATTGCAATATAGAATTTGGTAGTGCCCTATGTGGGAGGTATGCATTGTTGATAGCGGAACAACAAATAAAATTAAAGAGAGACCAAATACTCCAGTTGATCACGAAGAACACTGGTAGTATTGCAATTTATGCGTATCAGACTCAAGAAGAGTCATAAAAATATTATCTATTGGTACTATACTAGCACTTAGGGAAGCATTGTCGTACCTGGAATTCACTCCGGCTCTCTTAGGACATCTGTACAAATGAGTTTCACGTAGAAACCAATGAAGAGAATGAAAAGAATACTTATACATTATGAAGCATGACGGATACAAGAATATAATCTTAGAAAAACCTCCTTCATTTGAATATGGGCTATACTATATTTAGAATCTGTGCACCCGAAGTGTACACTTCCCTGAATGCTAAATTTAGAAGCTCTGATCTCTTCTATCTATGGCATAGTAAAGTTGCCATCCTGAACTTTAAGATGATGAGGAGAAAAATAAACAACTCATAAGGCCATAGTATTAATTTTAGAATTTCCCGAATCATGAAGATTTTAGTGCGCACTCTCAATGCCACCGAAACTCATACATGGGCTCCTACCTAGATTGAACTAGGGGTTATGTGCTGACCTAATACAGCCCATATTAGGGCAATTAAGTACTTTTGGTGCTCATTATTGTTTCTTTTGAAGTGGCCAAATGCATACTCTCTACAAGGAATCATGCATTTGTGAAACTGATCTTGCAGATCATAAGAACTAAGAATATATTTTTTTGTTATTGTGTGAAGTTCATCGAGAAGAATGAACAACACTGAAGAATTCACAGCATTGGAAATAATGAAGAGCACTCAGTACCTTATGTCCATACGAAAAATGGACTTGAAATGGCTTTAATTTTATGAATCAAATTAATTGCCAGGTGTAACACTCCTATTTTATTAAAATTAATAAACTTGGATTGTTAAAATCAAAAACCTTTTTCTTGAATTAAAAGAGGTTAGATTAATGCTTTTGGGTTAGTATTAAAACCTCTTAAAAGAAAAAGAAAACTTTAGTATAAGCCTAAACTATGGAAAAGGGAATTTTATAAACTCTTGAAATATCCTTCCCCTAATCTTTTGGGAAAATTTAAAAAGAAATAAAAGAAAGAATGACAAAATTAAAGAGAAAAAACAAGAAAGAAAATTGGAAAGGAATTAGGCCCATGACCACTTCCCCTCCCGCTGGCTGCCTCCTCGCTCCCGCGCCGCGCCTCGCAGCGCCACCGTCGGCCAGGCCACTCGGCTCATTGCCGCGCCTCTCAGCGTGGCAATGGCCAGCCCGATCGCTTCGCCGAGCCGACCCCTGTCGGATTCGTCGCCTTCCTCCTCGCGTGTCCGTCGCGGCGCGCTGTCGCGACGCTGTTTCGTCGCGACCGCCGCCGACCGTCCGTCGCCACGCTTCCGAAACCGCCGAGTCACGCAGCCGCCGCAAAAGATCGCCTCACCCTCCCATCGCCTTCACTCCCGTGTTTCCTCCGCGGTAGCTCACCCGCTTCGATGCGGCGACTTCAATGCCACGCCACGGTCACGCCCTCGGCCAGCCTCCTGGACCAGACCGTTCGTGGCGAGTTCCGCCCCCCTGCCACCTTGAACCATACCTCTCCCCATGGCCCTATAAAGCCACGGCTCGTGCCCTCCTCCGTTTCCCCTTTGGCCAAGTTCCGCCGCCGTGCTCGAGCCGCCTCTCGGGTCGCCGCCGGTAAGTCCCGTCGCTCGGACCCGAGCTCCCCGAGAACTCTTCCTCTTGCCCCACTCCGTCCTCACTCCGATTGTACCCATTCGCCGCCGTTAGCCGGGAAGCTCGTGGAGCGCCGCCGGCCGGGAACCGCCTCCTCTTGGTCGTCTGCCACCGTGAGCCCTGGCAAATTCATTGCTTGAGAAGCATCTGGGTGCTCCCGCGCTCGTTTTCCTCACCTCTATTGACCCCAGGAGCCGCCGGACGCTGCTGCCGACGTCGCCCCTGCTCGGACCGCCGACCTCCAGAACGCCAGAGCGGCCGAGCTCCCTCCGGTCTCGCCGTCACTGCAGTGAGTCCCCAAGGTCCCCTAGGAACTTCCGCCCTACTTTCCCTAGCATTGCCCCTAGGATCGTCGGCGCCACGGAAGCCGTGATCACGACGCCCACTGTCGCGCCAGTAAATCCCCCTCCGTGACGCCGAGACTTCCCTAGGGTCGGATAGGAGCTTGGTACCTAGTTTAGCATCCCCATCGGACTTGCGAAGTCCGGACCCCGACAACGCCGCCGGTCTCCTCCTCGGCCATGCCGTGTGGGGAAGAAGGTCTGCGTGCCTCGGCGCCGCCGTTCACCCTCGACAGTGGACCCGCCCATGATCCGCCTCCCAGCGTGACGCGCCCGCGCCAAGCGCGTCCGCCCACCTCCTCAGCGTGGGGCGTCGCTTCAGCGTGGGTCAAGCCCAACACTGTTCCGGGGACTTTTTCCCGGTTTTTCAATTTTGAAAAGCCAGAAATAGAACTTGGGATTATTAAAAATAGCAAATGACTCCCAAAAATTCCAAGAAAATTCTGTAAAATAGCAGGTGCAGTTATGGATTTAATAAAATTGTTAAACCCAGTTTCCAGTGGGTTCACAGTATAAGAAAAATGTTGTAATCCTTTTTAGCCTTTCTAAATTATGGGAAAATGTGAAAACCCCCTTTATATCATGTCTAAGAACTTGTGGAAACCTGATTTTTAATAAAGAATGGTTTTCAAAAATATTTATCTTGTATTGTGTTATTTGTGCGAGGGTAGATTCCAAGGAGCCCGTGGAGACCCCCGCTGAGGACGTTTACCCGTGCACGGAGTTCGATCCAGGCAAGTCCCTTGATGCACATCGTCCGAGCTTTGTCTTATTTAAAGATTTTTCTAGTGATTTGAAAATTTGCATGCTAATTATAAAAAGATTAATTTAAATTAGTTAGCACCAAGAATGGAATGGTCACTATATCTTCCCCTTATATGTTAAACCTTAGGAATAACTAAAATATCACATTACCATTCCTTGTCGTAGACACGCGTGCTAAAAATGATTATAGGACCTTGCCATGTCATCAAATAAATACAATTATGCGTTTTTTTTAAAATACGGCATCATGGTGGATGCCGGGGACTAGGTTTTGGCTTCCTCCCCCTCTCCCCTTGAAATACTCTGACTAGGGAGGACCCGGCTGTTGGCTTGGTGCAGATGATGCATGGTTTCGGGTTTGTGTAAAGAGCTCCTCCCCTAGTCTAAGGACTGATTTTCCTGTGATCCTATGAACCGAGCCTCACTAAATGCAGCCTCGGGTTCCGTTGTGGGGCCGGCCTGGTCTATTAAGCTATGACCTCTAGTAGCTACTTGCGGGTGGTGGTGTTCCTTGTGGACACAGGTCGTCGTCTGTGGAGGCGTATCCCGTCTTGAGACCACTGGACCTTGGTCCTCGGTCTCCTTGTACAGCGTGAAGACTTGGGCCGTGGGCCGATCCCCCACAGAGTGCCTAGGAATGACTCACAAAGTGAGTGCTACTAGGTTTTAGCCCAAATGGTCTTGAGCACGCATTGTTAATGTCTTTGCCTCCCGAGGGTAAAGTGTACCCACTCTGCGAGTTAAAAACTATCATGATAGCCGTGCTCACGGTCAAGAGCATCTGAAGGCTGATCATATGGTAGATTCTTCTTTTCAAAATGGGTTTTGAATAAGAAAATCTCTGAGACGGACTTCTGAGCGGTTTTGCAAGCGAAAGACTCTTGTAAAGATTTGGAATGCCACAGCAGTTTGAAACCGCTTCTTACCTATAGGCTGAAAAGTTTGAAAAATTTGCTTTACGCAAACCTTCCCAAACCTCTGTTGTCTTGAGCCACATCTTGCATTTACTCTCGACTTGCGAGTACGATTGTACTCACCCTTCTTTGCCTCTCTATTTACGTCCTGTTTTTCTTGCGCACCGAGGAGCGATTCGCGGACGATCCATGGACGATGACGACGCAGATCCGGACTACTGGCGGGTGATTTCGAGACTACTTGGAAGACTAGGGCCACGCCCTCAAAGCCTAGCCGCCTGTGGATTAGCAGTAGAAGCTGTTTAGCGGTGCGCGTGCTAGTGCACGTGGGCCCCGTTTTCTGTTCTGCCAGACTCTGTTTCGCGACCTGCGTGTCGCTGTGCTTGTAAAATTTGGGCTATGCCCCGTTATGTAATAATGTAACTTTGGTAATGTATCACTCTGTTTGGACTATGCGTACTAGCTGTTGATCCTTAGGACTAATCTGAGAATGTCTGAGAGGTCGATCTGTAGAGACCGGTCTCGGCAAGTGTGGTATCGAGCCACGTGTTTTAGGACGTGACCCCGAACAGTTAGAGACCCTTATGTGCTATAAAAAGCCTATTTTCCACTGAATGCTTAAGCCTCCCCCTCTCACTTTGAGCTCCTCTGACGATTCTCTTGCACTTGTAGGATGCCGACCTTCGCCTCTTCCTCGAAATTTGGCTCACGGAGCTTCGTCCGTCGATTTATCTTGATCTTTGGGCGTTCTTAGCCGACTCCCGATGTTCCACGGCTCCACCACTACCCGCCGTGGTAGGACCTGCTGGATGGTTTCCGCCACTGTATTCGCCCAGGGCCTTCCTCCATGCCGGGGACCCTACCGTTTCACCGCCGTCCGCGACCAATGCTCCGATGCCTTCCAGGATGCTGCTCGAACCGCCCTCATACGGTTCGGCAGTATCTTCGAGCAGGAGTTGCGCCACACCGCCTTCCGCTACTTCCCCGCTCGAGTGCCCCACGAGGTCTTGACCATCGCCGTCCGGCCATTTGGCGAGTAGGACCCCACCGTGTACCACCTCGCCGCCCTGGTCCAGTCCCTGGACGATGCCTACGTGATCATCCTAAGGGAGCTGGTCGCGGCCCAGGCAACTACCCGCCAGATGGATGCCGTCAAGAAGGAGAACCGCGAGCTCAAGAGGGGGGAGTCCCTCTGGAAGATGGAGAGAGCCCGCCTCCGCAAAAGGATCCGCCAGCTTGCCCTCGACAACGACCATCTGCGAGCCGCTGCTTCCACTACCCCCGGAGAGGCCGAGTCTGTTGCTGCCACTCCCGCTGCAGTAGTTTCCCAGGGGAGTTCCCACGTGAGTCCAGTGCCACCCACCGAGCCCCCGGTCCCTGTCCCTCCGGGTGGTTCGCTCCGAGAGTTGCCACTCCTTCCTGCTGACCCGTGTTGAGCAGATCCGTCCGGTGTTCTAGCCCCTCCCCACCTTGACCTTGACTACACCACCCCGTTCTTTGTTTTGCCTCCTTCGCCTGGCCTGGTGCCCTTGTTTCCTTCCGGTGTGGAGGTGAGGATGAAGAAGAAGAAGAAGACCCCGAGGTGATCTTGAGTTCGACGGCGAGACCCGTGGTCGGCCTCGGGCTCTGTTTCCCCCCTTGTATCCTAGTTAGATGAGGACCTGTTCCCCTTGTATCGTAGCTAGCACCACTGATGTGAACATTGACGGCGGTTGTGATCTGTGCGTTAGTTCTTATACCGGTTGTGTGGAATGAATTTGGATCTTCGTGCTTTTCGCTTGTTGTTATTTTCTTTAGTTGTTTGCTTTCTCAATCTCCCGAGCCCACCTCGCCATCATGCCTCGGCAGGCTCCCTCCAAAGTGAGCCGTGCCCGCCCCTTTTTATTGCCACCTCCGCCGCTCAAGCAAGCACGCCGACGGGACTCCACTTCCACCTCTTCACTTTGCTCGGTGCATGCACCGTGCACACTCGCGAGCTCTGCCTTGCCCTTTGCCTCTTCACTGGCGATGGAGAAGATGAACCGGCCGATCCCCGAGTCGGTCCCGACTCGAGCGAGCTCCGGTTGTTCCTCGCGAGATGCGAATGCTCCCATTCCGTGGTGGGTTCGATCATTGCTTTAAATCGCCCTTGCCGCTGGATTTTGTTCCTCGAGCTCCGTTAGTGCGTTTGTAGTAGCTTTGTGCGTGTTCTCCCGAGTTGTAACCTTTGTTGTAATCTTGGTTTGGTTGTTGGTGTTTTCGCTCCGTGCTTGTAAAACTATGTTGCTTGAATAAAGGTGTTTCATCAAATTTTCCCCCTTATTTAGTTATCTTGTCCTTAATCCTGTGATTATCATCGAGATGGTGATCACTAGGAGCACCCGCGATAGTGAACCCTCACCGCTGGTGCGTGGCCGTGGCGCGGTCAGTCCCGAACCTCTGCTCAGTCGAATGAAGACACTGTGCCTATTGGTGAACCTTCAGCTACTCAGCAGATCCCAGTTCTCTTGGCCGGACCGTCGAACTGATCTCGCGACCTCGCCTCCCCCTCCGGGTGAGCCGGATTGGCATCAGATTGCCAGTATGCACCTGCAGCTGCTTCAAACTTTGACCTAGAGTCTGAACAGACCTCAAGCTCCAGCTCCAGCACCAGCATTCCATCCTCCGCAATCTAAGCTTGCCGAGTTTCTAAGGACTAAGCCACCTGTGTTTGCCGGATCCGCTGATCCCTTGGATGCCGAAGACTGGTTGAAGGATGTTGAATGCCGTCTCATTCTGGCCCAGTGTGAAGAACAAGAAAGCGTTCGGTTTGCAGCCCACCAGCTCTCGGGCGCTGCTGCCCTATGGTGGCAGAACTATTGTGCTATTCACCAGAACCCGGATGCAATAGAATGGGAAGAATTTTCCAAGGCATTCTCTGAAGCTCATGTCCCCCGCGGTGTGAAAGAGATCAAGAGGCGTGAGTTCCAGCGCCTCAGGCAGGGTAACATGTCGATGAGTGAATATCTGGCAAAGTTCACTCAGTTGGCTCGTTACGCTCCCAGAGACGTGGCGTCCGAAGAAGATAAAATTTGGTATTTCATGAAAGGCATGGACCCCGAGATCAAAGCATTCATAGCCTCGGGAGAGTACACCACGTTTCAGCAGCTTTACAACAAGGCACTAGTGCAGGAAGATATCCAATGACGACATGCGGCCTCGAGAAGAAAAAATGACCCGGCCTTGATCGGCATGCCTCCGGAGTTTCAAACCCAGTCGGCATTTTCGAGGAATGACCAGCTTTCCCTAGCAAGGCCCCTGTGCAAAGTTCAACGCCTCATCCTGCACCTCAGACCCCTCGCCCGTTGGCAGGCAGTCAGCCTCAGAGGGACATGACAGCCGTTCGCTGTTTTGCGTGTAACCAGTTGGGACACTATGCCAACAAGTGTCCCACCAAGAGTATCACGCCGGTACCATTTAAGTTGGGGTCAACTTCTGCTCGACCCCCTCCCGCAGACCAAGGCCGTGGTACCCCGTTCAAGGCAAGAACTCCTCAGACGGCCGGGAAGGGCCGTGTCAACCACGTCATCGCAGAAGAAATCCAGGGTGATCCTGCAGTGGTAATGGGTAAGTTCTGATAAATTCAAGTACTGCCATCGTTTTGTTTGATTCGGGTGCTACCCATTCCTTTGTTATATCTCAATTTGTGAAAAGGCATGGGTTAAAAGTAAGCCTACTAGATAAGGCTATGATAGTGCATTCACTCGGGAAGGAGATGCGCACAACCATAGGTTGTCCCGGGGTGGAAATAAGAATTAAGGGAGTAAAGTTCTCCGCAGACCTAATAGTAATAGACTCCACTGGAATTGAGGTAATCTTGGGTATGGATTGGTTGACCAAATTCAGGGGGCAGATTGATTGTGCTAGTAGGTCGATAAAATTGGTCAGTGGTGAAGGCCAAGAAGTCCTGGTGATTTCTAATAACTTTCCTGAAAACCTGATAACCTTGAACCAAGTTGAAGTGAAGTCAGTTGACTCCATACCTGTGGTAAGGGAGTATCCAGACGTCTTTCCCGGAGATTTAACTGGGATGCCTCCAGATCGCGACGTCGAGTTTGTTATTAACTTGGCGCCAGGAACTGCCCCCATCTCCCAGCGACCTTACAGGTTGTCCGCCAACCTGTTAGCGGAATTGAAGTAACAGCTAGAAGAATTGCAGAGCAAAGGCTTCATCAAGCCCAGTGCGTCCCCTTGGGGAGCGCCAGTAATTTTTGTCAAAAAGAAGGATGGAACCTTGAGGATGTGTGTGGATTACCGCTCACTCAATGAAGTCACCATTAAGAATAAGTACCCTTTGCCCAGAATTGATGACTTGTTTGATCAGTTAAGAGGAGCTTGTGTGTTCTCAAAGATTGACTTGAGATCAGGCTACCACCAGATAAAGATCAAGAAGTCAGATATACCCAAGACAGCTTTCACCACCCGTTATGGACTTTATGAGTTCACAGTCATGTCTTTTGGTCGACTAGCGCCCACTTATTTCATGTACCTCATGAATAAGGTGTTTATGGACTTTTTAGACAAGTTTGTGGTGGTTTTCATCGATGACATTTTGATATACTCCAAGACAAAAGCAGAGCATGAAGTTCACCTGCGCCTAGTGCTTGAAAGGTTGAAGGAACACCAGTTGTTTGCAAAGTTCAGCAAGTGTGAGTTTTGGATGCAGGAAATTTCCTTCCTTGGTCATGTCATTTCAGCCAGTGGTGTGGCGGTAGATTCGGAAAAAGTTAAGAGTGTCCGGGAATGGAAGCAACCCAAGTCCGTGACCCAAGTTCGAAGCTTTCTGGGCCTAGCAGGATACTACAGAAGGTTCATAGCAGATTTCTTCAAAATTGCCCGTCCCCTGACCGACCTCCTGAAGAAAGAAAAGAAGTTCGAATGGTCGAAGGCCTGTGAATCCAGCTTTGAAGAGTTGAAGCAACGTCTGACATCAGCCCCAGTGTTGGTTCTGCCGGACATCCGCAAGGATTTTGAAATATTCTGTGATGCGTCCAAGCAAGGACTAGGTTGTGTGCTCATGCAGGAAAGAAGAGTTGTGGCGTATGCTTCTAGGCAGCTTAAGCCGCATGAATGTAATTATCCACCCATGATTTGGAGTTAGGCTGCTGTGGTTCATGCTTTAAAGATTTGGAGACACTACGATCGACAACCGAACAGAAATCTTCACCGACCACAAGAGTCTGAAGTACATCTTCAGCCAGCCAGATCTGAATCTTAGGCAGAGAAGATGGCTAGAGCTGATCAAAGATTATGATTTGGGAATCCATTATCACCCAGGCAAAGCTAATGTGGTAGCTGATGCCCTAAGCCGCAAGTCCTATTGCAACAATGTGATGATTGAAGAAGCCCAGCCTGAACTGCATAAGGAGTTGGAAAAGTTGAATTTGGGGATAGCCATGGAAGGCTTGGTGAACTCACTTGAACTGCTCCCAACCTTGTTGGAAAGGATCATGAAGGAACAAGAGGGCACATCTTGTGTGACCATCTTGAAGGAAAGAATTAAGTAGGGCAAAGCCCCAGGATTCTCTGTAGATGAGAAAGGTGTGCTGTGGTTTGGAGCCAGGATTGTTGTGCCCAATGTGAAGGAATTGAAGGAGGTCATCCTTAAAGAAGCTCATGACACACCCCTGTCCATTCACCCTGGTAGTACCAAGATGTACTCCGACCTTAAAGAGTCATACTGGTGGTCTGGGATGAAAAGAGAAGTGGCCGAGTATGTAGCCCTCTGTGACATTTGCCAGCGAGTCAAGGCAGAGCATCAGAGACCAGCCGGTCTGTTGCAACCCTTGAAGGTGCCCGAATGGAAGTGGGAAGAAGTGGGTATGGACTTCATTACCGGGTTACCAAGAACTCAATCCGGTTACGACTCCATATGGGTCATTGTGGATAGACTCACCAAGGTAGCCCATTTCTTACCCGTTCGTACGACCTACTCCGGGGATAAATTGGCAGAACTGTACATGAACAAGATAGTTTGCTTGCATGGTGTGCCCAAGAAGATAGTGTCAGATCGAGGTACCCAGTTCACCTCCAAGTTTTGGCAAAAGCTTCATGGTTGTCTTGGGACGAAGTTGAATTTCAGCACTGCATACCACCCCCAGACAGATGGACAGACAGAGAGGACAAATCAGATTTTGGAGGATATGCTCAGGGCCAGTGCACTCTCCAACCAAGGAAGTTGGGACAAGAAATTGCCGTATGCTGAGTTCGCCTACAACAACAGTTACCAGTCCAGCATTCAGATGGCCCCTTTTGAAGCCTTGTATGGAAGGAAGTGTCGCACCCCTCTCTACTGGTAAGAGACGGGTGAGGGAAAAGTGTTTGGGCCCGAAATTTTGATAGATGCAGAGAATCAAGTCAAGCAAATCCATTAAAGGCTCAAAACTGCCCAATCTAGACAGAAGAGCTATGCAGATACCCGCCGCAGAGATCTTACCTTTGCACCGGGAGATTTCGTGTATCTCAAGGTCTCACCTCTCAAGGGAATTCGCAGGTTCAGAGTCAGTGGCAAGCTTGCTCCTAGATACATTGGTCCCTTCAAGATTCTCGCGAGAAAAGGACAAGTGGCTTACCAGCTTGAGTTGCCTGAACGATTGGCAGATGTCCACAGTGTGTTCCATGTTTCGCAGCTAAAGAAGTGTCTGAGAATACCCGAGAGTCAGCTTCCATTGGAGACTTTGGATTTGGAACCCGACCTGACATATAAGGAATACCCAATCAGGATACGTGATGAGGCAGTTCGTAAGACCCGGACCAAGGTTGTTCGTTTCTGCCGAGTTCAATGGAATAACCATTCGAATCGGAAGCCACAGGAAAGAAAGAAGACCTCCGTCTGAGTATCCGGACTGTTGAATCTTTGGAATCTCGAGGACGAGATTCTCCTTAAATGGGGGAGGTTTGTAACACTCCTATTTTATTAAAATTAATAAACTTGGATTGTTAAAATCAAAAACCTTTTTCTTGAATTAAAAGAGGTTAGATTAATGCTTTTGGGTTAGTATTAAAACCTCTTAAAAGAAAAAAAAAACTTTAGTATAAGCCTAAACTATGGAAAAGGAATTTTATAAACTCTTGAAATATCCTTCCCCTTAATCTTTTTGGGAAAATTTAAAAGAAATAAAAGAAAGAATGCATAAAATTAAAGAGAGCAAAACAAGAAAGAAAATTGGAAAAGGAATTGCCCGGGGCCCACTTCCCCCCCCATGGCTGCCTCGCTCTCAGCGCCCGCGCCTCCACGCTTCGCGTCGGCCAGCCGCCCGGCTCATTGCCACAGCTGCTGTGGCGTGGCCAGCCAACCGCCGCCGAGCCGACCCCACTGTCGGATTCGTCGCCTTCCTCCTCGCGTGTCCGTCGCGACGCGCCCGTCGCGACAGCGTTAAATCGCGACCGCCGCCGACCCGCCCTGCCGCCTCGCCCGAGCCGCCGAAGTCACGCAGCCGCCGCAAAGATCGCCTCACCCTCCCATCGCCTTCACTCCCGTGTTTCCTCCGCCGTAGCTCACCCGCTTCGACGGCGACTTCAATGCCAGCGCCACGGTCACCGCCCTCGGCCAGCCTCCCGGACGAGACCGTTCGTGGCGAGTTCCGCCCGCCCTGCCGAACCATACCTCTCCCCATGGCCCTATAAAGCCCTGGCTCGTGCCCCTCCTCCGTTTCCCCCTTTGGCCAAGTTCCGCCGCCGTGCTCTAGCCGCCTCTCTGGTCGCCGCCGGTAAGTCCCGTCGCTCGGACCCGAGCTCCCCGAGAACTCTTCCTCTTGCCCCACTCCGTCCTCACTCCGATTGTACCCATTCGCCGCCGTTCGCCGGGAAGCTCGTGGAGCGCCGCCGGCCGGGAACCGCCTCCCTCTTCGAATTCGTCACCACCGGTGAGCCCCGTCCAAATTCGTTGCTTGAGAAGCATCTGGGTGCTCCCGCGCTCGTTTTCCTCACCTCTATTGACCCCAGAGCCGGGATCTTCTGCCGCCGACGTCGTCCTGCTCGGACCGCCGCCGACCTCCATGACGCCAGAGCGGCCGAGCTCCCTCCGGTCTCGCCGTCACTGCAGTGAGTCCCCAAGGTCCCCTAGGAACTTCCGCCCTACTTTCCCTAGCATTGCCCCTAGGATCGTCGGCGCCACGGAAGCCGTGACCGCCGCCGCCCACTGTCAAGCCCAGAATCGTCCCTCCGTGACGCCGAGACTTCCCTAGGGTCGGATAGGAGCTTGGTACCTAGTTTAGCATCCCCATCGGACTTATGAGTCCGGACGCCGGACGCCGCGGTCTCCTCCTCGGCCGCGCGGTGTGGGAAAGAAGGTCTTGGCGTGCCTCAGCGCCGCCGTTCCGCCTCGACCGGTGGACCCGCCCATGTCCGCCTCCCAGCGTGATCGCGCCCAGCGCCAAGCGCGTCCGCCCGCTCTCAGCTGCGCGTGGGCCGTCGCTTCAGCGCATGGGTCAAGCCCAACACTGTAGGGGACTTTTTCCGGTTTTCAATTTTGAAAAGCCGAAATAGAACTTGGGATTATTAAAATAGCAAATGACTCCCAAAAATTCCAAGAAAATTCTGTAAAATAGCAGGTGCAGTTATGGATTTAATAAAATTGTTAAACCCAATTTCCAGTGGGTTCACAGTATAAGAAAAATGTTGTAATCCTTTTTATCCTTTCTAAATTTTGGGAAAATGTGAAAACCCCCTTTATATCATGTCTAAGAACTTGTGGAAACCTGATTTTTAATAAAGAATGGTTTTTAAAAATATTTATCTTGTATTGTGTTATTTGTGCGAGGGTAGATTCCAAGGAGCCCGTGGAGACCCCCGCTGAGGACGTTTACCCATACCCGGAGTTCGATCCAGGCAAGTCCCCTTGATGCACATCGTCCGAGCTTTGTCTTATTTAAAGATTTTTCTAGTGATTTGAAAATTTGCATGCTAATTATAAAAAGATTAATTTAAATTAGTTAGCACCAAGAATGGAATGGTCATTATATCTTCCCCTTATATGTTAAACCTTAGGAATAACTAAAATATCACATTACCATTCCTTGCCGTAGACACGCGTGCTAAAAATGATTATAGGACCTTGCCATGTCATCAAATAAATACAATTATGCGTTTTTTTTTCAAATACGGCATCATGGTGGATGTCGGGGACTAGGTTTTGGCTTCCTCCCCCTCTCCCTTGAAATACTCGACTAGGAGGACCCATTGTTGGCTTGGTGCGAGAGGATGCATGGTTTCGGGTTTGTGTAAAGAGCTCCTCCCCTAGTCTAAGGACCGATTTTCCTGTGATCCTATGAACTGAGCCTCACTAGTACAGCCTCGGGTTCCGTTGTGGGACGGGCCTGGTCTATTAAGCTAAGACCTCTAGTAGCTACTTGCGGGTGGTGGTATTCCTTGTGGACACACAGGTCAGCGTCTGAGGAGGCGTATCCCGTCGCCAAAGACTCTGGACCTTGGTCCTCGGTCTCCTTGTACAGCGTGAAGACTTGGGCCGTGGGCCGATCCCCCACAGAGTGCCTAGGAATGACTCACAAAGTGAGTGCTACTAGGGTTTTTAGCCCAAATGGTCTTGGGCACGCATTGTTAATGTCTGCCTCCTGACGGTAAAGTGTACTCACTCTGCGAGAGTTAAAAACTATCATGATAGCCGTGCTCACGGTCAAGAGCATCTTGAAGGCCGATCATATGGTAGATTCTTCTTTTCAAAATGGGTTTTCGGAATAAGAAAATCTGCAGACGGACTTGCAGACGGTTTTGCAAACGAAAGACTCTTGTAAAAGATTTGGAATGCCACAACAGTTTCGAAACCGCTTCTTACCTATAGGCTGAAAAGTTTGAAAAATTTGCTTTCTGCAAACCTTCCCAAACCTACCCTTGTACTGAGCCACATGCTGCATTTACTCTCCTGACTTGCGGAGTACGATTGTACTCACCCTTGCTGCCTCTCTATTTCTGTCCCTGTTTTGCTTGCACGCTTCAGCCGAGGAGCAGTTCGCGGACGATCCGCGGGACGATGACGACGCAGATCCGGACTACGAGGCGGGTGATTTCGAGGACTACTTGGAAGACTAGGGCCACGCCCTCAAAGCCTAGCTGCCTGTGGATTAGCAGTAGAAGCTATTTAGCGGTGCGCGTGCTAGTGCACGTGGGCCCCGTTTTCTGTTCTGCCAGACTCTGTTTCGCGACCTGCGTGTCGCTGTGCTTGTAAAATTTGGGCTATGCCCCGTTATGTAATAATGTAACTTTGGTAATGTATCACTCTGTTTGGATTTGGCGCGTAGCTAAATTTGTTGATCCTGGGACTAATCTGAGAATGCACAGAGGGGTCCGTCTGTCAGAGACGGGTCTCGACACTGTGCCGCTCTTGCAGAGTTGTAACTAAAAGAAACTACAAGCAAGAACCCTCATTAATTAGTGTAAGGGACAAGCAGTCCTACAACATCCAACTAGTGCATGAAAGGGTCTCGAAATTTCAGACTTTGAAATTTTGAATGTATATGTACCTATACCACACACGTAAATGAATTGCATATTCGATGAGGATCCTTTCCTTCATTAGGGGGAGGAATAGAACCCCGATAGTAGAATGTCGGAAAATCACGTGGAAAGCCACGTAGATCCTCGTGCATGACCCGACTAGTAAAGCAAATGATGAAGTCTAGAAGACATTTAAAGCAATGAAATCTGCCTAATCATTTTTGTGATTTGAAGGATATGATCAAGTCGTATTACTTGGAGTAATGCACCAGAGAGGGTTGAAATACCACAGAAGGTATCCCTCATCCTGTTCCGAGGCCTCAGAGAAAAGGACAGGAAATCTGGTCACTCGATTCCTAATTATCAGGGGACGCCTGAAGAAAAATGGATAAGAGAGCTTGCCACAACCAATCACGAAAATGCCCCGAAGAAAAAGAAGGGGAGCCAGTTGAGTCCTGACAACTCTGGTGAGAAGCCTGCTAGCAAGGTGTTCCCAGATCTGAATATACCGGTAATAACAGAAGAAGAAGAAGCCGAAATGAATGTGAGTACGCACATCGGCAATAATAAACTAAAGGAACTTGCTCCCGTGATGGAAAATAGCGGTGAAGAGCAAGTAGAAGTGCATGAAGTGCCCCATGATAAAATAGCTATGAATTTTGAATTAGCAAGAGAGTGTTTGAATTGAGCAACAACCATTGTCGATACAAAGGCAATAAAACAGAATTGCCACCATTATTGAATTTGATCCCAAGCCTGCATCTCTCGGAAGAGTGCGAGAAAGGCTGGATTGAAAGGAATGGAAGATGGCAATTTCCGTGAAATAAGAGAAATGAATAAGGAAGTGGTATGGTACAAGAAAGGCTGATGGCTCACTTTCTGGTCATGGGATAAATTACCTTTAGACATTTAATCTCATTGGCAGTACTCAACATGAAGTTGAGGATAAAAAATGAATTGAAGGATGTTGTCACTGAATATATGTATAGAGACTTGGATCCGGACTTATATATGAAGATACATGAAGTATCACCGTCCCGAACCATGGCAGAGCAAATAGAAATCCGTATAGTGTGAAACTCAATGAGTCACTATATGAATTGAAGTAAAGAAATAGAAGAAGCAAATACATACTTGAAGTATGACTTAGAAGTGAAAAATTTGTGTATTATAGCTTAGGCTTGTAGCTTGAGCATATCCATGAAGGAATTTTTGGTACACTAGTCAGCCTACACTCGGAATGTGTTGGAAAGGTTTGGCTTTAAGAATGTATAATTGAAACCCCAATGGTCAGAAGGTCACAATTGGTGCGCTCATGTACCTCGCGAATAGCACTAGGCCGGACATTGCGTTCGCCGTGAATTTGCTGGCTCGGTACAATGCAGAGCCAACCAAAAGACATTGGAAGGGGATCAAGGACATCTTCCGATACCTTCAAGGAAGTAAGGATTTTGGCTTGTTTTATGGAAGAAACCAAGAATTGAATCTAGTTGGCTATGCAGATGCAGGGTACCTGTCTAACCCGCATACTGGCAAGTCACAAACCGGGTATGTTTTCCTTTGTGGTGGGACGGCCATTTCATGGAGGTCGTCCAAGCAGACACTTGTGTCAACTTCTACAAACCACTCGGAAATAATTGCCCTATATAAAGCCTCTCGAGAATGTGCATGGCTTCGAAGAATGGCTCACCACATCCAGAAGTCATGTGGACTGAATATTGAGCAAACCCCCACGATAATTTATGAAGATAATGCAGCTTGTGTTGCTCAAATGCAAATGGGTTATGTGAAAAGCAACCTGACGAAGCATATTAACCCCAAGTTCTTCTATGCTCATGAAATGCATAAGACAAACGAGATCAAGATATTGCACACTAAGTCATGCGAGAATTTAGCGGATTTATTCACTAAGTCTCTCCCAGCATCTACTTTCGAAAGGTGCGTAAAGAAAATTGGGATGAAAAGACTTATAGAAGTGCAGATTTCAGGGGGAGAATGTTCACATACTCCAAAGTAAATCTTAGACATGTAGTCTGAGTACCCAAGGGAATGTCATGAAGATGATTTGAAAATTGGGTGAATTGTACTCTTTTTCCCTTAGTGAGTTTTCACAGAAGTTTCTCACATAAGGTTTTTAACGAGGCAATTCGTGCAGCACAAGGCGTATGCTATGTACTCTTTCTCCAAATTTTTCCCACTGGGTTTTTATGGAGTTTTAATGAGGCATATGCATCTCGCGGCAAAGGCCAAAGGGGGAGTGTTGAAAAACCGGCCGGCCCACGAAGGCCGGGTATTGGCCCATGCCGAAACCCTAGAAGTGCTCTATATAAGGAGGAGGGGTTTCCCCATTGTATAGACATGAGAAAAGCAATAAAGAATCGTTCCCCTCCCACATCTGTGTTCATCTGTGATTGTCTTGCATATGAATCGACAACCTCGGACTACACCCGGTAGCGTGGTTGTCTAACACTTCCGGCTAGGCATGCATTCATACACCTTCTCCAGCAACCTCTATAGCTACCTTAATGAGTGAGAGTGTTCATCTGTCGATATTGTACTAACTTCTAAAACATGCCCCACTACAGAGATATCAATAATGACCTAGTTGAGATCTCCAAACTTGGTGAGAGCTACTCCTGCTTCTCCAATGCTCCTTTAGATAGGCTGATGTAGCTCTCCACAAACTTGGGATCCATAAAGTCTTCGTTGAAATCTTCGAAGTAGGGTCGTCAAAAACTGATGGGAATATCAACACATTTGAACACTCCTGTACAATTACAATTCATATTAATAATTTGAGATTTCTATTAGCAACCAAAAGGTGTTTGTTTATTAATATTAATATTACAATTCATATTAATAATGTGGATATGACCATGACCCACCACCCGCACACAAATCCAATGAAAACCAATATTTGTTTAGTGTTTACAGATAGATAAGTTGTTTAATGTTGACGAAGAAATAAATAATGTTTAGTAACATAGCCGTCTTGGTCCATGTCTTGGTCCGAGCCGACATCAGTGATTCTTGTTATATATCACTATACAAGAACAACGGTTGTAGATTAGAATGGTGTACAAATACATCCATCAACCCTTGCCCCTGAAAGAATTTATTTGAACATGGGTTTCAATATGTACCATGTTTTCTTTTTCGGTTTTCCTACACATCAGGCGACTGTTTTTTTTTTTATGAAATCCCAGTTGACGTTGATAGTCGTTGATCTGTCTTCAAGATTCGTGCCATCCCCTTTTTGTCTTTGTGAGGCAGATGCATGCCCTTTTTGTCTGCACATGATAGTTGCATGCTCGACTTAACACCGATTCACGGTAAAGATAATGGGATTGTTCCCAGATGGTCAGTTCTGCTAGTGCTAAGGTATAGCTGCCTCGGCCATATTTTTTGTGCTAATAGCAAAAGAACATGACAATGGAGCACATGCATTAGCAGTTGTTTTAAACAATAATCTTAACACAATTTTGTTTCTTTTCTATTTTTTTGTACCTCAAATCCATATGGAACTATGAGCAATGAAGTATAGATTTGAACAGAAACATGTAAGTCATGAAAATTCTATAATTCAACGCAGCCCTGCCTAAAGATCCATTTGATGAAGTGGCTCCGTGTATGCGCTGTTGCTTTCTTGCGATTGGGTGGCCTAGCAATATATTGGGAGTGGGGGTTGCAAGAGATACAGAAGTTACATGTTCTCTTCATAAAAAAAAATCCAACTATGCAAAATAAAAGGGTTTTTTTTCACCTTTAGCTGACAATCACACATCATGTAGTTAAGTTCAGCAGAGGTTTGTCCAAATTGGAGAACCAGATCGGTAGTCTGTAGTAACGACATTCAATTCTCACATTCATCAATTTTGTACCAACACATATGACTATACAAAACGAGATATTTTTATTTTCATCTAAAAGTTTGTGTAATTCTTACATTGAAGGATGCAAAGTTGATGTTCTGCAAGGTAGTATAAGCATGAAAATGTGGTGCATCAACCATGCTAGCAAATCCTGACCATGTTTCATTTGAGAAAATAGAAAAAAAGTAAATTACAGTAGTACATGACTAAAATTTACACAGGTACAAACATTGTAAATCATGCATTAACTAACCATAAATTTTATGCACAATTCGTGTCACATACCTTCAATTTCGAATCCAGGTGTTGGAACATGGAAATTCTGACTTGTGCCACCCTCAACATTGTGTTCCTAGTTTGAAACAAATCTTTTTTTTCAGCTCATGTTTCTAATTTTTTTGATTAAATAGAGAAAAAAAAGAAAGATAAATTCAACAATATACATGAACAAGGAAGCTGGTATGACATGTGGGGGGGGGGGTAGAGCATTTGTTTCTTATTTTTTTCATACATATTCCACTTTTTCTAGCGTCATGGACATGTGTGTTTTGGCAATTGAGTTCATGTGAGTTGTTTCTATACATAAGATTTTATGTTCCTAAAAATGTCTGGGTGTTCTTTTTGTCAGGTTCAAGATTAGATTATATTTTTTGTCAGTTTCAAGATCAGATTACGGAGAGGGGAGGGGGAAATATGCTGGCTGTTTCTTGCTGCCAGGGTCTATAGCAGGTGACAATCCTCACAATCTAAATGACGAATTTTAACACAGATAAAAAAACAGAGATGTGAAGATTGAAGTAAAACACCAAAAAGAACAGAAAAAATGATGGTATGACGTGGGGGGAGTAGAGCACTTGTTTCTTATTTTTTTTCACACATATTCCACTTTTTCTAGCATCATGGACATGTGTGTTTTGTCAATTGAGTTCATATGTGTTGTTTCTATACATAAGATTTATGTTCCTAAAAATGTCTGGGTGTTGTTTTTTTGTCAGGTTCAAGATCAAATTGTAGAGAGGGCAGGGGGAAATATGCTGGCTGTTTCTTGCTGCCAGGGTATATAGCAGGTGATAATCCTCACAATTTGAATGATGAATTTTAACACAGATAAAAAACAGAGATGTGAAGATAGAAGTAAAACACCAAAAAGAAACAAAAAGCTTTATTTACTGGACCAACACACACAGAGATGCAAGCGATGCAGACTGGAGGGGGACTAACGCCGTTAATTGACAGATGAGGGGGAGAGAAACGAGTACACCTCAGTTTTTTTTGATCTGACGGCTGCAGCAAAAAACAGGAGGAGGACAACACCGACTGAGTTTTTTTGAGATCTCAGTCGACTGAGACAAAGTCTCGCCCTTTCTTTTTCATCTCTTTACATAGCTCGTACCTGTGTTGCAACCACAATTGCTACTCATCTAGTTGGATGTGTAGAGACACATAGGGTGCGTTTGGTTGGTTGCGTCTCCGTGTCCCGTATCTATGCATGCAGCTCGCTTGATGTTTGGTTGCCGTTTCCATTGCCGAGCCTGGCTCGGACGGTGCACCAAACCACGTGGAGCCAGGCCCGCGGGAAACGGCCGATCCGGCCGTTTCCGGCGAGCCTGGCTCGCACGCGATACGCTGGCCATACGTGGAGACTAGTAACATCAGGTGAGTTACCAGTATACTACTAGTATAGTCACTTTTTCATCCTTTCATTTTTTAAAAAATTCAAACGACATCCAAATTCAATGAAACAAAAGAAAATAGAACTATAAGTTCAAGTACAAGGTCTTAAATAAATTTCAAATTTTTTTGAATTTTTATTTTTATTTTTGAATTTATTGATTTTTTAGTATTTGTTTTCCTTAAATTTTTATTTTCGTTTCAATATTTATTTTTGATTTCTTCCTCTGAAATTTGTTCATCCCATACTCCTCCTAGTGCAGCCAACCAAACAATATCTCTGCGCAGCCTGTCCAACCTCATACAACCAACCAAACAACATCTCCTTGCATCAACTCAGCCTGGCTCCCCTCAGCCTGGCTGAACTCATACAGCCTGGCTGAGCTCATACGGCAACCAAACACAGCCATAGTAATGCTCAGGGTCAACGTGAGAACACAACACACAGCATTGTTTTCAGGCATGGGAGACATTCGGAGAATTTGGTTATCTTAATTTGTTGGTTATATCTATGATCATGAAGATATAATCACTGGACCCGTAACTGCTCAAGGCCAGAGACGAATAATCCATAAGAGTTCATCATGGCCATGGGATCACTGTCGATCTAATCGTGTCATCTCATCTTTACTGTACTTGAGCTTCTCTATCCCTAGAACTAGCTCGAGTTTTTAGGAAATCTAACAGACAATTTATAATTATGACCTCGCAGATAAAATGAGGCACTCTGGTGATCAGGGAGTTGGACAAGCAAATATTGTTTTCCTTATTCACACTATTGTTACTAATTGTCTAATTGCACGCCTTCCATCAACTAGAGATGCAGGGTGGTCTGCGTCAAGGAAATCCACGCACTTGCTATAATCCTTTTGTTTTACACTTCTAATTCCTTTGCTTTAAAAATAAAGCAAGGGCTATATTCGTATTAACTAGGATGGGTGATGCCAGCCCACTAGCATTCCGTCGACAAAAAATTAACCACAAAGATCAAAATCTGATGTATCAATATAAAACTTAGTGTAATTTTCTCGCTACGCGAGGCGCAAGCTCTATTCTTATCGCCGCTTGCTGTTCATCTGGACAGATTGGAACTGGCCGCGGCTAATTAAACAGCTTGGCTCTGAGAAGTTAGAGCGATTAATTCGACTAGGCTTCAAGAGTTCTAACAATTGGTTTGGAGTGGTTCAACCAGTGACTTAAAAAAAGTCAGAGCTAGCGTTTTGTTTGAAGAAGTGAGCTTTAACCGTATAGAATCTAAAAGCGGCTGAAATTAAGCTATTCCCGAGGGAGGGGACAAACTAACACATACATTTTCTATTTTCTGAAAAGGGGAAAATGTCATAATTTTGCCCTATATATTTTTGTCGTTTTGAAAAAGGGCCATTAGCGCTGTCAATCAATTATGTGAAGAAAAGTTAGCAAGTACGTGTGGAGAAGACTACGGGAGCCTTATTAGGCGAAGGTTACAAACAATATGAGCTGGATTACAGTCTTCAGATCGAGGTCGCTCATCAAATGTCAAGGATGATCCAGGTCTGAAGATCGATGGATTTCCTTGTCATCGTGAGTTACCATGCACATTGTGACAAATAAACATAGTCATGAGAGTGGTGCCATGACCGTAAATAATTGATCACTTCTCCTATTAAAAAACAAAGCTATATATGCCTATCATTATCAGCGTGATTTTGAACTGCAGATTTGCTAGGAAATAATGGCCTGGAAATTCTCAAAATTTCAGTCGATTCATTGACAAAGCCGACAGTCATTAGTTGGCAGCGGACGGTGATTGGTGAATCTGTTGGCAGGGGGCTGCAGAGATGAGGATGGCTCGTGCGGTTCGCAGGGGAGGGAGCGCTCACCGGAGAAGAGGAAGAAGCCATGTGCCAAAGAGAGGAGGAATAAAATGTGGCGGTGAGTGGACGAGCTCCGGCCGTGGAGGTGGCCACGTGAGGTATGAAAAAGGTGGTTGTGATATCCCATATGTAAATAAATAAAAAAATTTGGTGGAAGCGCAAAACTTGAACTTGAACCTCTTGATAAGATTTGAGAGCCTCTACCACTGCACTATTGCTTCCTTGTTACCTTAAAAACAAAAGAAAGAACTTGGGCCAACGTGTTTAGACAGGTAACGGGAGACCTTCCGTTTTGGGCCACTATTTTTTAATGCAAAAGGCAGGCGCTCTGCCATTTTATTTAAGAATGAGAGAACTGTACAAATACAAGAGAAACATGAGGCAGAGATAGAGAAGAGGGGAGGGAAAAGAACACGACCCGAGCGGTCGTTGCCCGATAGAGTCGGCACACAACACCACCAAGGACACCGCTTCTGTCCGGCGAAGACTATAGCTGGACCGCCACACGAGGGTCCAGCCTATCATCACCACCACAGCAAGGGATGCTCGCTCGAAGCATCCACTACCATCGAAGTCGAATCCATTGCGGGGCAAGGAAAGGCCGGTCGAGCCACCAATCGTCACCGCCGCACAAGATACTCGGTCGAGACGCAAGGAGGGAGTCAGCCGTCACCGCCACGCAAGATGCTCGATTGGGGCGCGACCAACCCCCAGTGCCAACCGCACCACAAAGACGAGATGAAGAGCGGAGACTCCAGAAGCCACCGCCACAAGAGATGATGTCGAGCTGTCAGAGGAAGTCTCCGTTGCCACCGTCGCAAGGGATGCTCGTCCGGACCATCCGCGGTCACCGTAGCCGTATTGTGGGGCAAGGGAAGGCCGGTCTTGCCACCAGTCATCACCGCCACCGGGGATGCTCAGCCAAGACGCAAGAAGGAGGGCGTCAACCGTCACCACCCCACAAGATGCTCGACAAGGCTTGACCTACCCCTAAGCCAGCTCCACAAAGGACGATAAACAACGGAGATTCTAGCTGTCACCGCCGAGCGGGAAACAACGAGGCTGTGCGGGGCATATAGCAGGACACGATGAGTTGGAACTATCAGGCAGGGCGCCGCTGCCACTGAAGAGGGACGTCGCCGCGAAAGAAGAGGACGGCGGCGTTACAGCGACACAGCCACCAATCGCACCACAGTGCATGCAGAGATTGACGAAGGAGGCCGCTACCACCAGGTGAAGCTCGGTCCGGGAGATTGCACGGTAGCCACCATTATAGCCGCCAGCCAACCAATAGCGCGAAAATCTTCAGGACAACGCCTTCAATAAGGTTGCGACAACAAAGTCGTCGCCGTCGCCTGTACAGACCTAGGTTTTCACCCGAAGATACTCTAGAGGGTAGGGGACACCATAATGAAGCCTCCAAGGAGGGAAGCAACACCCGGGGGCGCTGCCATCGTCGACCCAAGCAAGAAGCTGGGTAGGGCTTTCACTCAGAACACTTACACCTCCACGAGCCGCACATGGAGGAGGCCGAACAGGGCTACGACCGGAGATCACTTGCCGGATGCCAATGCTACAGGAAGCCAAGGGGGGAGGAGATCCCAACGCTGAGGACTGCCAAGCCGAAGAACGAACACAGCCGCCACAGGGAGAGGGGGCAACTGTGACGCTTCGAAGCGGCCACCAAGGAGAAGAACGGACGTCACCAACAAAGAGGAGGGATGGCGATGACGCTTCCCTCGATGCTCCACAGGCGAGCAAACCGCAGCCACCAGTAGAATTAGGACGAATCCAAAGCCATCAGTGCAGATCGCTAAGAAGAGGAACGGATGTCGCCGCCACAGGAGAAAGGAGCGATGGTGACGCCTCAGCCCAGGCCACCAAGAGAAGAGCAGACATCACTGCCACAAAGGAGTGGGACGATGATGACGCTTCACCAGGCATTCCGCATCTGACAAACCCTAGATCCGACAGGAACTGCCATCCTTGACCATCCCACAAGCACAAGCACCTAGGTAGCTAGCAAGCCACCCACCGACGAGAACACCGAGGACATCCGTCCCCGGCCCACTGCTTGGAGTGCCTTCCAAGGCCAGCGACCGACGGCCACCGACGAGGAGCTACCGGCGAGGAGGAGGCCACCGATGATGAGCCTCCGGCGAGGAGGCCACAGACGAGGGGCCACCCAAGGCCTACGCCGGCACCCAAGGGCGTCACCACCAGCCAGCTCGACAAGCTCGCTATTGAGACCGCCGCCGCCACTGCACCACGTTGTGAAACCCTCAACACGGCCCCCGTCACCGCCGAACTCTAGAGCCCGGCCGATCCGATGCCGGATCCGGCCGATCCGCTGCCAGATCCACCAGGTTCGATCGTCCTGGGGCCGGGAAGGACCGGGGAGGGCGGTACGCAGGGGGAGCTAGGAGAGGAGAGGAGGAAGGGAGAGGGAGGGGCGAGGAGGAAGAGGGGCCTACCACCGCCACGCCGGCGGCGGCGGCGGCGACGAGAAGGAGGACGGCGGAGGATAGAACCTAGGCGGCGGTGTGGATACCCTCCGAGTCGCCCACGAGAGCTGCTTGGAGGTCAAGTATTGTGGATTAATTCTGAAGCAAGCATTAAGAAAGGCAGACTTTGAAAAGTAGTGCTAGAAAAGGGAGTAGAACATGATGCCTTCTAGTTGTAGCCCTTTATTAAGAGTCCAAGAGGGGAGGCATCCTAAACCCTAGCCGCCCCTTCTTCGAGCCACCTCCACCCCTGCGGCCGTTGCCTCCATGTCTTGGTGTAGCCATGAGCGTCCCACTACACCACTTCCCGTGCCGTAATTGTCGCTGTCCACAACAAAGCGACAAGGAGGAAGTTCACGATTTCATTGTTTACAATAGATATTGGATCAAGTCGGTTCTCTCACTGTTCTGCCATCGAAAACAGGCTTAGCCTAGGTATTTAGCGCTTATCTTTCGTGGGGATTTGCCTTTACTTGTGTAGGCTAAGTGCTGTTTTTCAGATTCTGGGTAGCAGTACATAAAATAGGTTTTGGGGTTCTTTGAGTCCGAATCTGGAAATATGGTGCATTAGAAAGTTGTAGATGATTCAATTATCTTTCTATATAGTGCTTACACGCGAATTTTGGATGAATGGATTAGGAGAAATGAATTTTTGAAGTTGGGCTATTTGCATCGCAGTAAGATTGCTGCGCAATTAATTTGTGGCTCAGATTAGGAAGGTTTAATGGCATAATAGATACGAAAATGAATTTTTGAAGTTGGGCTATTTGCATCGCAGTAAGATTGCTGCGCAATTATTTTAAAGCCAACTATAAACTTAAAATAAATTTATTTTATTACATATTTTGTAAAGAACTATATTTTCATACAATTTTCTATAAAATAATTATTTGCTCCGGTATTCATACTTGACAAGTTATTGCAACCTACATAAAAGAATTGATCTATGAATTGATGTATATCGAAGTCTAGAGACAAAGTTCTTCATCCATCGATGGGACAAAAACCTAAATTACACCTCCAATGCGAGATACATCATAATCCCACAAAAAATTGAGCTAGATCTTTACTTTCATAATCTTTCAATGATCATGGCAAAAGATCAAATTTTCTTCATTTTTCAAGCAAAGAAGAAGCTCTATTGAACATCCAATATAGCGAGGAATGATGCACTAACCTCAATTAACTTGGCTAGGAATAAAATGACCAAAATTTTGAAATTTTGGCAACACCTCCCCTTTCTTGAAGCTCTTGGCCGCCGGCGGTATTGTTCTTGGTAGGGCAGAGTCGGGAATGCGAGAGGAAGAAAGGGAAACAAATATGGCATACTAATCCCGGTTGGAGATACAGACCGGTATTGTACCGCCTTCCCGCCTGCAACAGGAGTTCAAATATGGCTTATTAATCCCGGTTGGGCACACAGACCAGTATTGTGCCGCCTTCCCGCCTGCAACAGGAGTTCAAATATGGCATACTAATCTCGGTTGGGCACATAGATCGGTATTGTGCTTCCTTTCCCGCCCGCTGGCCATTGCAGGCCGTTGCAGTCACCATCAGTCCCGGTTTATAACACAAACCGGGATTGATGTTGTAACATTAGTCCCGGTTGGTGTCTCAAACCGGGACGGATCCCGGCCCGTGCCCCCCTAACATTCAACCGGGACTGTTGTGAATGTCAGTCACGGTTCATGCCTAACCGGGACTGATGAGCCGGTATTAAAGGCCAGTTCTCTAGTAGTGTTAATGGAAGTTGTAGGAAATTTTGAATAGATCATCATAGTGTATTCGTTTACTGGATTTTGTGTTGTAGAAAAATAGATACGAAAATAATAAGGCATATGTACTGCTGAATAGAGAGTAGGATTATGGGCCGTGATACAATATGATTTGGCATGATGTATACAAACTTATTCAACTAGAAAAGTTGGTAAAATAGCTATAGTTTTGTAATATAAGGTTTTTACTAGTTCTTAAACCTTTTGGGCTCAAGTTTTATATTTTATACTATATGGACAGCGAGTCGATAAGTGTTTGAGGTGCGTGAAATCGATATATTTAGGCTAGGAGCACATATTTACTCTTTACTATGAGTTACTCATTGTATTGAATGTTTCAATATTTATTTTACGAGGAGGTAGTGCCACCCACTGTGCTTAGGTGTGTTCATCAAAAAGCTTCGGTAAAAGACAAGTAACGTAGTTGTGATTGCTTTGTTATGGAACTCTCATGCTTTGCATGGTTTTATAAAAGTGTGGCATCTTAATCATTAACCTCAACTTGGATGTGTGTTCTCATGTGTTATGGATTGTTGAGTTTTTAATACTTACTGTGAGGTGCTGATATTAGGTTGGTGTAAGAAGTCATCCTTTTCTGCTTTTACTTCAATTGTTTGCTTTGCGGCATTGGCATAACTATCTATTTGTTCTTTTAATTCATTGCTATGGAGAATAGGTTATGACTTAATTATGTGGTTTTATGGTGTATTGGCACATCATATTTGCATCCATGACATTACATATGCATGCATATGGAGAAAAGGTCAGGTTGTCGCACTTAGCCACAACCTCATACTGGTACAATGGAGTTTGCATATGAGCTTGGTGGGCCTAGAGTACTAAAACCTATCCAAAGAACTCTTGGTGTATGACATTAATTCATTTTGCATCATTGCAATACCCTCGGATTGGTGATGTAAAGGTGAGGTGTATCTAGAATTGGTGTGGTGTATCAGACATTGGCTCTTTAAAATATAATCATCCATCGTATGTGTGAGACATGATGGTTTCTTGACCGTTGCTTGCTAAGATTTTATATCTCACCCATCTCTTTTCCCTTTCCAGGTGCAGTGTTGGTGAAAGAACGACGCGCATATGGGATATGAGATTAGATGGCACTTGTTCACCATCAACATCACCTTTATACATAGTTTAAGGTCCCGTTCTTTTGGGCGGTTCGGGTGGCGGTCCCGCGCGACGGCAGCGGTTCGCTACAGTGTAAAGAAGTGCCGAACCCATCAATTATTTGCAGCCTCGCCCTATGGCTCCACGGACAAAGCCGAGCTCTTGTTCTTTACGCCAAAGCCAACGACGGAGGGGAGTAGCGCTGGCCCCTCCTCACCCTCGGCGACCACGGCGGCGGGCCGGTCGGCGCCCCCCACAGTCGACCGATTCCTCGTCGGGAGGCAGTAGCGCAGATCCTCCTCGTCGCCGCCTTCGCCGCGCCCCATTCCGCGCCGACCAGCTGGATCTGGGCCACCGTGGGGTCTTGGGCAGGCGAGGCACACGGTCGGCGGCTGGATCTCCGGCCGGGGGGAAGCCACCCTTCCCGGCCAGCACTCCCGGTGGAGTCCCCAGGAAGACGCCGCCCGCAGCTTCCCCGAGCCGAGGTTCGCTTCAACCGAAGGGGGTGGGCGGCCTGTCACCGCGGTGGAGGAGCTTCAAGCGCGAAGTGCTAGGGCCGGCCGGATTCACCCGCAGCCGCACTCGCGACAGTAGTGCCTCGGTATGTCCAGCAGTACCCCTAACCGTACTACAAATTCCAGTACCATGTAGACGACTTATATTTGCTCTGCGAATTGGTAATCATTCTTAGTTGGAACACAACGTCATGTCGGTCAAATGGACGCCCCAAATGGAGCAATTGTTCATCACCGCGGTACTGCAGGAATGCCGCAATGGGAATAGACCGAAATCATCACTGAACGCTGTAGGCAAACGAAATTTGGTGCAACGCATGACTGATTTCACCCATTTGGAGTTTAACTGGGTGGCATGCAAGAACAAATGAGACTCTCTTAGGAAGAAATGGTTGGCTTGGAAGCAACTTAATTTATTAACTGGTCTTGGTGTCAACCCTTTTACCGGTGGCATCGATATGCCAGAAGCATGGTGGGATGAACAGATTAAGGTACGCAATGAACATTTCCTGTGCTTGTCTCCACATGCCGACATCTTTGTGCTCTCCATGATTTATGTCGCTCCATGTTTGGTTGCAGGCAAACAAGTTCGCTGCTAACTTCAGGAATGGAGAAATCCTAACGGGGGAAGAAATGCTCAACGAAATATTTTCTAAGGTTCAGCCTGTCCCAGTTGGACCTTCCCAACCAGGGGGCCATGAAGGAGATCGAGCGGGCGTCCCCACTACTTACTTGGTTGACTCCGAGGATGAGGGGGAAGACAACAAACAGCCTACTCCACCTGTTCCAGAGGCCCCACATTCCAGCCAAAACCGTGTGCATTCATCTTCGTCGGGGAAAAGGAAGCGTGCAGCTAATAGCAACATGTCCGAGGTATTCTGGGATAAGTACAAAGAGCTACGACAGGAACTTGGTGATGGGCCATACAGAAGGCAGCCCGGTGGCCCATCCCAGAGGGAGGCACCACAGAGGGACCCAGAACTAGTGGAGTATCAACAGCTAATGCAAGAACTTCTGGATGCCGGGGTGAATGCATCTGATCCTATGTATTTCAAGGCTAGCATTGTGCTAGGAAATTACAAGCATGTTGGTGCATATCGTATCTTGCGTAATTTGCAAGATAAACTGCGATTCATTGAACAAATGTGGACCGGATGCGGTGGAGGAAGGCCCCATAGGCCTCGGTTCATGTGGGTCATGTATTTGCAATTTTCATGTATTTGCAAGTTTCAGCACTACTTTGCGTTGAGTTGTACCTTTTATTATGAGACATTTATGTGAGTTGTACCAAACAATCTATTTGCTTCCATGTGTTGTAATAAATATTTGTGCACTGCTAATTTAATCTATTTATTTGTTTAGCCTTCCTGCATGCAGATTTTCCTGTATGTCTGCACTATACATTGGTTTAATCATGTTTATCCTTTCTTTTGTTGTTCTACGTTTCAGGATGGAACCCTGGGTTCATTTGAACGATGATGAATCAGATGAACATGAAGAGGCGAAAGAGGCATGGGTTGCCTGGGTGTTGTGGAATGACTTGGTTCCTATGCAACGTAACCCACATCGCACTGTCCTTCTGCCTGGTGGTGCATGGGTGCACAATTTGCAGGGAGATGCCCAACGGTGCTACGAGGTGTTGAGGATGACACCGAGGCAGTTTCGTCGCCTACACCGGATCCTCGTCAACAACTATGGGTTACAAGGTACATCCCAAATGAGCTCGGAGGAATCTCTTGCAATTTTCCTCTATATTGTATCTGGGCCACATAGTCAGAGAGATACTGGGGCTAGATTTGAGCATCCCATATCAACAATTAGTAGAAAATTCCATGATGTTTGTCATAAGGTGTACAACCTTGGAGTAGACACAATACGACCTAGGCCTGGATGGGGAACAACGCTACATTCGAAGCTGTCATCTCCCTTGTTCAGTCCATGGTTTGACAACTGCGTTGGAGCATTAGATGGTACACATGTGAAGCTCACCATTAATGCAGAAAATAACTTGGCTTATGTCGGCCGCCATAAGGTTCCAACTTTCAATGTGCTAGGAATAGTCGACTTCGATTGTCGATTTATTTTTGTTTGTTCCGGAAGGCCTGGGAGCCATCATTATTCAAGTGTTCTTCAGCAGAGTATGGCACACTACAACGGACATTTTCCTGTGGCTGGTCCAGGTACGACATTAGCATCACCTCCTTCCAGCTACACACTTTGTATTGTAATTGACTGATTGAAACTTTTTATTTGGCAGATAAGTACTTTCTTGTTGATGCGGCATACGCTAATGCACCTGGGTTCCTGGCACCCTACAAAAATGTCAAATACCACCTCCAATAATTTGCTGAGGGGGCCGGCCCTACAAAAGAGCAAGAGCTTTTCAATTTCCGGCATGCTCAACTCCAAAGTGCGGTGGAGAGGGCTTTTGGCCAATTGAAGAATAAGTGGAGGATTTTGAAGTGCATAGGGCAATATGATCTAAAGTGGGCAAACAGGATTGTAGTTGCTTGCTTCGCGCTGCATAACTTCTTAAAAGACAGTGGTGGAGATGCAGGGCCAGATTGGGAGCCACCTCCTAGGGAAAATGCCGCAGGGGGCGAACAAGGGAATGACGACGATGGCCTGCCAGACTTGAATGAGGAGTCACCCTTAATTCATGACCAGCAAGACATGGGTCAAATGCGTGATCTGTTAGCAACTGGAATGGCCTCCTCATTCTTCTTATGAATCTTTTATGTTGTGAAGAACAAATGTCTTTAATTACTTTGTAATGACTGTGCTGTGTAATGAGTCAAAGACCTTCCATGTATGATGTGCAACCGGATTAAGTAATTGTAGTTGGAATATTGTTTCGATATCCAAATTCTGTGTTTCGGTGCGTTGGTTATATATATATGTGTGTTCTGATAATGTGTGCCTGTGATTGTCAAATTTAGAGATTGGCCAGATGAATGGACAAATGCAAATAATGGAATAGTGAGTCCATGTATAGCTTTGTTGTGTATGAACAAACTGAGATGGACTTATGTATCACAAGGACATCTCAGAGTTAAACATCTGTTTTCTGTGAATCACCAATACAAATGAAAGTGATAAACTCAGTTTCCAGCCTTTGTGATGCAATTCTGGTGCTTGTGTTGGCTGAAGTTCAACCCTTAATTCATGCTGTTCTCACATTGAGAGAACCTGGGTTCTTCTTCGGCCAGCAGTACAAATCATACAGCAGTACTGTCTAGGGCATAAAAACAGAACAATGCTGATAACTGTCCAGTAGTCCCAAGCACATTCAACAGCTCCTAACACCAGAATTGCTCATCATATAGGCAGAAATGCTGATTCTGGTCCTGTTTTCCCAAACAGAAATGCTCCAGCAGTACTATATATAGGCAAATACATCTGAGAAGAACAGCATTGCAGATCATAGAATGAACATCTTCATGTGACCAGAAAACTTAGCATTTACTACTATATATTAAACATATATTCATACATGCATCATGGACACATTGATCGCACTGACAAGTCCACAAAAAGCGACGCTTACATGGAGGAATAACCCCTACTTTAGGACGACTACAATCAGTAATAAAACTAGGAGGCATACAATGAAACTGGCCAGCATCATTAATTTTTCCAGCCTTTGATTCACTTGGATGAAGTTGTCCTGCTGCATGAAAATTTCCATCTTACCCGTGCCCCCACTGCTACCTCCCCCTTCATGCCGTCTACGTAGAAAATGCTCGTACTGCTCTTCCCACGCGAAGAAATCACAATCCTTGGCATATGTTTGGTTGCGCGAACATTTGAAGAAGCGCTTGCCGTAGTTCGTTGTCGTCCGGGCCGTGTGCTCAACAACCTGAGCTGAGAGGCACTGGGGAGAAGTCACCAATGGCAGCCCGCTCGTATTTGACATCGGGCGTGCACGGGAACTTGGAGTGGAGATTGTGTGAGACATCGTAAACCAAAGGGCTGCAAAAGTAACATTGCACAAATTTAAGCTCACCGTATTACAAGTTTTGTAACATGAAAACAAACCTATAAATGTGCAAAAGAACTGTATGACTGAAGAGCTTTCATCATTCCACCATTTATATATATATGCACATCCGACCGGATTTGAGCTTTGTTTGCTGCAGCATTGGACATAGCTAACCTAATCCAGTAAAAGGTTAATTGAACAACAGCTTAAGGTTGACATGAACAAACAGCATCTCCTACGAACAGCATTGCAAATTATTTCAGCAAGGCGATTGGACATACTCATCAATTAAGTACTCCATATTATTTCACCAAGGCTATGCTACACTCATCAATTAGGTTTTGGCCAAAATATTTCAAGAAGGTTTACATGAACAAAGAACATCTCAGAGGTACCCAGCAAATTATTGATCTATAGCACTGACATACACCAAACAATGAGCAAAGCATTTGTAGTTCTTGCCATAGAGGATGGCGCACCTGTGTTAGGTTCAGAATGCCACCACCGCGGCGAGGATCGATATGCCGCTGACCCCTCAAAGCATCGGCGCCCGGTCCCTGAAATCATCTCCGGCGGCCTCCTCAAGGCCTCCACCTACGGCTACGAACTGCTCGAGGGGGCAGCTGCCGCGGCCGCCTGTACGCCGAAATCTTCCGCCCACGCCGGCAGCAAATCCTTCGGCGCGGCCGCCTCACGTCGCGACACCCTTTCACCCACCACGCCAGGTATGGGGAGAGCGGACAAGAGGAGCGCGGGTTGTGAAGACAAGGCCGGCGGCGCGACGTGGCGGTGGGGGGAGTGGCCGGGGTGTGAGGAGAAGGCCGGCGCGGCGAGGAGGCGAGAAGGCCAGGCCGGCGAGGAGGCGCGACAGATTTGTGGGGGGAAGGAGGACTGGCCGGTGTGTGAGGAGAAGCCGGCGTGGCGAGGAGGCGCGAAGGCCGGGCCGGCGAGGAGGCGCGACAGATTTCTGGGGGGGGTGTTGGGCGGACTGGCCGGGGTGTAAGGACAAGGCGGCGCGGCGAGGAGGCGCGAAGGCCGGCCCGGCGAGGAGGCGCGACAGATTAGTGGGGGGGTGGGGGGACTGTCCGGGGTGTGAGGAGAAGGCCGCCGCGGCGAGGACGCGCGAAGGCCGGGCCGGCGAGGACGCGCGACAGTTTTCTGGGGGGCGCCGGGGAGGGGGGACTGGCACGGTGTGGAGAGACCGGTGTGGGGAATTTGTTGGTTAGGGTTAGGAGGATTGCATCGGTGTGACACGGTGGAGTCTTTGACTAATCAAGAACTTGGAACTTGGGACTAGTCTCTATTTATTTTAGCTGCGCAAGTAGTCCTTATCGGAATGGTTCATTATTTAATAATCTCGGGGGTGTGAATCTTAAATATATAGAACAGGTGGGTTTACCTGTTGTTCCTTGTATTATCTTTTTTGCTAAAATTATCCTCGCAGATGAGTTTAAAGTGTGGCGTAGAAATAGTAGCAGTATCCATGGTCTTGTGAAGGGTTGGGGTGTTACAGTGGTGGCATGGGCTCAATGCTCTCGGAGAGAGATGAGGATGAGAATTTTTTTATATGTACTTTTATTCAAAATTTTAAAATATTCGCGGGGCCCTTTTTTTTTTGCATTTTTGGGCACCCAACGCCCATGGGCCAGGCGATCGCCCGTGGCATGGGCGACCAGTGGGCCGACCGTGTAACAGTCCAAAATTGGGGATATTTTGAAACTTTCAAAATAGCAAATGAAGACCCATATTTTGGTCCGAAAAATTTTGAAAACTTGAGATCAAGTTTTAATGTTTAAAATTTTTTGAATTTGTGGAAACCTAAGTTAGAATTTGCGCCCATTATAAAACACACTTATTTAAAAGAAAAACCTAATTGAGCAAATTAAGTTTTTCTTGTTTAAGAATTTACCAAACTAAATTCAATAAACCATAAACTCGGTTTCTACAATAAGTAGAAATTACTAGCTCAAACTAAAACCTAACGTCTTAGGGGAACCTAAACAAATCAACTTATAAGATCCAACAAGATTAATATAACCATATAAATAGGGCACACATATCCATAGACTTTGAGCGTGTGTGTATGTGTATATAAATATGTGTATATATTGTATATATACACGTGTGGACTAGATTTTAGAAATCCTGAGTTAACCATAACATTTGAAACCATTTATAACCACTACCTTTTTATGAGGACTATGTATACACATATATGTGTAAGGATAAATCTTGGAGGATTTCAATTAAAAGCTTAAAAATCAATAGGAAGGATCAAGCACCAAGGTTAAATCCTAATTTGAATTCAAAATTCGAATTGAAATTTCCCTAATAAAATTTAGGAAGATTCAATATATATATATATATATACATATACACATATCTATATATCTACATTCTTACATCATATTAAGTCACCTAGCTACCCATTTTTGACCCTAGTCAACCTACTAGGTGGGCCCCACTGACCAACCCCCACCCACTCTCACTCATCTCTCACGAGCACTCTCTCTGCTTCCTCATGCTCGCTCTGTCTCTCTCTCTGCTCCCTCACGCCCCGGCTGCAAACCGCACGCCACCGCCCTCATGGCCAATCGACGGACTCACCCTCTATCCCATGCAGTGTGCCGTCACCTCACCGTCCATCTGCCCCAATGAAACTCTCGCAGGCCCTGTTGCACGCTACCTTCTGCCGCGCCGCCCATGTCTACCTCTCCCTCTTGCTACCTCACTCTTTATTAAGCCCAGCCCGAGCTCCCCGCATGCCCAATTTCTCTTCCCATCCTTAGCAGAAGTCCGGCGAACTTTCGGCATCCTTAAACCGCTCGCCTAGTAAGCCATTCCGCTTGCCCTTGGTCCCATTGGGAGGCTCTTGAGCTCCCCTACAACGTCCTTGGACCAATCCGGCCCGAAGGCCCTACGGCACCCGAAAGACCGCGTGGACCGCCGCCGGCCACGATCTGCCCCTTTCTTGATTTCTCCCGCTACGGTGAGTCTCTCGCCGATTCCTTGCATCTAGAGCTTCTCCTGGGAATACTGATAATGCCCCTACCTTTATTTTCCTCCAGGTTCCACCGGTGCTCGCCATCGCCGTGCACCTTGCACAGCCGCCATCGGCCTCCACGTCGCCGGCCTGACTGGGACCTTCTCTGGCCGCGCCGACCCCGCAGGTAGAGCCCACTCGTCACGTAGATGCTGTAGGACCCACATTTTAGCTCATTCCGGCCTTGGCTCGCCGTCGTGGCGCTCGCCGCCGCCGGCCGTCGCTCCACCACATCGCATCACTGCGCTGTTGCCCCACCCCCTGAGCCGAAAGCACCTCTTGGTCCGGGCCCTTGTAGAGAATCCATTTTGGCCCTTACATAGCGCTGCCGGACCGAGCTTCGCCGGCGCCGACCTCCTTCCGGCCACCCATGGCCGTTCCGTCCATCTGGAGCCAAGGAAGAAGACGACGACCCTGACCGTCCGTTCCGGCGCCAAGATTCGCGCCGGCGTTGCAATATGTCGCGGCGTGTCGCTGACATGTGGGCCTAGGGTCGCACATGTCAGCATAAGTGGTTATGCCCTTCTGGGTTTACGTATCCACTATTGGTTGGCGTCAACCAAAAATACATATACAGGCGTTGCCTCTCGTGCTGAAATGTAAATGGGCTGGCTCATTCTCGTTCCTCAAATTTTCAACCTTTTTACATTTAAATAAAGATAGAAATTAAAAAGGGGTTTCTTATATATAGCTAGACATTCTTAAAAATGCTACAAAAATTGTGACAAATACTATATGATCTGTTGAATTTATCAAAAATATTTAAGGGAATTATAAAACTAATTTGTCTCTCTGTTTAAATACTTAGTCTTATTCTAGGATTTTTCCTTTAGGGAATAAACCCAAAAAAAGGGGGTATTGAATAAATAAAAATAGTAAATGACTTAAGAAAAATCTGAGAAAATACAGATTAGTCTCTAGTAACATGATACACATATTAAAATTTTAATTTGGACTATTGACCCCTTTTTCAGCCTATTAGATAAATCAAAACTCACCTCTTTAGTAATTTATAAATAGGCTTTTCAATTGTTTTGATTGTTTAAAAAGCCCTAAATTCATAAGAAAATTTCAGTGAGATATAATCATGACTTAGGAATTTTAAGAAATTATTAACCCATTTTTAGGACCTTTAATACCCTCTGGGTAATTATTTGGCCAAATTTACCTGTATGTATCAATATAACAGTAAAGGAATCTAAGAAAAATACTAAACCAAACAGTTTAGTAGGAAAATATAATAATACAAGAACCCTTCTTTAAACTAGGAAAATTGACTAAAACACAATAAACTTATAATTTATTTTGTCTAAATAATACTTTTAAGGTTTGGGAAGTTAATTAAGGGCTATTATACCTAAGATCAAGTATTAAATTTATTAGCACACATCCCGAGGCACATTTAGGAGAAACCCCTAATTATTTTAGTTGCACTAAAAATAAAATAGCAAAAGAGACGTCTATAAATGTACAACTTTACGAGACTTATTATCCTAGATGATTCACTGCATAATTTAAAAATATAGTCTATCATGGATTATTATTATTTCATCCCTGAATAGTAGCCAATGGCTGGGACTTCGTCGTCCACCTCCGACCGGGGCGACGTGATGACGTCATGAAACCGGCGATCCTCCAGCAACGCGGCGGCGGAGCTACGGTGCACTAGAGAAGGAGTTCTAGGGCGCTATGGTATCCTTATGGGAACCGCTACAACGTGTCTCGAGCTGCTCGCCGGCGACGGTCTGAATCGGCGGCGAGCCTAGCGGCGGCGGAGAACTCTCTCGGAAGCGAAAGTTTACTGTTAATCATCGCTCTAGAAGCTAAATGGAACTAAGTATAAGCATCAGGAAAGCTTGGGGATGCTTACCGTGCTTACGGACGGGCCGGAAGAGGTGTGGATCGGGCTGGCGACGTTGAGGCCGAACGGGCGAAACAGGATCACGGCGAGGAGCCGGGATCCTCGGGTCCAATTAACCTGGGCGAAAGTTCGGCGAGGGTGAGGGGATGCTCGATACGAAAGCAATCGGCAGGGGACTCACCGAGAAGGAGAAATCGAAAGGGGAAGAATCGGGTTGGCGGCGGTGAGAACAATCTGGCGAGCTCGAGGCTTCGATCAATTCCTTCGGTAGGAGTGAGGTGAGGGCTGGCGAAGCTAAGGCGCGCTGAGTTGGGTGAATGGGTGTGTGGTTTGGGCTGCCCACGTGAGGAAGGTCGGAGCCGTTCTGGCATGGTGGGTTTTAAGCTCGGTCTCAGGCACGACCGTTGTCCGTGATCGCAAGGAAGTCTTGAGGTGGCTACTAGGTAGCTCGGCGCCGGTTGGTTGGCACGGGCGGTGCGAGAGCACGCGATGGGTGAGCGCTACGGGCGGCGAGGTTGCTTGCACCGGCGGCAAAGCCGTCAGCGCCTTGGGCCAGAAGTCGAGGATGGCGTCAGCGTGCGGGCGCTAATTAGGCGCCACGGAGGTGCTCGACACGCCAGACCACGCCACGGTAAACAATGCGGCAATTGGTCGGCACGCACGGACAGAAGTCTTGGCGCCTTGAGTGGCCAGGAAATGTTGGGCGTGAGCACGCGCGGCCAATGGGTGTCCACCCCAAAGGAAAACCGGGCACGAACTGGCCAGGATTGGCCGGAGAGGCGGAGGTTGGCCGGGGCAGCTCAGCTGCTCAGCAAAATGCCCACAAGGGTAGAGAGGGAAAGGGACTGTCCAATGGGTCCCACTAAGGTCAATTTTGGTCAACTCCAAGTCCAGGCTATCAATGGTGTTTCAAACTATTTTATGTGATTTTTGGGGAATTTTTAGTGAGAGTTTTAACCATTTTATGAGTATACATATATATGTCATATATGAATAAATGTATATATATATGTATATATATATATATGTATTCATTAATATGATTCAAATGTGCATTATGCATAAAATTCTTTATGCATAAGTGTATTTCATGAGAACATTTTCTTGTGTTCTTTAATTTTCCTATAAAACATTAATCTATGTATATTCATACATATAATTATTTATTTACTTGGATGAAGTTTTCTTGATTTATTATGTGTGTATATGTATATATATATAGGTATATTTTTATATATATGAGAGCCAGGGGAATTTTTAATGAATTATCTATCCTTTACTATATTCTTCACCCCTTTTCTTTTAATAAACCTGGATTTATCATGATAGGAGCTCTATTTGAGTTATTAACTCTTCTATATTAGGTATTTTCAGTGAGTTGTTTAGCCTAAAAAATTTTTTAGGTCTATATGAGAAGTTTAAAGGAATAAATATGTGTAGAAATTTGCTACAACAAATCGCACTTACGAGAGTGATTTTGAAAATATAAATATTCACGATTTTGGGCTGTTACAGATTGATAAAAATTTATTATCAAATAATGGCTAATTAGTCCCTTATATCACTAGATCCGTAATAATTAGCTATGTAATTAGCCTAATTAAATTCTCCAAATTAGGTATTGACCGGTGGCACAAGTAAATTATAACTAAACACTCATATTTAAACCGAACACACTCAATCACTCACACCCTAATTATATAACTAGTTCATACTTTAAATAAATGAAGGAAATACTTCAAACAAAACTTATTTTTGCCTATTACATCTATTTGCTAAATCTAAGGGTAGACTATGGGTAGCCTTATGCATCATCCCTCATCGCATATCATATTCACACACGCTCACCCTGTTATTTCTTTGAAAATTGTTGTACATTAGTAGGATCATGGAACTCTCTCGATAATTAGGATAAGACCTAAACGCCGATCATCGATTGCTAGGTTAAGCGCGTTACATTCCATGCATCATGATTTCATATTACACATTGCTGCTTTATTTATTGTTCTTCGAATACGCTTCGTTAATAGACGCTGAGGAGCCCGACGTACATCCCGAAGAGCAACAGGAAGACCCTCACTACTCTCAGGACCAAGGCGAGTTAATACCTACCCTTTTGGGTGTTTCCTTTCACTAGGGAGAATCTCGATTTTCCCTAGTGCGAGTTAACATCTTAAACCATAAAATGTATTTGCTTTTATTAGGGAAAGTTAGCTTTCCCTTGTGCGAGTTAACATTCTAATGGATCATATTGATTCCCAGTTTTATAAAATATTTTATTTACAGCATTAAACTGCATGCTCTTTAAGTATTTAAACCTGTTTGCTTAATCATGATATATCATGCCATGTTATCATTTGTGTTCGTTCTACCTTGATGATATTGCCTTGAAATAATCATCTGTCCTTTGACTTTATAAATGATTGCCTTGATAATCACCCTTGACAGCCTGTTAGGTTGAATAAAATGATTTAGACTTTTAAGTCTTAGGTAAAATCTTGCTTAGACATTGCTCAGGTCCAACTATTAATTTTTAGGCTTAGTTGCCTTGGCACGGTGAACCAACATTCACCGGACATGATAAACATAATAAACTTGGTTGACTGGACATTGGGCCTAGCATGCCAGTGTGTGTGTTTGATGGTGATTGGAATGCGGACCTGGTCCGGCATGTGGATAAGGGTGTGAAAGTAGCTGGGCTACATGATGTGAAGGAAGTGTGAGAAGGGCTCGGGGGTAGTACGGTCTGAGGATCTGAGAGTGGACGTACCCCGAGTGTCGCTAAGTGGACAGGCTGGGGTAGAGACGAGGTCTCCCAGACGGGCTGGGGTAGAGACGAGGTCTCCCAGACAGGTGCATCGGGGATGCATAGTGGGAAGTCACTGACTATCTGCCTGCGAGGGATAGTTCCTATCACCACAACGCGTGGCCATCGCGCGGTAGTGCAAGTATGAGTAGGGTTCGGGGGTAGTACGATCCGAGGCTCTGAGAGTGGACGTACCTCGAATGCCACTATACTTGAGGTAAAGGCGGAGGACGCCGTCACCTGCGGGTGATCTGGATTCCACCTACTTGAGTTGCGACCCTTAGGGTGGGCTGGCAACCCAACTTTGGACTCGGGCTCTTGTAGGGTAGTGTGATCCCATAACAGGTGTGCCGCACCAGGAATTTGATGGCGGGAGTAAGGAGAACGTTTGGCAGAGTGCCTAGAAACTGCCAGGGAATTGGGAACGTTTGGCAGAGTGCCTGGAAACTACCATGGGAAGTGATTTGGATTGTGGTTTGAAACTTGAACTATGATATGACACATTGAAAGTAGAACTTTGGTTAAAATAGCTAAGTCATAGGCTATGGTTTATAAAACTGGCTTTCTGCAAATAAATAAACCCCGACCTTTCCTTTGGAACCCCTATCACTAAAATTTGCATCAGGTTGGGTGTTAGCTCGCCAGTGTTTGGATGACACTGACCTCGCATTCATATTCTCTTTTAGATGGAGAGTATGAGCAGGATCAGTACGCCTGCCATGAAGACAAAGATCAAGACTATGCTGATGATCAGGGCGAGGCATAGGGCATCTCTCCAGTCGAGTGCTTAGGCATAGCCGGCATGAGACCCTTTTGGATTTTTGGATCTTTGCACTCTGATCTTTTGGACATTTGGAATATTTGGGCCAATGTGCCGCATTGTAAACACTTAATCGCCGTCGGGCTTAATGCAGGTATTTTATGTAATTTATGTCTTCCGCATGTATGAAATGATTCCGGCTATGTGAAAGGTGTGCACTAGTGTACTAATCCAGGGACTAGTGCAGATCAAGTGGTGGGCAAAAAGGACAGGCCCCACAGACCGTTAGGCGGCGATGGCGCGTTGGGTAGCCGTTAGCCGACCGTTAGCGCCGGTCGCCCCGCCCCTATGGGCGATCGCCCGGCCCATGGGCGACCGGGCCGCTATATAAGCAGCACGCGTGACTGCTGGACTTTGCGCCTCTGCCGTGTTGAAGCAGAAGAGAAGATAGGAGAAAGAGAGGAAAGAAGAGAAGAGAAGAGAAGGGGAAGAGAGGAAAAGAGAAGAGAGGAAAGAAGAGAAGAGGAGAAAAGAGAGGAAAGAAGAGAAAAAAGGAAAAAAACAGAGAGAAAAAATTGGATCGCGCTGCATCGAATTTGGAAGTTAATTTCTTGAGTAATGTACTAGTGTAATTATGTAATTTAAATTTATGATTAAAAATATGGTAGGATAGTCACATGTTAAATATATATATAAGTTTGTTATTGATGCGTATAGTTGATATAAATATGTGTAATTTAAATTTTTGATTGAAAACATGGTAGGATAGTCACACATGAAATATATATATAATTTTGTTATTGATGCGCATAGTTGATATAAATACATGTTATTTAAAATTATGATTTAAAACATGGTAGGATAGTCACACGTGAAAGATATATATAATTTTGATATTGATGCAGACAGTTCATATAAATACGTATAATTTATTTTTTTTGTTAAAAACATGGTAGAATAGTCACACGTTAAATAGATATATAATTTTGTTATTGACACGCATAGTTGATATAAATATGTGTAATTTAAATTTTCGATTGAAAACATGGTAGTATAGTCGCACGTTAAATAGATATATAATTTTGTTATTGACGCGCATAGTTGATATAAATACGTGTAATTTAATTTGATGATTGGAAAAATGGTTGGATAGTCACACATGAAATAAATATGTAATTTTGTTATTCATGCCCATAGTTTCTAAAAATAAATGTAATTTAAATTGATGGTTAATAAAATGGTAGGATAGTCACGCATGAAATATATATAATTTTGTTATTCATGCCTGTAGTTACTTTAAACATTTTTAGTAGACCATAGAAAATTAGAAAAATCATGACAATAGGGTAATGTTAGACAATGGAGTTAAGTTAGACATAAATAGATGTAATTTATATGTTAATTGAAGACATGTTTGGATAGGCACACGGTGGATACATATAAATTTGATGTTGATATGTGCGCTGTTGTTGTGGTAAATGTTACATAGTATTATGTTTTTATATTGAAATTGACACTAATTAATAATACGATTGGTCATATGTTAATATGTTATAGGTAAAATGTCAGAAAAATTACATTTTTAAATATTTTACGGAGATGGAGAGATAGCAGAAGGGCCAAATGGAGTGGATCTATTGGCATTTGCCTCTATCATGCGTGGCATCTCTAGGCTGAGTGAGAGAACATACCGGTGGCTAATAGAATGGTTGTTTTGGTTGTTCAGCCTGGATGCACAGACATATCGGCTACGTGTCAGAGCCGTGGTGACTCGTGCCCATGAAGGTTTTTTTGGAGAGCTGTTTCCTATAAAAGGAACACATAATTGGAGGCGGTACCTAGAAAATGCACTGCAGCGTGGTTGGCCCCTTATGCTAATAGTTCAATTCTAGCAAATAGTAAACCCAGCCGTGCCCGAATTGCAAGATGAGGAGGTGGACACAATGGAGGGACATGGCACTAGCATGGGAGATTTAAATGGAGAGGGTGGCGATGACCATGTTGGCGGTGCAGACGAGGCGCAGGAGGATGTAGCAGAGGGGGTGGAGGCGAAGAGGCGAGGGGGTGGCAGACGAAGGTGAGGAGGTGGAGATCATAGTGAATATGATGGAGGCGGATGACCGAGAGGATGAAGAGTTGCCGAATGATGACCAGTCCGACGAGGAGGGTAATGTCCCCGATGTCCCTATCCCTAGCACATGGAGCAGTTACAACTTCGAGGAGTTAGCAGTGAATGAAGGGAGCCATGACGCATGGGAGTACCATGCAAACAAGGTCACGCAGGGGGGCCATATACAAGGATCAGGAATCATTGCTGGATGCAGTGAAGTTCTAGGCAATGTCTATACGCCGTCAGTTTAAGGTGGTGAAGTCCAGCAAGAAGGAGTACGACGTGAAGTGCGTGAAGGACAACTACCCCTGGCCGGTGCATGCGTATAGAGGGAAGTGGAAGGACTACTGGGAGTGCTCCATAGTGGTGCAACATGAGTGTATACTGGAGGAAGCTGAGCAAGTGCACCGCAATCTTTCGTCGACTTGGGTGGCTAATGTTCTGTACGGAGAGATTGTGGGTAATCCTCAAATGCCACCTGCGGATATCATTCCAGCTATGGAGGAGAGATATTAGTACACCATGGACTACGGGAAGGCTTGGAGGGCAAAGAGGAAGGCGTTGGAGGTTAGGTTCGAGACGTACAAGGTATCGTACGAGAATGTGGTTCATATGATAAGGGCAATAGCATGGAGGAACCCTGGAACATACATAGACATCAAAAAAGAGTATCCCGCTAGTGGTGTCCATGAGGGCAAGTGGGTGCTGCAACGTGCATTTTTCGTGCTGGGTGCTTGCATAAATGCCTTCAGACACTATAGGGCGGTTATCTGTATGGACGGCACCTTCCTGACGGGTAAATACAAAGGACAGATACTTACCACAATTGCTGTGGAGGTGAACAACCAAGTGCTGCCAGTCGCAATTGCTATTATCGAGGGGAAAACACGGATAGCTGGTATTGGTTCTTGGAGAGGGTTAAGGTAGGAGTGGTGCAGGCTAGGCTGAACGTGTGCATTATACATGATCGGCACATGGGTTTGATGAAGGCTATGGTGGACATGCAAGAAGGTTCTGCCGTTGTGGGAGCACCAACGTGGCCTGACATGACTAGTAGGAGGTACATTAGACATATGGGAGCAAATTTGTTCCGTCAGTTCAAGAACAAGACGTTGAAGAACATGTTCAACAGGTTGTGCCAAATGAACCAGCCGGCTATGTTCGAAGCGCTCTGGAAGACGTTAGATGAAATGACAAGAAAGCAGACGGCACAACCAGCAGCCGCAACAACTTCATCCCGGAATCCCATGCTTTATCATGTTGAAGGAGATGATTTGACTGCTCTATGTGCACTCCCCACGGACGGGCGGAACATCCGTAGAAAGGCGGGCACAGATATTAAAAGTTTCTCGGACCGGATATGTCACGAGTCAAAGGAGAAATGATCCCTCCTACATAACGATGGAGGTGCACGGTATGGCATCATAACCACGAACATAGCCGAGGTGTACAACTGAGTAATGAAAGGAACGAGATGTCTTCCTCTAGTCGGAATTGTTGACGGTGTCCTGCATGGGGTTCAAAGGTACTTCATCGAGTAGGTGCATAAGGCTGTTTCAGCTATGGCTGACAGCCATCTTGCCTATTCAACTCTTATCAGTGAATACATGGCGAAGAAAACAAGAAAGCCTCAAATGCATTGAGTGACTCCGCAGAGTAGCAGCGTCCGTCGGTTTCATATGCATTATGCTGAACGTGGTCGTCGAGGTACCCACCGAGTGACAAGGACGCATCTTTGCACCATCACGGGGCCCAATGTGAGTGCACCTACCAAAAGGCAAAGCTTCTTCACCTCCCGTGCTCTCACATTATAGCTTCTTCCGCCGTCTGTAATGAATCAACTCGCTCCTTCGTGTCGCCTTACTACCTTAAGAAAAGTGTTTGGAACACCTAGAATAATGAGGTCTACCGATACGGAATCGAAGGGTCATTCACGGAAAATCCTCTTGCAGGCCATCACTGAGCGCCAGATTTGAGTAGGCTTAGACAGAAGCCTGGTCATTGGAGGACCCGCCGTATCCGCAATGACATGGACGAGGCAGAAGGTGGGCGTCAGTCATCGGCTGGTCAAGCTAGGACATCGGGGTCACGCACCGGGAGAGGTTGAGCGTTCATGACCATTGTAACGCTAGAATGTAATATCTTTATCTTCCTAAAGCAAAATAGTTTTTTTATTAACGATGTAATGCAATGCAATGTTTCTATTTCCATAACTATGTTTGGTCTTGTAACATTTGTCACGGACTTTATCGTTGTAGTTGATTTTGCAATGAAATGTCTTGCCATCAAATTTATTATTTTTGTGTCATGATTATCCTATTTTGATTTGTACGACATAACCTGCATGGCCGATTGACCATAGCCGGTGTTCGACCTGGTCGTGAGGGCACGTCTCAGTTGTTCAACCCAAACATCGATCACAAGCACAGGTCCAGATTGTCAGCACAGGAGGACAAGAAGTTGCACACATTGTGCCCTCGTGTTCCCAACCGGTTGCTTCGTATCGACGAGCGATGAGTTGGCAGGTACGAATTCAATTTATTTTTTGCATGTCCTTTCATGTTTTATATGTCCGTGTCTAGTTGACCATACTGATGACTCGGTGCAGGTTGCGAGCAGCAGGTCTTCTTCCACTTTGCAGGATGGTGGAGCTCTCAATGGCGGAGGATCGACGGTTCACGTATGACCGTTCCATCCTTGCAGCACTCGTGTTGACCGGTGGCGACCAGAGATGCACACGTTCCACCTCCCTATTGGAGAGATGGTACCGACACTGCAGGACGTGTCCTACCTTCTAGGGCTAGCTTGCACAGGTTTTGCAGTTGTACCGGACAACGCGCCTTCGGACTGGCTTGACGACCTGTCGGACCGCTTCGACTCGATACCACGACATCCTGCCGACGGGGCATACGAGCCTATGAGGCGTAGTGAGCGGCATGAATGGACGCGTGCTTGGCTGCTGCAGTTCACGGTATGCATGCTTAAAAAATTAATAATTGTGTTGAGTCGTATTGCTTTGAAGCTAACATGGTCACAAAATGATGTAGGTCGACCTAATACACCCCATGAGGGATGACGACACGGTTTCGAGGCACCTGGAGGCGTACTTGCTGCTGTTGTTTGGGTGGGTGATGTTTCCGTCCACCCACGGCGACACAGTTGACAGGCACCTGATCCAGTTCGCGCGCTACATCGCTGAAACTCCGGAGTACGAGGTGAGAGGACTAGTCTAGCAATAAATAAATTTAAATGATCCCTGCCTAATTTCTGACACGCTATTTTTTCACGCAGGTAGAGCAGTACTCTTGGGGCTCCGCGGTTCTTGCTGCCACTTACCGGCGCCTCTGCGATGCTGTCTTTCGGATGACGAAGGACGCGACCATCTCAGGTTGCATTCTACTTCTCGAGTTTTGGTCCTAGGAGCTGTTCCCTGTGGGGCGGCCACAGGTGGACCACGATCCGTACTCTCCCTTACTGTACACCGGGCCTCACGCCAATTGGCCCACCAAGGGCCACTACTGGGTCCGACGATAGGTGAGTCCTTTTGTCATGTTACTTCCACAACATCTCTTTGTACTTAATTTTTTATGTACTTTATTTCGTAGCGCTATTACGTGCACCAACAGGTCCATCAGGTGTGCGAAAAGTTCAAACGTCAGTTCGATTACCTGCAGGACAACGAGGTTGTTTGGACACCGTACGATGCGTACCACGTCCAAGAACGAGCATCGTACGGCCTCTCCTTGCTGTGTACCAGGGACATACAATATTGGCTTACATGGAAGTCCTTGGTGTTCGACATCTTCGTCGAAAACTAATGTCCATACCGGGTTTTGCGACAGTTCGAGGTGTACTAGGAGATCCCCCCTTAGCCTCAGATGGATATTCCATGATCAGCCGCGCACAAGGTCAATTTATTCATTCTTCGCTTAGGTCCCCATATGATTTCGTAACATGTTATATCCTCCATATTATAGGCTTACCCGGATGGGCGTTCGTGGAGGGACCCCATTCTCGTTTAGGATGCAGACTTGGAGGGCGCAGTAGGACGAGGCACTGGCGGACCAAGTCACTGAGTCTCGTCCATACGACTCTAACTCGTATGATGCATACATGTGCTGGTAAGCCCCTAGGACTTGCCTTTGCGTGGGCCACGCTCCGACTGAATATGTCACCCACGAGGCCTCGGTGGAGGAGCTGTACCGGCATCATCAGGCGCAGAGGTCTTACATCGCGGTAAGAGTCCGATTTGCTTTTGTCATCCACATGTATTTTACCCATTACATCATCTCACATTTTCTCCAAAATGAAAAGGCTGATTTGTCGTAGGAGATTTACGTGGACGCCTAGTCCATGGTGTCCCGTTTGAGGATGGGTGCGGAGCTGACGCCGGCTGAGAACAGATCTGTGTGGTCGAGGATTCTATGCAAGGCGACCCAGTTGTGCGGCCTCACGTCGTGACAGCGGGTCCCCGACGTTGTCCCACGTGATGCAGCACCTCCACTTACTCTGCCCCTACCACGTGGGCCGCAGCAGATTCCGGGACTTCGCCCACAGCAGACGTTGGGCCTTCGCTCACAGCACACTTCGGGCCTTCACCCATAGCGGCCTCAGGGCATGTCCTCTAGAGGCGACATGCCTGGGCAGGTTTTCGCTTCCTGGCATGCATCACCACCAGGAGAGCAGGGTTAGGGAGGTTGGGCTGGGCAGGGCGCCAGCTCTTCGCGTGCTGCACCACCCCAGGAGCACGGATGGGCACCTTGGCCCGCCGAGTCGACCAGCAGTCCCTCGTACTCTGGACTAGCAGGAGGTGAGCAATGATAACACTGCTACATTTTGCTTTAGTACGAACGCGTTGCAATGTCTTACTGATTGTCATATGTTTCCTTCCATGTAGGGAGTACTTCTTACGACGATGTCGACAATGGTGGGCATCAGGACCTGGAGCAGTGGCTGTCGCAGCAGTTCTTCGGCCCATCGCATTTGTCAGGGGCTCCACTCGCCCCTACTCAGCCGTCACAGGACGAGGATCTATCGACACTGGTAGACTTTGGCAGGCCTAGGAGGGATGTCCGTCCTCCTGACTAGTGGTCATACCCCGAGGACCACGTAAGAAAGCGCACACATCAGTGACCCGCATGTATGTTGTACTTCGATAGACAATAATAGAATGGATGTCCCCTTACGTCTTATCTTTTTTTTTGTAATAACAATGTACTGCACTTGTTGGTCTACTTGTGTAATGGATGTAATGCATGATTTTTGTCGACGACGTGGTCACTTAGCCCTTTTCTTTTTAACGTAATAAACGGTGCGATGCCCGAAAGCCATAGATTGCTTTGCAAATATTGGAGAACGTACATGATGTCACGTTCGTCATGTAATTTCTCTATAATTTTTAGTACCCAACCGGTCCCCCGTCCGGTCCGGTCTACTGGGCTAAGTGGCATGATTTTTGTCCATGCTTTGGTCACTTATCCCTTTTGTTTTTTTTTCCGTAATAGATGGTGCGATGCCCGAAAGACCTAGGTTGCTTTGCAAATATCGGAGACATGACGTCACGCTCGTCATGTAATTTCTCTATAATTTTAAGGACCCAACAGGTCCCCCGTCTGGTCCTGTCTACTGGGTTGTGGCATGATTTTTGTCCATGACGTGGTCATTTAGCCCTTTTCTTTTTTCCGTAATAGACGGTGCGATACCCGAAAGACCTAGGTTGCTTTGCAAATATCAGAGACCATGATGTCATGCTCGTCATGTAATTTCTCTACAATTTTTAGGAGCCAACCGGTCCCCTGTCCAGTCCGGTCTATTGGGCCACGTGGCATGATTTTTGTCCATGACGTGGTCACTTAGCCATTTTCTTTTTTCCGTAATAGACGGTGCGATGCCCGAAAGACCTAGGTTGCTTTGCAAATATCGGAGATCATGATGTCACGCTCGTCATGTAATTTCTCTACAATTTTTAGGACCCAACCGATCCCCCGTCCGGTTCGGTCTACTAGGCTAAGTGGCATGATTTTTGTCTACGACGTGGTCACTTAGCCCTTTTCTTTTTTCCGTAAACCCTAGGTTGCTTTGCAAATATCGGAGACCATCACAAATGGTACATTAACCTTACAAATTATTAATTAGTACATCAAGATACAAATATCGATGACAAATACAAATGGTACATTAACCTTACAAATAATTAACTAGTACAACAAGATACAAAGGTACGCGGCAGCCAATACATCGTGACAAGTAAGGAGATTATCATGTCCCCTAAAACTATAGCGTGCTGCGGGGCCATTTCCCCTTCTCCCAAGCCTCTGCAGGAGCCTCCCTTGCGCGTCTAGCCCTCTCGCGCTTTCTTTCATGCTCTACCTCACGCTCCAATGCCTGTCGCTGTCATTCTGCCTCCTTCTTTGCTCGTAACTTCTCTTGCCTACGCTTGCGCTCCTCTTCCTCATCGGCAAGGTGACACTGCTCTCGAAAATTGCTCCCCTCCATGCCATCTCCCTCAGCACGTGCTTCTCCTGGTCAGGAGTCTGCTCCGTGTCCAAGTATTGCACGAACTCGCACAATGCCGGCTACGATGGGTTACATTATATAAAATGAGTTAGTCGCAAAATATATTTTTATATATATGTACATACATTTATCACACTAAACATACCGGGTTTTTCCCCTGCCTCTTCATCTCCTCGGTTTGGTCGTACGCGTAGTTAGGGCACATCCAGTACCTCCTACCGTACGTGTAGGACATGTTAACGAACTTCTTCATGTTGCAAGGATCCCTGCATAGACACCTAGGGACCTGCATGCCTTTCGGGACGAGTTCGCTCCACCCTTCCCTTGGAGGCGAGGGGAACTTCATCACCCTAATATTAAAATAGTCACCAGAAATCAGGGAATTTAATTTGTCTCTTCCTTTTTCTCTCTTTTTTCCTCTCCTTTCTCCCTTTCTCCTCTCTTTTTTCCTTTCTTTTCCCTCTTTTTTTCCTCTCCTTTTCTCTCTTTCTCTTCTCTTCTTTCCTTTATTTTTCCCTCTTTTTTCCTCTCCTTTCCTCTCTTTCTCCTCTCTTCTTTCCTCTCCTTTTCTCCTCTTTTCTTCCTTTTTCCTTTTCCTTCTGGTAGAGGCAGCACAAGACGTTAAATAGGCGGCTGGCGCCGAAGAAGCGACGCCATGGGCGGTGACCAGCGCTGCCGCCAGTTAACGACGCTTTTAATGGCAATAAACTGACCGTCTGCGAATCTGGATACCTACTCATCGCCCGGGCCAAGGGCGATCGCCGGGCCCACGGGCGATGGGAACCCAAAAATACAAAAAAAAAAGGGGGCCCGGCATATAGTTTTAAAATTTTGAATAAAATATATATAAAAAAAATTCTGAGGATGAGGTAGGGTTTGTTTCAAAAGGCTCATAGGTGAGGCTAACAAAAAATTCTTCTGTAATTTTGATCGACTGACCACAAAAATTGACAGGGATTTAGATATTTTCAGCTGAATGATAGATAGACAATCTCTTTGAAGTGACCATAGGGTACAAATAATGCCGCATTGATTAAATTTGTAATTCCTTTACATGATGGTTCATTATTAAGTAAATTAATTTTAAAGAATAAAATTGTATGTGTTTTTATTCCAATCGATACGTGAGACATTAAATTATTTGGAGTAAATTGCATCATTGGTACATGAAGTTGTCCTGAGTTTTCGATTAGATTCAAATTTCATAAAACCGTGTATTTCTACACATATTGTTGTGTTATTATTTTGATTAGATCCAACAGTGTATAAAGAGGTCGGTTTGATGATGTGGCATTCCTAGCTACCATCACACATGGCCACATTGCCTAGTGTCCTTTCCCTCTCTCCTTTCATTCTCTCTCTTATCCCATTCTTTCTCACTTTACTCCCTCCCCTCTCTCCAGATCACAACACCGTCTCCTTGCCACATCGTCGTCCTACCTACCAGCCTCCCCGACATCCTTTCTCAATCGCCAATTGTTCAGTTGTTTAGAAAGGCCACCATATTTCATAGCACAGGGCGGCGGGTTGTAGCGGAGCAGCGAGCACAAGGCGGCGTCACCCATAGTCATGCGTCGAGGCAACAAGGGAATACACGACGAAGCATGGAGGACGACGAAGAGGTGGCACCCATGTTCTGCACCCCGATTTACTTGTCGTCTCCCCATCATGGCATCTTTCTCTCCTCCAAACAATGCCTCACCATGGCTTCTTCATCTCCTCACCGTTTTATTCTTCGAAACCGGTCGTCTGACACCATGCCGCCTTGCTACAACAATCACATTGTCGCCTGACTCATCGTGCCGCCAACCAACGCTGCCACTGCCATAGCAAGATCACGGTGGAGAAGGTCGAGGTGATGGATACCATATTGATGGTTGTCGCTGGCGGTGGCCTAGTCCGGCCATGGGCGAGGTCATCAGCGGTGGAGGCCAATCCCATTGGTGGCTATGAAGGGGAATCGGTAAGCTACGGTAGCACAAATAAAAATTTTCTATCACGATCACCCAGAACATGATGTGAGTAGAAAATCATAGATCGTTACCTTTAAAGCGCAGTCGTAGCAGAAGAAGAGTTGGAGTAGCCGGTTCCAATGATGCGCGTGTCGGGTACAGGAAGTAGTCATTTACACCGTGCCAAACATCTCCTCCTTATTGACTACTACTATAGCACGTTGCACGTACTGCCGTAGAGGAAGTGGTCAATCTTACCAACCTTCTCCTCCTCCTCATCGATCTACACTGTAGCAACCGTAGAAGCACCTCTACAGTATCCACACATCTAGGGGCAGAAATGCCATATACCGGCGTGCTAGCACTACCATGCGCGCCTAAGGTTTCTAGGAGGTTGGTAGGATGATAGCTAGGGTTTCGTGGTGAACAAATCACATTGGCATACCGCCTCCACCCGCACGTCTCCATTATATAGAGTGCGCTAATGAGTTTATATGCTAAAGCTCATCAAGACTCTAATTCCAATGGATCTGTATCTGCGGAACCAACTAATGGATCCAATCTATCAAATATGTTCCAATATGTTATGTACGTGACACGTTAGGTGCATGTACAAGCAACCATGGCTTCAAAAACTATTTTCCGAACCATAAGTCAATAGTGGTTCCTACCATGACATATTAACCCCCAAATAAAGAAAATGATCATATCAGTTGAATCTTGATACACTCACATGCTGATCCTTTTACCGCATGATACCAGCCAAGCTCAAGGTAAGATGTGTGCGACCCTTATGATAGCTCGACCATTTACTCGTCTTGTAATGAATTTTGAAACCGTGATTAACTCTTTAGTCACATTAGCATTGCATTCACTTTCCAATCCAACCACATCGAGGGGACCAATGATATCTCCTATTATTAAAAAGGGCAAATTTCATCTTGATAGCTTAGACCCCACCATGTTTCATACTATACTCGAAATCTATCTTTATAACTACCCTGTTATGGTGTATCGGTTGATAGCCCCAAAGTAAACCAGCACATATCCTAGGACTTAATGATGATCTCAAGTATAAAGATTATGTAGGTATCCTATTTGAGACAGCAGACTGATGGCACATATAAGATAACAATCTCAATAGTGTCTTAGGTTGAGTCTATCCAATGCCATATTTTTCAGCATGTGTCCACATTATAGATTTGATATCTCTATATTTATGACATGTGAAATATTACCATCAATCAATATATGTGCTGGTCAAATCATTAATATCCCACAAAATAATATAGGACCAAGGATCATTTAGAATAACATAACAGAAATAATGTGTCTCACTATCAAGTTGTACTTGATGAACAATGCAATGATATTTATTCATGGAATTGATAACATATTTAGAAATAAATAACGATTATCTCTAGGGCTATCACTAACAGCCTAGGGTGTTGTACCGGCATAGTGGGGAGCACGGCGGAGCCAAAAGCATAGGAAAGTGGAGGGGCGGCAACCCTGCCTAGTAGTCCAACGCAGCGTTGTCAGCCGGTGAGCCGTTGCTTAGTTGGGCCATCACCTTTCCTTTGCCCTCTCTCTCCCAATCGTTGCCTACTTGGCGGTTATGGCGGTGGTGAGTAAATCGAGGATGCAGATGAGTGACAGACCTAGGCAGCATCCACCCCAAAGTTGTTCGGTGGAGAGGCCAAGGGAGTAGAGAGAGAGCAACCCATAAGGAGGAGATGAAGCGACACATGGGGTGCTCAGGGTGGAGCTCGCGGTTGAGCTCCTTTCCTGCTAGGAAGAAGGGAGGAGAGAGAAGATGAAAAGGATGAGGAAGATAATAGAAGGGGTAATGTGTAAAAGAGACCATGTGTGGTTGACATGGCTGTACACATCATCAAACCACTCTCTGCATATCACTTTAGGCTTAATCGAAACAGTAACACAACTTCATGTATGGAAATACAGGTTTTTCAAAATTGATATCTAATAAAAAAACTCGAAACAACTTCACATATACCTACAGTAAAGTTTACTCAATTATTTGTTGCATTTGTAGTAAATGTAATCCTAGTGTAATGACCGGCAGTCAGCACCAACTATCTAGATAGTCACGTGATCGCACATTGCTGTTGTACTAGTTGAGAAAGTATATATGAAGCATAAATACATCTATCTGAGCATAAATACATCCTGCATTGGCATCTCTAGTTTTTGATCCTCTAAATTAGCATGAAGCATAAATACATCCACCAACCCTTACTCGGCGAGCATCTATCTGAGCATTCCTTTTAATATATACGGTGTGTTTCTTTTTTATCACTTTATGTAGTTCACACTTGTTGCAACTTGTGGTCACATAATGCTCCTCTAGTTGTTGCAATATGTAGCGATTCATGCATACGATGGAGGGTCACAAAAAAGGAAAGAACATAATACACAATATTGCTTTTAGGCATAGGAGGTATTGGGAAGACTTTGGGATCTCAGTTGCTCATTCTAGACTCGGAAGATCATCGGAAGACACGATTGGACATAAGGCCCAAGAAATACGTCCATATAAAAGAGCTCATCGTGGCCATGAAAAATGGATGAAAGCAATGTCAATCCAACTAGTTGCAACATCTGTTTCACTTCTGCTCAGCACGGGAAAGAACAGAGTTAAGAAAATACCACGTTCACTAATTTCTCAGCTTATTATAAAAGTTTACATAATCGCCTCAAAATTCGAAATTGTATTTTCGAAAGACCTTTCACTGTGTTTGTTCCAAAGATGTTTCCTAGCAACGTGTCTGACTGTTACGCTCAAATGCGTACACAGCCCATAAATCTGAAAGGAAAAATAGACGAAGGAAAGAGAAGGAAAGAGGGGAAAAAAAAAACCAACGAGAGAGACCAAGAGGCGAAATCGCAGGTGATCATGGCAACCCGCGCGCCGCCGCAGCCGTTGTCGACCGGATCCGTGACCGTGACGATTGACCCTTCCCCTTCCTCCTCTTCCTCCGCGCCGGCAGCGGCGCCCGCGCCGGCGGAGACGGTGGTGCTGCGGCTGAAGCGGCGGGCGAAGAAGAAGGTCACTTGGAAGGAGGGGACCGTGGACAACGAGTCCCTCGGCCGCAAGAGCTCCAAGAAATGCTGCATCTTCCACAAGGAGGTGCCCTTCGACGAGGACTGCAGCGACGACGAGGCCGGCGGAGGCGGCCGCCGGAGCCCGCCGGGGGACGATAGCGAGGGAACCACCGGCGGAGGCGGCGGCTGCTGCTCATCCTCCTCCCACGGCAACGGCCATGGTCATAGCCATCACCACTGATCTCCAGTTGGATCAGGTACGATCTGGAAAGCTTCGATGCGTGTCTCCGCTGATTGATTAGGTGTGGTAGATTTCGCGATTCGATGCGACTGGATATGTGGGAGGTCATATCTCATGATCGATTTGGGGGAAGAGCATGTTTGAGGGTATTATTACCATTTGGGGAATGAATAATCATTTAGGGCAATCACCAGGTGAATAAAATGTTAAGATTCCTCTCTCTCTCTCTCTCTCTCTCTCTCTCTCTGATGCTAGAATTCATTCATTTAACTTGAGTTCTGCTTATACCTGAAATTGCCCTTAATAAAAAGCTATAGAGAACTGATCCAAATTTCAGTAATATAGAGCCTCTGTGATCAAATAACCAGTAATCAGAGCTTCTTGAAAGCTATGTAATTTGTCTGCTCAAAAAAGCTATGTAATTTGTACTGCCATCAGTCATTTTGCCACACACAGTTGTTGCCTTACTAGTTACTAATATTGCGATGCATTGTGTAATCTGCAGGCAACTTTTGATGGTCCTCCACATCAACGCCTGAAGTTTTAATGTAAGGGAAACATTGCTTCTGTGTTTATACTTCGATTGCGGATGCTACGCTAGCTTGAACATGTGTTTTTATACTTTGATTGTGATGCTAAGCTAGCTTTACTGTGTGTTGGAACTTGCAAGAGAAAACCATTGTACCGGGTCGGTGGGTCTTGTTAGACCGCAACTCGCATGGCTACCAGTGTTTTATATGGTAAAATGGTGATGATTTATTGGTATCTCATATCCTTCATGGTTCTTGCCTTATTGTCTTGTCTCAATCGTAGCAGACCATGATCCACACAATATATGATGTTCTCTTATGTTTCATCCAGTCTAGTTGATAAAACTTATGTGTATGCCAGGACCATTAGTAGAGTTGACAGAACTTCTGTTTTCTGATGCATTGCTGCTCCTGTTGTGTTTGTCGCCGTTTGATTGACTCTTTAACTTAATCAGTCTTTTCTTGTTGGTTTGTTTGTTCGTCTACACATGTTGGCTCATTGGCTGCATTGTGTTTGCAACTAAAAAATGTGTCCTGTTTGGTAAATGTTAATGATGAACTGATGGGTTGCACGTCTCCTTTGTGGTGGTCATCTTATTGGCTATTTCCAAATTGTAGTATGCCTCCCCAGGATATATAATATCCCCTTATTTCATCCGTTAAGAGTTGGCAGAACATGTATGTACCAAGGCCATCAGTTCAATGCACTAATGATGAAAATTGGAACATATTAATGCAATCTAATGATTAAGTACAAATATAATTGCATAAATCACCTTTGTTGAGTCATCAAATACCCATACATTTCAGAAAAAAGGCTATGAAGGTAGTTGTCAATTTACTCTGCAGCCATATATGGTGTGAAGGGTTTGTACAAAAATGATAAGGTTTTTAAGGTTGCTACCAGTTACAAAAACTTTATGTTTTGGACATCAACACAGTCACGTAAATGCAACTTTGACCACTAATTCTATTACAGCTTATTTATAAAATCCACTAAAATTATGATATTATGGAAGTGCTTATCAAGGCATATATATATATATATATATATATAGAGTTTTGCTATCGTTAGTCGTGAAGCACGGATCTTTTCGTGCTTCGCGTCGTGTTTGCGAAATTGGTAATCGAATCGGACGATCCGAACCGACCATCTTCTTCGCTTGATGAAATCTCACCACTGACAAAATTTCACATTTTTTTGAATTTTTTTACTATTTATTTCATATTTTTGAAAATCCCCGATCTAATTAGTTGTAGACCCTCCAATAATCCCGGATTTCAAAAATATGAAACAAATAGTAAAAAAATTCAAAAAAATGTGAAATTTTGTCAGTGGTGAGATTTCATCAAGACGAAGAAGATGGTCGGTTCGGATCGTCTAATTCGACACGATTTTAAATATTTACGGGCAACGAAAGATCCGCGGCTTCATGACTAACGATAGCAAAACTCTATATATATATATATATATATAATTAATTTTAATGTGTCCAATCTCAATAGTTCAAAAGATTTTGACTTGCATGTATCTGAAACGTCATGTTTTTTGAGAACTGGACGGAGTAGTTTGAAACAGGATGGATGCTTGGTATGAGTTAAAGAACATGTCTGCTCATATTGCCTCCACTGATTGTGAAGATTGCCTCTGGTGGGTTTGGAGATAAGAAAAGGACCATGAACTCCCAGCTCTTTGAATTGGTTGCCGAATCACTCTGCAGCTCAGCACCGTATGGTTTAATACATGTGTGTTTGTGGAAATGGTGCACAAGATCAAATTCTTTTATTGGTTCCTGACCCATGGCTGTATCCTTGTCTGATGTTAATTTGAACTGAATAATTTGGTCAGGTGATCAACACTTCATCTTTTGTGTGTTCGGTTGGTTTGGTGTCAGGGATGTTCCCGGTCTCAATGCCTCATTGTTACAGCAATTGTATGACTGGGAGCAACATAAGACCCAAAATGATCCTGTCCGGACTGTAGGTTGGTAGCAGTTGGTATTTCTTTTTCTTGCAGTTGTGGAGGAGATTGCTACCTCCTGTAAAGGTATCTGAGGTAGATGATATGTCTAGTGGTCAGTTCCTGTTCGCTAGTAATCACTAGTGCAACCTGAATCTGCGGCGAATAGGACTGAAGATTTCATGTCTGCTGTTTCTTTATATCTTTTATTCTTGATCTGAACATCTGACCTTGCGTGATTCTCTTGTGCCATGCACAATGCGCATCACCTGGTTGGTTTGTTTGGCGTGCCTACCTTGACTGATCTAGTTAGTTTCTTTGCTATCTCTATTCCCCCTTTGTTTCAGATATTCCATTCAGTTTATTTTAAATCAAACGAACTAGCGTGTCTATCAATACATTAGGGTTTTCTCTGAGGAGCGATTTTACTGTACTTGGTGAGGTTCCACAGGGACCCTTATGGTACCTTGTGAGGGGTACTTTTGGCATTTATAAATTGTCCACTCTCTCACACACAATACTGCCCATCCCCCTCCCTCTCATCTCTCCTCTCCCTTAAAACTGCATTGCCACTGACCGCATCTAGCCATCATGACCAGGTGGTTGGACGGAGCGTGTGGCCGGACAACGCAACGACGGCGTGGTGCTAGGGGAGGCCAGTTGGTGCGGTGAAGCAGCAGCTGGGGCGACACGGGAGGCTAGGCGGTGATGATGGTGCTCGGTCGCCGACCGACGTTGGCTCACTACTTCACTAGGAGAGATGACAAGGGAGAAAAGAAGAAAGAAGAAATTATATTTTTTTGCCTTCAATCATTAGAACCTTCGTGAGAGGGTGAAGTGGTACTTGGGGTGTCATGTTGCACTTAACTGAAAAACAATTTTACCATTTCATTAGTTTTTCTAAATACGAGTCAACAAAAAACTTAAAAAAAAGGCATAAACCAACCATTAGTTCTTTAGTTCTCTACTGCTCTAATTCTGTCGATGCAATTCTCTGTGGACTCGATTATCTCTGGAATGATACTGTGACATGCAGGCTGCTTATATTGCTCAAGCTTCGTTCCGCTCCTGCACATTATTATTTTCTTCTTTATAAAGCCCTTATCAAAGGCTACAATCCGTGCATCCACGTCGGCCGAAAAAAGGGAGCCGTCCAATCTGTCTCTCCCCCAATCGGACGTCCTGCGTGCAACGACAGATGGCGAATGCAAAAAAACCCTCGCGAATGCAAAAAAACCCTCGGACTTTCTTATTTTAGATCAAGCTCCCTGCAGCCTTGGGACCGTCGATCAGCTGATCCAGTGGCTCTCGCTTTGTGTTTTTTCCTTTTAGCCCCACTACTTTTCGATGATCAACCCGCCGTCCCTCCGGTCCGACCCAAACCCTAGCCCGTCCTCCGTCCTGTCGCTCTCTGCTTCGTCCGCGCCGTCCGCCGCTCTGCTCGCCTAACCCTAGCCGCTGCCGCCGCCTCCCACACGCTCCTCCTCTTCCTCCTCGTGACCTGGTTGCCCTCGCTGCTCGCCCCATCTCCAAGCCCTGCCCTGCCACAGTCTCTTACCTGGTCTCCTGCGGCCTCTCCCCCGCCACAACCGGCCATAGCCAGCAACGTCGCCATCCGGTCCAACGCCAAGGCTGACGTCGTATGCGCCCTCCTCCGCCACTACGGCTTCTCCGACACAGACATCGCCTGGCTGGCGCGTTGCATCCGGGTGCTCCTCTTCATCGATCTGGACCGGATAATTCGCCCCAAGGTCGACTTTTTGGTCTCCTTGGGCCTCCAGCCCCGCAGGCTTGCCTGCGCGCCTATCCTCCTCACGAGCAACCTCGACAAGCACCTCGTCCCCTGCATCCAGTTCCTCCGTGCCATCATCGGCACTGACGACGGCATCTGCCGCGCCATCCCCCGCGTCCCCCGCGAGAAGCCCATCCTGCCAAGGTGCGCTGTGTTGAATGTTTTGATGAGCGAGGGGAAGATTGAATGAAATATCAAGTTGCTTTCAGCATTGATTGGCATGTCCAGCAGGTTTTATGCGAGGTAAGTATGCTAACGATGTGGCAGATGTTGTTAAGGCGTACGAGTTTATTATGCTGAAACTATTTTTATCATTTCCAGGTGACTACAGAGAGTCATCTTCACATATTTGGTGAGCTCTCTGTTTCTTTTTTGTTTCCACTTATCATCTATGACACATATGCTTTATTATTTGTGGGACATTCTATACTTGAATTATTATGCTAGATAAAATAAGGAGAAGACATCAGACAACAAGAGAAGAGCATATACTATGACAGCATCTGTCTTTTATAGTTTATTGAAAATATACTGATATGTACTTAGGGGTCATACATGTAGATATAGACTAGGGTTTATACTATGATAGCAGTACATGTGCTTTAGTATTTTTGGATTTTATGGTTCTCCAAAGCTTCTTACAGTTGTCCGTTGGTAGCTCTAGGAGTTGGCATTGTGCCTGGTTTGGATTGTTGTGGTCAATCCCTTTCGATTCAAAATGTGATTTTATCTTTGTGGCATTGAACAGATCTTGCAAAATAAGTCTCATGACCTGGAATTTAGTTTTCTACGAGTCCTCTGATTAGTTGCTTTCATTTTAGATTTACCATAAATCCTATTTAAGATTGTCTCTGAATACCTATGATAAGGTTTCTTTTTTTATTCAGGCAGCTTTCATACAGTTTATTTGCTACAGCACCACCTATATGACCCATTCTTGTGCCAACTCTATCAGGAATATCTTTGTTTGAGGCATGCCTAAAACCGGCCGGCCATATTGGATTACGTACTTGTTATGTGCGCGGCTACGAAGATCGTCGCGGTGCACAGGCCTGCAGATTGGTGGCTTCGGTCGACGCCGGAGGGGCGCCAGTCGAAGATGAAGAAGACGCACGGCAGCGAGGCGGCCGCCGCGCGTACGTGCGTGAGAGGAAACGAGACGAAGATAAGAGACAACAGGTAATCTGTTGCTTGCTTTATTATTTTCTTCTTGGCTTTTTATAGCCCAAACTAACATAGAATCCCTTAATACGGTAACAACTCAAAGATAAATAAGTGGCCACTAAATAAGGAACAACTTAACGACACCTAACAACTCTATCCTTATCTGAATTCTCCAAGCTGCTGCTGCGTTGGCCTTAGGCCTTGGCTTGTGCCGAACTTAGTCAGGTTCTCATGCGACGCACGTAATGCGCGCCTGTGAACCTGACATCTTTCCCCTCATCCAAGAACAGCTTGTCCTCGAGCTGGAAGTCCGGGTAATGCTGCTGAAAGGTGGAAACATGCTCCCATGTTGCTTGTGAGGCAGGTAGGTCTTTCCAACGGATGAGCACTTGGCGTTGGCCACGCACTAGGCGTCCCCAGAGTGCCTGAACCGGAACAGGAATCGCGCGACCACGGATGAGAGGAGGTAGCGGTGTTGGTTCCGATGGGGGCACACCATGAAACTTCCTGAGAACTCCAACATAAAACACATCATGAATGCGCGCACTGGGCGGAAGGCGAAGACGATACGCCATAGATCCAATGCACTGAGCCACCTGGTATGGTCCATAGTAGCGTGGACTGAGTTTGCCTGGAGCGTCAGTCGATAATGAGAGGGACGGTCGCTGAGAAATGCGCAACCAAACCCAATCATCCACCTCAAAGGTCACCTCCCGATGGGAGCGGTTGTAATAAGAAGCCGCGGCGGACTTGGCCTGAAGAAGCCAATCACAAACTTCTGCCAAGAACTCAGCTCGTTCCATTATTTGGGACTCCACCGCAGGTACACGAGCCTCCCCCTTCACATACGAGCGGAGACTTGGGGGATCACGGCCATATACCACGCGAAACGGGGTGGTCTTGAGTGATGATTGGAATGAAGTGTTGTAGCAATATTCAGCCCAAGGCAGCCACCTAATCCACTGCTTCTGACGATCTCCAGTGAAACACCTCAAGTACATGGCAATAATTTTATTGGTCACTTCCGATTGACCATCCGTCTGCGGATGATAAGCAGAACTCATGTGCAGATGAATGCTGGCCAATTGAAACAATTCCTGCCAAAAGGTGCTGGAAAAGACCACATCGCGATCAGTAACAATGAATGTCGGAATCCCATGAAGTCGCACCACCGTATCAAAGAAAACCCTGCTCACAGAAGCTGCTGTATACGGGTGTGCTAAGGGAATGAAGTGTGCAGCCTTAGAAAAACAGTCCACTACTGTCAGGATGACAGTTTTACCCCCTGACTTGGGAGGCCTTCAATGAAATCCATAGCAATATCAGACCAGACAGCTTGAGGTACCTCGAGTGGTTGGAGGAGACCGCCTGGATGGAGATGTTCTGTCTTATTGCGTTGGCAGGTCGCACACTCGCGAATGAACTCCTGAATGAGCTGTCGAGCACGGGGAACATAAAAGTCCACACGTACTCGGTGTAGGGTCTTCTGCACACCTTCATGACCAACTGCGTGGCAATCTGCCACAATAGAAGTCACAAAGGGAGATGATGCCGGTATGAAAACACGACCCTTGTACAGTACCAGACCATCACAAATCGACCAGGGTGCGGTCAGACGGCCTTCTTGGATGCTAGCATGGATGGAAGCCCATTCAGCTTCTGCTGGGAGGGCACAGCGAAGATCATCAAAGAGTGCCAGCGTCGGCATGGAGATGGCATGTAGGGATGCGACTGGTGTCTCGCCATCGCGTCGTGAGAGAGCGTCGGCCACAGTGTTCAGGCGACCAGGGCGGTATTCGATTGAAAAATCGAACCCCACCAGCTTGCTTGCCCATTGATGCTGCGGAATAGTGGACAGGCGCTGATCCAAAAGGAACTTCAAGCTGTAGTGATCCGTGCGCACTACAAATGGAAGGCCCCAAACATATGGCCGCCAGTGGCGCACGGCCTGAACCAACCTGATCAGCTTGCGCTCGTAGGCCGCAAGCTTCGCATGTCGGGCGGCGATAGGTCGACTGTAGAAAGCAATTGGTCCGGTGCCTTGATGGAGCACTGCGCCCAAGCCCGAACCTGAAGCGTCGCATTCAATGATGAATGGACGGCCGAAGTCCGGTAATTGAAGAACAGGCGCTGAGGAGAGTGCCCGCTTGAGCGCAGTGAAGGCGTGGGCAGCCTCGTCCCCCCACACAAACGCCTCCTTGCATAGAAGATGTGTTAGGGGGGCCGCAATAGCCCCGTAATGCTCGATGAAGCGGCGGTAGTATCCGGCCAACCCGAGGAAAGCCCGGACAGCCCGCACCGAGGTGGGAACGGGCCAGTCCTCCACTGCCGCCACCTTCTGTCGGTCCATGGCTACTCCCTCCGCTGAGATGACGTGACCGAGGTAGGCCACGGAAGAAGTACCGAAGGAGCACTTTAAACACTTCAGCACGAGACCATGTTTAGATAGTTCCTGCAAGACGAGACGCACATGACAGAGGTGCTCTGCCCAAGACGGGCTATAGATGAGAATATCATCAAAGAAGACAAGCACGAATCTGCGGAGGAATGGACCGAGGACTTCGTTCATGAGCGCCTGGAATGTCGCAGGCGCATTGGAGAGCCCAAATGGCATAACCAAAAACTCAAAGTGTCCATGATGAGTACGAAATGCCGTTTTGTGGATGTCCTCAGGATGCATGCGCACTTGATGATAACCGGAGCGAAGGTCCAGTTTCGTGAAAAAGCGCGCACCCTTTAACTCATCTAGAAGCTCTTTGATCACTGGTATAGGAAATTTATCCTTGATGGTCTTATCATCGAGGGTGCGGTAGTCCACGCAGAAACGCCACGAGTCATCCTTCTTGCGCACCAACAGCACCGGCGAAGAAAACGCCGATGTACTGACACGGATGATGCCTTGATGTAACATCTCTTGGCATTGCTTCTCAAGTTCGTCTTTCTGAATTTGTGGGTAGCGGTATGGTCGTACTGCCACCGCGTCTGTCCCTTGCATAAGGTGGATGCGATGGTCATATGCTTGTGGTGGCGGAAGCCCCTGGGGTTGAGCGAACACCTCCTGATGCTCAACCAGCAAGGCGGCCATTAAATCCGGCGTGGCGGTTGCCAAAGCCGCGAGAGGTGGGCGTTGAGCGGTGGCGCCCTGAAGGGTGACTTGGCGATGCCCGTGCCAGAACGTCATTGTCAGATGCTGAAAGTCCCAAGTAATGGGTCCCAATGTTTAAAGCCACTGTATACCGAGGACGAGATTGACTCCGGGCAGCGGTAAAGCATAGCAGTCAAGTGTGAAGTCAGCCGAGCCAATGCGGATAGGCACATGCCGACATGCGCCACTGCTGATAATGTGTTCACCGTTCGCCACTGCCACTCGGATGGGTTGAGATGATGTCTCCACGCCTAGTTTCCCATGTGCTAGCACGGTCTCGGAAATGAAGTTGTGCGTGGATCCAGAGTCAACGAGCGCAACAAGCTGCTGGTCACCAAGCAGGATGGGAAGTCGCATCGTGCGACTTGAGTTGATGCCGGTGAGCGCAAGAAGGGAGATGGACAACTCGCCAGCCCCTCCCTCCTCACTGTCGGTGGTCTCGGCATCTAGGATCACCTCCAACAAGAAGACTCGCTGACACGAATGCCCCGGAACATACTTGTCATCGCAGTTGTAGCATAGGCCTAATCGTCGCCTTTCCTCCATCTGTGCCCGGGTAAGTTTTTTTATAAACTTAGCTCCAGAGGTGCTGCTATCCCCACCCTTGGTCGTTGCAGTAGAAGTGTTGGACGGTGCAGTCATGCTAGAGAGAGGCATTGCACTGCTTCCCATCTTGACTCCGCTGCCCCTGACGGTCACCTTAGTCGGCGATCAACCCTCGTCGACGTCATGTTGCTGTAGTCTCTCGTGGGCCCTCGCCAAGCTCATGGCCATGGCAAGGCTCTGAGGAGCGGCCAAGTCAACGGCGATGGCGATCCGCTCCTTTAATCCCGCCGTGAACATCTCAATCTTTTGATCCTGTCGTAACCTGGCACGGGGAAGCAGTGCCTCGAACTCCTTTTGACATTGCGCCACCGTCCCTGCTTGACGCAGATGTTTGATCTCTGCGAGGTGGTTGCGACGCGTCGGAGGACCGAAGCGCAGGTTGATGACCTCCTTGAACCGTGACCATGTCGGTTCTCCACCTTCCTCCTCCTGTAGTATGTACCACTGTAGGGCCTCCCCCCGTAAGTGGTAAGCAGCGGTACGTACCTTTTCTCCTTCCGGTGTGTGCTGCCCTCGAAAAAACAGCTCACAAGAATTCAGCCAGGGAAGCGGATCATCGACACCCTCGTAAATGGCGAAGTCCCAGCGCTGACTCTTGGGTGGGCACCCTTCCTCAGCAACCAGGAAGCTTCCACTTGGGCTGCTGTGATCGCAGCGGCCCGGTGGCACATAGGCGCCCGAATCTTCGGTGACCTTCTCCTTCCCTGTCGCAGTGACGCCCAGGGCTGTACAAACTAGCTCCTCCACCCTGGCAATGCGCAAGTCGTGCCGATCCAAGCGTGTGGTGACTGTGGCGAGTTGTGTCGTTTGGCCATCTTGAACCAGCACCATGTCCTCTAGTCTTCGGAGGACATCTTGAACCATCGTCTTAAGTGTTGCTTCATCAGATCGATCACCATCGTTGGGAGCCATGGTGCCAGCAACGACGGGGTCTGATGCCAAGATGTTATGTGCACGGCTACGAAGATCGTAGCGGTGCACAGGCCTGCGGATTGGTGGCTTCGGTCGACGCCGGAGGGGCGCCAGTCGAAGATGAAGAAGACGCACGGCAGCGAGACGGCCGCCGCGCGTACGTGCGTGAGAGGAAACGAGATGAAGATAAGAGACAACAGGTAATCTGTTGCTTGCTTTATTATTTTCTTCTTGGCTTTTTATAGCCCAAACTAACATAGAATCCCTTAATACGGTAACAACTCAAAGATAAATAAGTGGCCACTAAATAAGGAACAACTTAACGACACCTAACAACTCTATCCTTATCTGAATTCTCCAAGCTGCTGCTGCTTTGGCCTTAGGCCTTGGCTTGTGCCGGACTTAGTCAGGTTCTCATGTGACGCACGTAATGCGCGCCGGTGAACCTGACGGTACTTTACTTATGCCTGAATATTTGTAGGCCACAATCATTCAGTGTATCAGTTCCTAGGTGATCAGGTTTATTATATAAGTTAGGTTTTACTAGCCATATTGGATCATGTACTTTGCTTATGTCTGATTTGTTGGCCACAATCTTTCAGTGTATCAGTTCCTAGGTGATCAGGTTAAACATTTGATCCACTGTTAGGAGTGTTTCTGCATTGAACCAAAGTTGTTCAATGGACAAGTTTTATTTATAGTTGTTACAATTGTGTTAATATTTTCTAATCACTTCCGATCTGTGGGACATCTCTCTCTTTGCAGGTCCGAAATCTATTATGTGGACCAAAGGACTACCATGGTGTTTTTTGATCTATAGATTTGAACTTAATTTATGAACATGTTGCTTATAATATTTTCGCCTTCTCAATTAGACTGAGAACCAGCTGAACTCTCAATTAGACTGAGAATCAGCTGGTTCAGCAGCCTAGAATGGTCCATTGGTACTAATTAAGAATATATGCAGCAGCGGGTTGATTCATGGTAGCATGTTGCAAGATGGTGCTTTCTAGACTTCATTAATTGAGTGAACAATGGCATTGCTTTTAAACATGTATACGGTTGTCACATTACATGGAAGCACGTATTGCCATTTATGCCATTGTATTAGCCTCATTCTTTGAAAGGATCGTGGATTAGTGATGGCCATCCTTATGTTAACACTTGAAATTAGTGTCAAGTTGCAATTTAGATTTGTGAGGGCAAGCTTTTCTTTTAGGCTGTCATTTTAGCTGCATTCTCTTGCAAACGACAATACTATGTCACACATATGTTTTAAATATGAAATTAATACAATTTTTTAGCAGTTTAGTCACTGATTATAATTTATAATTGACTGAATGTTTTTTCACATTTCTTGATCCCTTTGAATGAAACACCAAATTGATTAGGTATGTAACCGATTATTAATTTTGTATAAACTTCTCCCTGTGGTAAAGGCCAGGCTTTCTCAAGAACTATATTTGTCGTCAGCTAATTATTGATCCATTGTCCACACAAGCCATCTATTCTGGAGTACAATAAATGTGCAATCGGAAAACAGTAAGGATGGTATGCAAGACTTCATGCTATGAAATACAAATTACATGAAAGCTCAACGGTAAAGTAAATTAACCTTCGGTTGTTTGCTCTTGAGATGGCCTGACCTTATAAGGTCTTGGCACTCTAGTACCATGCCCCACTGGTGCCATGTCAAGTTCAAGTAGGAGGTGCTCAAAAGTTGCAAGATAGAAAATTCATTGTCCAGATATGGCAATTATGATAGTGTAAGTTTGTTATTTTGTTGTGCCTGAGTTTAATTGTCATATTAAATTTTAATCCTATCATGACATATATTGTCTCCAACACCACAATATTTGATTGTCATATTAAAAATTTGCAAGATGGAGAATTCATTGTTCAAATTCGACAGTCATGATATTAAATGCTCTTTTGCATGTATGTAGTATATGAACATCATAATGCCAAATAAAGAAGATATCGTATTTGCCTTATGTCCTTGTATTTTAACCATGAATAACTACTTTGTAATTTAATCCAAAACACAGTTCCGTGTGCTGGCGCGCAATCAATTCTAGTTGGTCTTGCAAACGTTTTCCATAGAGAATGCAGGACAATAACTAGTAGAATAAGTCAAAACGCCAAAAGCTATGAGGATGAGCATCCGAACAATACATAGAGAAACACGCGTACCCAACTAAGTATTAAGAACCTCACTTTGATGTCTCAACGAATAATGAAGCTTTGACTGACTCTACTATACATGTATACGCGAATAAACCAGGATAAAAAATTGGCAAAGCACGGTTGCAATCTGAACTTCACTTTACCTAGAAAAGGTAAAGTCAACTCTAGTAAAAGGAAGTAGGTATTGTTGGAATAATTAGCACTTTCATGTTTAATTTAATCAAGAGATAAAACATGCATAACGACTGACAAATTGATAATAACATGTAAAAGTTACAGGAGCATATCCTAGACACACATGCAGCAATACTACACGTATATCCCTCTGATATACTCACTAATATCAGGCATAACAACAACATAATTGAAAGGGAGGCGAAGGGAAACACGTACCGAACGTGGTTGTCGTCGCCGTACGGAACCAGTGGTGGGTTCTGGTTCTCAGAGGTGGACGCCGTCTTGCTAAAGATATAGCCGATGCAGATCGCGGCGGCACAGAGGAAGAAGACCACGCAAAGCGGACGGAGGAAGCAGCGAGCAGTCGCGTGGCGCGCTTCCCAAAAACCTAATTCGCCCTACCCGGTGCAGGAGCTCTTGGGCGATCGGTTCCGGAGACCTGCTCTCCCGAACGACGGTGCACGCCGGCGCACGGGATGAGGAACACCGAACGGCGGTGTAGCCGTGGGAGTTGGCAAAACTCTTTTTATCTCTCTCTTGTCTCTTGACAGCGGCAGCTCAAATATATAGGGAGGCTGTGGAACAGGCCACGACCATGTCGAACACGATCAGCCCACGACCGAGTCCAACACGATTTCCATATCTCGTATCCGACCCGCCAAAAACCCGGAGAGCAAAAGGAATAAACTGCAAAAGGAGGCAGCGCCTGCGCAAGCACGAGGGCCCGGTTTCAGCGGACCATTCACGCAGATGCCATGCGCCGCGCGCGCCGCCCGCCCGCCACTGCCTCGGCTCGAGCCAGCGCCGAGCCCGAGCCAAAGCCAAAGCCAAAGCCGAAGCCAGCGAGGCAAGCACGCGCGTGTGGGCTTCCCTTTCTCTCCCACACACATGCTAAGCAAGGGATGCACACTCCATTATATAAACTAGTGTATGCCACTCCCAACTAGCAATGTGGTACTAAAGAGAGTTCACATGCCTTTAAGATTTTCCAGGAATTATTTGGTAATTAATTGGGCCAAGCCCAAAAATTTCTAACAATCCCCACCAGATCTCAAAGTCCCATCCAAGTTTGCTAGTTCCCAAAGCTATTAATATACCAGTGTTTCGGTGACAATGGACTATGCCTTGAATTGTACCTAGACGTTTAACCTACACTTATCCACAACTTGGATAATAGACTACGCCTTGAATTGCAAGTTTTGTGTGAACAAGTTTCACTCAAAGCCAACTAATACTTGGCTGCCAATAGGCTACCCCGCGGGTAGAGCATATACGTCGTACTCCATAGTCTCTTCATGAGCTTACTAGAGATTACCTAGGTCTCATAGACTGCGACTTCCAACAGTTGGGCTCATATAGGTGTATTCTTTCAAGATGCTCTGTAGGATGACATATTTGCTAATTAAAGCCAACAGAACAACATTAAGGCAAATGCTAACCTGCCATACAGATTTCGAGAGTATTGCATCTCAAATGGAACGGGTCAGGTGATACTCTCAGCCAGTTAACCAATAGCTTGTTTTTCTCAAGACCTAATTCACAGGATCTCCGATCACATAGGTTGGGTTACCACTATGGTATAACTCATGTGGGTCTCATACCCAGTTCCCTTGATGCATTGTCTATCACGCACCGTGATAAAACCTTTGTAAAAGGATCTGCCAGGTTTTTAACTGTTTGGATATAATCCAGTGCTGTCACTCTGGAGTTTCTCAATTTCCTAACAGATTTCAAACGCCTTTTCACATGTCTTGAGGACTTCATGTTGTCCTTAGAACTATTCACCTTGACAACCACAGTTTGATTATCATAGTTCATAAGGATAGCCGGAATTAGCTTTTGTACCACTGGAAGGTCCAACAAGAGTTCACGCAACCACTCTACTTCAATAGTGGCCATGTTCAAAGCAGTCAATTCTGCTTCCATTGTTGAGCGTGTCAAGATAGTCTATTTGCAAGACCTCCACGAGACAGCTCTGCCACCAAGAGTGAACACATGTCCACTTGTGGCCATTATCCCATCGGTGTCAGATATCCAATTGGAATCACTATACCCTTCCAGTGCTGTTGGATAACCCATATAGTGCAAACCAAAATCTGTTGTACCTCTCAAGTAGCGTATTACTCTTTCGAGTGCTCGCCAATGATCATCTCTCAGATTAGAAGTAAACAGGTTCAACTTGCTGACAGCAAATGAGATGTCTGGCCTTGTGGCGCTGGCTAGGTACATGAGTGACCCGATGATTTGAGAATAAGTCAGCTGATCTCTAGCAATTCTCTTGTTCTTTCAAAGCACAATGCTAGGATCATAGGGTGTTGGAGAAGTTTTGCAATCAACAAAGTCAAAGCGATTCAAAACTTTTTCCATATAATGGGACTGTGATAAAGTGATCCCATCCTCACCCTTGAGTAGCTTGATGTTCAAGATTACATCAGCCTCTCCCAGATCTTTCATATCAAAATTTTGAAACAAGAAAGACTTGACCTTGAGAATCACATCAAGACTTGTCCCAAAAATTAATATATCATCACATAGAGACACAAAATAACGCCCTAGCCCCAACCATACTGATAATATACACATTTATCGGCCTCATTCACGACAAAGCCCACAGAAGTTAAGGTTTTGTCGAACTTCCCATGCCATTGCTTAAGAGATTGTTTTAGGCCATACAAAGATTTCACCAACTTACACACCTTACCTTCTTGACCTTCGACTACAAATCCATCAGGCTGATCCATATAGATCTCCTCGTCCAACTCTCCATTGAGGAAAGCTGTCTTAACGTCTATTTGATGGACAATAAGACCATATGAGGCAGCCAAGGAAATTAGTACATGAATTGTAGTCAATCTAGCCATAGGTGAATAGGTATCAAAGAAATCTTCGTCTTCCTTTTGGGTATAACCCTTGGCCACAAGTCGAGCCTTATACTTTTCAATAGTACCATCAGACCTAAACTTCTTCTTAAATATCCACTTAGACCCCACATGTTTGCAACCATAAGGTAGCTCTATGAGTTCCCAAGTCTGGTTCGCAAGAATGGATTCCATCTCACTGCGAACCGCCTCCTTCCAGTAGTCCGCATCAGGGGATGCAAAGGCTTCTGAAATAGACGTGGGAGTATCATCCACGATGTACACAGTGAAGTCATCACCAAAGGATTTTGCAATCCTCTGTCTCTTGCTCCATCTAGGAGCCTCACTGTCATCCTCCTTAGGTTTTTGCTCAGGAGTTAGCTCAGGATATTCAATTTGAGTGGTTGGTTCGGGAATTATCTCAGGAGTTTTACCAGAACTGCCATGCCTCATTTATAATCAAAAATGCCTTTTCAAAAATACTCTCCCCCTTTTGGCAATATAGACATCAGGACAATGTCAAATGCATAATTCTCCCCCTTTTTCACAAAGTCTCTCCTTTTTGAACCAAATTTTCCCTTGAAATGCAAAAATGAACATGTATGCATGAAATGCAACCTAAGGGGCTTTGTAAATTAGGCAAATGAACATTACACATGAAATACACATAGCTAGCCAAATTTCAAACCATGCTCACTAGCTCATGTTGAATTTGCACAAATGTTATTCATGGTAGCTAGCAAAACCAAAAGGGACTGGTACCTGATATCTATGTGCTTGGTCCTAGAGTGTTGCACTGGGTTTTTGGAAATGTTTATGACAGAGGTGTTGTCACAAAAAAGTAGAACACTCTCTAAGGTCAACCCAAAATCCCTCAAAGTAGAACACATCCAAAGCACTTGACTACAACAACTAGCCGCAGCCACATACTCGGCCTCTGCAGTGAACTGTGCAACACCTGACTGCTTCCTAGAAGACCAAGAGACAAGGGAAGTACCAAGAAATTGGCAAGTGCCAGAAGTACTCTTCCTATCTATCCTATAGCCAGCAAAGCCTATATCTGAAAAGGGTCTAAGGGACAGATAAAAAGAGGAAGAGTACCAAATTCCAAAGTCCAGGGTAGCTTTAAGGTAGTGGAAGATGCGTTTCACCGCCTGAAGGTGAGAAACGCGAGGAGAAACCTGAAAGCAAGCATAAAGAGACACAGCGAAGTGTATGTTCGGCCTGGAAGCGGTAAGGTACAGGAGGGAGCCTATGATGCTTCTATACTCCTTTTGATCAACCAGTTCACCATTCTCATCAGGCTTAAGAGCTGTGGTGGTTGCCATAGGAGTCTGAACAGGTTTTCCATCGAACACAGCAAACCGCTTGAGAAGATCTTTACTGTAATTGCTCTAGTGGAGAAAGATTCCTTAGGGGTCTGCTTGATCTGGAAGCCAAGGAAGAAGGTCAACTCTCCCATCATGCTCATCTCAAACTCTGAAATCATCACACTGGAAAAATAAGAGACAAGCTACTAGGAAGAGCCTCCAAAGATTATGTCATTGATATAGATTTGTACAAGGAGAAAATCTGAGCCAACTCTCTTGGTGAAAAGGGTCTTATCTACACTGCACATGGCAAAACCATTTCTAAACAAATAGGACTTCAGCCGCTCATCCCAAGCTCTAGAAACTTGCTTCAGTCCATACAAAGATTTTGACAATTTGAACACATGATTAGGAAACTTCAAATTTTCAAATCTAGGAGGCAGTTTGACATAGACCTCCTCTTCAATAAATCCATTCAACAAGGCACTTTTGACATCCATTTGAAAAGCTTGAAACCCTTGGATGCAGCAAAAGTAAGAAAAATCCTGATCGCCTCAAGTCCAGCAACGGGAGCAAAAGTTTTCTCAAAGTCGAACCCCCTCGACTTGAGTGAAACCCTCTGCTACCAACCTGACTTTATTTCTCACTACTACCCCATCCTCACTGCACTTATTCTTGAAGACCTACTTAGTGCCTATGACACTGTGTCCTAGGGGTCTCTCCACCAGTTCCCATACCTTGTTCCTCTCAAAATTTTTTAACTCCTCATGCATGGCATTAACCTAAGACTTATTGGAAAGGGCATGGGTAATGTCTGCAAGCTTAAAGGAGGCAACAAAGTCAGCTGAGTGACAGAAGTGGGATAGTCTAGACTTAGAGCGAGTGACTCGCTCTCATAGGTCACCTATGATCTGACTAGGTGTGTGTCTTTTCTGAATGTGCCTAGGTGCACCTAGTGAAGAAGTGGCCTCTACTTCAGGAACAGAAAAGGTAGGAACAAAGCCATCAGAAATAGATGACTCTATAGGTAAGCCCTGAGCAGTAGAAGAATCAGGTGTGAGCTAGGAAGTGGCTGTAGGTAAGGGTGCATCCTAAGGGTGTGAAGAAGCAGGAGACTCCTATGGATGAACCACCTGGAGGTCCAGCTCTGAAGAGCTGTCATCACCTCCAAATGGCTCATCAACAAAGATAGTCTCAGAGTTAAGATCAGAGACTGAAATATCTGGCCTAGCTCCTGGACTAGCCTCATCCAATGTCACCTCACAAGTCTCTATCACTCTTCTACCCTCTAAGCTCCAAACCCTCTAATTTCTAGCAAAAGAGGAATAAGCAAGAAAAATGCCATCTAAGGAGCGATATTCAAACTTGCCTAAGTTTCTAGATTTCAAGATAAAGCATATGCACCCAAACACTCTAAAATAGGAAACACTTGGTTTCCTGCCATATCTCAACTCAAAAGAGGTACGGTGCAACATAGACCTAGAAAACACCCTATTTGCCACATGGCAAGCAATCGAAATCGCCTCAGCCCAGAAATGCTTAGGAGTAGAATATTCATCAAGCATAGTCCTAGCCATTTTAACAAGAGTCCTATTCTTCCTCTCCACAACGCCATTTTGCTGAGGGACATATGGAGAAGACAACTGGTGCTTAACACCTGTCATCTTACAGAAATCCACAAACTAAGAATTTTTTAATTCAGTGCCATTATTAGGGCGGATAGCTCTACGGGCACCTGGAAACTCAACAAAAAGTTTGCGTTGAAGACTTCGAAAATGACCAAAAGTTTCTTCCTTGGTCACCATGAAGAAAACCCAAGAGAACCTCAAGAAGTCATCAACCACAACAAGCACATACCATTTACCACTCATAGATTGCACTCGAGCAGGACCAACAGTGTCCATGTGCAAAAGCTGTCCTGGTGCGTCTGTATGACAAGGGTGACAGGTGGGTGAACTGCAGCAACCATTTTCCCATGGCGACAAGGAGCACAAATCAAATCATTGACCATTTTGAGTTTGTGCAAACCGTGAATAAGGTCACGGCTGCTAATTCTAGTCAAGTGATCAAAACCAATATGACCAAGTTTCCGATGCCAAAAGGAGAGATCATGGGATTCTAAAGCAATTAAGCAATGTGGGGAGCCAACAGAAGAAGCATCTAAATTAGCACGAAAGACTCTCCCAACACGAGAAATCCCACAAACAAATTCCCCAGAAGAATCAAGAATCTGTGAGCAATTATTCCTAAAACGAACCTTAAAGCCATCATCAGTAAGCTGAGACATAGAAAGCAAATTATACCTCAGCTTACTAACTAAGGCAACATATTTAAGCACAAAGTGGTCACTAATCTGAATTGACCCTTTGGCAAGCACCCTACCTGAAGAAGCACCCCTAAAGGTGATGGATTTACCATTTGGGACACGGACGAGAGAAGAGAAACAACAAGAATCTCCGGTCATCTGTCGGCAACCCCAGGAGTCAATAACCCAAACCTCTCCCAGCCCCATTCGACGCACTTGCTCAACGAAACAGAGTAGTGAGTGACTCAGTATTGGGACAAATGATGGTAGATTTAGGAACCCAATACTGAGTCACACCATAAACAGCAGAACCACCCCCTGAGCTAGCACCTTGACGCCTCTCAACTCTCACAAACCCTGAAGAAACCCCAGCAGGACGTCTCGGCGCCATATTTGGGTTGGGCCACCGTGGGGCAAGGATCGGTCCACCCCAAGTATGCCGCTCAGGCCTCCTACCACCCAAAGTAGGAACAAAACCATGTCACGGGTGTCTACCTCCACGAGGCAAAGAAAGCACACCCTGAGGGCGACGGGAACCAAAACCACGAAAAACATTAGGTCCAGCAATAGGACCAACAATCTGTGCACTTAGACTTAGCCTACGCACAACTATAGGAGCTAACTTCCTAGCTGTCTGTCTAGGAGCTGTGGGTGCCTTAGGAGCTCTCAAGGTCTAAGCATGACTCTGAAAACCCCTAGGAGTAGAAGCACGCTTACGCTAGCAACTCTAGTTCTGCTAAAGCAAAACTCAAACAAGTGTCCATCCTTTTAACAGAAGGTGCACGTAAACTTCGCTCTACTAGAAGAAGAAGTCATAGGGGGAACAACCTTTTGAGCAGAACTCTCTTGAACAAAGCCAGCAGATTGAAACACAGTCCTCTCAGGGACTCCTAAAGAAACCTCAACCATCTGGCCATCCATACCAGCAGTGACAATCCTGGCAGGGTGGCGCTTGATGTGCTCAAACCAGTCAAAGCCTAGACTTCTACCTTTGAAATTTTTTGACTTATCCAGGATCAAATTGAGCTTCTTCTTGCCACCAAGAAACTTCTCAAGAGTGCTCACAAGGTACTCACACTCCTGATGAAGTTGGGGGCACAAGTCACAAGCAACAGGGGGTAAGACACCAGAAGAACCCTGACCATCTAACTTGTCCTTACCTTGAGTCCTGCGAACCCTCTCACTCAACATCTCCACCTCTTTCCTAAGAGCAACACAGAAAAGGCACTCAGTATTCTTGACTTGAGCTAATTGACCCTCAAACCTCTTGTTAAGATCTAGGATCAGGACAAGTAAACGACAGTGCAGAGGGATCAATCATACTATCTGTCATGAGGCTAGGAGCAGAAGTAGGAACAACAAGAGCATCTCTAACCTGATCTAGTTCAAGCATCACACTAGCATGTTTCCTCCCTAAGTGACTCAAACTTAGTAAACACACTACCATGCAAGGTCTTTAGTTTATTCAACTCCTGCATAAGCTTTTCACATTCTCACCAGCCATCAGAATCTACCGGCTGAGAAGACACAAAGCACTTCAAATTCTCCAACTTGTAGGTTAAACAAGCTGCTTCCTCCTCCAGCTCCCTACACCTAGCTCTAGACTTGGCATGGAATCGACGTAGCTTCAGAAATGCATCATTGAGCTCCTCGTAGGTCGGTACCTCAGTGTCAGAGTCAGTGTAGAGGTCAGAGTCGCTCGCTCCATCCTCGTCGGCCATGAAGCACCTGTCGGCGTAGCCGTCGTCATCGTCGTTCTTAGGCTTCTGGTCGTCACCTCCATCATCGTTCCAAGTCTCCTCTGAGTCCGAGATGTTGGCCTCATCCAAGGTAGCCAACACCTTCAGGAAAAGTCATCGTCCCTTGGAGAACTTGGGCTTCTTGTCACCTCCAGGCACTGGCTTCTTATTGTGGTTCTTATTGATGTAGTGGTTCTTGTCTGACGTCGTGTAGTCGTTCTTGTCTTTCTCCAGCCTAGGGTAGTTGGCCCGAATGTAATTGGGGCCACCACACTCGAAGCACTTGATCGGTCCTCTTCTCCACTCACTTACTCTCTTGTAGGCTTGGCTAAATTTTCTGGTGAGCAAGGCTAACTGGTCCTCAAACACTCCATCTAACCTCTCGTCAGGCATCTCACAAAGAGCAGAAAGCGAGAAACTGGGGCCAACCTCCAAAGCACTCGAGGAACACCGCAAAAAAGGATCGGTGACCAAAGCAGTAGAGATTGGACTGGGCTTGTAGGACAGATGCTCGAATATAGCCCATCCATGGTTAAGGTTGTTAGTTCCGTAGCCTGCCGAATCGTGGTCACTTCCATACCCCAAATCTTCAAATCCAAGGCGGACAAAAAGTGGCAAGCATTCTCAGAGTCAGTGTAAGTGGTGCCAACCGACCTGAGTTGCTAAGGATCTTGATGAACCGAGTAAAACAGGCGTCCAGTGATTCACCAGCCTTCTGTATAAAGCGATTGTATTCCCTTTTGTACTGGTCCTGCTTCATGGCCTTGATCTGGGCCGTCCCCTTATGGTAAGCAACGAGGGTAGTCCAAATCTCGTAAGCGAACTTGATATAAGCAACCCTCCCATATTCATTCCAACTAAGCCCCTGGATGATCATGTTGCAGGCTTTTGCATTCAACTCCACCGAAGCCTGGATGGTCACGTTAATCTCACTATCAGGAGGCATGACAAAAAGGTTTTTGACCTTATGCCATATAGAGCATCCCTATGCCATGATGTAAGATTCCATACGTGCCTTCCGAAATGAAAAATCCAAACCCGAGAATGCAGGAGGCTTCGTAGAGTACTTGTTATCCACCATGGTTTAAGACAGAAACAAAGAAAGGCTCAATGATCGGTGAAGATCAAGAAAAGAGCGCAACCTTGCTTTGATACCAGTTGAAATACCAAACCTAGCAACCAAAGGGGGTGAATGGGAGCTTTGAAGAAATTCTTCGGACTAGTGCTCCTCGAACCCACCGCCCCACTCAAAAACCCAAACACGCAAAAACTAGGTGTACCCCAAGTATGCACCCCGGTAACTCGGGAAAATATGTGAGGATTTTAGTGCCACCTTTCTGATCCTTGGGTGTTCAAATAAAAGCAAACTCATTCAAGGTGGTTAGACACAAGACAAACTAGCTAAACCACCTAAAAGCACTTTTGGAAAAGCAAAAGAGAATCTGCCAGAAATTTATTCTTACTAAACAGAGGTGATTGGTGGCTTTCTTGGACTCCAAAAATTGTGTGAATTTTTCTCTCTATGCCTTGGTGAGTCCTGGAGGACCCAACCAAATATCACCTCAAAATTCCTTGCACCAAAATCAGGAAAAAAACGTGCACTACAGATTGTCCAGAAGCTCGTCCAGAAATTTTGGGGCTCGGTGTTGATCTCATAACTCCCAAAATCCTTGCCTAGATGACTTCAAAATTTTTCACAGGTTAGTATGGAAGTTAGGTAGCCTTTTCCATTAGAATCACTCGAAAATGATTTTTATTGAATTTGCTAAAAATCGTAGACTACGGGCATGTTTGGTTTGTAGCTCTGGATAGCCATGCCAATGTAAAGGTCATGGCCAATCTAAGACATGACCTTTTAAAGATAAAATTTTAGGTGTTTGGTTTGAAGCCAACAAAGAATGACCAATGAAAAATTAAAAATAATTCAAAATTTCAAAAAAATTGAAAAGTATTTAAAATGGGTTGCTTATTATTTTAGATGAATTATGAAATTTATTTCATGTAATTTGGACACTGTATGAAATTGATGTAAAAATGAGAAGTTTAATCGGAGTAAAAAAAAGCATCTAGGGAAGCGTGCTTGCAACTAGCACCGAGCGCGTGCGTGCGTGAGGCTGCTGGTGGGCCTAAGCGATGCGTGCGTGACGGCTGGAAGGCACAACGGTGCGGGCGCAGCACAAATTTGAGGGCGTGCCAAATTTTGGGGTTGGTAGGGCGCACGACGGCTACCATCCAAATACACGCCAATTTCCGAGGGCACACCAAAATTTTGGCAGGGCAAGCCACGGCTACGATCCAAACATGGCTTACAAGCTGAGTGAAAGAAAACTCTCGACAGAAGTTACAACTAGAATCAAACCTTGATCTCTAGCCTCTCCTAGGTTGCAAGAAAGGTCTCAAAGAATAGTACCAACGTCAAGGCATCATAGATCGGCTGCAAGTAGAAGGAGGTGAGGTAAAAGAACTAGTTGCAACCAAAACAACCAAAGAAACAAGATCAAAACTTAAGAACTAGGCAAGAACGAGCAATGAACTTGGAGGAACTAGTTTCTATTGCTTTGGAAGGGTTTTACACAGCCACACCTAGGTGAGCAATGCTTCAAAATGAGCAAATAATAGCCAACTCTCAGCCCAAAGACATGGTAGAGGCAGCCTCTCCACTCCCCTTTTATAGGGCCACCGGGTGAAGCACAACTTTTGATTTCTTGCCTCAATGCTAAGCAACCAAATCAAGGGTTTGAGTTCACCCACTCAACCAACCACTTATATGGGCCTAAACCCACACAACACTCAGCCCAATATGGGTGACACATCCCATACATGGGTTTTACACAATACCCCATCAACCCGATGCATCGGGCCTTCATCTGCCATACTTGACTGCTCCGTTTCCGTGTCTTCGGGCCTCCAATCCGAACTGGAACCTTTGAGCCACCTCAAGTCCATCTCCATGGCGTCCTCATGAGCCCCAAGCTTGAGCCCATCCGTCTAGTAACATCATCATTGCTCTAGACCTCGATCCACCCGACCTAGTCTCGGTACTGTTGCCGACCACGGTTGCCTCCAAACCTACACCCACAAAGACCAACATATTTCCCACAAGCAAAAATATTTTCTTACTTTTGTTTGCTGCATGTTAGTCTAATTTCATTATGAATTCAAATATATATGACTACACGTCCACGTTACCACTCGAACTGAAACCGAAACCTTTTAAATGGGTGCTTTCCCCCAGCATAACAGAACAAAGATAGAAATTTTAAAAATACTTCCCTTGCACAAATAAAAAAATCATAATACGAAAAAGATGCGTCTCGAAATTCTCTACAAAATCTATATATAACATTTTTCCATCCGAGCTCAGAAAGACTTTCGAAAACGCAAAATACTCTGTGCTAGCACAAATGGCCGAACCAGCTCAAATTAGTCTTAAAATCAAACCCTTTAACCAATCATCACAATAAAAAGATCTCTAGGTAGCCTCATATTATAAATATACAATGGCGCTGCAGGTGCCCTCGACCTCACCATTCATTATTGTCTCCAGCTCAGCTCGAACCAGACAAGCCAAAATGGTCAAACTGTTTTGTCGACGCTGGCTGCCGCGCGTTCGGTCATGACTGGCCAGGACGTACGGTCAGAATTTACTCGGGCGACGCTGCTGCGCTCCAATTATTATTCTGTCACAAGCCACGTGATTGATTTCCGGGAGCGCGCGATCTATTCATATTTCAAACACTCCTCTCGCGTGAAGACTTTCTCCGACTCTTACTTCAACCACTTCTCTCTCACGTGAAGCTCCCTCGGACCTGATGAGACCGGGAATCAGCAAGTTTTTATTTCGAGATCTCTCGCTTCAAGATCATATTGAGCTTAGAGCTATATGCACTAACCACGTTACCAAAACGTCTAACCTAACGAAGAAAGATAAGTAATTCACTTATACCGAGATTGCTGATTGATGCTTCATTATTGTTGATCCTAGAGATATAGCACAGAATGACTTAATGATGCACCTAAAAACCTTAATTAATTACTAGTTAAACGCTCATACTTTATTATGAGAAAATTCAAATTCTATCATGGTGGCTATGAAATCATCGCGGCTATGAGAAGTGTGGATTAGTCATTTGGACATTGCAAAGTGGAGTAGCCGAAAGTATTGTCTAACTCGGAGTAAATTTATATATTCGGAAAAGTTTGTTAAGCGGAGGGCACATGTTTTTAGAACAAATCATGAGTTAACGGTACAAAATTACTTAAAGACACTTTGAAATTTTAAATGAACATTTACATAATTCTAAAACATTTTTAGGAATTTAGGATTTTTGAAAAATAGGTAGCGTCCACGGCTTTTGACTTGGCCGAGCATGAGCAGTCATGAAGGAAAATCGGCGGTTGGACCACTATTGACAGGGGAAGGCAATGCCGATGACCCTCTGTGAGGCTGTTAGCACTAGATTCTCTTCCGGGTTAAAAGGGAAGGTGTAGATGGCGACAAGGTACATGTGGACGGCGGCAAGGGGCACATTAATTATGTCTGAGCCCCGTCAGTAGGTCTCAATCGATTGGCAGGATAGGCATGGATCCAATTTGTAAATGGAGTCGTTCATTGGAACTTGATGAAGAGATGTACTTTGTCAACGGAGTCCAATTTAAAACTTGTCGACTAGCAAAGATGTAGACGTCAAGCAGCTACTGAAAACGATGAGAGCTGCGCTCAGGGAGGCCTATAAAAAGATGAAGCAAGCCGCTTGGTGAATTCACAAACACACACAGCAATGGCTTCAAAACACCATCTCGTTGCTTCCATTTTTCTTTTCCTAGCTACCCTGACTTGTAACTTGTCATCGTGCGTTGCTCGACATGGGGTGGAGTGCGAAGACATGGGGAACGTGAGCCTCTTGGAGAGAGGTGAAAGCTATGACAAAACACTGACACAACTGGTAATTTCCCAACGATTTCTATGTGTGTGTGTCTATATAGCTACATCTCTGCTGGTCTAAGAAGGTAGTAATTTCCCAGGGAGGGTTAGCTACGGCCCCCAGGTTCAGGGCCAGCTTCCGCGTGCAAGATAGCTACATCGAATCCATCAAGTCCCTTCGCAAGGACGTCATCAGATACTGCACCACCCGCCCTCGCACTGTCCACCAGAGCATACTGCCCAAGCGGACGGAACCCTCCCAGTGGTTCCAGCTCGACCTCACCACCGCCGGCGCCTCCATCTCGCTGGCCATCCGCCTCGACGACCTCTACCTCGTCGGCTTCCGGACGCCGGCCGGGACGTGGTGGGAGTTCGGCAAGGGGAAGGGCCCCCACCTCATCCGCGGCTCCCGCCTGCTCGGCTTCGGTGAGCAGTACGGTGAGCTCATCGGCCAGAACAAGCTGCCCACCGTCACGCTCGGCCGCGACGGCATGTCCAAGGCCGTGGCCACCCTGGCGGCGCACACCGGGAAGGGCATGCACGACGAGCCCAAGGTGGCGCTCGCGAGGCTGGCGATCATGCTGTGCGAGGGCCTGAGGTTCCTCAGCGTGACCAACACGGTCGACCGGGGGTTCCAGCCCGGCGGCAGCGTGGTGAAGTTGACGGAGGTCGAGGCGGAGCAGGTGAACGATTGGAAGAAGATCTCCAACGCGGTGCTGCTTGTGTGGGCGGGCAACCCGAAGGCCGTCGTTCCCAAGCTGGAGCGGACGGGCATCCACAACATAAACGACGCGGCCAGGATCGTCGCCCTCGTCCGGGACGTTCGCACGGGCCAGAACGAAATAGAAGTTCTTTGACCATGACATGCTGGTCGATAGAACTTTTTTTTTTTGTTCCGTGGAAGGATGCCACTGTTGATCCTAATAAACCTGACACGTGCGTAGTTAGTTTTCCTTCAGTTTGTTCTTGCCTGCAGTGATGCTTGGTCACATCAATGCTCCTGTAAACTCGGCGCATGATCGCATGATCGTTGGAGTCCAACGAGTGCGGTGCATGGCCAGTACGTGTGTGTGGTGTTGAGTACTTTTTGGTCAGGTTGTTGCTTTGTATTGCGTGCGTCTGCTCTGAATAAAATCTGAGAAAAATCCCTGAAAACGCTGCGTTTTTGGCAGCACCAAAACTCTGCTTTAGTGCCTCTGTTTTTCCTCTGTTTTTGCTGCGCTGTTCATCGTCATCTTGTTGTTGCTATAGCCGGATTGCAAAATAGTGTCCAAGTGTTCGTGTGTGTTTAGATTAGGGTCCAACAAGTGATATCAGAGCCGTGAAATTGCATGCCCAAGATCCTGCGCTACTACCTTGAACCCATGGCGTTGGTTCCCCAAGGTGCCAGGGGAGCAGTGGCGTCACGTTCCATTATCTGCAGCTCATTCCGACGACCTATACCAGCTGGGCTGTCAAGGTTGGGGCCCTCCTGGACGCATAGGGCCTGTGGGAGGCCGTAGCCCAGCGGAGGGCACGGCTGTGGAGGCGCGGAAGAACAAGATGGCGCAGGCTCACCTCTTTCAAACTTTGCCGGAAGATATCTTGCTGCAGGTTGCATCGAAGAAAATGGCAAAGGAGGTGTGGGACAACCTCAAGACGAGGTTCATGGGCGCCGATCGCGTCAAGACGGCACGCTTGGCCACCTTGAAGGGAGAATTCGTTTCTCTCTGGATGCAAGATAGCGAAGCACTGGATGACTATGCCGGCAAGTTCAGTGGCATGCAGGTTCGGTACGCGAATCTCGGGGCAACCTCGGAGGATTCGGCACTCGTGAAGAAATTGCTTGACACAGTGTCGGATCGATTCTACCTCGTCGTCACCGGCATCGAGCAATTTTGCGACATCGAGAAGATGGCGTATGAGGAGGCTTTGGGGGCGTCTGAGGGCCTTTGACGAGCGGCTGCGCTTGCGCGGCTCTGGTGCCCATGGCGACGGCCAGCTCCTCCTCACGGCGGTCGAGTGGCAGGCGCGACAGAAGAAGAATGGCGGATAGTCCAGCTCCGGAGTTCCAAGCGCGCCGGCGGACAAGAAGACGTCTGCCACTGAAGACGTCTGCCACTGGCGACAAGGCCAAGGATAACAAACCCAAAGGGAAGGAGCATGGTGGCTCGCCTAATGGGAGGAAGAAAGGGAAGTGCCACAACTGTGGCATCTACGGGTATTGGGCGCGTGATTGCCGCAAGCCCAAAAAGAAGAAGCGCCAAGGAGAGGTACATCTTGTGCAGGACGACATCGACCAGCCTGCACTGCTGCTGGCGGAAGCGACTGTGGATGTGCTCGGCTTCGGCGAGACGGTGCTCCTCAATGAGGAGCGCATGCATCCACGTGACCATGGTGCCGGGGCGTGATACTTGGACACTGGAGCTAGCAACCACATGACCGGCGCCACATTGAATGAGTCCGTGCGGGGCACGGTGCGTTTCGGCGATGGCTCTGTGGTCCAGATATGCGGGCGCGGCACCGTGACATTTAAGTGCAAGTCCGGCAAGCAGTGCGCACTCACAGGTGTGTACTATATCAATAGTCTTCGCAGCAATATTATCAGTTTGGGGCAGCTCGATGAGGGAGGCTGCAAGATCGCCATAGCAGATGGTGTATTGTCTGTGTTTGATGCTGAGAAGCACTGTTGGCGCGGGTAGAGCGTTCTGCAAATCGTCTGTACACTGTGCAGCTTTGCCACACTGAGCCTGTGTGCTTGCTGTCCAAGATGGAGGACAAAGCGTGGCTATGGCACAGCCGATATGGTCATTTAAGCTTCCGAGCCTTACAAGATTTGGGCAGGAAGGGGATGGCAGTAGGCATGCCTGTGGTTGATCATCCTGAGGAATTCTGTGATGGTTGTGCCTTGGGAAGCAGCACAGGAAGCCATTTCCTCAAGCATCAGTGCACAGAGCTGAGAAGCCACTTGAACTCCTCTGAAGGATCGTGGCGCACAAAATAGGACTAAAAGATGATAATCTAATGAAATTAATGCTAAAACAGTAGGTAAATTAAACCTAAAGCGAGAAATAACAAGATGATGAAGGAAGACAGCGAGGATCAATTACCAGAACCCAATTTTCATTACCTCAATAGTTAATCATGGTTCATTTACAATTGAAGCCCAAATCACCTCAAAAATACCTCTGAACTCTCTCTAATAGATCTACAATTGCTCTGGAATTTTTGTTCTAATTTTCGGGATTTTTCCGCCGTCAAAAACCCTAAAACACCCTACTGTTCGCGACCCCATCGGGTCCCTTTTATACATGCTCGACACGCCTCTCCGTGCTTGGCGCGACGCTGCCGCCACACAGCCCATGCGCGCTCGCTCACCCACCACTGCATGTGTCCTGCTCTCATGCCTAGCCTTGATTCAGCCAAGATGCTTCCCGCCACGCGTCTGGCGCCCGCCGCCGCCATGACGCCGCTCTCCGCCTCATCAAGGCAGTAACTGCTTTGCCATTTGCGCCTCCTGCACACTTGCAACACAACTCACGACGAAGTTGCCATCTGCTTGCAGCGCCACGCACACAATGCACACTGCAGACGCTACACACATTGACACACCTTTTCTTCTTTTCCTTTTTATATTCTTTTCTTAATCACTAAATGCCAAACAACTTCCAAAGAATCACAAAAGACAAATAAGTTAATCACACACACCATGCATGTCACCCGTAGCATGCATGCAAAGACTTTTTATCATTTTCTTTTCCTTTAATATTTCTTTTCTTTTCTATTTCCAAAAATCAATCTAATTTGTTGGCAAATCACCTCATCACACACATGTAAATCAACAATCTCCCCCTTGAAGAGTGATTTGACAACACAATACAATGAATATTCAAAATAGCGCCCCCTTAATAAAAACTCTCCCCCTTAATGTAAACTCTCCCTCTCAACAAATCCAGGACATGCAAGTCTTTTCTCTGAAACACCAACTATCCCTCTAATTTGTTGGCAAATCACCTCATCACACACATGTAAATCAACATCCTCCATGGTGATTTGTGTGGTCAGATTACACCTCCAACGCCTGGTGGCAACAAGTACTTTCTGCTGATTGTGGATGACCACAGCCGGTATATGTGGATTGACATGCTGGCATCGAAGGATAAGGCACTAGAGAGCTTCAAACAGATCAAGGTTTTGTCAGAGAAGAAGCATGAGTTCTCTGTCAAGGCACTCCGCACAGATCGTGGTGGTGAGTTTGTGTCTGAGGAGTTTGAAAGGTTTTGCGATAGAGAAGGTATTCAGCGTAATACTACCGCTCCCTACTCGCCACAGCAAAACGGGGTTGTGGAAAGAAGGAACCAGATGGTAGTGGAGATGGCTCGGTGTTTGCTCAAGTCTATGAAGATGCCAGCACACTTCTGGGGTGAAGCAGCATGCACAGCCGTCTATTTTCTAAATCGAGCACCGACTAGAAGTCTGGAAGGGAAGACGCCCTATGAAGTGCTGCGTGGGAAGAAACCCAATGTGCAGCATTTGAGGACCTTTGGTTGCAAGGCACACATGAAGAAGCTGGGTCCAGGTGTGAACAAGCTTTCGGACAGATCGATTCTGGTTGTGTTCTTAGGATATGAAGAGGGAGTCAAAGCCTACAAGCTCTATGATCCGGTTGCTAGCCAGGTATATGTGTCCAGGGATGTTGTGTTCGAGGAACAAAAACCTTGGAATTGGGAGGACAGTGTGGGAGAAAACTGCAGTCAGGGAAGCCTCACGGTACACTACACTGATAACTTTCAGAGTGCTGAAAATGCAAGACCTACTACAGTGCCGTCCAAGAATGAAGAACCAGTGACTCCGGCTTTGGCTGTATCTGTCGCTCCACTTAGTCCAGAGCTCCCCAATCCGATTTAGTTTGTCATACCTCCTGTACATGCTACACCAAACACTCAAGGTCAGGTGCCTCGCCACTGAACTTTTCAGAATATTTATGACACTACTGATGATGTTTCCGAGTGGCAATACAGTGGGTTGTGCTTGATTGCTGCTGAGGAACCGGCCAATGTGGAGGAGGCAATTGACGATACGTCTTGGAGACAGGCCATGGACACCGAGCTTCAGTCAATTGTTGACAATGGGACATGGGAGCTCACTGATCTTCCAGCTGGTAAGAAGGCAATTGGTTTGAAATGGGTATTCATAGTGAAAAAGGATCCTGATGGCAATGTAGTCAAGTACAAGGCACGCTTAGTTGCAAAAAGATACGCCCAAAAACCGGGAGTGGATTATGATGAAGTCTTTGCACCAGTAGCAAGAACAGAAACAGTGTGGCTGCTCATTGCACTTGCTGCACATGGTGGTTGGCAGGTTCACCATATGGATGTGCGCTCAGCCTTCCTTAATGGAGAACTGATGGAGGAAGTCTATGTACTGCAACCACCCGGGTATGTTGATTCACTGCAAAGCAAGAAGGTGTATCGGCTGCACAAGGCCTTGTATGGATTGAAATAGGCACCGAGGGCTTGGAACCGTAAGCTACATCAGGTGTTGGACAGTCTTGGTTTCAGTCAGACTACAGTGGAACATGCAGTCTATCGTAGGGTGAAAGAGGGAAGGATTCTCTTGGTAGGAGTGTATGTTGATGATTTAATCATCACAGGATCTGAACCCATGGACATTGCTGTTTTTAAGGGGCAAATGAAGGAGATTTTCAGCATGATAGACCTTGGTTTGCTGAGCTATTATCTTGGTATTCAGGTTACCCAAGGAAGGGATGAAATCACTATGTGCCAAAGTGCTTATGCTGCAAAAATTGTTGAGAAGGCAGGTTTGGGGGGGTGTAATTCCTGTGCTACTCCTATGGAGCCAGGGCTGCGTTTGAGAAAAAATCAGGCAACAGAAGCAATTGATTCTACTGAATACCGTAGTATGGTGGGGAGTTTGAGGTACTTGGTTAATACCTGTCTTGACATTGCGCACGCTGTTGGCATTGTCAGTCGAGAACCCCACCAAAGATCATTGGGCAGCTGTGAAGCACTTGATTCGCTATGTTTCAGGGACTCTGAACTTTGGGTGTCGCTACAAGGTCAGCAAGTTGCAGGGGACTGAACTTGTTGGTTTCAGTGATAGTGATTTTGCAGGGGATGTCGATGACCGCAAGAGCACCACTGGTACTGCTTTCTTTCTGGGAGACAGCTTGATCACTTGGTCGTCTCAGAAACAAACGGTGGTGGCTCTGTCGTCGTGCGAAGCTGAGTACATTGCTGCAGCAGCTGCAGCTTGCCAGGCAGTGTGGTTGAGCCGTTTGCTTGGAGAATTGCTTGGCATGATTCCACCAAAAGTTCTGTTACGAGTGGACAATTAGTCTGCAATTGTGTTGTGCAAAAATCCGGTTCTTCATGATAGGAGCAAGCACATCGACACTTGATACCATTATATTCGGGAGTGCATTGAGTCAGGGAAGATTGTGGTTGATCATGTTCGGACTGACGGTCAACTAGCAGATGTTCTCACCAAGGCGCTCGGGAGGGACTAATTCATAGCAATGCATTTAAGTCTTGGCGTTGTTGAGATAGTTTAGTTAAGTGTCAGGTTTAGGGGGGCGTTTGTTGATCCTAATAAACCTGACACGTGCGGAGTTAGTTTTCCTTCAGTTTGTTCTTTCCTGCAGTGATGCTTGGTCAGGTCAATGCTCCTGTAAACTCGGCGCATGATCGCATGATCGTTGGAGTCCGACGAGTACGGTGCATGGCCAGTGCGTGTGTGTGGTGTTGAGTACTTTTCGATCAGGTTGTTGCTTTGTATTGCGTGCATCTGCTTTGAATAAAATCTGAGAAAAATCCCTGAAAACGCTGTGTTTTTGGCAGCACCAAAACTCTGCTTTAGTGCCTCTGTTTTTCCTCCGTTTTTGCTGCGCTGTTCATCGTCATCTTGTTGCTGCTATAGCCGGATTGCAAAATAGTGTCCAAGTGTTCGTGTGTGTTTAGATCAGGGTCCAACAGCCACATGGCCACCGTGGGAAAACATAGCCGTGGCCCGTGGGGAGTAGTATATTTTGGCGTGGGATGTCCTCCATAATTAGTATTATGTTTGTATTTGTATTTGTACTTGCACGTACGTGTTGTGTATTTGTCTTAGTGGTGTTGCTGCCTTGTATCCCCATAGCATATACGTCTGTAATCTATATGATACGATGAATAAGGTCCTGCAGGCAAGCACAGCCTCGCATGCCGACCGTAATAACATAATGTTACCGCTATGGAGCACGTTCCTTTCAAACCCTCAATTGACAACACATTCTTTTTTTCATTAACCATCAAACGTGGTAAAAAAATATTTCCTTTTTGCGGGTTGAGTGGAAATGAAAGACCAGTATTATCATATTTTTAAATTTTTTTTTCTGGAACATTTTAACTATATTTTGTCTCAGTGTAACGGCTGAAATTTTGGGCCATCTCCGTTCCTGATTCCATTTTCGGTCATTTCGGCCCAAATTTCCAAATGAAATATGGTACTACGAGTATGCTGTTGGTACCAGTCATGTACAATAATACTGTTATAACCCTAGCCCGATAAAGCCCATTAGGGTTTATCTCTAGGGGTGTTATGGAAAAAACCAAATTAGGATAGGGCTATAAGTATGAGAGACACCCCATTATAAAAGTGAACAGATTGAAATCAATAAAGACTATGATGCCGTGTGTTCTCTCTTTTTTCATCTTTGTTCATCCTCTGGTTGATCTTGTAATTGGTGATTGCGTGAATACCGGATTATTACAACACGTTATCAGCACAAATCGCTCTTGTTTCGTCAAACCGGTATGTGGCTCTTCATCCAATCTACGTTTTGATCTATTAATCTATATTCAGTAGATTTGTGAGGAAGTTTTGCCCCTAAACCATGATTTGAGATCATCTATCACGGCATGAATCACCAGGGGCGAACCCAGCTGGTCAGCCACCCACACGCGCGTTTGTCAGACGGCGGTGGCGGCGTCCACGCGCACGCTCGTGACCGCAGCGGCAGTGGCATCCACGCGCATCCGGCAGGGCGGCACCACGCGCCCGGCGGCAGTGCGGCCATGGATACCGTCGTGGTAGCGGCGCTCCACCATCGCGACTCCCGACCAGACCATGGAAGCGGCAGCACCGCCTCAGCGATCAAGGCGCTCGAGCGGCGGTGACCTGGGCCCGCCCCCGGCGGCGGCGGACGATTGGTGGGCCCAATCGACGAAGTAGGCGGCGACGGCGGCTAGGGTTTGGGAAACCTTAGCCGGCTGCCTACCTCAGGGACTTGATTGTAAATGTTTATTTATATATATGCCCCTGGTCCTGTTGCTGTGATTTTTTATTTCTAGATATGCCCCTGCCTGCTATATATTAGCATATAATGTCGTTTTATTAGTTCCTTGCTACGGTTTGATCATGATAATTTGCTAATAATGACCCGTAGAACCCATTTATTTGCAAATTTGATGAAAACCCGGTAGGATAGCCATATATGACATTATGGTCTAATTATTTGGCATATGGTGTGTTTTGCTAAAAAAACACTCGGACCCTATGTAGGATATGACTGGCATTAACAGACGGGAGTTCACCGAGCTTGCTCTAGATGGGAGCAACTACCTGACCTAGGCAATGGATATGAAGATCAATCTGAACGCCCACTCCCTTGGTGCCACCATTGCACCTCCTGCAGAGGGCGCACCAGCTATACCTGACCCCATTGACTATGGAGCGTTGCACTTCATACGTCACCACCTCCGCCAGACCTGAAGACTGAGTATATGATGGAGGAAGACCCGTTGGCTCTGTGGAACTCCCTGAAGGAGCGCTACAACCAGTAGTGTCCGTTCTCTTGCCTGAAGCACAGAGAGAGTGGACGGTGTCATGCTTCAAAGACTTTAAGTCTGTGGCAGCGTACAACTCTGCACTGCATAAGGTCATCTCTAAGCTGAGGTTCTGTAACAAGCGTGTTACGGAAGAGGAGATGATTGATAAGACCTTGGGCACCTTTCATCCCACCATGATGATACTCCAGCAGCAGTATCGTCAATGTAAGTATAAAAAACACTCTGAGCTAATCTTTACCTTGTTGGAGGCAGAGAAACATGATGAAGTCCTGATGAAGAATCATCAAACCCGTCCCACGGGCACAAAGGATGCACCAGAAGTACATGCCAATATTCAGAGTAACCCTAGTGGTAAGGGAAGCCACAAGGGACAGGGGAAGAAAGGGTCATTGAAGAACCATGGCACGCAGGGTAAGATTGGCAAAGAGAAGGGGAAAGGCATGGGTAAGGGGGCTAACCAACAGAAGCCCCAGACTGATAAGTCGCCCAACGCCTCTCAGCTGTGCTACAGGTGCGGATGCTCGGACCATTGGTCGCGCAATTGCCGCACCCCAAAACATTTGGTGGAACTGTACCTCAAGTCCATTGGGAAGGGCGGTACAGAGAAGAAGGTCAGGTCCGAAGTCCATTTTGTTCAGTCTGAGACAGCTTATTCTGAAAAGAAAAGTGATATGGCTTTGGATGAGCAGAAGCACGATGATCCTGCATCCGATGATGATGAGGATCTCCTGGGTATGGAGCTGGATGAGCTCTAGGGGAACACTCAGGATGCATATGGCGATATGCAGTAGCCCGTAGCTGTTTAGTTAGTCATAGTCGCTACATTTAGTGGTTTTGCACCATATTTGTCCTTATTAAAATTCTGTAATGGTGAACTCACTACAAGAGAAGTGCTTATCTATGATGAAAATGTCATGACGTTGTGAACTTTCGTCATAAATGTTCAATCTTCTATGATGAGTTTTTAAAATTTGTCATGGATCATATTGTGCCCCTCGGCCCATCGAATTTTAGTGACGAAACATGAAATTTCGTCATAAAATAAGAAAACAAATCTTCATAGATAGTGGAAATCATGTTAGGGTTCCTGGTCATAGCGTGACGTCATATGTATGTATTTTCTGTGACAATATACTTTCGTCAAGGACACTTGTCCTGCGAATCGCTAGAGCCTAAAGGGCCCCTTGTCCAACGTGGTGTTGTTAGGCCCATATGTGGGTTACACCTAACACGTTGTCAGATGTGGTCTATGTGGGACCCATTTTTGAGGTCCACAAGTTTGATTTTTTTTGTGCTTTAAAAAAAATAAAAAAGTTGCCGATCATAGACTCAAACCGGTAACCTCCAGCTTCTAGGCTATGTATTTTTCCACCAGGCTATGACTTGTTAGTGGTTGGATCAGTAAGTTATTTTTCTGATATGTAATCCTGTTAAGGACCGAGAAAAAATCCCAAAAAGAACCTTGCGGTTGCGTTGCTCGAACTCAGGACCTCTCCAATACACCTGCATCGCCTTACTATTGTGCTGATGGGAAATTATTGATTAGGTTCTTCCTTTCTTGATATATGTAGATAGCAATGTTCCACCATATATAGGAATCGATACGTCTCTTGCCTTGTCCCAGTCTCCCAGCCGGCCGATCCGCTGGCAACCTGCACTCCACACGCCGCTGCGGGTTGCACTCCAATTCTCGACGCCGCCACACACCCCACTGATCAGGCTTGGCCTTGCTGTCAGCGTCGACAAGGAAGATTGTTCCGCGACTTGCACGGCGTCAATCAGCGCTGTTGATCAAACTTTACCGCCTCGTTGAGCAGAACACTAAAATTGAGCGATGATCACATAAAAGCGTGAAAGGTTCTTTTTCTTGGTGTATGTTGATTAGATTGTCGGATTGATTATTGATTAGCCTTTGGAAGACCAAGATTGCATAATTTTTGCGTTAGGCCAGTGGGAATTGATGGATTTGGATTTGCCCTGGCATTGTTGCATTGTTGCTTTTTTGCGAATTTGTGCATAATTCTTAAATTACACTTGTATTGCCCAAAAAATTCTTGAATGGTGTTTTTGTGAATTTTCGCAGAATTGTTAAATTCCATTTTTATTTTCAAACTCTGGATGCCGCCAGTTTTGACCTCCAGCTCGAATGGTAATGCCATCCTAGACAGTCTGTTTTTGCCAATTTGTTTGTTTAGAAGCACATTTATGCATATGTTTAATTTTGTATTTGGTCTCATGTTGTTGAACAGATGGATAGAAGTTGGATACATGGTAAACAATTTACTCCTGCATATATCAACGGTGTGGATGAATTCATGCAATTTATTCGAGCAAGATTTGATGAGAATGTGGAGATACTTTGCCCATGCTGTGGATGTCTTAATTAGACATTAAGACCTCAGTCGGATGTACATGATCATATTCATATTTATGGGATGTCAAGTGCATATACTAAGTGGGTTCATCATGGAGAATCATTTAATGTTGAGGTTGTGGAATATCAAGTACGGAGATGAAAATGTTGACCATATGGGGCATTTTGGTCACGATGGCTTAGGTGTGGGTGAGGATGACAACGACAATGATGGTGCAATGCCAGAGTTGATAGAAGAGTTGTACACAGCTATGGACCAAGGTGGAGAACATCCAACGTTACTTTTGTCCACAACAGCAAGAGGAAAGGATGTAGTGAGCCTGGGCAACATGAAATTGTAAGTCTTGCTGTAATGAGATGATTTGTATCTATATGGCTTGCCATACATGTTACTTTTGTCCATGTCTATATGTTATCCATATCCATAAGGGAGATTAAGATAGGATGTGTTTGCATCTGCTTGATCTTTCATGTTTTCATATATTTATAAATCATAAGAAACACCATTTAGTGGATTGCTGTGCAGTTGTGAGTGTGTCTTGCAAGTTATGAAAATTGTTTCTATTTTGCTCGAAAGGGATCTTATTGTGAAAACTTGACCATTAGTGAAATTTTATTGGTACATAGTTTCTCTTTCCAAAAATGGACTGAATTGTGGCTACATGTGTTTATAGTCCAATAGAAACTCTGCTGTTCTTAGCATATAATTGTTGTTTCCTATATATTGGACATGCATGTAGAATAGTTCCCTGTGCCTCAATAATTAATTAAGCTGATGGTCAAGTACTTATATATTTTAGTGGGTTCTCTGCTGATTAATTAAGCTGATGGTCAAGTGAACAGTAACTAGAATTAGGATTTTTTTCTTCTGTTCTATAAGCTGCCTAGAGACAAGCAGAAGTGTTACATCATGAATATGAAATGGTTGTACCAAAAAAATCAAGTACCAGCATTTATCTTAAGAATGTGTTACCTAAACTTTAATAAATGTATGAATGTGTTGTCTGAAAATTTAGCACATATTATCTTGGATTTTCTTTTATTCAATATGTATCTCCTTTCCCTACTGACTAATTATCCTTGATATCTTAGGATGAGATGGAAACTATGATGGTGCCTGATGCAGATGGTAACACAACAAAATCACATACAGATGTTGTTTCCAAGGTTCTCTCCCAGAGCAATGCTACCAACAAATTCCTGAAAAATGTTGGATTAGAGGCAACAACATCCACGAAGACATCGAGTGAGCGAGTTCTTCAGGAACAACTTGAGGAAGAGAGACGGGAAGCAGTTGCACTTCAACAGACCATCGAGCATCAACAGCAGGAACTTGATGACTTGAAGCAAAAGGCACAAGCAGCAGATGAAGCAATGACAAGACACAGAGAGAGATGGAGGAATTCAGGAAGAGGCAAGAGGAAAATGATGCACTTCTTCGCCGTCTCCTGGGCATTGCACAGGTTAATGCCCCCGCCTGACTATGAATGTGATGTGATGTAATATTTTGCTCTTGACTGAGACTGGGAGTGGTTGATGTTGTGCACTTATCTCTGGAAGTGGTTGATGTTATGCACTTGTCACTGGAACTGATTGATATTGTGCTGGACATGAAACTATATTTTGCTTGCTGATGTAGTACTTCATGACATGTTGGAACAATTTATCTGTGTGTTTGCTGAACATGTGTGAGATGCTGTGAAACAATGAAATATAATGTGTCACTTATATATGTATCTGTGATGGCTTCATGTGGAACAATGTATCTGTGGTTGATGTTGCTCAGTTGCTATGTGTATTTGTGATTAAAAAAAAGTATTAGCTATACAGCCCTAAAAGTATTGGGCCTAAATATTTGGCTAATATTAATGGGCTGAAAAAATGGCTTAAAATGTGTTTTCATCATTAAAGGATTCTCTTCTTTGACAAAAAATTATTGTCGTAAACATCATGTATAGGCCACATTTCGTCATAAAAAACATGTTTCACAGGATGAAAAAGATGTTGGATGTTCATTTTGTGACGAAAATTTCGTCATAAAAGGATGCCACGTCAACATGCAATTTCGTCATAGAAGGATGCCACGTCGTCATGAAGATTCGTCATAGAATACTTCAGTGCCACGTCATCATCCTAGGTGGTAGCCATGACGTGGCATCCGTCTATGACGAATGTTTCGTTACAAAACGAGCGCCTAGGACCAGTTTTTGGCTTGGCAAACATGTTTTTATTGACGAAATGTAGCCTATACATGATGTTTTCCGAGTCTTTTATGACACAATATTTCGTCATAAAACGACATCCTTTAATGACGAAAACTTGGTGTGTCACAGAAGAGCACCTCTTCTATGACGAATAATGCTGTTTCGTCACAGGGAACCATCTATGACGCGATAACAATGACGATTTGTGGTACACCCCGGTATTTCTACTGGCTTGAGTGACCGAATACTAGTCCCAGAAGATCATAGCTAGTATTGCACTCAAGGACGTTTAGAATATCATCGCAGGAATTGAATTAACTAGAAAATTAACAGTTCATATGACATAAATAACATCCAGTTGACATAGACGTTCATATAGTCTTGCACCGAACATATTTCAATAGCCTAAAGAACACAGTGGAAGACTTCAAATGTGACGATGCTCCGAGGTTGACCCGGAACGCGTAGCTAATCACCTTGACCCTCCTGGTCACAACTGGCACCGGCGTCAAAATCTTCTCCTGAACAAATAATTCGTGATCTATATAATGAGTACACGGCTACCCAGCAAGTAGTCCTTAATATGAATGCAAGGTCAAAGGACAGGTTTGGTTATTTTGCTAAAACATCACCTATCTACTTGTTTATTTAATCTTGATTCTTTGAACACATTATAACAAACGAGCGTAGCCAAAGGACGGCTAACCAACTCAAAAGAGAGGCAATCCCTGCCTACACTACCTTTAAGTTAATTAATTAAAACACATTGGACTATCCTGCGAAAACACCTTTCCCCCGCCCATAACTGCGGCCACAGCTACCATGATAGTTTTAACTCTGCTGAGTGTGTACACGTTCCCCACAAGCCCTGTCTCATCCCAAGAGAGAAACAGTACAAAACCGTTCACTGCTTTCACTTGTCCCATAATGTACCCTTTCTTTTGGTTTCGCGCCCCATACGGTACACTTCGACCAGGCCGACAGTCATGCGCACTCCTTCAGCCGGACCTGATAGCGCACCGCATGAAGTTAGCCCCCATTTAAGCCATTCGGAACCAGTGATCGCAAATCACGTCCGTCCACTACGAGTACACCGGAAACTAGGTTTCCACAGCTAATAGATTAGGGCCAGAAGGCATAAGTGGCTGTACGGTTCAGGTTCGGTTTGGTAGTCCCAAGTGTACGGTCCTTATATGACAGAGGAGACCTGCACAACACAACCACAAGCCCATATTCCGCCTCTTCTGGGCCTCCTCAAATCAACACACACCACGTTGATTTTAGTTGAATAGGTTTATCCAAAAACAGTACCACGAAGTCGAACTTCACGGATGAAAGTTAATAATAAGTGAAACCTATCAACTACCAATCCCAGAAGTAGGGCTAGGCATCTACACAAAGGATAGGCTAGGAAAACAGTACCAATCGGGCTAACAATGGTAGGCTACATCATATTAGTGAATGACTAACATGAAATCGGATTAAAATAACACATACGATGATAATTAAAGCATGCAATTTAATTTAAGGTAAAATAAATAAATTTTAGCAATCTAGGAATTCAATATGAATCTAGCTTGCCTTCGAAGAAGTTTGGATCTGGTTCTCCTCCGTCGAAGGGCTCCGAAACGACTCCCGGACAGTAGGTGCACGTCAGTTCTATGCGAAAAATAAATAAAACAGAAATAAATAACAAACATAGAGAAAATAGTATGATAAAATATATAAAATTCTAGGGAATTTTTGTGATTTTTGGGCTCTGGAATCATCTAAATCGGAGTTCGGGAACTCTCTAAATCGGAGTTCGGGAACTCCCTAAACAATTCGGGAAAGTTTTAGAAAAATCAAAAAAGACTGAAAAAAGATAAACCGGGTTAACCAGCGGTTAACCACACAAAAGCCGAGAAAACATGGGTTTTTGGCCGAGCGGCGGGCGGGGTCACACGCGACGCATGGCACGCGCCGTTGGTGGCAGCGGCGGCGCGACAAATGATGGCGGGCGCGTCTTGAGAGTCGAGGCGAGCGCGGGCGCGGAGGTGGTTGGCCTTGATCACACGCGCGGATGGGGAGGCGGGGCACGCGGCAGCAATGGTTGGTTCTTGGTGCGCGCGTGTGGGGACGGCGGCGACACGCGGCCGCGTCGATAGGGTTTGCGCCTTCGCTGCCATGCTGGTAGGGAACAACAGGCGCAATAACCGGGGCGAACGCGCGTGGCGGCGGTCGGATTCTTGTGAAAGCGCGTCCGGCGGCCATCTGCGGCGGCGCTGGTGGCGGTGGCGTGTGGCTTGCGTGTCGCGAAGGCGGCGGCGGCGTGGCACGCGCGGGTTGAGTAGCGCGGAAACTGAGGCGACACCGGCGGCAAGGTGGGCCGGAAAACGGCGCCGGTGGCGAGAACTCCGGCGAGGACCTTCAACGGGCCATTGCGGGCGCATTACCCCATGGATTTTGACGATTAAAAATCCTACAGCTTCATCTTGGTGAGCTCTAGACTGTCTAGGCATTGGATTCACAAATTGAGGAGAGATTAGAGGGATTACCTTACAGAGAGAGAAGATCGGATCCGATCGCTCGGAAACCGAGGGGGGTCTAGGGCTTACGCGTGCGTGGCGGCTGTGGGAGGTGTAGGGGTGCTGTAGATCGACTTTGGGCGCAGGGCACGTGTATATGTAGGGGAGAAAGGAGGGATTAGGGTTTAAATATGGGCCAAAAGCCTAATTGTGGTTTGACTAGGTTTTGACCAAGGTTGACCACGTGAAAAAGGATGATTTGGTTTGGAGAACATGCTAAGTTGCCTTGGTTAACTTTTGTAGCTTCCTAGGGCACCTATACCACTCTAGGGTTTCTAATAGAGCCATATATAATAGGATAACTGTTTTTTGTGACAGACAATATTTTATTGGCATGTCACACGATTCCTGTTTCGTCATAATTTCGTCATAGAAGTTTACTAATGACGATTTCATGATTTATGGTGACGTATCGGTAGCGTCATTGATAAGTGATTTTTCCGTTGTGATTTGTGTTTATGGCTTAGGGTCTTGTCACTCATATATATATATATATATTTGTGATGAATGGTTATTCAGTTATTGGATATGTTTTGGTTATATTCCATTGATGTTATTTATCATGATCTTGTATGTGATATGGATATATGCTTAATAATTGTGACATAGTACCCTGCTCATTTAGCCTGATGGAAGAGGAGCTCTCTCTGGTAGACAGTTGTACCACTGACACCATACTTAGGGAGACTAAATATTTTCACAGTCTTTCAGGGAAAGATGGGAATATTATGACCATCGCTGGAAGCGAGGTGGGTATAATCGGCGCCGGCAGGGCCGTTATATCTCTCCCTATGGTGCAATGCTTACGATCGAGAATGCGTTGTTGTATCCCGAGTCAAAGCGTACCCTGCTTAGTTTCAAGGACATCCGCATGAACGGCTTCCATGTTGAAACTGATCGTGATAGCGGGACGTAGTACCTGCTTATGACTGTGAAGAATGGATGCCATAAGCAAGTGGTTGAAAAACTTCCTTCGTTCTCATCTGGCCTTTATTATACATATATTAAGCCTTCTCCTCATGTTGCTTTGAAGACTGAAATAGCAAACCTAGATATGTTTAGGATCTGGCATGATCATCTTGGACATCCTGGCCTTAGTATGATACAAAGAATTGTGAAGAATTCTGTGGGTCATGACCTCAAGGCATCTCAGTTCTCGAAACCTGAGAGGTTTGTGTGACCGGCGTGTGCACAAGGGAAATTGATTATAAGGCCTTCTCATCTTAAGGTCCAAGAGGAATCACTGAAGTTCTTGGAAAGGATTCAGGGTGATATCTGCGGACCGATTCTGCCGGTGTCTGGGCCATTTAAGTACATTATGGTACTGTTAGACGCGTCTACAAGATGGTCCCATCTGTGTTTGCTGTCAACAAGGAACCATGCTTTTGCTAAGCTTATTGCCCAAATAATTCGGTTGAGAACCGACTTTCCAGAAGAAAGAATCAAGTCCATCAGGTTGGACAATGCCGCGGAGTTTAGCTCACGGGCATTCAATGATTATTGTATGGCTTTGGGCATAAGTGTAGAGCACTCAGTACCGCATGTGCACACTCAGAATGGCCTTGCAGAGTCCCTAATTAAGAGGATTAAGCTAATCGCTAGACCCCTAATACAGAATTGTAGGCTGTCCACTAGTTGCTGGGGCCACGCGGTCTTACATGCCGCTGCATTAATTCAACTTAGGCCAATTGCATATCATAAAACTTTCCCCTTGGAGTTAGTGCATGGGAAACAACCATGTATTTCCTATCTGCGAAAGTTCGGTAGCGCGATGTACGTGCCGATCTCACCACCACAGCGTACCGCCATGGCCCCTAGAGGAAGCTGGGGATCTATGATGGGTTTGAATCTCCGTCAATTTTGAAATACCTAGAGCCTATGACAAGTGATCTGTATAAGGCTAGGTACGCTGATTGTATTTTTGATGAGGACCATTTTTCGGCATTAGGGGGAGATAAGTACCACACTAAGGAATGTCGGGAAATTAATTGAGACGCCAGGGGCATCCAGTCCTTAGACCCACGCACGAAAGAAACTGAACTGGAGGTTCAGAAGATAATAAATTTGCAACAGATTGCAAATAGTCTGCTAGATCATAAAGGAGTGACCAAATCGCATATACCTGCGGGTAATGCACCGGAGAGAGTGGAGGTACCCCAGCAGTAGCTGGCCACTCAGGCCCCTCTTGAGAGGAAGAGGGGGAGAGATCCGGGTACACGTGATTCTGGTTCGTGGAGACGTCCGCAAAGACCGAGAATCGGTGTAGGTTTGGTACCCCTGTCAGCTGAAGAGCCTTGACATGGAGTCAAGAAAGACCATCTAGGGGATGGCAGTGGCGTCCATCTGGGGAATGACACACCTAGCGACCACGTGCGCGCAAATCTCGGCGCTGGGAGATCGGAAAGCCTCGACCCTGTCGTGTTGGAAAATCACGAGGAGTCGGAGGAGGGAAATGAGGAAATTTCCCCAGACTATATTTACACAGGATAGTTGTATAAGAGGAAGACTACAATTGTCGACATTTACTTTGCGTCTGAGATTGCTTCTTCCTTAAAGTTAGACCCAGAACCTAAGACCATGGCAGAGTGCATGAGGCGCTCGGACTGGGCTAAGTGGAAGGAGGCAATCGAGGCAGAGTTGCGCTCGCTTAATAAGGGGAGTGTTTGGTCCAGTTGCACCGACTCCGCCTAAGGTGCTCCCTGTTGGAGCCAAATGGGTGTTCGTCCGAAAGAGGGACGAGAATCACCAGGTGGTGAGATATAAAGCGAGGCTTGTAACACAAGGGTTCACGCAGAGGCCCGACATGGATTACGATGAAACTTACTCTCCAATTATGAGTGGAATAACTTTTCGATATTTAATATCTCTGGCAGCTTGTATGGACTTGAATATGCAGTTAATGGATGTGGTGACCGCATATTTGTATAAGTCACTTGATTGGATATCTATATGCGGGTCCCCGAGGGGGTAAAGGTTCCGAAAGGAGGAGATCGCAAGTTGTATAGCGTTAAGTTAAGAAAGTCGCTATACGGACTTAAACAGTCAGGTAGGATGTGGTACAACCGACTGAGTGAGTTTCTCTTGCAGAAGGGTTACTCCAATAATGATGATTGTCCCTGCGTGCTCATAAAGAAATCTCAGAATGGATTTTGCATCATCTCGGTCTATATCGATGATTTGAATATCATTGGGACAGCAGGGGACATCGGTGAGGCAAGTGCTCACCTCGTGACGAAGTTCGAGATGAAAGATTTGGGTAAAACCAAATATTTCTTAAGCTTATAGCTTGAGCATCTTTCAGAGGGAATCTTTGTGCATCAAACCACCTATAGCAGGAAGGTATTAGAGAAGTTTAATATGAGTAAAGCACATCCCCTGAAGACCCCTATGGTCGTTCGGTTCCTTGAGTTGGACAAGGATCCATTTAGACTGAAGACAGAGGATGAGGAGATTTTGGGACCGAAAGTTCCCTATCTCAGTGCTATTGGGACACTAATGTATCTTGCTAACTGTACCAGACCAGACATTGCTTTTGCAGTAAATTTGTTAGCTCGATACAGCTTGGCGCCAACGTGGCGGCATTGGGTCGGAGTTAAAACTGTCTTCAGGTACCTGCAGGGTACTCAGGATCTTGGGCTGTTTTATGGGAGAAATTAGCCTATGACCATGGTGGGTTATACAGATGTAGGATATATGTCTGATCCAGGTAAGTCCCAGACTGGGTTTGTTTACTTGCTTGGTGGTGTAGCGATTTCATGGAAATCGAGTAAGCAAACGCTTGTGGCAACATCCACTAACCATTATGAAATTATTGCTCTGTATGAGGTCGCACGTGAGTGTGTTTGGCTTAGACGGATGATCAACCACATACAGCGGTCATGTGGGTTGAATGCCGTCGATACCCCCATAGTTATCCATGAGGATAATGCTGCTTGTGTTGCACAGATGTAGAAAGGCTACATTAAGAGTAATATGACGAAGCATATTGCTCCTAAGTTGTTCTACCCTCACGAACTCCAGAAGAGTGGTGAGATTGAGGTAGTACAAGTGAAATCGTGTGACAATCTGGCAGATTTGTTCACTAAGGCGTTGCCTACCTCAACGTTCCGGACTTGTGTCCATGGAATTGGGATGAGGCGATTTCAAGAGTTGTAAGATTCAGGGGGTGCGCTCCACTGAACAGTAGCCCGAGTGATCTAGGAGATCATACATATATTGTACTCCTTTTCCCTTGTATGAGTTTTGTGGACTTTCTCATAGCAAGGTTTTTAACGAGGCAATATCACTATGCAACATGCGTGTGCAATGTACTCTTTTCTCCAATCCTTTTTTTCCACTGGGTTTTTGGGTAGAGTTTTTAATGAGACATTGGCATATAGCGGTTTCGCCTAAGGGAGAGTGTTATAACCGTAGCCCGATAAAGCCCATTAGGGTTTATCTCTAGGGATATTATAGACGAAACCAAATTAGGGTAGAACTATAAATATGAGAGACACCCCATTGTAAAAGTGAATAGATTGAAATCAATAAAGACTACGGTGCAGTGTGTTCTTTCTCTTTTTACCTGTATTCATCCTTCTAGTTGATCTTGTGATTGGTGATTGCGTGAATACCGGATTATTACAACAAATACAACTCACCTATCTCTAAGTTGTCTATAGAAAATGCCACATCAGATCTTTGCTTATGCGGATAAAAGAGAAGAAGAAGAGAGGAGAGAGCCATCTCGCATGCAGCAAACAATGCTAGCAGGGAAACTAAAGTGCTATCAACAGGTTTTGGTCCCGTTGTATTGAAGCCGTCGCTGTCGCCTTCATTTTCTTGATCCAGTGCAGTCTGATTTCCTCTCCCTCGTCTCTAACTATGCCCGGAAAAATTACGGTGAGAAGAGGGGGAACCCTTCCTCCTCTCTGTCGCCCCTCTCCCTCCACTAGTGCGCCACCTCCCCCTCTCCTTTGGTTCGCTGCCTTCCCACCTATCCATCGTTGTGCCTCCTCTCCCATCCTACCGCGTGCCCCACCTCGTCGCCCAATGCACTGCCTCCAAGGCTCCACCGTTGCGCTGCCTCACCCCTCTTCTCTGATTTACTGCTGCCCCCCACCCCCATCTTCTCTGGCAGTGTGGCCAATTCCACTGATCTGTTAATTTTTCAGTATCCCTCACCATTGTTGTCCCCTCTAGCAAAGATGACTGAGCATTCATCTCCATTAGACCCAAAAAATTTGGTTAGATTTGCACAATTCAGTAATTTCATGAATATTTGAATCTGTAAAATGCATGTTGTTTGCTAAAATTCAGAGATTGAGAAAAGGAATTGGAAGATATAAACTTGTTCATATATTGTTGATATCTTTGATGTTCAGATCATGTTTCTTGTTAAGAAATTCTCTATAGGATGATTCGAACCGCCACAAAATATATAGTTCAGATCATGTTTCTTGCTCAGGAATTGAGAGATGTGTACATATACATTGTCTGATTTTGTAAATGCATGTTGTTTGATTGATCGTATTTTAGATGTTCAGGAAAAAAGGAAAAATTTTACATGATTCAGTGATGTGCTATCTATTGAGGCATGATGTTATTCTGGAATCATAAACCTGTGTAAATCTATCTAGTGTGTTCTGACACCTGTAATATGCACAGGGTTCTTTTGTTTTTTTGATCCACGGTGGTTGGGCACATGGGCTTGGTTTTGCTTCATGTAGCAGTACTTTATTCTGCAGTGTTCATTATGGTCCAAAGCTACTGCTGTAGCTCTGATTTGCTTGCTGACTTACCTTGCCTAATTGCTACTGCTTGTGGTTTTGATCGTAGTAAGCTATTGCCATTTTCCATGGCCAGTGCTTCAAAGCTGTTGCTAGCTAGTGTTCTGATTATATGTTTTGTACCTTGACAAGGAAAACAAGGAGTCCAAAATGCATGACAAGGAATGGCTGAGATGGGCAGTATTGGCCAGCAGGGAATGCATGGCAACTCTGCTTTTCTTTCCTTTGTATATGCATCATCTGTTTTTCTGTGAATATATCAAAGGCACATATCCATTTCTTGATATCAAACACACATAACAAGCATAGTTGTCATTGTTGTTACCATCAATTTGGAGGGATATCGTTGAATCAATGCCCACTACTAGCGTCACCTCCTGAGTTAAGGAAGTCACCAACCGATGGCGGAATCCTCGAAGAAGAAGCACAGCTGCCTACAATATGCGCATCGGGTGTGGAGGCCACTTAACCCTATATTAACGAACTTATGTTAGAGCTAGCTAGAATGCGTTAAATAAAAATTCAATACTTGACGATACCATGTATGGAGATTGCTAGGCAAAGAGGGGTGAGTTTGGAATGGAGGAAGATTGAGTGGTGTCCCGAATTGCTACGACATATATTGCTACATAATACAATTATTAAGTCATTGTCGAAAAAAAAGAGTAACCGGACATTTTCATCTATTTAGAACACTAGTGGTTACTAATTTGATAATTTTTATGTACTTAGAGTACAAACGAACAAATGCCGACAAATAGATATTTAATTGGCATATTTCATCAAAAAAGAGGGGAGTGACTACATCTCGACAATTCTAAGTTTAAATTAGTAGTTTGCATGTAGTTACAAGAGCAATGCTAATATTACCACTAATTTGACAATTTCATGTAATTCCAGCAAAAATGAGCAATTTTTGACAAATATAAGTCTAATTGGCAGATTCCATTAAATAAGAGCAAGAGTGACTAAATCTCAACAATTGTAAGTTAAAATTTATAGTTTGCAACTAGTTAGAAGAGGAATAAAAACATACAACTAAATAGACAACAAACTATGCATTTTTAGGATACAAACATAATTTACTTGTAGAGCTGCTTGTTGTTGTGTCTACCATGTATCAAAGTATTCTTGTTATTGCCTCAACTGCTCCTGCAATCGAGTCTCACGAGCTGCTTGCTGGCTCAACTCCTCCTCTAGTCAAGCCTCACGAGTGCTCATCCCACTGCTCTAGGTGGATTGAGACAAAGTAGCGTGGGTGGAGGGAGGGAGGCAGAGGACGGGCAGCTAGCGAGGAAGTGGCATGGACGGCGGGCGGGAGGCTGTGAGGATGCGGCTTGTGCGGTGGGCGAGGCAGCGGCGAGGAGGTGATAAGGGCAGCGGCCAAGGTGTGTGCAAGCAGACGACGGTGGCCGAGGGAGAAGCAGACGACGGCCGTTGGAGGCACGGGCTACGTGAGGGCGGCGTGGGTGGCGATGACGTGAGGGTGGATAGCTACGCGCGGGCGACAGGTGGTGGCGGCCCGAGACACGACGGCGTGGGCACGGCAGCGCGGGTGGCGCAGGCACGGTGATGTGGCCGGGTGCAGTGGCGGAACTAGAGCAAAAACTACCCTGGTTCACCACTTTACTAGCATATATGTGTATACATATAATATCATGTATAATTATTCATGAGCATCGATAATTTAGTACCATACTACCATTAAAACCAATGAAGATGTACAATTATAAAGAAGTAGCAACAAAATACAAAAATGCTACCAAAATGAAGAAACCAACTAAAAACAGTGAATGATTGTTGCAAGGGAAAGAAATTAAAGGTGGAGTCATCGGCAAAAGATGGCGGACATTGGTAAAATATATCTGCCAATTTCAATAGCTTGGAAAAAGGAGCAATATGAATTAAAGTTATGAACAAAAAAATAGAGTAATCAAATAAAATAGATACATTACCTTTTAGTAATTCCGTTCTTTCAAATTCATAAAACGATCAACGACAGCATCATCGGTAACTTTCTTCGGTTCTTCTTTCTCCACATAACAAATGAGACTATCACTCATGAACTCATCGCCTATGCGATTACGCAAATATGTTTTTACTATTCTCATGGCTGAAAAGCATCTCTCAACAGTAGCTGTGACGACAGACAATACCAATACTAGTTTCAAAAGTCGATAAACCAAAGGATAGCATATATATTTCTTTGTCTCCACCATTTTCTAAGAAAGCTGACAAATAGTTTGTATGTTGGAGAATCTATCATCTGCTCGCACATCGGCAATGTAGAGACATAAATTATGGTTAAGATCTCTCAATTCCAAAGAATTAAAATCATTTAGATAGAGTTTAGCTAAGCTCATCAGATTCTCCAAGTTGAAATCATGAAATAAGTCTCTTGGACTTAAAGAAGCTGACTAAACAAGCAAATTGGATGTGGTCTCGTTGAAACGACTGTCAAGCTCTTGGCATAGCCAATCAAAAACATCATTGAAACAATCCACTTCATAATGATGCTTATTGGTAATTCCAATTCTTTGTCGTTGCTTCTTTGGATTAATATAGGTTTCTTCCATTTCTAACTTAGGGATGCCATATTTCTCACAAAAGGCCTATACTTCATCCAGGACGGATTCCCATCCTTCTTTTCTAAGGTTGTACAAATGCAACCTAGTTGATTTAACACATTTGATAGCATTCACAATATCTTGGTCCTTTCGTTGCAGTGCCAATGACAAAGCGTTTGTGCTTACCAAGATAGTCAACATTAGATACAAATAGAATTAATGCATACGTCTGTGATCTGTCGACTACTCGCATCGCAGTCTCACAGATCAACAATCGCGTATGTCTATGATCTGTCGACTACTCGACTGTCCGGCTTCCCATTAGGATTAATGCGGGCCTGCGGCGTCAGCGTGCTGTCATTGCTGCGTGCAGATCTGCTGCCCAACGCTTCAACTAGGAACTAGCCCAGTGGCCCAGCCGGCAACCGCATGCTTGCTGCCGCACGCGCCAACTGCCCTCGGGCCTTGGCCCAGCTTTAGGCCAGCCCCAGCCGGCAGCCAATACATGCAAACAGGCTACTTGGCCCAGCTTCAGGCCTTCAGGTGTTCACCGATTTTTGGCAGGGGGGTTCACCCATAGGCCATACTAGTTCATCCTCACTAAAAAATTTTTTGGACCCTGTGTCCTGTGAAACCCGTTGGGCCTATTAGGCTCCGCCCCTAGCCGGGTGGCACGAGGACTGATAGCGGCGACATGTTGGCGATGGGATGCGGCGCATGGATGGGCGGTGGTGAGCGGGCGACGAGTACGTGTGTAGGTTAGGCGTGTTGTCCGCGCAGTGAGGGCCAGCTACAGGGGATAAGGCCCTAAGTATTTGCATCGACCAGGCCGACATAAATAGAGGACACGTGGCGCTGTTTATGTCGGTCGGCTAGGCCGATGTAAACACATCCGACATCCTATTTACATCGGTCAGGTCGACGTAAATAGCTAAGATGTGGCGCTGTTTATGTCGACTAGTTGGCCGACGTAAACAGTTCTGGTACCAAGTATCCTGTTTACGTTGGCCGGGCTAACATAAATATGTGTCCCACTAGATTTCAAATTTGATCTGGCAGGATGGGCCACTGTTTACGTCGACCTGGCCAACGTAAACAGTGCCACATGTCCTATTTATATCGGTCGGCCTTCTGCTCGCGTTTAAGTCGCCTTCTTTCGATGGCCGATGTAAATATTTTTATTTATGTTGGTTTTTCGTGGCCGATGCAAAAAAGTTCTTAATATCCATCAATTTTTTCTAAGCTGATGTAAATACTTTTGGCCGACGAAAATACATCGGATTCTGTAGTGATTGACGTCAATTGGCTAGTCCCAAGGCTGATTCAAACCTGAACCGTTCATCCGACTGGTCATAGCGGCCCAGAACCCATGATTTTGATCGGAACCGGAGTTCTAATGTCACATGTTGTTGGGCCAATAGGAAATTTTTGGTTTCAACATAGGGGGATCCCCGGTTACTACAATAGGCGTCGAACTCTGACGGCAACATGCTACCAACCGTGCGATGGAACTACAGTTCAGACCTCAATAATTAGTAGTGTTATCTATACAATACTATACTATATACAAAAGGGCAGTTCTGCCTTGCCTTGCCCCCCGCCGGATGACACCTGTCCACTCGCACTACGTTGAGCCACGTCACGTGCAAACGGCGATCGTCCGATCGGCCGATCTGGCCGCCCAGATCAGCCCAGACAAAAGTGCAGAAAGGTCCTCTACTTTTCGATTTTATAACCAGGTCTACTGATCTTCTGGTCCGTCCGATCGGCGCATCGAACCGCTTGTGCTATATCCTTTTATCGTTTAGGCCCCTCGATTTGTTTGGGTCTCAACCCGCCGTCCTCCTGCGTCCTGCGGCACGCCCCAGACCCTAACCCATCCCCGTGCTGCGGCACGCCCTGCGCCCCTCCGTCCCCGCGTCTCTCTTGCGATCCTCCTCTCCTCGCACGCTGCTCTCTCTCTCTCTCTCTCTCTCTCGCCGCAACCCTCCTCTCCTCACTCCTCTCCTTCTGTCGCTTCATCTTGCCGGCGGCGCCTGCTCCTGCAAGATCTGTCTCACCGCCGCCATCCCTGCTTGCTAACCCACTGCGCTCAGCTGCACCCCCTTCTTCCCGATCTACCCTGCCAGTGCCGCCCCCTCACGGTACGTCCTGTCCGGTGCCGGCTAGCCCCGTCCTTCCTTCGCCTCAACCCGCCTCGCCTCCTCCTTCTTCAGCCGCCGTGGCGACGCCTCTTCATCTTGCTTCGCTGTCCTGCGTCTTCCCATCAATCCATCTCTTTTTCGTGGCGCAAGGAGATGGCTAGGGTTTGAGGCCGTCATTCTCAGGCCACACCCACTCCTCCCATCCGGCCGGCCACGGTTCAGTGGGCGGAGACCAGCACAACGAGATGGGACTGTCTGGTGTTTCATCAACCCAATGTTGGGAGCCTTGCTCGCTGTAGGGAAAAATCAAGGCCTCGCTTCGTGCTCTGAGTTCATCCATGGTTGGAATGGGTTTCTTGGTTTTCTTTTCCTGATTATGCCTCATCTTTGAAATTGAATCTACACGGGACCTCAACAGAGGCCTTTCTCACTGCAATGTGAGGAAGGAACCAGAATGAAGCAATGGAGATAACAATCATGGTAGAAATGTAGGTGCCTTTTCAGGTTCAAGGAATAATTGACTCATGCTTTTTATATATTTTTAAATTTAATTCTTTGCAAGTCAGATTGCGAGTTGGACAGATTTAGCAATTCAAATATTTTAGCAAATTTTCTAGAAGCCTCAAAGAGGAATGTAAAGGAGGCAGGGGTCTACAAAAATTTGGCATCTATGTGCCTCACGTGTAGTCATCAACTAAGCTCCATTACAAATCGGTGCGCTATAGATACATGCCTTTCAGTTTTAGGTTTTACACAATTCGATGGATTTTTTTTGTACGTTTAGCATTCTCCATTTGTTCCTTGGTATAGTAAATGGCCCTGTCAGTTCACTCCATTTTAAAAGGAATGTATATGCCATAATTTGCAAAGTAGCTGCTGGCCCATTATTTGTTTCGTGTATACGTTTAAGATGTATGAGAGATTTTTTTTATTCTTACAGCATGATATCTTTTTTTAAAATTTACCCTTTTGTTTCACAGCGCCTTAACATTTATCTCTACAGCTTTCTCATTATCTTATTTTTTGCGTTTGTTAATTTTGCATTATCGGCAGGAGATACATGTTCGTTTGGACGTCAATGATGAAGACATGTATCTGCACCAATTTTTGCTTATGGTTTTTTTAGTTCTTTTTGAGTTTGTTTATTTGTGGATGATCACTATTTTTTTGTGAGAAACACGATGGCCTCTTGTTTCTTTGCCTATGGCATGTATGCGGCTTTCTTCTCCTCGTAGCATCCTATTATGGCAATTAAACCAAAATATACAGCATCTTAATAAAGATAGATATTTTTCTTATTCCATGTTGGGTACTTCCTATTTACACTTTAGCCTCAACTCCAGTTATGTAGACTCTGAATAATTCTTATGCAGCTGAAGCTTTATTGGAAATCAGACTTGAGTGATTAGTGACCTGCAAGTGCAAATAAGACTTCTAAGAAAGCTCAAATCGCTGCTATTAATATTACTCTAGAAGATTACGTTTTCTCTGCATAGCAAGGCCATTCTAGAGCGTAGTGTCTAATCAGGTTAGATTTGTTTCTTGGTAATTGTAGTTAATAGATCTGATATATGTTGGTGATTTATTCTGCTTGCAGTGGACCAGTAGGAAGAAAGAAAAAGGAAAACTGGAACTCTGGAGATTGAAATTCAGAACCCTCATCATTTACATCTACTGACGGAACAAGTGAATCTCTTCCCCAATTCCTATATATATTGGGTTTGCTAATTGATTGTGCCCGCCACAGTTCAAGGATTTGTAAGATAAACAGGGTTGCATAATTTCTTAGACTGCATGGATTTATAGCATCTACCCTTTTCTTATCCTAAGTTGTGTTGATTACTAGCATATACATTCTCCTTTTTCTTTGATAGATTTGTTGTAATTTGCCAGCTGACTTGATATTCTAATTACTTCTGCTCTAAATGTAGTCTCTAGAGGATAGTTGTGCTTATTAGCTAACTTTCAGTTATATAGTTCCTGTTGTTCTAACATGTTTCTTGCAGGAAAATTGGGATGTTTTGCCCTATGTTTTAAAATGGTAAGTGCCAGCCAAACTAAAATATGTGTTTAAGAGATCCAGGGTTGTGCAAGTAATTTTAGTATTCCTTTTTATCCTACATAGGTAACATAATATGCATGCCACACTACCAGCGAATCGGCTAGTACAACCGGTTCGAAACAGGTTTTAGAACCGGTTTTGGAACCGGTTGTAGCCAACCGCGACTGATGCTCACGGAAGCACCAGAAGCGGTTCTACGAACCGTTTCTAGTGGTATCTAAAAAGGTAAAGAATATTAGGGTATGTGGGATTTAAACCCAGGACCTCACTCTTCCTCGTGACCCACGCCTCACCCAGCTAGCCAACCCATCCACGCGTGCTCTCTGATGAGATAAGACAAGCTTTCTTTTTAACAATTCAAAAAATGGGCCTCTAGCAACAGTTCGTAATACGAACCCCTTCTAAAGCCTCCTCTAGAAGCGGTTCGTAATACGAACCCCTTCTGTTGCTTGGGCTTTAGAAGGGGTTCGTGTCCCCAACCGCTGCTAGAGGTGCAGAGGGCTTTAGAAAGGATTCGTGACACGAACCCCTTCTGTTGCTTGGGCTTTAGAAGGGGTTCGTATTACGAACCGCTTCTAGATGAGGTTTTCTGGCTTGAGCTATTGAACCGCTTGTGTTGCAACTATTAGAAGCGGTGCGCATTGAACCGGTTGTGATGTACCGCTTTTGATGCCCTGTTTTCTAGTAGTGCCATAAAAAATATTGTTAGCTACTTTTTTTTAAATTTGTGTGATACGAACTGAACCTGAACAAATTTTAGATTTTTGATAGTCGTTGTGGTCTTACAAGGCAATTCTATCTTGCTTTATGCAGGAAAGAGTATGTGCCCTCTTGTTTGTGCGATTTTCAGTTATGTTTCACAAAAATTCACTTCATTATTAGCCTTTTTGGTTTACATGCATTTGTTTCCATGGTTGGACTGATCTTTGTGGCTATTCAAATATTTGATGCGCACCAATGGTCTATGCGCCTCTTCACCGGATCCAAGTGGAGCTGCCCACATCTGGATGAGTGGCGGCAGGTGAGCTACCGGCAAAGGCAGAGGATGGAGCACCGATGATCTTCGTGCTGAATCCATTTTCTCCTGGCTTTTTGTTCCATTGTGCGAAGGGTTTTCGCCTGGCTTCTTTCCTAATTAGAAGGTTTGTATGTTTGCCTCAGTCCTGAATCCATTACTCAATCGCTTCAGCTTTGTGCTTACTTGCAGGTGCTAAAAAATTGATGCTTAATTCACTAGCATATCCTTAACATGAAAGTAGATTATAGTATTGCTATTACTCCAATATTTCTAAAACTTCCATGTTCGTGTCCATTCTAATAACCTAATATATAGTAGTAGTTCAGCATCCTTGCCCTTTTCCAATGTATGCTGCAGGGATTTGGCTATTACTGCTGAAATGAAGAAAAGAGTTTAATTTCATGCCTATATTACTTACAGGTTATCTTCTTCCTGCCAATGGAGTCCTGGATATTTGATGCCTTTGGTTGTGCTCTACATGCAGGTTCATTGTGTTTTCTTACACATCATTACTATTTTTCACAGTATGATGTGTTCCACAGGTTATCGTGCAGTTAGTCTGATCTGCCTACATTTGTAATCTTAATTATATTTAATTGATGTTTGGTTTTAGGGAGATCAGGTTCCACACAAAGAGACTTAGATACATAATCTATACTATATACTAAAGGGCAGTTCTGCCGTGCCCTCCTCTGGTGTTGCCACGTTGCGCCCTCCGGGTGCTGCCGCGTGTCCTTTTTACGCCGCCGGAAGAGCCGGCACGACGCTGGCCGTCCGATCGTCTCGCGGTGTGGAATCTGACCGTCCATTCGCGTAGTTAATATAAAAAAATTTCCATGCCCAACCTTTCAACAAGGTGGTTGCTTTTCTCTGCTGGCTGAGCCAGCATAGCGAGGTCTAAGTGCAGGGTCCTGGGTTGAAATCCCAGCTGTGCACTCAACTGTTGCTTTAAGTCATTTTCTTCTTCTTTTCTTCTTTCTTTTTTGTAGGCCGTTTAAAATTCAAAAAAATAGAAAACTTACAAAAATCGAACCATGGTTGCATGAGGAAGGTCTATGAAAAGTTTGGATGTTTTTGAAAATTGAAAACATTTCAACTTTTAAAAAAACTCGCTTTCTTTTTTCCTCTCCTATTCTCTTTTTTGTAGCCCGTTTAAAGTTGAAATTTTTTTTAAAAGTTGAAAAATTTTTAACCATAGAATTTATCTTCCTCATGTAGACATGGTTCCACTTTTCTTCTTTCTTTTTTCTAGGCCATTTAAAATTTTTTAAAAATAGGAAACTTGCAAAAATGGAACTATGCCTATATGAGAAAGACATGTAAGAAGTTTACTTTTTTATATTTTAATTTTCTTCTTTATTTTCCCCACTGTTTATAATTTATAAAAATTGAAAACTTGACAAAAGTACATGAGAATGACATGTAAGAAGTTTACTTTTTATTTTTTAATTTTCTTCTTTATTTTTCCCGCTGTTTAGAATTTTAAAAAATTGAAAACTTGACAAAAGTGGAACCATGCTACATGAGGAAGACCCGTAAAAAATTTGAGATTTTTTAGAAACTTTTTTCTTTTTTTTGGCCTTTTCTACTTTCTTTTTAGCCCATTTTACATGAGAAAGACACATCAAAAGTTTGCTTTTTTTTATATTTACAAAAAAAATAATTGTCTCTATTGCCTATTGCAGCACATTTTTCTTTCTATTTCCTTTTTCTATGACATTTAAAAATTCCAAAAAAACTTTTGCAAAGATTACACCATGGCTATACAAAGAGATCACTAAAGAGTTTGGATTTCTCATTTTTAAAATTATAAAATATTGAATTTGTATTTATTACTATTTCGTATTGGTTGTCTGTCTGTTTGTTTTGCATTTAACTTTATTTGTAAACCCTAACAAAATATGCAAAAGCAGCATAAGAAATAGAACAAAAAACCGGGTACAATATATAGTTAACAATGCGCGAGTTTATAATTTTAAAAAATTGAAAACTTGAAAAAGTACATGAGAAAGACATGTAAAAAGTTTACTTTTTTATTTTTTAATTTTCTTCTTTATTTTTCCTGCTGTTTAGAATTTCAAAAAATTGAAAACTTGACAAAAGTGGAACCATGCTACACGAGAAAGACCTTAAAAAATTTGAGATTTTTTAGAAACTTTTTCCTTTTTTTCCTTTTCTACTTTCTTTTTTAGCCCATTTTACATGAGAAAGACCCATAAAAAGTTTGCTTTTTTTTATATATTTACAAAAAAAAATTGTCTCCATTGCCTATTGCGGCACATTTTTCTTTCTATTTCCTTTTTCTATGACATTGAAAAAGTCCAAAAAAAACTCTTGTAAAGATTACACCACAACTATACAAAGAGATCACTAAAGAGTTTGGATTTCTCATTTTTTAAAATTATAAAATATTAAATTTATATTTATTACTATTTCGTATTGGTTGTCTGTCTGTTCCTTTTGTATTTAATTTTATTTGCAAACCTGAACAAAACGTGCAAAAGCAAACATAAGAAATAGAACAAAAAACTGGGTACAATAGTTAACAATGCGCGCAATCGCGTGCTCTCTTCCCTAATGTGTGTATATAGTCCACAATCTGCGTATCAGCAGCAAACTTCAATCCTACTATGCACTTTTGTCTACATCGCACTTCCATCTGCATCTGCTAAAGTGGAGATGACAAACATCAGCCGTACATGTATGATATACATTTGTCTATGGCACACTTCTATCTATCAGCAACAAACTTCAGCCCTTTGTATAATGCATTTTGTCTATACCAAACTTCAACAAGCTTCCATCTGCTCCTTCTTTTATATGTATATATAGCATAACACAACTCCGATGTCCATGCATCTCAATAACATAATTACTGCTATCCACATATTTATGTACATGTATGTATGATACACTTTTATTATTACTATCTGTGCAACCTGTCCTATCGATGGCCAACTATATTTATGCTCTGTCTACTGAATTCAGCACGGGGGCGCTATGGGCGCGCCAATTCCTCTAGTATACTCTATCTACCACTGATACGTACAAGGAGGACAAGTGGACAAGCTGGCACAAGTTGAAGGAGTAGTGTTTTATATCTACCACTCAATAATTTCTACTGTTATATATATCTACCATTTACAGGTCACAAAATCAAGAATCAGGGTGGAGGAGTAGAAGTATATGACGTTCTTTGTTTCCCTATGGTGAAGTACTATATTACCGTTACTATAGAAAATTGCTTAGACAACTACACATAAAACACGATTTTCTTGAACCTTAAAAAAAAAACATGCTGTATATAGATGCATGCATGTCCAGACTAAAGACAATAAAGGACACTGCCATAGATACATGCATGTTCAGACTCAAGCATGCCTGCTGAAAAGAACAGTGGCATAGCCCATATGGTCCGAGCGAAGGACACAAATTTGGCACCGAAACACTGCCGATGTACGACCAGACCTCATGTTCCTCATAATTGGCCGTCTCTGCTACCTACCGTGTGTCACTACAGGAAAGTTGTGCAAATGTAGGATAGTGATGCATTTGTTGAAACTCTGGATATCGACCTTGTTTCATGTACACTGTTGTCAAGATGGCCATTCGATATATGGAATGTATCTTTGCAATTGAGTATTTGTAGAGAAGAAATGTCACTCTCTAATGCTTAATTAAGCCAGTGTGATTTTAGCAAAAGATGGAGGTGACGAGTGCGATGTATTTGCTGGAACTCTGGAAATTGATCTTGCCGCCGGGTACGCTATTCCCCACACCAATAATCGAAATCCTCACTAACAATTTTTAGATCACAAAAAAATTGAACGGCGCAGAAGTTCAAAAAAAAAAGTCAATGCCGCTGCCTTCTTGTTCCAGTTTGTTGCCATGCCTGCGTCAATGATCGATGGCTCTCTCGTAGTAGTCCTTCGCGTCAGCATGGAGCACCAGCACACTATGGGGTACTATCTCACCGATGGCATATACCCTGAGTGGGCGATCATCGTGAAGACAATCCCATATCCTCAGGGCAATAAGCGGAAGTACTTCGCGTAGTGCCAGGAGGCTTGCCGAAAGGATGTTGAGCGTGCTTTTGGTGTACGCCAAGCACGATTTGCCATTGTCCATGGACCTAGTCGGCTGTGGGATGAACAAACCTTGCAGGACATCATGTACAGTTGTGTGATCCTCCACAACATGATCATTGAGGACAAACGTGGTGATGATCATGACGTTCAAGACTACGAGTCTATCGGTGTCCCCGTCCAACAGCCGCACGAACCAATCCCCGACATCATGAGCTTTATCCAATCGCAGGCGATGATACGAGATAGGCATATGCATCGTCAACTCTAGGCCGACCTGGTGGAACACCTTTGGAGCAGGTTTGGCGACCAGTAACCAGTCCATCTTATTTGGCCATATGTAGGCCGTATTAATGGCACTCATGTACTACTGAATTATTATGCCCTTAGGTTAATTATGCACTAAGTTTGTGTACTCAATTCATGAAAGGTGCACTCAAATTAGCAGCAGCGTTAAGTAAAACTCCTTTTTGGCTAAGCATATTTATATACCACTCAACATTTCAGACTAAAACTATTTACTAATTACTTTTACAGAAGATTAAGAGGAGAACCTTGGCCTTCTTAAGCAATGAACCCACAGCTGCTGCCTTTCAGTCTGAAACAGATAATACTAATTAGTCATGCAAGAACAGTCAGAGAGAGATCTAGCTTGAACCTTGCTACTACAAATTAGTCAGAAACATACAATGGTATTAACAGTCAGAAATATAGAAGAACAGAGATCCACCTTGGACCATGCTACTACATACAAAGATATACATTTTAACGCCCTGGAATGAGGCATTAGCTAATTTTTACGACCAAACCGCATGTAACAGCTATATCAACTAGGTTTCGGTACAAATTATTCAATCCAACCGGGTAATTGTGAAATAAGATTATCCAACATATCTCAGTAGCTAACATCCTAAATAAATTCCTTATGTTTTCAACCGCTAATGCACTCGTCTCACGGTTAAAAAAAAAGAACTACAACAATGTGTCTTACACATGCAAACATATTCCTAGCAACGAATTCATCAAACTAAATTTACTTCAAGAGAGATCATTTTGCACGCTGCAAATTGACCCTTGGCTGTGCATCCTCCTCGCCAGGATCTTGTCTTGCCAATCCTCGTAGTATGCACGTTGCTTTAGATTGCACTTGTCCAGATCGATCGCTAGGATCCTTTCCTCCTCTTGTTTGCGCTTCATATCCATCTCTTCTGCTAGCAACCTATGACACATGTTCTGATCATTCTTTGCGAGCTCTAGTCTTTCCTTCTCCAGTCTGATCCTCTCACGTTCGGCCTCCTCGCGCTTGCTCTCAAACGAACGGTTCATTTGAAGCTTCTCCTTTTCTATACCGATCTTCTCCCGTTCAGCCTCGTCACGCTTTTCCTCGAACTCGTTCTTCATCTCAAGCTCTGCTTTGAGCAGAGTAATCTTCACCTCACTTTGCTGCATAAAGCCACTATGACGACTGTCCCTACTCTTCTCCTTGAAAATGGCTGTGTCGTCCTTGTGTACCTTCAACTTATCTAGATACCTGGCCATGAGTTTGCTACCTGACGAGTTCCCTCCTCCGGGGCCCTAGGTAGAACTGTTCCTACGAGCCACCTTCGCAGGTTTCCGTCCTATTGGCCGGGCTACATCACCTGAATGCTCTGCAGGCATGGCCGAGGATGGAGCACCGGAAGCTTGGCTTGCAGTGGCGTTGGGTGCTTCGACGGTTTTATGCCGCTTAGCTGAGAGGAAATCTATCCATTTCCTCTGGCCATGCAAGGCATTGAAGCAATGGATAATCTTAAAACGATGTCCTTCCGCTTGCTCATAGGCAACCATAGCCATTGTCACCTATAGGTACCATGCATACCATATTAGAAGCATTGCCATGCAGTACTCCAGTTAAAAAGGTACAGCTAAGGCCACCACAAACATCAATTTAATTTAATGACCTGACTATGCACATAAGGGAAGGATTTACCCTGTCTGTTTCATTGGTGCCGCTGGGGAACCGCCGACCAATTGCATCCTAGTAGTTGGTGAACTTGTTAATAATCTCTTGGATGACTCCCCATCGATGAGCAAGAGGATTTGCGTTCTTGTCACTCTCGAAATCTTTGATCTCATGGTAAAAATCATGCATACGTTGCTGTCTGCGATGCTTATGCGGTTTGTGCCAACAACTGGATCCTGGGAGACATTAAGCCAAGCGGCGATCAGGTGTTTGTCCTCTGCAATGGTGAAGCTCCTTTTGTGGCCACGTTTCAAAGCAGACTCGGTGGTGTCCATTGGAGTAGAACCGGCCGGGCTGTCTGCAACTGAATTCGGTTCTTGATATTGGGTAGATTGCTGCGAGAACTGCGTTGCATCCCATTGGAATTGGCCAGTCTCCTCACCGGTGCCCAAGTCCCCAAAGAATTCCATCGCTGCAGCCCTGCAACATATAGTACTAGCTAATAGTTCATGACCATAAGAACACTTGTACTTCCACAATTGAAATGGATGCACTAATCAGTACCATGCAGATTGTACTGCAGTCATGTCTACCAGCCCAAGTTGGGACTAAACTGATTTGGCAACAATAGAAAGATCTATAACCAAGAACACGCCACATACAAAGGGATAGAGCATACATTTATAGCACATAGGTTCATAATACATGCATTGCCCACTTGCAAATTTTTTAGAAATACTTCGGCCAAGTTTATAGATGTGGCACTTAATTCATACAAACTTCTAGCGGTGCCAAATAATAAGGGGTACATGCCATGCATGGATTACATTGAACCATTAGTGGTTTTTAGGCGAACGATCGTTGTCATAGTAGTAGTACTCAGTCTCCAAGGAGCAGTAAGACTTATATCTTTGGATCGATCATCACCGTCGATTCACGGTACACAATCATCTGGGCTGACATCCCTCTCGGGTGACTGGTCAGCAGGTGGTGGAGGTTGGGGCGCCACGACTGCTTCCCTGGCTTCAATAGCGACTTGGTCAAGAATGACCGTGAGTTCCCGCACATCGCACAAAGCACCGTTAGCAATGTTCTCAGCCGCCTAGGTTTAGGTTCTCATCGACGGTTTGTATGATGGAGCCCGCAATGTCCTCTGTGGAATAGATCGTTGCCAGAAGAACCTTTCGGAGCCATTCGGCTTCGCTGTCCATCTACAAATATGGATACCCCTAGTGTCAAACCATATGGCCTCTACAAATATGGATACCCCTAGTGTCGAACCATATGGCCTACCAAAATTTGACCAAAGGTACTAGACATTTGATTCCCATGTATATGATAAACCATCACTCAATGCAGAACCTCATTGAAAAATACGGAATGTACAAGATTACATGAAGCACAAAAATAATTCAAGCTTTCACGATGTAACACACACTAGCCTAGAGCCTCCTTGAAAATTTGCAGGGCAGAAACACGTGAGAAGGTAAATCAGAATTGTAACTAAGGGCTGAACAGGTGAAAGGGGGACTTAGCCAGCAGCCTACCCATGTTTAAGGTCCAAGGTTTATGAGCACTAGTGCCAAATTGCAAAGAAAGCGGTGCTACTGCTGATGGTGCTCAAAGCCAGGGCACAATTTTGCACAAAACAAGGGCCGAAACAGGCAGGCTTGCTGAAGCTCTCCAATTAAAGAAGTCGAACAGGGAAGGTGCAAAGCAATGGGAAGAAGGCAGCAAGATTGCACATTTCGCGGGGACGAATTGGGGCAATCGAAAGCCCAAAAATTTGTTCATTTCGCCGGGCTAGTTGCCATAGACAACTAGCCCATGACTCCGGTGGCCGCAATGCTGGCACAAGTTGCGCTCGTCGCCGGCGACGAGCGGTTTGGGGGCACTACTGGGACAAGCTGTGCTCATCGCTACCTCGACCCCAGAGACCTCCACCTGGCACGTCAACTCCCCAGCACCGACGCCCTCCTCCCCCTTGTCCCGCTTCTCCTTCACATGCCTTCCCGGCCGCGCTGGCGCCTCGCCGGATGAGGCCGGCATGGCGCCATTGGCCCAGTCCCAGCGGAGGGGACGCGACTCCAGCCAGGTGGGCTTCGGCCCCGTACTGTCAGCACTCATCCAAAATCATGCATAATCGTTCCCAAATCCTACAAATTCCCCTGATCTACGACCCATAGCCCTAACCCATCAACCACCGGAGTATTTCTCCCGCAAACAAGACATCGGATTTGGGAGAGGGAACTCACCTTGGTTGGTCAGTGCAAGGACCACCGCCGCCGCTCGTCGAGGATGTAGATGAAACCGAAGATGACGACGCGGCACAGGGGAGGTCGACAGAGACTTGTCGCTCAGGTGTTGGCGAACGACGGGATGCGTAGCCGGCCGCCACGGACAGACACACGCAACTCCCAGGGCTGCCGACCTCCAGATCCGGCAACTCCCGCAAGGTTGTCACCGCCAATCGCCCGACCCGCCGCCGGCCAAGGTCTTCCGTGCTCGCGCGGGACGGACCGAGCGGTTGCTCCTGCACTTTCCCCATCTCGCGATCGGGGCAAGAGCGAGACTCCCCAGTTTTAGGGTCTCTCTCTCCTCCGCCCTGAGAAATAGGTGCTACGGCGGCGCCTGTTGGACGAAGCAGTATGCCCTTTTCCCTATCCGATAGGATAAGGGGCCGGATAGGGCCGCTGTTGGCCTTGCTCTAACAATTTTTAAATCACAAAAAAATTGAAAAGCGCAGAAGTTCAAAAGAAAAAAGTCAACGCCGCTGCCTTGTTGTTCCAGTATGTTGCCATGCCGGCATCAATGATCGATGGCTCTCTCTCGCAGTCCTTCGTGTCAGCATGGAGCAATTGCAACTACTAGGCCCGCTTACTTGCTGATCGTCATGGCAATATTCCATAGGCACAGAGCAATTACAACGATTAGCCCTGCTTGTTGATCGTCATGGCAATCACTACTAGAGAACTGGCCTTTAATACCGGCTCATCAATCCCGGTTAGGCATGAACCGTGAATCGACATTCTAATGATCCGGTTGAATGTTAGGTGGGGCACTGAGCCGATCTCTGTCGGTTTGAGACACTAATCGGGGCGATGTTCTGAGATCAATCGGTTTGTGTTATAAATCGACGGATGGTGGCCGCAATAACACCGGCCACGGGGTGGGAAAGGAAGCACAATACCGATCTATGTGCCCAACCGAGATTAGTATGCCATATTTGAAATCCTGTTGCAGGCGGGAAGACAGGCACAATACCGGTCTGTGTGCCCAACCGGGATTAATATGCCATATTTGAACTCCTGTTGCAGGCAGGAAGGTGGGTACAATACCGGTCTGTGTCTCCAACCGGGATTAGTATGCCATATTTGTTCCCCTTTCTTCCTCTCGCAGTCCCGACTCTGCCTGACAAAGAACAGTACCGCCGGCGACCAAGAGCTTCAAGAAAGGGGAGGTGCTGCCAAAATTTGAAAATTTTGGTCATTTTACTCCAAGCCAAGTTAATCGAGATTAGTGCATCATTCCTCACTACATTGGATGTTCAATGGAGCTTCTTCTTTACTTCAAAAATGAAGAAAATTTGATCTTTTGGCATGATCATTGAATGATTATGAATGTAAAGGTCTAGCTCAATCTTTTGTGGGATTTTTTGTGGGATTATGATGTATCCCGCATTGGAGGTGTAATCTAGGTTTTTGTCCCATCGATGGATGAAGAATTTTGTCTCTAGACTTCGATATACATCAATTCATAGATCAATTCTTTTATGTAGGTTGCAATAACTTGTCAAGTATGAATACCGGAGCTTCTTCTTTGCTTGAAAAATGAAGAAAATTTGATCTTTTGCCATGATCATTGAATGATTATGAATGTAAAGATCTAGCTCAATCTTCTGTGGGATTATGATGTATCTCACATTGGAGGTGTAATCTAGGTTTTTATCCCATCGATGGATGAAGAATTTTGTCTCTAGACTTCGATATACATCAATTCATAGATCAATTCTTTTATGTAGGTTGCAATAACTTGTCAAGAATGAATACCGGAGCAAATAATCGTTTTATAGAAAAAATTGTATGAAAATATAGTTCTTTACAAAATATGTAATGAAATAAATTTATTTTAAGTTTATAGTTGGCTTTAAAATAAGAATTGCTATGAAAAATATTTGATGCAATTTGCCCTAGGTAGGAATAAATTTAGCCACATAAAATATTAAATATTTTTCAATAAATTTAATTTTTTGGGAATTTGGAAAATGTTCAATAATTAATTTTTGGAGAATGAGCTAACAATTACCTTGATGTAACATAATGTAGATGGACCGACGATGGATGTACATGGACCGACGCTCCCTGGAGCTCTTGCAGGGTTTGCAAGCTTTTCTTCATGCGGCCGATGCATACACGACGTCAGGCTACATATGTTGTCCATGCATAGACTGCAGCAATGAGAAGGAGTGGCCAAACACCAGTCACCTTCACTTACATTTGCTCTCAAGAGGTTTCATGCCAAACTATACCTCTTGGACCAAGCACGGTGAAGAAGAGATTATACGGAAAGATGGTGAAGAAGAAGAAGAAGAGGTGGACAACAATATCCCGGACGATGGCCAACACGGTGCTTTCGAAGATACAATGGGTGATTTTGGCGATGATGACCTAGAGCAGATGCTGCTTGATGGAGAGGGAGAATACACTGATGAAAGGCATTATGAAAAGTTCCAGCGCTTGTGGGAGGACCATGGGACACTATTGTACCCAAACTGCCGACAGGGCCACAAAAAGCTGCGTACTACACTAGAACTGATGCAATGGAAGGCAACCAATGGTTTGTCTGATAAGGGATTAGATGAGTTGTTATGCTTGATAAAGAAATTGCTTCCAGAGGGTAACACGTTGCCTGAAACTACGTACGACGCCAAGCAAGTAGTCTGTCCATTGGGTTTGGAGGTACAGAAGATACATACATGTCGTAACGATTGTATCCTTTATCGCAATGAGTACCAGAACTTGGAAGCTTGTCCGGTGTGCAAAACTTCTCGGTTTAAAACCAGGCGTGATGACACAGGTGAGGTAGAGGGGCAGCGTAAGAAGAAGAGACCCCCACTAAGGTGGTGTGGTATTTTCCTATAATCCCCCGGTTGAAGCGTTTATTTGCGAGCAAAGCGCATGCCCAGATGATCTGCTGGCACCAAGAAGATCGTAAGGACGACGAAAGGTTAAGGCACCCTGCTAACGGCTCATAATGGAGGAAAGTAGATAGAAAATACCCGGACTTTGCTGAGGATTCGAGGAACATAAGGTTTGGGTTGAGTACTGATGGGATGAACCCGTTCGGCGAGATGAGCAGTAGTCACAGCACCTGGCCCGTGACTCTATGTATCTACAACCTTCCTCCTTGGCTGCGTCAGAAGCGGAAATACATTATGATGCCGTTGCTTATCCAAGGCCCGAAGCAACCTGGAAACGACATCGACGTGTACCTCAAACTGTTGGTTGATGATCTGCTAACGCTGTGGAACGAGGGTGTACGTGTATGGGATGAGTACAAAAGAGATTATTTCACCCTCCGTGCATTGCTACTCATAACCATCAACGACTGGCCTGCACTTGGTAACCTGTCGGGCCTATCAATCAAGGGATATAAAGCCTGCATCGAGTGCTTAGAGGATACGGACAGCAAGTACCTAACAAACTCTCGAAAGGTTGTGTACATGGGCCACCGTAGGTTCCCCAATCCGAAGCACCCGTTACGAAGCAACTATGTTAATTTTGATGGGATAGAAGAGAAACGTAAGAAGCCTAAGTATCATAGTGGGGCAGATGTATTTTCTATGGTAAAGGATCTGGAAGTAGTTTTTGGAAAGGGTCCTAGTAGCAAACCTGTCCCGCCACTCCTGAATGAAGATGCTAAGAAGAAGCCAATTTGAAAGAAGAAGTCAATATTTTGGGACTTGCCTTACTAGAAAGACTTAGAGGTGTGTCACTCACAGGACTTCATGCATATCACGAAGAATGTCTGCGTGAGTCTACTAGGCTTCCTGGATATGTACGGCAAATCGAAAGATACACTTCAAGCACGAAAGGACCTACAACTATTAGGACTCAGGGAAGACCTACATCCGCAACAGAGAGAGAAAGGGCATTACCTCCATCCCGCAAGCTACACTCTAAGTAAGGAAGAGAAAAAAAACATAATTAAGTTGTTGACTGGTGTGAAGGTCTCTTCAGGGTACTCCTCGAACATAAGAAGACTGATAAACACAAAAGAAAATAAAATCGTAAACCTGAAATCCCATGATTGTTATGTGTTGATGACACAATTGCTCCCAGTGATGGTGAGAGGCATTCTGCCGGACATGGTACGAGGGACAATCATAAAGGTGTGTTCGTTCTTCAACGCAATATCACAGAAGGCCATAGATCCGGATAAGTTATCTAATCTACAAGATGACATTGTCTCTGGTTTGGTTAACCTCGAGATGATCTTTCCTCCATCCTTCTTTGATATGATGGTCCATCTCATGGTTCACATGGTCAAACAGATACAAATTCTCGGACGCGTGTTCTTGCACAGTATGTTCCCTTTCGAGAGGTACAAGGGTGTCTTGAAGAAGTATGTTCGTAACCGGTCACGTCCAGAAGGCTGCATTGCCCAGGGTGTTGGCACAGAGGAGGTTATTAAGTTTTACGTTGACTACATTAATGATCTGAATCCGATTGGCATCCCTGTATCACGTTACAAGGGGAAGCTACGGGGAAAAGGTACTCTAGGGAGAAAAGAATCCTCTTGCTAGGATATACTTACATTTAGACAAGCATATTTCACGGTGTTGAAACAAGCAACTTTAGTGGCTCAGTATGTCCGTGATCACGAGAACATTCTACGTGACCAATACCCAGGGAAGTCAGATAAGTGGATCGCAGACAAGCAAGTGGAGAACAAGCAAGTCAGATAAGTGGATCGCAGACAACCGTGGACCTAACGAAAGTGGCCTAGAGGGATGAACCATTCGTGCTCGTCAATGATGTCACACAGGTATTCTACGTGATGGACATGGGTAGCAAACTGAAAAAGCAGAAGGGCAAGCCTACTAAAAGCAAGACAAGGTCTACCAAAAATAAGCGATGAAGGAGAACAAGATGGCGGTAGCGATCGTGAAAGGCTCCACGTGGTTCTTCGAGATAAAAGAAGGATTGTCGGAGTTGAGGGCGTCGCGGACGAAGAAGAGTATAATCAGTTCGACGAGCTGCCGCCTTTCTCGGTGAATGTAGATATCAGTGCCCTCAATGATGAGGAGAAAGCTCCCTATGTACGTCACGATCGTAATGAAGGATCACTTGTAAAAACAAAGTAGTTGCTATTTTGGAATTTCAAGGCATTTTGTTATACAGCAGCATTAGAGTTTTAATAAATAGAATTTTGTAAAAAAGATTACAGAATTTTGAGTAAATCTTTGATAATTTTACATTTTGTAGTAAAACTTTGATAATTTCACATTTATCAAAGAAATGTAGAAAAATTAATGATAAATTACAAGGCTGCGAACTCAATTTTTCACATTTATCAAAGAAATGTAGAAAAATTAATGATAAATTACAAGGCTGCGAACTCAATTTTTCACATTTATCAAAGAAATGTAGAAAAATTAGTGATAAATTACAAGGCTGCGAACTCAATTTTTCACATTTCTATGATATTTTTATTTAATTTTTATAGGCTCCCATCAATTTTCTATAATTTTCGACTAATTTATGGCAAATTACTACCACTGACATGTGGGACCCAGAAGAGATGGCCACATGTCCGTTACTACAATTTTGGGGGAAGCAATCCCGGTTGGTGTTTCCAACCGAGACTATGTGGCCATCAATCCCGGTTGGTATTTCCAACCGGGACTAAAGGTGCCATTAATCCCGATTGGTGGCTCCAACCGGTACCATTCGGTACCATTGAAATTCCAAACGACGCAATATTGGCGCGAACCGACGAACCGCCTCTGCCTCTTCCTCTGCCTCTTCGTCTTCCCCTGCCTCTTCTTTAAAACCGATGATCGTCCACTGCCTCTTCGTACTCCTCTGCCGCGTGCCTCTGCCTCTTCCTCTGCGTCTCGATCCATGGCTTCCCCTGCCTCTTCCCCCACCGCCTCTTCCCCCGCCTCTTCCTCTGTGGGTGTGCCTCCATCGCCGCCATCGCCGTTTCATCCACCGCCGCGGCCGTCTTCCGACGCTACTCCTCCTCGGAAGCGCATGCGCATCATGCGTCGCAAACCGAGGAAGGAGTCCGTCTTTTACCCGGCGGAGTTCTCCATGTCGGACGAACTGTCCGATGACGAGGACGACTTCGACGAGGAGGACGTCGTCGAGGAGGAGGACGAGGACGAGGAGGAGGAGGATGTCGAGCACGACGATCCGTGGGAGGAGGATGACCTCGACGACGACGACGTTGACCCCTCCGACAATGGCGCCAACGCCGACGACGAGGAGGAGGAGGAGGAGGACGACGACGCCGCCACCTAAATTAATTAGTTAGTTAGTTAATTAATTAGTTAATTAGAAATTATCTTTTGTGGTAACCCTGTGGGATATGTACAGGGTACCATTATTGTAAATTATATATGTACATTTTCTATAGTGTATATATATATATGTCAGCGACTTGGAGACGAGGCTCCGCAGCGCCAATAAGCAAGGGAAGGGGGTGCGAGGCCCGAAGGCGGCCCTGTCCCCCGGACCGAGGCCCGGCTGCCTGGCCGGAAGCTGCCGAAGGAAAAGACCTTAGTCTCGACGCGGCTGGCGCGTCAGGACCGGATCGATGGGGGTGATGACACGTGTGTTTTATCCTGGTTCAGGCTTCCACTGCGGGATAACAGCCCTACGTCCAGTCTTCATTCAATACCGAGTTTAAACGAGTACAAGGAGTCGAAGTACGGGCTTTGGGAAGCCCGGGCTTTGAGTACAGTAAGTGCTCAAGGCACTGTTTGTGTATATTCCTACGGTTACCTGGATGTGGAAAACTACCACCGAGAACTAGAGCTCCTACGAGAGTGCAAGTGCTCCTATTCTACGGTAGCTATTCTCCAAGTGAGTTGTGTGTATGCCGAAGTGAAGCGTTCTGCGTTGTTGTGGCCTGTACGCCCCTTTTATAGGCACCCTCTGGCCACTCTAGCTTGCCCTGGTCCGTTGAATTAGTCGTTGCCTTTTTGCCATGCCGGTAGCGTACCGGATTCACCGGGTAATCGAGTACAATCCTTTGATCACCGCGCCAGACCGCTACCGGTCAGCATGTGTCCTGTCCGCGGCGCGTGATGATTTGCCTTGGGTCCTGTTCCTTTGTACCTCAGAAGCCCGGAGGAAGCAAGAGGCCCGAGCTTCTGAGGTGGGGAAGCTCGCGCTCGAGCTTGCCAGGCTCGGGCGCGAGCTTGCTGGCCCCGAGCTTGCCTCCTGTGGGGCCGCGAGTAAGTAGGTGGGCCGAACCTTCATGGGCCACATACTTTCCCCAACAACTAGCCCCCGAGCCTCGAGCGGGACGGGGACGTGCCGCTTAGAGGTTTATCTGGTAACTGCCTTCGGGCGAAAAGCTTGGCAGGAATCCCAAATCGGCGCGGTTGCGCGCGCCGCTTCCTTCTCCTCGAGTTCCACGCCTCCCGGCGGACAGGCGACGGTTCGTCTCCCCTTGCCGGTTTATATCAGGTGGTTTCTCTTTCCGCCATCTCTTCTAACGTCCTCTTGTACTACTCGTATTCCTTGTGCTACTTGCGTCCCTTCGCCTTCTTCCTTCCTCCGCCTCTCTGCCATCTTTCTTCTCCGATCCTCCTCTTCCCGATGGCGCCCTTCACGCGGAGCCTCCTTACCGAGGACGACCTGAAGGGGTTGGAAGCCGCGGGCTTCGTCGAGGTCGGCGGGTGGAGGGCGGCCGGCAGAGAGGCGGTCCCTGCGCCCAAGAGCAAAGAGTTTGTTTGCTTCGAGCTCTTTGCGATTCATGGGCTCCGGGTTCTGGAGTCCGAATTCGTCGACTCCGTCCTGGCCCAGTGCGGGATCGAGTTGGTGAACCTCAATCCCAACTCGATCCTGTTCCTGACGATCTTCGCGCACCTCTGCGAAGCGTTCGTCGGGGTGGAGCCGACGGTCAGCCTCCTCCTCCACTTCTACGAGCTGACCACGACCGGCGGAAACAATGTGGCGGGGTGCGCCTACTTCAAGCTCCGCCGCGACATGAAGTCCTCGTAACCGGTGTTCAAAGTCAAGGAGAACGTCGGGGGGTGGGCGTCGCGGTGGTATAACACCGAGAAGCCCGACAACTGCCGATTATGGTTCGCCAACGCGAGCCCTAGGAAGGTGACGATGCCACAGCCTGTTGGAGAGCCGGCAGAGTAGCCCCGCGGCAAGATTCGGACTTGGCCAGCAGGGGCTCAACAGCCGACATCGTGGCGATTTCACCACCACCGGGTGAGCCCGCTGAGGAAGCGGGTTTGCCCTTTCTTCGAGATCCGCGGGTGGGATGATCTCTCCCGCGAAGGCACTTCCCGTAAGTCTTCGTTCTTGACCTTGCAGCCTTTTGTCCGAGCTTTTCTTCGAACTCGTTTGTAATGTTCCCGCCCTTTTTCCTTTGTAGCCTTGCCCCAAGACGATGTGGTCCGGGTCGTGGGGCTTCTCCTGCTCATGAATCTGCGAGCCATCGAGCTCAGGCGTCCGCAATGTCTGCCGAGGTATGTGCTTTTGCGAGCTTAGGTGTCCCCGGGCGGTTTTTCGTGGGTGCGGTGACACCTCGTGGCTTTGTTTTCGCGAGAAGCGGGAGTGGGCCGAACTGCCGCATCCGCGCGGTGGCGGCCTCGGGTACCTAACCCGACGGCCGGTGGCGGCGAGCTTAGCCCGGCCAGCGAAAAACAAGCCGCTCCCAAGCGATCGTCTGGGAAGAAGCCGGCCGGTCGCTTCCCAGACAAGGCCACCCTCGCATGGCGGCAGGCGCCCCGTGCTGGCAAATCCGTCCCTGACCCAGGTTGGGCTGGAGGTTCCCGGGCTCGGGATTCGGCCGGTGCGCGGGATATCCAGCCGACGCTGAAGAGGGGTCGGTTAGTGCTGGACAACGACGACTCGGACGATGAGATGACCGAGGCAGCCGTCGCAGCTGCACGTAAGTTGCTCGTGCTTGCCGGTTTCTCCCGTCTCCTTTCTTTGTTGGTTATGGCCCTTGGGCGATCAGACATCTTCGATTCTCCCTTGTTTTTCGATCGCTGTCCCCCTGCGGGAACTTATTCCGGTGCAGCCGGAGGCAGTGGCCCGGGAGAATGACCCTATCAAGGGCAACCCCGAGCCCCGGGGTTCGAGACCCTTCGTCTTCCCGCTGGTAGTGCACAAGGACGTGCGCCCTCAGGCCGCCCTCGTGAAGGTGGAGACCTATCACGGCACCGTGCGCCTGGCGCCGATCTGTGTCGAGGGACGGACTTCGACCGGGTGGCGCCCGATCGACATCCGCGTATTCGTGAGCTTTCGCCGGAGTAACATACTGTCCCTCCGCTGGCGCGGCGACACTCTTCTTCTTAGGCTGGGGCCGCCCGTCCGGTCATCCAGCCCGCGAAGCGCCGTTCCGGTGGGTGTGGGCGTGGCTCCGTTGACCGTCTCGGGGTGGATCTCAGCGACGCCAGCGTGGATTGAGCACCACCTCGGGCTCGTCGCATGGAGCCGGCGAGACGCCATCTGGCTCCGACCAGTTCCCGGCCAGACGCTCGAGGAATGGTTGGCGAATCGACTGGGGAGAGGGCCTCCGGTGGATGCTGCGGTGCAGACTGACTTTCCCCCGATCCGTGTCTTCACGCTGTTGATGCTGCCGAGTTCGTGGGGGAATCAGCGCAGCCGACAGGGGGAGCTCGCGAGGTCGCAGGAGAGACTGCCGAGCCGACGGGAGGCTTGGTCGTGCTGGTGGAAGGGGTGGCCGATCCAGCGGGAGACTCGGCCGAACCCGCAGGAGGAGAGGCCGAGCCTGCGGAAGGCGTGGCCGGGCCTATGGGAGAGATGGCCGAGCGTGCGGGAGGCTTGGCCGGGCCTGCAGGAGAGGTGGCCGAGCCTGTGGGAGGCTCGGACGACCCTGCAGGAGAGGTGGCCGAGGGGCCAAGTAGCTCGGGCAATAGCTCGGGCCGCCAGGTCGCGGTGCTCCCCGCGCCCAGGGGCATTTCGCAGGCTCGGTACGAGGTCGCGGCCGTGGCAGTCGCCAAGCGGGTAAGTGCCTCCGGGCTTGGTCTTTGTTGTCTTGTGTTTTCCCTGCTTTGGACCTTCCCTTCCTTAGCCTATCCTCTGGGTGCAGTTCTACCGCGAGCTTGTTGGCATGGCTTGCTCATTTGAGGCTAAGCACGATGCCGAACAAGAGGCCCTGCGGGCGGAAGGCGCGCGGTGGCAACGGGAAGCCAATGCGGCACGTGCCGAGCTTGAGGAAGCTCGCTCGAGCTCAGTCCAGGCAGTGGCTCTGGAGGCTCGAGCCGCGGCGGCTGAGGCAGCCTTAGCCGTGGCGCAGGAGGACGTCAAGGAGGTTTCATGCCGGTCGCTGGAGGCCCTTAAGGCCGAACGCGACCGCGCCCTTGAGCTTGAGGAACGCCTTCGGTGGGCGTGCAGCGTCAGCGAGGTTGCTCGCATTGCGATGGAGGCGCGACCTTCTCACCGCAGAGCTTTCCCAGATGAAGTCTGCTGCAATCGCGACGGAGGGCCTGCTGAAGACCCATCAGGATACCATGCGGGACTTGGAGGCTGCCAACGAAGCCTTACGGGTCAAAATGCAGACTGCCCGGGCCAGAGAGAAGGAGTTCCTCGATCTTCAGGGCCAACATGAGGAGTTGCTGGCCGAGCTTCGGAAACTCCGGTGCCAGCCTAAGCCGTAGGCCTTCTTTTTATTTCTCTTCCTTTTTGTTAGGCGGTAATCCGTCTTGCCCTTGTAAATACCTTTTATTAATGCAGTTGACTTGTTTTGACTTCTTTCCTTCGTCACTTCTTCCTGGAATGCCGATCGTCGTCTTAACTGTTTGCGCCATGTCCTAAGAGACATTCGCGTTGATCTTGAAACGATTCTGCGTCAGCGCTTCCCGCGCCATTACTCTGGGATCGCCCGGCTTCCCGAATCTCGCTATAAAAGAGACCAATCGACGGCCACTTCTTATTCGCACTTCTTTCTTCCGTACCTTGCCCTCTTGCTTCCATGGCTCGTGATCCAGAGTTGGTGGAGCTTTGGGAGGACTTCGACCTCGCCATGGCCGAGATCGCGGAGGAGGAGGCGCGCGCCCGTGACGTCGCCAGGGTTGAAGCGCTGGTTGAAGTAGATCTGTGGGCCAGCGGGGCCTTTGATCCGCTTCGTGGGCGCTGGTCGGCCCGTGCCCGCGACAGCTTCTTGCCGCCGCGGCTTTGGTCGAGGCTGCCCCGGCGCTTGCCGAGGTGGCCGACGTCATTGTCGGGTTTCTGGGGCCCTTCCGCTGGGACTAGGTGTAGCTGGCTTGTAAGCCATCCCAGAACCCTTTTAATAAAGTTGCTTGTGGTTATTGTTGCTTCTCTTTTTTTTCTGTTGTCTTTTCTGCATGCAAACGAACGCTAGTAGTCGTGTAGGTAAGAAAGGATTGAAAACGTAGTATAGTCCTACCGATCCTAGTCCCCGAGCCATGTCCGTGCTTCTAAGGAGAAGCCCGGGCGTGGCTTAGAGAAGATCGAAAGTCCTTGATTGGGTATCTGATCTTGGAGAATCAACTTTTTAAGAAAGCGACCCTTAAAAAATCGACCCCAGCCCCCGGGCCATGTCCGAGCTTCTGAGGAGAAGCCCGGGCGTGGCTTAGAGAAGATCGAATTTTTTTTTCGAAAATATCGACCCTAGCCCCCGAGCCATGTCCGAGCTTCTGAGGAGAAGCCCGGGCGTGGATAAGAAAAGATCAATTTTTGAAAAATCGACCCTAGTCCCCGAGCCATGTCCGAAGCCGAGGAGAAGCCGGGCGTGGCAAAAAGGTCAATTTTGAAAAATCGACCCTAGTCCCGAGCCATGTCAGAAGCTTACGAGGAGAAGCCCCAAGTGGCTTAAAAAGATCAATTTTTGAAAAATGGACCCTAGTCCCCGAGCCATGTCCAAGCTTCTGAGGAGAAGCCCGGGCATGGCTTATAGAGATCAATTTTTGAAAAATCGACCCTAGTCCCTGAGCCATGTCCGAGCTTCTGAGGAGAAGCCCAGGAATGGCTTAGAGACCGTACGCTTTTGAACGAAGTTTGTGGCCCTAGCTCCATCCCTTAGCAAGAGGCAGAGTGTTGGACCCTAGAGGTATCCCGGGCCTGTGGCAGGTTTATGCGGGCTTATGGTATAGGGCCGGAAAGCGTGTGTCCTCACGGGATCTTGCGAGGTGCGATGGATATCGGCTTACCCGTGTGCAAGGGAATCCCGGGGGTTGGCTTCTGCGTAGCCACTATCCTTCTAATGTGTACTGGAACGGCCCGGGCTATCTCCCAAGCCCGATCATAAGTTTGGGTCACTGGGGTTAGTTTTTGGGGGCTCTCTAGGGAATGGTAGGATGGTCAAAAGGGAGATAAAGAGGGGGGGGGGGGAAATAGAGACTTACGACCTTTTCTCAGGCGTAGAAACTCCGAAGTTGAGCGATGTTCCAGAAGCTATTGAGGACTCTATCATCCGGCATAGCCAGTCTTACAGCTCCCGGGCGTGCGGCTGATACGACCGTGTACGGACCCTCCCATCTTGGGGTGAGCTTGTTGGCGTGAGCCAGGTTCTGAACTCGTCTTAGAACCAGGTCGCTCACTTGCAGAGTCCGGGTCTGTACCGTTTTAGCTGCATGCTGCCGCAGGGATTGCTGGTATGCTACCACTCACAGTAGTGCTTACTCGCGGTAGGACTCAGATAGGTCGAGGTCTAACAACTGCTCCTCGTCGTTGTCGATCTGCCCTGTAAAATCAACACGAGCTGAACCAAGTCTTAGCTCGGTGGGCAGGACCGCCTCCGAGCCGTATACAAGCCTAAACGGGGTTTCGCCAGTAGCCCGATCAGAGGTTGTTCGGGCTGCCCAAAGCACGGAGGGTAGTTCTTCTACCCAATTGTGTCGTTGCTCGGAAAGAGCGTCGTACACTCGGCGCTTAATGCCCTGCATGATCTGCACCATTACTCTGTGGGTGAGCTACCGAAGCTAGGGCGACCTTCATGCCGAGCTCTTCGCAGTAGTCCTGGAATAGCTCGCTTGTGAACTGTGTCCCATTGTCGTGATCGGCTTACTTGGGGCCTTGAACCTGGTCACGATATTGTTCCTAAGGAACCTCTTGGCCGTCTGGGTGGATATGCTCGACACTGGTTCGGCTTCGATCCACTTAGTGAAAGTGTCGATGGCGACAAACAGGTGTGTGCAACCCTTTAGGCCTCTGGAGAACGGACCAAGTATGTCCATCCCCCATGTTGAGAATGGTCAGGTTAGCGGGATAGTCTACAGCTCATAAGCGGGCTGGTGGGATACCCGGGCATGATATTGGTAGGCTGGGCAGCGTTTTACTAGCTCTCTTGCGTCGGTCAACGCGGTGGGCCAGTAGTACCCCATGCGAAAGGCTTTTCCCACTAGGGTTCTGAAAGAGGCATGGGCCCCGCAGGTTCCGTCGTGGATGTCTTGGAGGAGAAATTTGCCTTCTTCCCGGGTCACGCACTTGCAAAGTACGCCGTTAGAACCCCTTGGTACAACAAGCCTGATGTCGGTAAGGTCGGGCTTGTCTTTGGAGCCGAGATTTCTCGGTGTGTCTGTGGCGATGTCCCATCGTCAAGAACTGGGCGAATGGCGTCATCCAGTGTCATGTTGCTCTAGGAACTAAACGCAGTACCGATCGCTTGGGTCGAGCAACCGTCTTCTCGGGGCCTCTTCTCCGGAGGAATAGAGGGCTTTAGTAGGTCTTTGCGACGAGCACCCACCGGTTTGTTTCTTGTGAGGAGCCAAGCTTTGCGAGCTTATCGGCGGGCTATTAGCTTGATCTGGGGAACGCAAAGACACTTCGAAGTTCGTGAAGTGCTTCTCCAGCCTTCTCACTTCTGCCATGTATCGCGCCATTGAGTCGTCGTAACACTGAAACTCCTTGTTTACTTGGCAGACGACCAACTTCGAATCCCCTTTCGCTGCTAGTTGTTTTATGCCGAGCGCAGTGCATGCTCATAGGCCGGCTAGGAGGCCTTCGTACTCTGCAGCATTGTTCGTTGCGGGAAAATAGAGCTGTACTATATGCTGAATTTGTTCTCCTTGGGAGGAGATGAGAACAAACCCGCAGCCTGATCGCTCGAACTGACGCGACCCATCGAAAAACATGGTGCAGTGCGCTTCTTGGCTTGTGAGCTCGGGCGAGCCTTCCGAAGGTCGGCGGGCAGTCCACTCACCAAGAAGTCGGTCCTGATTGGGATTTGATCGCTGTTGAGTACGAACTTGATGTCAAATTCACCAAGCTCGATTGCCACTTCGCGACCCTCCGTTCGCGTCTGGGTTCGAATGATGTCCTTTAACGGGAAACTCGTTGGGTCCATAATTGGATGGGCTTGGAAATAGTAACGCAACTTTCGCCAGGCCATAAGCAAGGCGTACAAGAGCTTTTGAACCTCAGAGCACCGCTTCTTAGGCCCGTGAAGTACCTCTCTTACATAGTAGACGGGTTGTTGCTTGCCTTCGCGTTATTTGCTAGTCAAAGACTTACGATCTCACGGGCAACCGCCAAATAGAGGAGTAGAGCTTCCCGAGCTTTGGCGTGGCTAAGGCGGGAGGCGTGGGCGAGTAACGCTTTAGCTCACAAAAGGCGACCTCGGCTTCTTCCGTCCATTGAAACCATCGTGCTTACGCAGATCTTACAAAAAGGTGCCTTTGCGCTCGCCGAGACGAGATATGAATTGCCGAGAGCGCCATCCGCCGGTGAGGGCTTGCACCTCCTTAGTGCGGGTTGGCGACCTCATATTCTCGATAGCCGATTTTCTCGGGGTTTGCCCGATGCTCGCTTCCTATCACATAGCCAAGCAACATCGGGCCAGGACACCAAAGACATATTTTTGAGATTGACAACTTGATGCTTTCTAAGATTAGCAAAAGTTTCACGAAGTTCGGTCACATGGTCGTGGGACTTTGCTTTTACAACAACGTCGTCTACATAGACCTCTCGTTGCGCCCTATCGATCATTAGTCGCCGGGCGTGGCTCCGCGTTCTTGAACCGAAGGACATGGTCGTGTAACAGAAGGTACCAAAAGGTGTTCTGAAAGCGCTTCTCTTCGACTTCCCTTGCCAGCGCGATCTGGTGATAGCCGGAGTAGGCGTCCAGGAAGCTCATGAGTGCCGAGTCCGCCGTTGAGTCGACCAATTGGTCTATGCGCGGCAGGGGGAAATTGTCCTTGGGGCAGGCGGCATTGAGATCGCGATGGTCGACGCACATTCGCCACTTCCCGCCCTTCTTCTTGACGACGACCGGATTAGCTAGCCAGTCGGAATGCTCGACTTCTGGATGATGTCGGCCTTCCATTTTGGGAAGCGCCGTAGGGCCTGTCTGACCGGCTTTTTGTCAGGCTGAACAGCTAGCCTGTGCTCAATGACCTCCCTTGGGACCCCGGGCATGTCGGACGGTTACCACGCGAACACGTCTGCGTTAGCCCGGAGGAAGGTGGTGAGCTCGAGTTTCTATTTGGAGTCGAGGTTGACCCCTACGTGGACGACCTTGGCTGGGTCGTCCTCAGAGAGGGGGACTGCCTTGGTGGGCTCCTGCGGTGCAGGCCACTGAGGGTGGACGGCGGCGGCGCTCGACCTTGGCCGCCCGCCGAAGGCTGTCGACCATGGCCAAGGCGCTCTCGTCGCAGGCCATTGCGGCCTTGTGGCTGCCCTTGATCGTGGTGACCCCGTGTGGGCCGGCATCTTCAGGCAGTGGTAGCCGTGGTGGGTAGCCGCCATGAACTTGGACAGCGCGGGGCGTCCAAGGATGGCGTTATATGGGAGCTCGGAGTCCACCACCTCGAAGGTGACGTACTTCGTCCGGAAATTTTGGGGGCTCCCAAATGTCACGGGCAGCACGATTTGCCCGATCGGCTATAGGGACGACCCAGGGACAATGCCGTGGAAGGGGACGGCTATGTCCTTGATCTTGGACCGCGGGACCTGCATCTGCTCAAGAACTTGAGCAGTGACAATGTTCAGGGAGCTCCCGCCATCTACCAGCACGCGATCGACTCGCGTGTTGCTGATGGTGGGACAGAGTACTAGCGGCAAGCGCTGGGCCCTGGTCATTCCGGGGGGACAATCATCCCTGGAGAAAGTGATCGACTGGTGGGACCACCGCAGGGGTGCGTCCCCGGGCTTACCCTTCTCGAGGTGGTAAACCTCCTACTCAGCGGCCTTAAGCTCGCGTCATGGCTCAGAGGCGAAACTCGCCAAGATCCGCGGCGGCGTGTCGCGAGCCTCTGGAAAGGCGTCGCCATGGGCCCGACTGGCGCCCGGTCGTTCGGCACCCCATGATCGGGGAGCTCGGGCATGGGGCCGCTTCCGGCGTACAAGTCCTCCAACCGCGCGGGCCACGTCCTGTAGTTACGCAGGTCATGGCCGTACTGCCGATGAAGAAGGCAGTTGCGGTTGTTCGGAGGGTTAGCCCTCTGGGCCGGTCGTGGCCTAGGCTGGGGACCTCGCCCCTGCCCCTGGCCTGCGTCCCGGCCGTTCCCGCCACTCACCGGGCGGGCTGGCCGTGGAGGCGGCCGCTCAGGAGGAGCAGGCCTCTCGGGATCTACCGCTGCGACGTAGGCGGGGGCGGCGGGCTCCTTCTTCTTCTTCTTCTTCTTCTCGGTGTCACCCTTCTTGGCATCGGTGCCAGTCCGGGCCGCCGCCTTCTCCTCCGTCCTGCCTCTCTTGCGCTCCACCACCTCGGAGGCATTGATGTATCCTTCCGCGGCACAAAATAAATCGGTTGTGGTGTGGACTGGATGGAGCTCAAGGTCCTCGCTGAAATGGGTATTCCGCACTCCCTCCTTGAAGGCCTCAACGATGGCCTCATCGGAGATCGACGGAATGGTGTTGCGCACGTGGACGAACCAGCGAGCGTAGTCTGCGGGCCCTCTCCGCCCTTTGGACCACAAGCTTGAGGTCTGAAAGCCGCCAGAAGCGACCACGAAGTTTGTTGGGCGCCTCCTGCGGTTGTTCCTAGTCGCATATCGAACCTCGGCTGGTTGAACAGCCGGGTTGGGCCATTCCCTCAAGGCGGTAGGGAAGTAGTTGACCATTACAGCCTCGTTACCGCCTGCAGCCAGGATGGCGGTAGTATAAACAGCGAGATATTCGTCGGGGTTCTTACTCCCGTCGAACTTCTCAATGCTCCCGGGCTTAAACTTGCGAGGCCAGGGGCCTCGCGCAAAGCTCGGGAGAAGGCCGGGCATCCGGGGGCAGCCCCGTTGTTTCCAACGGGAGGCCTCCCGCTTTGAAGCGGCCGAGGCGGAAAACTCACGGGGTCTTGTTGAGGCGCGTCTGCTTTGTGGACGTGGATGCCTGCCGGCGCGACCGAACGCTCTGGCTGCGCCGTCTCGAGGAGCCACTGGTGTGTGACTGGGCCTGGAGGTGCTCGCCGAGATCCCCAGCGAGCTCCTCTAGGCCGTCAGCAACCGTGGCGCCTAGATCGGCAATGGTGAACCCTCGTGGGTCCTTCTCCAGGTCAAGCATGACCTGGGCAATCGCCTTAACCCTTTACTGGCTACGTAGCACTGGGTTGGTGACGGTAGTGGTGGGCGAATGTGCACGTGTAGCGCGCGCGGCGGGCGTCGGGCCAGCAGGCGTGCAACGGATGTCCGCCAGGGTTTGCCCAACCGACCCAACAAAGAGGCTTCGAGCGGCCTCACGCCGCTGGTGCTCTCCACTTGGGTCAGCACGTGGCTGATGCGGGGTCGCCCCGCCTGACGCCGCAAAGACATGACGTGAGGCATGCTCCCGCGAAGGAGACATGTCGGTGTCACCCACGGAGGCGGTGCCATCGGCACCCTCAACTGCCATGGGCTCACGCCGTGTCATTGCCGGCCTCGATGGTAGGCGCCCGGTCTTGTAGCAGGCTCGTCCTCCTCTTGGACGTGGCCGCAAATCGCGATCCGTCCGGATCTGGCTGCTGGTGGCGGTGCCTCCGATCCCTCCATGAGGGTTTTTGGCGTGGTCGGCGAAGTCTTGAGCAAAGCTCGGGAGCTAACAGCTACTCCCGAGGCGGGCGTTGCCTCCACCTTCATCTCGTCGGACTGAGCTCCGGCAAGGACACCAGCCTGCCACTCCTCATACGACTCGTCGACGTCGTCGAGATCGTCGCGATCGTTGTAGTTGAGATCCACGGTATCAATATCGTCGTAAGACAACAAGGCCATCCTCAACTCGATCGAGGGGAGAAGACCGCAATCAGGCCCCACGGTGGGCGCCAGCTGTCGGCGACTGGGAGGCGAGCCTCAGCAGCACCAACAAGCGAGGGAAGGGGGTGCGAGGCCCGAAGGCGGCCCTGTCCCCCGGATCGAGGCCCGGCCGCTTGCCGGACGCTGCCGAAGGAAAAGACCTTAGTCCCGACGGTGGCGCGATCGAGGACGGATCGATGGGGTGATGACACGAGTGTTTTATCTGGTTCAGCCTCCACCGGGATAATGACCCTCGTCGATCTTCGTTTAATGCCGAGCTTAAACGAGTACAAGGAGTCGAAGTCCGGGCTTTGGGAAGCCCGGGCTTTGAGTACAGTAAGTGCTCAAGGCACTGTGTGTGTATGTTCCTACAGTTACCTGGATGCGGAGAACTACCGCCGGGAACTAGAGCTCTTACGAGAGTGCAAGTGCTCCTATTCTACAGTAGCTATTCTCCAAGTGAGTTGTGTGTATGCCGAAGTGAAGCGGTCTGCATTGTTGTGGCCTGTACGTCCCTTTTATAAGCGCCCTCTGGCCACTGTAGTTTGCCCTGGTCCGTTGAATTAATCGTTGCCTTTTTGCCATGCCGGTATCGTACCGAATCCACCGGGTAATCGAGTACAATCCTCCGATCACCGCGCCGGACCGCTACCGGTCGACGTGTCCTGCCCATGCGGGCGGTTGTGAGACCGCCGCCTACCCGCGAAGCTGCCGCCAAGCGCTCCTCGATGCAGTCGCACATTTAATTCTCGGCGACTCACAGGGACCCGGCGTATCCTGTCATGGCGTGATGATTTGCCTTTGGTCCTGTTCCTTTGTACCTCAGAAGCCCGGAGGAAGCAAGAGGCCCGAGCTTCCGAGGCGGGGAAGCTCGGGCTCGAGCTTGCCAAGCTCGGGCGCGAGCTTGCTGGCCCCGAGCTTGCCTCCTGTGGGGCCGCGGGTAAGTAAGTGGGCCGAACCTTTATGGGCCACATACTTTCCCCAACAATATATATATAGAGGATGGCTAGTGTACTCTCGAGACTACGGATTCCTCCGTACTCTCAACAGGTTTACGAAATCCGAGATTTTTAACGACCGATCCGAACCGTTGATCTTGTTCATCTCATTGAAATGTAGCTACCGAGCAAGTTTCGTATTGTTTTAAATTTGTTTACTATTTGTTTCGTATTTGCTAAAATCAGGTTTTTTGGACGCTCCACGACTAATTAGAAGGCTGATTTTTAAAAATACGAAACAAATAGTAAACAAATTCAAAAAAATACCAAAGTTGGTCGGTAGTTACATTTCAATGAGATGAACAAGATCAACCGTTCGGATCGGTTGTTAAAAATCTCGATTTTAGAATCCGCCGAGAGTACGGAGGAACTGCATTTCGAGAGTACACTAGCCATCCTCTATATATATATATATATATATATATATGGACCCATAAGATTTGTCCTCACATTTTTTTTGAGCCTTTATTCGCGAATACATTTATAGAAAATTGTTGGGAAACCATACAAATTAAATAAAAATACCACGACATTCATAAAAAAAAAAGAAAAATTGACATATAGACTTCAAATTATTTTACTGGGTATTTAGTGGGTATTTAGAGTAGGCGGTGCACACCCGCTGCTTTGTTTTATTTTATTTTGGTGGAATCAATCCCGGTTGGTGTCTTCAACCAGGACTATTTGGGACATCAATCCCGGTTAGTGTTTCCAACCGGGACTATGTGAGCAATCCGGCCGTTGGTCTTTTGGAATAAATAATATAAATCTTTTGCCAAATGTTATGCATCTTTAGTGGATAAAAGTTACATCAACATGTTGGCCTTTTAAATTGCTTTGAATACAATGTGATATTATAGAAATCGCCAATATATAATAAGAGAAATTAATGGTCAACGTTTGTCTTGGAAGACTTTTTTCAAGTCAAAATATACCCTATATTCTGGAATGGAGGGAGTATTTAGAAAGGGGGCAATTTCCAGAGGCGGTTGCCTGTGAAAATTGTTTTGGGGGAATCAATCCCAGTTGGTGAATCCAACCAGGACTGACTATGTGAGGACTCCAGCACTGGGGAGACCCCATCAATCCCGGTTGGTGTGTCCAACTGGGTCTGAGAACCACCATCAATCTCGGTTGGTTTAGCAAACCGGGACTATATACCCCATCAATCCCGGTTGGTGTCTCCAACCGGGATTAAAGGTCCTATTTATAAACATTTTGCCCGGAGATTTGGAGACAACTCTCAAATCCTCTCTCGCGCGCGCTCCGAACCCTAAATCGACGCCGCCACCATCGTCGCCTCCATGCCGCTTGTCTCTAACGCCGCCGTCCGCCTCCAAGCCGCTCGTCTCCAACGCTGCCTCCACGCCGCGGCCTCCAAGCCGCTCGTCTCCAATGCCGCCTCCACGCCGCTCCTCTACAACGCCAATCGTCTCCAACGCCGCCTCCACGCCGCCGCCTCCAGGCCGCTCCTCTCCAACGCCGGTCGTCTCCAATGCCACCTCCACACCGGTCCTCTCCAACGTCGTCTCCAACGCCGGTCCTCTCCAACGCCGGTCTCTTGTTCCCTACACGCCGCCGCCTCCACGCTGGTAAGCCCAATATTACTGGAAAAGACTTATTTTGCTGTTAGAATGTTAATATGCAAGCTTATAAGCAATGTTAATTTTCGTGGTCTGTTGCCAAGGATAAGTGTACAGAAAGAATTGCAAGAAGCAGTTGATAATGTTTACGATTGTTATGTTTCGTGCTCGCCAATGATATGTTTCATCACATTTCTGTGAATTTCTGTGTACACCTCTTAAGTGAATTTCATCACATTTTGAGATAAGTGTACAGAAAGAATGTTGGATTCTTGTTTAGTTAGGTATTTTAGGTGGTGATAATTTTGAGAAAGGAGTGAAAGAAAATGACTTATACATGTAGATGATTGAAAAGAAAAAATAGAGGTATATGAGAAAACACCTCATTAAAATAGCATGCATGCCTTATATTTATACGCAAGATAATTATGTTATGATAGCAGTATTATTTTTTGTTAAATTTCAGTGCCTTTTTCTGTTACGATGGCGAGTGGAGGGTATCATGACGACGACATAATAAGTGACATAATTGCACAAGGTTATTTTCCGGTAGACGATCTCAGGGATCAACCTGGGGCAGCCGATGAGGGCTCCCAAGCCGCCAATGCTGCTGAGGACATCGAGGCCGCCACGACCGAGGACAATGAGACCAGTTAATCTCCCAGACAATCACGTCAACGAGGTGACAACAAGAAGTCGAGAGCAAGACACATAATCACTGAAGTCGGCAAGGATGGCGAGCCTATGAAGCCAGACAAGGCGATTGGGCCGTTTAGATCAACATTTGGCGTGATCGTCAGGGACCACATGCCCATTAGCATTGTGAAATGGGATGACGTACCTGCAGACCTGAAGAACATGCTATGGACGGATATGAAGGAGACATTCACCTTCCCCGAAGGGACCGAACAGAAGGTGAAGAGTTACACATTGAAGAGGATGGCACTGGCATTTCAGACTTTCAAAAAGAAGCTAAACAATGCGTATGTTCAGAAGAATCTAACCCCCGACTTCAATAAGTTCCCAAAGCTTCAAGATCACTGGGATGAATTCATGAGGTACAAGAATTCAGAACAAGGTCAGAGTTTAAATGAAAAGAACAAGCAGAATGCAGCAAAGAAGCAATACCACCACCGTCTCAGCCCTGGTGGTTACCGCAAGGCGATACCTAAATGGGACAAGAGGGAACTTGACTTGCTGGTGAAGGGTGTTGAACCCATAACAATGAGATGGTCAAATAGATCGAGAAATTGGTTCTTTGGTCATGACGGCGGCCTTGATGACGACGGTAGGGCGGTGTTTGGTGACAAGATCAGAGAAGTCGCCAGAAGGCTTGAAGAGGCTAACGATGAGTCGGCCCAGGGCACGTTCGTGCCAGATAGAGAGAATGATGAGCTAACAAGGGCCCTACAGAACCCTGAGCACCCTGGACGTACACGAGGCATTGGTGTCGTCCTGTGGATGGTGGGTTTCGCTCAGGATGCCGCTACTTACAGGAGTCGGGCGAAAGGCAAGGCCCAACAGGCACAACAGCTTCATGACCTACAAGATGTCCTGGGAGCAACACAGGCGAGCATACAAGAAATGGTCCGAAGAGAGGTGCAGCTAGCCTTGAGCCAATAGCGGGAGGAGGGCCTTCCACAACTTCCCAGTAATCCTAACGTCATCAGCCCCTCCACGCGACGGAGCAGCTGCGCTTCCGGTGGGCTGCCCGAAGAGGACTTGGGACGCTATCCCGTGGATGATATCATCTCATAACCCCTTGTGAGCTGCGTCAAGCTCGGAACTTGTCCTTGAAGGCGGTTTGTAGGCATGGCTTACCGGTGGAGTCGGGACAGCTTATCCATGGCCAACCGATAGCGTCGGACTCGCCAAGGTCTCGGTGGGCGAGGTATGCCTAGGGTGCGGGACCTTGACCTTGAGTTCGTAGGAGGTGGCGGAGTCTGAAGCTAGGAGATCAAAGGCACAGTTTCATCGTGTGGCGCAAGCGGTTTATAATTTTGCGACATAACGTGGACATGTCCTCTCCACGGTCTCCAGCGTCAATTCCACAACCTCTTGCACCGTCTGCTGAACGAAGCCACACTCCTCAACGAAGCCCGTCTCCTCAACGAAGCCTTGAAAGTGGAACTCCAACTCCAACATCATTTCCTGAGTAGGTGCGGGCCAGGTCAAGCAACTCGGCTGGGAGGCCAGCACTTCTCAAGAAGGCAGGGTCCACCAAATCCAAAAAGAAATCTCCTCCGAAGCTGGCGTACCAAATGACCGATGAGGAGAACAAGAGGGTAGTAAGAGCCGAGGTCACCGCACATTTCGCTAAGAAAGCATCTCCACCGAGGGTCCAGCCTGGTACGGATGAATGGCACAGAGGCAAGAAGTGTCTGAAAACATTGAAAGATAGCATACAGAAACCAGAAAGGCCGGCTGTATCAGACTACGAGCGCATCTTGCGTAAGGAATTTGATAAGGAGATGCCACAGAGCCTTGATCTTAAGAGGTCGCGCAGGAGATGAAGAATTTCTACAATGAAACTGGACTTGATCCAGATCAGGTATTGGGCCACAAGGACATCCCAATAGCAGAACTAGCATGGAGATTTGTGCTGGGTGCATCATTGGTCAGGCGTGAGGAGATTCCTTAGCTAACAACAAAAATGCGGCAACTCCACCAATGGTACTTGCACGCGGCCAAACATGGACTAGAAATGTTCGCAGTTTGGATCAAGCAACAACACTTCTTCCGCGGGGACTCTGAGTTCTTCGTCCAATGGGAGCCTCTGTACGAGCTATACCAGGCAAGGGCCCTCGACGTGAGCATGTTGCGTTGCTGGACTTTGTAAGTGTCTCGTCTCTAAATTCCAGCGTGAGCCCCCTTACAGTACTATACTAACTTGCAAGCCTAACTAATTTCTTCTTGTGTAGAATGGAGATGCAAAGATGCCAAAGGGAGCACATTTACAGCATTGGCTTCCTTGACCCAGTAGTTATCAACGAGCGAACAGTTAGGGACCACCCAAAAGATACAGAGGAGAACATATACAATGCGCTAATGGGCCAAAGATTCAAGTCACAGATACTTCTAGCCTATGACTTCGAGTATGTGTTTTTTTACCACCTCGTTCTAATCCTTTTTCTTAACAGGATGGTACAACAAATGCTAACATATATATGTGCAGCTTTCACTGAGCCCTTCTTATTATTGAGCTAGATAGAAGCCAAATCATGGTTATGGACTCTCTGTGGAAACCCCCTGAAAAGTACAAAGACTTCATTGCCATGCTCAACCGGTACATTCTTGTTCCTTTCATTATTGTGCTAGTTCAGTTCTTTCCATTCGAAACAAACTCTAATAATATATAAATCATATTCACATGTGTAGTGCCTTCGCAAGTTTCCATGAAAAAAAGTTGGGGAATTCAAGAAGAATTTTGAATTGCACCTCGCTAAATATGTATGTATATCTTAATACTAGCTTTTTAGTTAACTTAATTTTTCATGCATCCATTTCACGCTTCCAACATTTTTACCACAGGTCATGCATCAGCTGCCGGGAAAAAATTTATGCGGCTTCTATGTATGCGAGATGATACACAACTTTGTCGGAGGCACTGCTGACTACACGAGAAAAGGTGAACAGTTTGGGGTAAGTATATGTAATTAGTACCTAGCTATTTTCGGACATCGATCTTCTATAAATTCAAGGATTAATTAGTTAATTTTCCTAATAAAAATAGGTTACCCTAAAATTGGCGAAAAAAGGTTTGGACAAAGGCCCGGAACTCTCGCCGGTGCGTGTCAAAGCAAGCAACTCGCCGGCTTCATTTTTAATGAGGTCGTAAGTTCTACGGGCAAGCATTACCACCATATTTTTAATCATGTTGCGGAGTCAAAGCCCGCCAAAGAGACCAGTCAACCGTCGGGGTCGACATCTACGGCTACCAAGAGCAATGCACGTAAAAGTTCCCGATAAACAAAAATATGTGTAATTGTGTATATATGTGATACTTATATATAGGCTAGCTAGCTAGCTATTGTAATATATTTTTATTAGTTGTAATTAAAATTTTAATGAATGTCCTTTGATTTAATTATCAGCTAATTGTGCATGATTAATTATATGGGTTTTAATTAATTGTGATTTAACACATGCATGCGTAAATAAAATAAATATAATAGTTAGGGGCCACAGATAATAAAATAAATATAATAGCTTGGGGCGTGGCAGTTGCGTGATATCATGATCACAGTCCCGGTTGGAGACATCAACCGGGACATTAAAGTCCCTTAATGTCCCGGTTGGAGACAGGAACCGGGACTTATTAAAATCCCGGTTGGAGACACCAACCAAGACATTAAAGTCCCGATTAGAGACACCAATCGGGACTGATAAGCTCCCCCTGCCAACACATATGGACCTTAGTCTCGGCTCGTTGGAACCGGGACTGATGCCCAGGAGGCATCAGTCCCGCATTGGCTGTCCCAGTTCAGGAAATGCTTTGATGTTTGGTAACCAATTTTTTGTAGGTCTTACTATTTATTCTCAAAGCTTTCAAAACTAATTTTTCTATATTTTTTTGATCACTCAGCTGTCCTTATCGAGGAGCAACAAATTTCTAACTTATAAGCAAACGCAAACGCTGAAAAGAACACTCTATAATGCTAGCGGACATGAGAGCCGGCCATAACATGCAGAGGTAGTATGCAGAAATATCCACCGATTTCTTAACAGCCAAAATGTTCGGAAACCATCCAGAGAGGCCGTCGATACAGGTTGGAAAAACCATGAAGATTTGGCTGTCGAGCCCCCAGCCGTGGTCGAGAGAAGCGACTCTGAACTGTTTGGCCACTGAGAGAGGCTACTCTTGACGACTCACACGTTGTCGAGATAGAGTGCAGCGCCGGCCGTCTGCACCATTAACCGCTCCTCGTGGAATTTCTTGATAGCCTATGACAGCTCGACGGCCCTTGAAAGAAATCTCATGAGTAAGAAAATGGATGTTCTTACAACAACAAAAGATTGGGTTAATACCCCCACCGATCCTCACCGATTGTGAACATCACGTGGGACCTCCCCTCATATGCTTAAGTATCACTTCAAGGTCCAAGGGAACAAACTCTAAAGTGCTATCGAGCCTATGCTCCTGACTATATGCTGCACACTTTGGAGTGCTACCGGCCCTATGCTCACTACCACGGAACAGTGCTACACAAGCGGTTCAGAACGCTTTCTGGCGGTTATCGAATCACATGCATAATCGAGAGTGATACCGGAGGGTATCACTCATGATTCTCAACCACTTGTGGTGCAGCACCCCAAGCCGTTTGGAAGGCGCCAGGAAGCGCAGTGGAGCAGCCACGTGGGGGCAAATCACAAGCGGTTGGTGTTACCAACCGCTTGTAGAGAGGCCTTCTATTGTGGCTGGGGAGACACCACGTGTGCTCTCTCCACAAGCGGTTGTTGTTACAAACCGCTTGTGGAGAGGCCGACAGCTACATATGGCCTTTTGAGCTAGACTTTCAAATATGAATTTTGACAATAAAAATAAATACAACTACAAATTTATTTCTGCATAATTAAATATATATTATAATTGAGAAAACCAGTAGTTTATTTGCACAAATAGTATGAGCTTATAATTTAATTACAAATTAAATGCATATATATATATATGTTTTACAATACATAAAATGATGATCAGCACAAGCAACGTTTTACAACTTTTGAAGAGTATGAATGTGGTGATCTTGAGATCATTTCCTGCGTGCATCGCTCTTTGCGGCCATCGACGAATATTCCATAAGTTCACCTGTCCTTATTGAAGGGCCATCTCTCCATGCCTTTGCATAGAACTCGCCTCTAAGGGTTATAATCTCATCGACAATGAAGCCAATAAGTTGTTCTTGGATTGCTTCAACCCGATGCGATGGGATCACGCCCGTCTCATCGATGCTGTCTACGAAAAGAAATAAAAGAATAAATCTTTGAACACGTCAAGTATAAGTGTATTACGAAATTTGTTTTTAACACACACGCACCTCGTTGTCCAATTGTCGCATATCGCCGTGGGTAAGACTTTGCATGTAGAGGCATACATAATAGCCATATAAGTTGTTTCCGGCCGTTTGCTGTAGAACCTAGAGTGATATTTGAAAAGAATGCAATTAATTAATTGGTTTGAGAAGATAAATTTTTACGCCATATATATTATTTAATTGATATTTTGTAGTACGTACTCGAGTGCTGGATTGCACTATGAATTGATTCCTAGAACTTTTTCCTTTATGCTTCATTCGGAACGTGGTGAATGCCCTGTCATGCGTTATTATATGAATAGTAATTATGAGTATTCGAAGTATTTATATATATATGTAGCTTGGCATCTCAATGTTACCTGTTTAGAATATCAATGATAAACTGAAAATCTTGTTGTGGTTTTCTTCTTGAGTCTTGCACAATGATGATCGCACTATCGACATTGATAATAAGTAGGATCCAGTGAAACCTATTCATATATAAGTATTGCAACATATATGTAATTAGTCATATTATGAATGTCTTGAAAAAGGATAAACGAGAGGTTGTGTGATGACATGTATATATACGTACTGGAAGTTGAAGGGCAGAAGTATGTGCGGTTTGTAGTACTGGTCGAAAAGAGCCTCCAGCATGTATTCTTCAACTTCTTTTGGCTTGCGTTTACAGTTAGGCTCGTTGACAATTGATGGGTCAATGAAGCCGATGTCGAAGATAGCCTCTCTTCTACATCGTTGTATCTCCATTCTACATACAAAGAGGATGAGTTATTAGATTTTGCAGCCTGAACTACGGCGAAATGAACACATATATATGGTAAACTCAATCATTAGCTGCAAATACTTACATACCCCAGCAGCTCATTAGAGACCATTGTTCCCCTAGGCAGCGCCTAGACCCGCCTAGGAGGCGCGCTAGGCAGAGGCGTCCCGCCCCGCCTAGGGCCTAGGCAGTGACCTAGGCGGCTAGCCCGTCTATGTAGTTCGAGACAGTAATTAGACGGTTCAAGACGCGGCCTACGAGGTGTCTAGATGATGATTATATGGTTTTAAATGGTGATTATTGATTGTGGCTTGATTATGTAGAAGATTTTATTTGAAAAAAATATAATTTGTTCTCTAATATCTTAAATACGACATATAGTGCGCAAATCGGTTTAGCCGCCTAGGCGGCGCCTAGCGCCTCGCCTAGGCTGCCTAGGCGCTAGGCGGCCCCTCGTCGCCCGCCTAGCGCCTAGCGCCTCGGATAACCATGTTAGAGACACGTTGACGGCGTCTCGATGGTAAAACTGGTAGAAATCTTCGTTTTTTATACGGGCGGGGAACATTGTTCTTCCTTGAGCGGACTGTTCCATGTACCATTCATGAAATTGTCGCATCTTAGTTGGCAGATCCCTTATCTTTTCCGGTGCAACCAACTCTTGGCCCGGCTTATATGGCCACCTGACCTCTGTCGTTGGAAGCTCATCTGTTAGTCCCATAGCTGTAGCGTAAGACAGCCCCGACTCTCTCAAGAATTCCTCTAGCTGGTAATCTTGGGCTGTCTTCTTAGGTGTCGCCGCCGCCTTAGCCCGTTTCCCTTTCACTGCAGCCTTCGCTATTCTGCGTTCGTAGTTAGTCGAGACAGGAAGAGGCGCTGCACGGCATGTCGCAAAGTGGGCTGTAGCTTTCGGATCAGTATGCGCCTTGGGAGGTGGCACCTTTGGTGCGAAGTGTGTCTCAATTTCCTTTTGAACTATTGGTCGTTTCTCCTCAGCCGTCATGTCGTATGCCCTTTTCGGAGGTTCCTTTGACGACTGTTTTGATCGGCTAGACTGGGCCTTCTTGGGAGGGGGTAACGTCGTAGTACTGGTCCTTCGTACTTGGAGTTTCTTCCTTAGAGGAGATTGTGGAGCCGGGCTTCGTGGAGCAGGAGGTGGAGGCGGAGTGCTCTGTATTGGAGACGAGGCATGTCGTTGAGGTGATGTAGGAGGAGGCGTGTATTGTCGTTGTGGTTGAGGTATGGTCCCTTCGGTCAGCTCCAATTGTTGGATTTCTATTGGTGGAGAGGTCACCTCCACGGTCTTTGGAAATATGATGTACCTTTTTCGCTAGAGAATGATTCCGTGGAGGGCCTATCCAAGCTTGGTGATGTCATCCCCTCCAGCAATCTCGAGCAGGAGATCTTCATAGCCACTCGACACCTCCTCCACTGTGACCTTCGAGTAACCTGGCGGGATCTCGTTGCAGTGGAAAATCTGGCCTGGCTCCACCGGCTACGCCATGCCATAAGCCACCTTGGTGGAGAGGTTATCGTCTGAATGTGTAGCTCACACTCGGCGAACTTTGATCTTGTCCATCGCGTCTTGTCCCAGTCCGTAGAAAGTCTTGGCGGCGTTCGACGCTGCACTACTCCGTCGCTGGAGGTGGGCGAGCTAACCATGGTCTCTGTATTGCTTGTACCGCTCCTTGAAGTTTACCGAGTGCCGCTGCAGCTTTTGCTCAACAATCTCTCCGATGCTCTGCTGAGTTGCTCTGAGCTCCCTTTCCAGTAAGTTGTATCTATATGACTCTCTTTTTTTGCTTTTTGACCGGCTCTCAGACGTATCGGCATCTTTGGAGAAACCGTACTTCCATGGCACAGACGATCCCATTCCTCTTGTCCGTCACAGGTGCTCAGGGTTTTGAAGTGCCCGTGTGAGCTCGTCATTCTCCCTGTCTGTCACAAAGGAACCGGAGCGAGACATGTCAATGGTTTCGACAATTCTGTTTCCAACATCCTCCGCTCCCGATGGCATCAACAAGCTACCGTCGTCTGCAAGGGTCCCTTCATGAGCCATGAACCAATTCATGAGCGAATTCCCATTCAGCGATAGCAGCGTGATATTCTTGGCCACTAGTTCTTCTTCCCGCTTCTCCCATTTAGGTACAGCCTTGACGTAACCACCGGTGCCAAGATGGTGGTGGTATTTTTTCTTCCCAGCGTTGATCTTGTTCTGTTGGCTCGCGGCCTGTCCTTCCTCTAACAATTTGTATTCTTCTAATGCATCCCAGTGATCTGCCAGCTTGGGATGTTGGTTAAAGTTTGGCTTTTCTCCCTTCTTGACATATTTGTTGTTCAGGTGAACTTTCCACGACTGAAATTGGGTTGCCATCTTCTTCAAAGTGTATCTCTTAACCTTGTTCTCGTATCTTTCAGGAAATTTGAAGTTCTCCTTGATATCTTTCCAAAGGAGCTCCTTGGTGGCTTGCGGAACTTCAGTCCATTTCTTGATGCTAACTGGGACATGATCCCTAACGTGAAAACCACATGAGTTGTTAAACGGGCCTACTGTAGACAGAGGAGCAATCGGCTTCCCGTCATTGTCGACGTTGGTGAAAACAAACTTTGTAGCAGGCTTCTTGTTAGGTCCTCGCTTGGTTTGGGTGGTCGATGTACCGGGTTGAAAATGGACAGAGATGTGAATTTTTCATGTCAGAGCCATTTATAGTAATTGGTTAAATATGGCTAAATGGTTTGTCCGGATTCTCGTGGCATTACCTCACTTCCCTCAGTGTCAATGGGATCACTGGATCCACCGGCAGCGGTGTTGACAATGTTGGCATCACCTTCATTGACGGCCAAGTTGCTACTATAGTCGATCTCGTCTAGCATGAATGCTTTATCCATCTCGAAATTAGGATCACCACATCCTGGTGTCGCCATCTATCGTTATTATGAAATATTGTTTAATTAGTAAGTATGGCAACTCGTCAAATTGTAAAAGAAAAATATATAACAAAAAATACATTCTCACTCATTCTCTCTCACTCACATTCCCTCTCACTCACTCTCTCTCCATCTCTCACTCACTCTCTCTCCATCTCTCTCTCTCAGTCTCTCTCACTCTCACTCACTCTGTCCATCTCTCTCACTCAATCTCTCTCCATCTCTCACTCACTCTCTCCATCTCTCTCACTCACTCTCTCTCATTCTCTCTCACTCTCTCTCACTCTCACTCACTCTCTCTCCATCTCTCTCACTCACTCTCTCATTCTCTCTCACTCTCTATGATTCTCTCTCACTCACTCTCTCATTCTCTCTCACGCTCTCTCTCTCTCACTGTCATTCTCTCTCACTCTCTCTCTCATTCTCTCTCACTCTCTCTCATTCTCTCTCACGATCTCTCTCCATCTCAGTCACGCTCTCACTCTCTCACGCTCTCTCTCTCTCACACGGTTGAACACCTCTTTTTGCCCTTAAGGACATTTTGACGAACACTTTGTGGGCGGCGAGTGTACAGAATGCGTGTAAGCAGAGGAGGGGGTAACCTAGGCCCTTCGGGATGGAGGAGCTCGCAGCGGTCGATGGCGGCGCGGGGAGACGACTTCGACGGCGACGGCGCGGTGACAGTGGCGGTCGATGGCGCGGTGATGATGATGGCGGCGGCGCGCTGGAGACGACCGACCGGCGGCGATGGCGGCGGCGCTTCGGCAGCGGCGGCGCTGGAGACGATTTCGCGGCAACGGCGATGGCGGCAATTGTGGATAGGCTCGGCGGCGGCGGGGTGGTCGATGGAGACGACAGAGGTAGAGAGCGCACGCGGGGACTTAGAAAAATTTGGAGTGTGTCCCTCGCGGCGCGAAACATATTTATAAGAGCACCTCTACAAGCGGTTGGAACCACCAACCCCTTGTAATAAGAGCTCTACACGCGGTTCGTAATAGAAACCGCGTGTGAAACTACCCTCTACTAGCGGTTCGTATCACCAACCGCTTGAAAAACCCTCACTGCTAGCGGGGCGGTGAGAGACCTCTGGCGGTTCGTATCACCAACCGCTTGTAGAGGTCCTCACAACCGCGTGAGAGCGAAGGAGGACTTCTACAAGCGGTTCAGATCACCAACCGCTTGTAGAGTCTTGAAGAGTCAAAACGATTTGACGCCCGTATTGATTGAGATAAAACTTCCCCCCCTTCTGGCTAGCGAGTGGCGCTTGAGCGTGGGCTCACCGCGGCGACGTGGGTTCGAGCCCCACTCGCGCCCCCTGCCTTTTAATTTTTTCTTTGCCTTCCTCTTATAATTTAATTTAACACCCCTCTACAAGCGGTTGGTATTACGAACCGCTTGTAAAAAAATATTTAGTGCAGCCAAAAATTAGTTAGTGCAATAAAAAATTAGTAAAAAATTAGTTAGTGCATCCAAAAAATTAGTTAGTGCAATAAAAAATTAGTTAGTGCAATAAAAAATTACTTAGTGCTTTCAAAAATTAGTTAGTGCATCCAAAATTACTTACTCCATCCAAAAATTACTTAGTGCATCAAAAATTAGTTAGTCCTACAAAAATTAGTGAGTCCATTCAAAAATATTTTATCAATGAATTAATGATCACTTTGTCTTTACAAGTGTTCCTTCGTCGTGATCGCGATGTATGTAAGGAGCATCGACTTGATTACATTTAGGACATTTATGTCGACATCTTCCAAAAGGGAGGGGAGCTCGTCGAACCGATTATACTCCTCCTACTTTGTGGCGTCCTCAACACCAACAATCCTTCGTTTGCCCTAGAGAACCACGTGTTGCTTTGGCTTACTACTGCAATCCTTTTGCTTCTCCTGTGTTTCTTTGGTTTGCTTGACATGTCCATTATGTAAAGACACATCTCACATCGTTGGCAAGGACGAATGGTTCGCGCCTATAGCCAACTTCTGTCAGGTCCACGGTTGTCATGCCATATTTGTCGATCTTCACGATGTTTGAAGTCAGTTTGACCCACTGGCACTTAAACAGAGGAACCTTCAATGGTCCATAGTCGAGCTCTCATATCTCTTCTATGTAACCATAATATGTGTCCACATTGCCTTTGTTGTCAGTGGCGTCTACACGGACACCACTGTTCTGGTTGGTGCTCTTGGTATCCTGGCATTTTGTGTAGAAGGTGTAACCATTTATCTTGTAGCCCTTGAATGTGACGATTTCACTAGATGGCATCCGAGCCAGGCATTGTAACTATTCATTTTCTGACCCGTTGACACGGATGTAGTTTTGTAACCAAGCACCGAAAGTATCCATGTGCCTCACTGTGATCCAATCCTCGGACCTTCCTGGGAATTCGCAGCGTAGAATACTCTTATCTTTGAAGGACATCTGAGGCCTAGCGGTTGATTGTTTGAACGCAGTGAAATGTGCTTGCTTAAAAGTTAGGCGATCATTGCATGCAATTGCTTTCCGTCCTAGTGTCCCTTTTCCTCGTAGTCTCCCCTCATGGCGTGGTATAGGGACGCCAATGGGATGTAGATCCTCAATGTAATCCAAACAAAACTCAACCACCTCCTCTCGTCCCATAACCCTCGCAATGCATCGCCGGGACATGAGCGGTTACGGACATACTTCTTTAGGACTTTCATGTACCTCTCGAAAGGAAACATGTTGTGCAGAAACACGGGCCCGAGAATACCTATCTCTCTGACAATGTGAACAGTGAGATGAACCATAATATCAAAGAATGCAGGAGGAAAGATCATCTTAAGGCTGACCACACTCTGTACCACGTCATCTTGTAGCTTACTTAGCTTATGTGGATCGATGACCTTCTGCAAAACCGCGTTGAAAAAGGTACACAGCTTTATGATTGTCACCCGGACCCAATCAGGCAAAATACCTCTCACAGCCACTGGGAGCAACTGTGTCATCAGTACAAGACAGTCATGAGCTTTCGGTGTCGATTTTATTCTCTTTCATGTTTATGAGTCTCTTCACATTTGACGAGTATCTGAAGGACCTTCACCTGTTCAAGCACTCTATTATGCTTTTTTTTCTTCTTTGCTTAGAGTGTAGCTCGCGGGATTTAGGTAATGTCCTTTCTCTCTCTTTTCTGGATGTAGACCATCCCTTAGTTCCAAAAGTTGTAGGTCCTTTCGAGCTTGTAGTGTATCTTTCGATTTGTCGTACATATCCAGTTATCCTAACAGGTTCAAGTAAACATTCTTCGTGATGTGCATGAAGTCAAGTGAGTGACGGATCTCCAAAACTTCCCAATAAGGCAAGTCCCAAAATATTGATCTCTTTTTCTAGATGGGTGCCTGACCTTTCTCGTTCGGGACAAGTTTGCTTCCAGGACCCTTTCCAAACACTATTTTAAGATCTTTTACCATGGCAAACACACGTGGACCACTACAATGCTCAGGCTTATCACGATGGTCTGCTTTCCCATCAAAATACCTTTCTTTTTTCCGCAATGGGTGCCTCTTTAGAAGAAACCTACGATGGCCCATGTACACAATCTTTCGAGAGTTTTTCAGGTACATGCTGTCGGTTTCATCTAAGCATTGCAAGCAGGCTTTATATCCTTTGGTAGTATTGCCAGATAGGTTACCGAGCGCGGGCCAGTCGTTGATGGTTATGAACAACAGTACACGTAGGGTGAAATAGTCCCTCTTGTACTCATCCCATACCTGTACACCATCCTCCCACAACTTTACAAGATCTTCCATCAATGGTTTCAAATAGACATCGATGTTGTTTCCGGGTTGCTTCGGCCCTTGGATCAACAATGGCATCATGATGTATTTTCGCTACATGCACAGCCAAGGAGGAATGTTATAGATGCATAGTGTAACAGGCCAGGTGCTATGGCTACTGCTCAGGTCGCCAAAAGGATTCATACCATCGGTACTCAACCCAAACCTTATGTTCCTTACCTCATTTGCAAAGTCTGGGAATGTTCGATCGACTTTCCTCCACTGGGACCCATCAGTGGGGTGCCTAAGCATCCCGTCATCCTTACGCCCTTCTTTGTCCCAACGCACCATCTGGGCATGCGCTTTGTTAGCAAAAAGACGCTTTAATCGGGGGATCACAGGGAAATACCACACCGCCTTAGCAGGAGGTCTCTTCTTCTTACACTCCCCCTCTATTTCACTTGGGTCTTCACGCTTCGTCTTGTAACGTGATTCTTTGCACACTGGACAAGCATCCAAATCCACATACTCATTGCGATATAGGATACAATCGTTCACGACATCGTGTACCTTCGTACTTTTAATCCCAAAGGACATATGACTTGCTTGGCTTCATATGTAGATTCAGCGTGTTATCTTACGAAGTAGATTCTTTATGAGTGATAACAACTCATCGAATCCTTATCGACACACAATTTCTAACCTTCCATTGCATTAAGTTCGATTAATAGATGCGAGCTTCTGTGGCCCTTCCATAGTCCGGGTACAAAGGTGTCCCGTGGTCCTCTACCATCTTGCCAAACTTCTCGAATTGTCTTTCATCTGTGTAGTCTCCTCTCCGTCACGCAAAGACATCTGGTCTAGCTCGTCATCACCAAGATCGCCGATTGTATCTTTCATAGAACAATATTAGCGTGGCGTCCGCCATCTTGTTGAATACCTCTTCTTCTTCACTATCTTCTTCATCGTCTTCTGTTTGCTCCCAGCTTTCGCCATGCTTGGTCCAATAGGTGTAGTTTGGCATGAAACCTCTCGTGATCAAATGGGTCATAACTTTGAAAGCGTTAGGAGTGCTCCTTCTCATTCTTGCAGTCTCACGACGGACAACATATGAAGTCGCTGCGAGGCAAGAATGCAATAAGCGGCATCAAGAAATGCCTTCACGCCATCAATGAACTCTCTGGAGCGACGATCCGCATTGTACATCCATTGCCGGTTCATCTACAGAAAGATCTAATTTTCAGATACCTTCAAAGATCTTTCACTAAAGTGTTATTTACATTGTAGCAAAATTCCATTCCAAAGTACTTTGACACGTATTTACAAAAGTCATTGTTTCCATGTTTTGGCTATTATCAAAGGTAATAAATAATATACTTATTTTATATATGCATGTCATATAGTTACATTTGTAATTAAAACTACTCAAACATGTTGTTAGTTTTATAGTTCTACAAGACATAATCGAAAAGAAATTAAAAGTTTTATAATGCCAAGAATTTATATGCCATATATTTTGCGATGGAGAGAGTGGTTTTTCAAATTTAACCTTTAAACTTAATTTAACTAATTATTTTGTCCCTTTAAATTTTTTCCTATTTTATTTCATAAAACATTAATAATTTTCTTCCAAACCTAGATCTACTATTGTTACATTGAATGGAGGAGTGTTATATTAAAGATTGTAAAGCTAACAACTTTTGGAAAACAACTCCTTAATTACATTTCATCATGGTCCAACCTAAAATTAAAGTTATGGAGTGAGATTCAAGAGAAGGAGTGTTACATTAAAGATTCTAATCCTAAAAACACTTTTGGAGAAAATAACTACCATAATTCATCTTGGTCTTGTCTAAAATTAAAGTTATAGAGTGAGGTAGCAATAAAAACCCCCAACAATCAAAATCAATTTTTTCTCCATATTAAATGCAAAAGAAACAATAATATCTTGGTGAGAAGGATGGTAGCATGGTGTTACTAACCTCGATTCACTTAATTTGAAGCTAAATCATCACATTCAAAAATTTGGACAGCACCTCCCCTAAGAACAGTGCCAGGCCCTTCCGGAAGGAGAGGGCGGGATCTCTTCCAGAAGCGGTTTGAGACACCAACCGCTTGTAAATGTGTATCTCTATAAGTGGTTGGTGTATCAAACCGCTTGTGATAATTCAGAAGCGGTTTGGGACACGAATCGCTTGTGGAGGTTGCTCAACACAAGCGGTTGGTGTTACCAACCGCTTCTGGAAACCCCCTCCCGCCCGTTGCTCACGAACCGCTTCTGGTGCGAAAGCCAGAAGCGGTTCGCGCCTACCCGCTTGTAATAGCCCGTTTGTGATGCCCAGTTCTGTAGTAGTGGCTCAATATATATCTGCTGCTTTGTATGGATCCTACATTAGATTTGAGTGAGTATCGGCAACGTCACAGTTTGGCTTGGAGGAAAAGATGGAAATGGCACATACAAGCTTCTGTAGAGTGTCCAGACCATGGGTGATGCGGTCCATGGCAGGTTGGGTACCATCAGGATGTTCCTCTCAAGAGTGTCCAGAGCTCTACATGCCTGCGAAGGTTGGGGTCACCCTAGACCTCAATGACTACATCACATAAGAACAATAAAAGTTAGCCATTTGCAAGATTCGTGGTAGAGATTTAAAGAAAGTTTGGCATTTGCAAGATTGAAAGAAAGTTAGGCATTTTGTGAGGTCCTTCCTTTTCCACCACTTGATCTCCGTTAGTCCCTAGATGGGTACTCTAGTGCATACCATTATATAGCCGAATCATTTCATATAAAGGGAAGTCTTTAATTAAATTAAGTACTTGTAATAAGCACGAAGGCTATTAAGTATTACAACATGGCACATTGGCCCAAATAGTTCAAGAACCACAAAAGATCAGAGTGCAACGATAATAAAAAAAAACCAAAAGAGTCTCCTGTCGGCTATGCCTAAGCAATTAACTGGAGAGATGCCCTAAGCCTCGTCTTAATCGTCCGCATACTCTTGAGCACCGTCTTCATGGCAGGCATAGTGGTCTTGCTCATACTCAACATTTAAAAGAGTGAGTGTGTGCGAGGTCAGTGCGTAATCAAACTGCACTGCGAGTTAACACCCAATCTAATACATTTAGTGATAGAGGAACTAAAGGGAAGGTTGAGTTTGTTTATTTGCACAAACCATGTTTTGTAAGCCAAAACCTATGACTTAGCAATTTTAACCCAAAGTTCTACTAAACAATGTTTCCAAGTTTTAGTTTCCCAATCCATTGTAGTCGTCCTCCAAACACCCGCCATTATATTCCGGCTGTGGTGTACCCGTTGTGGATCTTACGCCCAGCGAAGTACCCGCTCTTCTCTAGCTGGGTTTCCAAGCCCGCACTAGAGTCATGGCTCCCTATAATGTAAGACCTAGATAATCCCTTGGATGACGACATGAGCTTGTCTTCACGTCAGACTAGGGGTTAGACAGGATGCCATCCAGCAAAGTCTTCGGGCCCCATCCGAACTATCGTGCGATGGCCACGCGTTGTGGTGCTAGGAACCAAATCCTATAGGTAGTTGGTCAACGACTTCCCGCTGCGTGCCTCACTGCATGCCCGTCCGATCTACTCTAGGAGTCACATCTAATCCGACCAATCCACACTTATCCAAACCACTTCCTTCTTTCGCTATTGTTCCTCCGTGTGCCCTGCACACGATATGATGGAACCATCCTGTAACAGCCCAAAATCGTGTATATTTATATTTTCAAAATCACTCTCGTAAGTGCGATTTGTTGCAGAAAATTCCTGCAAATATTCATTCTTTTAAACTTCTCATATAGACCTATAAAAATTTTTAGGCTAAAACAACTCACTAAAGATACCTAATATAGGAGAATTAATAATTCAAATAGAGCTCCTATCATGATAAATCCAGGTTTATTAAAAGAAAAGGGTGAAGAATTTAGCAAAGGACAACATATTCATTAAAAATTCCCTTGGCTCACTTATACAAATAAATATACACATATACACATAATAAATCAAGATAACTTCGTCCAAGTATATAAATAATTATATGTATGAACAAACATAGATAAATGATATATATGAAAATTTATCACACAAGAGAATGTTCACATTAAATACATTTATGCATAAAGATTATTATGCATAATACACCTTTGAATCTTATTGATGAATATACATATATATATATATAGAAACATATATAAACCTATATATATATACACACATGTACATATATATACATACACTTATTCATATATGACATATATATGTATACTTATAAAATGGATAAAAACTCTAACTAAAATTCCCCAAAAATTACACAAAATAGTTTGAAGCACCAGTGAAAGCCTGGACTTGGAGTTGACCAAAATTGACCTTGGTGGGACCCACTGGACAGCCCCTTGCCCTCTCTGCCCTTGTGGGCATTTTGCCGAGCAGTTGAGCTGCTCTGGCCGTGCCTCACCGCTCCGGCCAAATCCCGGCCCATTGGTGCCCAATTTCCCCTGAGTGGACACCCATTGGCTGCGCGTGCACATCGCCCGACCCTTGCTGGCCCCACCGCCGCGCGGACACGACGTATGGCCACTCCCGCGCCGCTGCGCCTAGTCCGGCCGTGCCGACCAAGCCGCGTTGTCGGTTGGCGTGGTCTGCCATGTCGAGCACCGCCGTTCGCCAATGAGCGCCCGCCGCGCGACGCGCCCCTCGACCCCCATCAGCGCTGCAGACCGCTTTGCCCGGAACAAGCAACATCGCCGCCGTGCACACCGTCGCGCGCAGCAGCCGCCATCGCTCGTGCCAGCCAACCAGCGCCCGAGCTACCTAGTGACCGCCCCGCACTTCCTTGCGACCGAGCTTAAAACCCGGCTGTGCTGCAACGGCCCCGACCTTCCTCACGTGGACAGCCCAAACCACACCCCCATTCACCCAACCCGCGCGCGCCTTAGCTTCGCCAGACCCTCACCTCGCTCCTACCCGAAGGAATTGGATCGGGAAGCCTTGAGCTCGCCGGATTGCTCTCACCGTCGCCGGCCACCCGATTCTTGCCCCCTTCCGATTTCTCCCTTCTCGGTGAGTCCCCTGCCGATTGCTTTCGTGACGAGCACCCTCTCACCCTCGCCGAACTTTCGCCTAGGTTAATTGGACCCGAGGACCCCCGAAGCTCCCTAGCGCCGTGAGCCCTGTTTCCGCCCCGTTCGGCCTCAACGTCGCCAGCTCGATCCGCGCCTCCTTCGGCCCGTTTGTAAGCACGGTGAGCATCCCCAAGCCTCCCTGATGCTTAGACTCAGTTCCATTTAACTCCTAGAACCTTGATTAGCCATAGACTTTTTCTTCCGAGAACGTTTTCCGCCGCCGCTAGGCTCGCCGCCGATCTAGGCCGTCGCCGGCAAGCAGCTTGAGACACGTTGTAGTGGTTTTCATAAGGATTCCATAGCACCCTAGAACTCCTTCTCTAGTGCATTGTAGCTCCGCCGCCGCGTCGCCGAGACATCGCCGGTTTCATGACGTCACTCCGCCGTCGCGACCCAGAGGTGGGAGATGAAGTCCCAGCCATCCGATCGACGCCGAGATGCGTGCGCGGAGCCATCGGATTTAAATCCCACACGCGTTAAAACCGAACGTCGCTGGCATGTGGGTCCCATGGCCCACACGTCAGGTTGAATGGAAACGCCCCCAGCCGACGGCGCCTTCCTTCACGCGTTACGCCATTTCGGATTACGCCACAGTGAATGCGCCTGGCCATGAAGTTAGCGGGCCGCCCGTTCTCGTTCATCCGATTTTTCTCGGTTTAGCTATTTAAACAAATACGTAATATAAACTTGATTTATTAAAAATAGCTAGACATCTCCAAAATTGCTAGAAAATTTATGATAAATACTAGAATCCATCTTTGGATTTAATAAAAATATAACCATGAACAGTAGCCATATATTCTTCCAAGATTTAATTCATTGGTCTATTCTTAGGGCATTAACCTATATAGAGTAAATCACAGAAATGAGTTTCTGCTATTAAAAATTTAAATTAACACTCAATAAAATCTGAGAAATTCATGAGGGGCATGAAATAACTTTCTGGACTTAGGAAAAATACAAACTTTATGATATAACTTATAATCACTTGTCATTTAATTATCAACATAATTAATAATCATAGTTTACTAGAAATACTTGGTAATTTGGTTAATCAAATTGCTACGCCTGTCCAAGGTAGATAATTTACAGTAACATATAACAATTAAGATCTACTTTATAATAGGCCCCAAGGTAATCAATCTCACGACCCTTTATAAACATATATAATTATCTGTACGTGTAGAATACATAGGTAACTTAAGATTTTATCTCTCACGCACTTAAGCCCCATCATGACTAAGAATATAATGACACGAAGAGTAGATAAAGGAAATTCTTCAAAAACCTATTTTTGCCTTATACGTCTATTTGCTAAATCTATAGGTACTCTATTAAGGGTAACATTTTGCATCATTACATATCATCTTCATAACGCCGATCTACCGTTAACTTCTGTAAACTATTATGGAATAGAAGGATCATGGAACTTCCTTGATATCTAGGTTAGAACTTATCACCACTCGACCAATCGCTAGAATCAGCGAAAGCATTTCATGCATCATGATTCCTATCGCATATCGGTGTTTTAATTATTGTTTCCCGAATATTATTCCGATTAATAGGCGCGGAGGAACCCGAAGGACACTTCGAAGATCAACAGGACGACCCTCACTTCCCGTAGGACCTAGTCTGTCTGCACCACGGAGCCGGACACGCTCGCCGCAGAGCTCTGGAGGAGATCCAGATCCTCCGCACTTCTCTACGGGAGGCGGACACCCGCGCCCGCAGCTCCTACCGCTAGGCCTACCACCTCTCCTACCATCTCCAGGTCTGCAGACGGGAGAGGGACGAGGCCCTTGCTGAGCTGGATCTACTGGATCCTGCTCACCACCCTCGTGCTGGGATGGACCACCCCGGTCCACTCCCAGGACCGCCACCACCAAAGACCACCAAGACCAGCAGGCACGCCCCTGCGTTACTCCGCGGAAGAGGTGCCTACCACCCAGGGTCTTGGTGGGGATTCCCCGCCACGACCCTCCGCTGGAGGCTCCTCAGCCTCTAACACCTTCTACCAGTTCTTTTGACGCCGCTCCTTCGGTGTTGACCTTGGAGGACTACCTTTACGCTCCGGGGAGGTACCCCGCCGACCGTCCACCGTACACCTACTCGCGTCGCACCTGTTAGGGGACAGTAGTAGCAGGATGTACCACTTTTGTTGCCTAGCTCCTTAGTAGAAGCTAGAAGTAGTAGCTGATGATGTAGCTTAGGAGTAGTCTACACACAGCCTAGCCGATGTTATGTAGCTTTTGTCATGCCGTAGTAGATGATCGGCATGAACTACTTGTATTTGACTAATCGATCTCGAACTATGTATGGATTTTCCTTTCCTCACTTGTGCTTGCATTCGGATCTTATTTCGCTTTTTCTGGATATCATGCATGCATATAGGCGAAGTAATTGAACTAGTAGAGATTATGCAGATGGCTCGTGGGCGTGCTGCCACGAGAGGCCGAGGTGCCGACGCCGTTAACAACCGGGGCCGTGGTCGAGGCCGTGGCAACTTACCCCCGCCACCTGCCGGAAACCCAACCACAGCACAAGTCATGGCTTATCAGGCCCAAATGCTTGGAGCTATATTAGAGAGCCAACAAGCTGCACAGCAGGCCGCACAACATCGCCAAGGGTCGAAGTTGGCGGATTTTATGACAACCAAGCCCCCAACCTTCACCTATGCCACTAAGCCCACAGATGCAGAGGATTGGTTAAGGACTGTTGTCCGTAAGCTGAACCTTATCCGCTGCCCAAATGAAGATAGGGTGTTGTTTGCCACCCAACTGCTTGAAGGACCCGCCGAAGTGTGGTGGGATAATTATCTTGCCAACCGCCCTGAAGAAGAGGAAGATGAGGAAGAGGAAGAGGCTGTTAATAATGTAGAACTAGGGCAGGATGCTGCCAACAACCCTGAGGGAGGAGACGATAATGTTGTGGAAGAACAACAAGAAGTTCCAAATTTACAAGCTGCAGTTCGAAACATACCAAGGGAAGAGTTCGAAAGGGTATTTCAGGAAAATCACGTTCCCCGAGGAGTGCTCCAGATGAAGAGGCAGGAGTTCCGCAATCCGCGGCAAGGAAATATGACAGTCAACGAGTACTTGACCAAGTTCAATTTGCTCGCGCGATATGCTCAACAGGACATTGCAGATGAGGAAGAAAAGGTCGATAAGTTTCTGGAAGGAATGGAACCCGAAGGACACTTCGAAGATCAACAGGACGACCCTCACTACCCACAGGACCTAGTCCGTCTGCACCGCGGAGCCGGACACGCTCGCCGTGGAGCTCTAGAGGAGATCCAGATCCTCCGCACTTCTCTACGGGAGGCGGACACACGCGCCAGTGTGTGATTGGGAACACCAATGTGTTCTGGTTATGGTTATGGTTGTGACGTAGCTGGGCTACATGGTTTGAAGGGAGGCTGGATCATGGAGAAGGTGCTAGGCAGCCAAGCTCGGCTGTGCCAGTCGGAGCGCGAGTTGTTTTCACGTAGCTTTATGCTGCCCAAGGGGTTCTGCTGCGTGACTTCCAGTGTCTTTGGGCGCCAAGCTTCGGTTGTGCAAAGCGAGCGCGAGTTGTTTCAGCGTAGCTATAAGCGCCCATCGGGTTCTGCAACGCGTGGCCATCGCGCGGTAGTGCGGACTTAGGGGCTGATTTGCTAGATAGCGTCAGGGTAAACCCCTAGTCCGAGGTGAGGACAGGAGTATGTCGTCACCCTGATGGGTGATCTAGGTCTTACGTGACAGGGAGCCGTGACTCTAGTACGGGCGTGGCAACTCGGCTAGGGAAGAACGGGCACTTTGCTGGCGTAAGATCCACAACGGGTGCGCCACACCCGGAAGATGATGGCGGGTTGTTTGGAGACGTTTGGCAGTGTTCATGGAAACTGTCGCGGTATGGGAACGTTTGGCAGTGTGCATGGAAACTGTCGTGGAATAAAAATGGTAAACATTGATTAGTAGAACTTTGGTTCAAATATGCTAAGTCATAGGCTTTGACTTATCAAATTTGCTTTCTGCAAATAAAAGAACCCCAACCTTTCCTTTGGAACCCCTATCACTAAATTGCATTAGGTTGGAAGCTAGCTCGCCAGTGTTTGGATGACACTGACCTCGCATTCATATTCTCTTTTAGATGGAGAATATGAGCAGGATCAGTACGCCTGCCATGAAGATGAAGGACAGGACTATGCTGACGATCAGGGCGAGGCATAGGGCGTCTCTCCAGTCGAGTGCTTAGGCATAGCCGGCACGAGACTCTTTTGCATCTTTTGGGTCTCCGCACTCTGATCTTTTAGACTTTTGGATTATTTGGGCCAATGTGCTGTGTTGTAAACACTTAATAGCCTCTGGGCTTAATACATGTATTTTATGTAATTTAAGTCTTCCGCTTGTATGTAATGATCCGGCTATGTGAATGGTGTGCACTAGTGTACTGATCCAGGGACTAGTGCAGATCAAGTGATGGGCTGAAATTTAGGGCCCCACACATCCTAGGTGGCAGCGATTTGCAGCTACACGTGTTCCATCCACGCTCCTCAACGCACCACGTCTGTGAACGTATGGCCCTCTTCTCCACACCATGTAGCCTAAGTTACTTCACACCCTAATCTACATGCTGGACCACGTCCGCATTCCACAACCACGCACACACTGGCATGCCAGGCCCAACTTTCAATTGTCCATGTTTATTGTGTAATCATGTCCGATGAATTTGGTTCACCGTTCTGAGACGAATAAGCCTAAAAATTATTAATTTGACCTCAGCAATGTCTAAGCAAGTTTTTAACCAAGACTTAAGAGTCTAAATCATTTCATTTAACCTAAACAAGCTATCAAGGGTGATCATCAAGGCAATCGTTAAATAAAGTCAAAAGAGAGATGACTTCATCAAGGCAAGATCATCATGGTAAAGCAATAACAAGTAGTAAACAGGGCATGATTTATCATGATTAAAAATATAGGCATAATTACTTAAAGAGCATGCAATTTAGTATTGTAAGTAAAATACTTTAGAAATTGGGTACTCAGTATGATCTAACTGAATGTTAACTTGCCTTGATCTTCTGAGTGAAGGGGGTCTTTTGGCTGCCCTTCGAAATGCTCCTCGTGCTCCTCGATGTCTAATAATGGAATGAATTTGAAGAACAATAAATAAAACACCAAAGTGCAATAGAAGCCATGATGCATGAGATGCAGCGCACTTAGTCTAGCGATGGATGATTAGTGTTAAAAGGCTAGCAATAATTCATTTCTAGGTATCAAGGAAGTTCCTTGAGTCTACAAATGATCACAACCTTATGAATAGATACGGAGGTGTGGGCAATAGTGAATGTATGATGATGATCATGCAATAATATCCTTATTGGGATAATATAATATATAAGGTCAAAATACCTTAATTGGACTAGCCATAATGTAGAATAATAGTTTAAAACATACTTTTAGTCTAAAGTATATCCTAAAAATATTAAGGTTACTGATATAGTGGTCTACTTAAATGAAGTTAATTACCTACTAAAGATAATCCCTAAAAGAGGATATTAATTACCTTAATTAGGCAGTTAAGTAATAATATCATGCTTTATCGGGTTTCAATATTATAATAATTTCTACGAAGGTTGACTAAGTCTCTGTAAAAATTTGAGGTCCAATTAAAGTCATTTAATATTTAAAATAAATCAAGCTCAGTTCTGTTTTATTATTACATATGGAAAATGGTGTAAATGCTCATTTTAATTATCCAGAGAGCAATATTTATTCTAAAATTGTACAATAAATTTATTAAATTTCTAAATCATATTTATATTCCACTGGAATTGTATTTCCATTTTAGGAAATTAATAACTGATTGATTAGAGGGAAAAATTAATTGTTTAATTACCATAAAAGGGGTTTTCTTAGTTAAACCAAGATTAAAAAGGGTTAATGTAACAGCTCACTGGTAGTTAATTAGAACCTATGCATGCATATAGTTATTCAGTCATTTTTAGTCCTCTTTTGTGCAAATAAATTTTGCAATGACATTACTTTGGTATTTAATTAAACCCGTATATATATATGTATATGTATATATGTGTGTGTGTATATATAGTTGAGCTCCGGTGCTTTGCAAAGCTTCGGAGATGCCGTGCTTTGCGTCTAGTTTATAAAATCCAAGACTCAAATGGACGATCTGAACCGTCCATCTTGATCTTCTCGTTGAATCTCTTACATGACCGAATTTAGTATTTTTTTGAATTTTTTGCTATTTGTATTGTATTTTTCAAAACCAACAAATTTGGATGCTCTATAACTAATTAGATCGGTGATTTTCAAAAATACAAAAAAAAGCAAAAATACGAAATTTGGTCTTGTAAGAGATTTCAACGAGAAGATCAAGATGGATAGATCAGATCGTCCATTTTGAGTCTCGGATTTTATAAACTAGACGTAAAGTAAGGCGTCTCCGGTGCTTCACATTGCAAGGCACCGGAGCTCAACTCTCTCTCTCTCTCTCTCTTTATATATATATATATATATATATCTCTGTGTGTGTGTGTAACAGCCCAAAACCGACTAGTATTTTGAGAAATGTTTTGTGAGGTTTTGTATGATTATATAGCAATTTATTATAAAAGAAATTTAGTGAAAACACAAAATTCCTAGACTTTTGCATTTATTCTAGGACAAGGTCCGATAATTAACTGGAGTAGGACTATAAACATTTAGACTTAGGACCTGATTATGGAAGATAAAGAAAACTAAACATATATATATAAATAGATATATAAGATTACATGAGCAAGTAAAATTCTTATATACCAATGGATTAGTGAGAAAAAAGTTATTCACCCTAAACACTCTACTAAATTTCCAGAACTTTTAGTAAAGCCCTTGCACACACACACACACACACACACACACACACACACACACACACACACACACACATATATATATATATATATATATATGTGCTTAAATGCTATAGTTTGCCACATAAAATGAAAACTTGTTAATGAGTTAGCTATCAAAATAATTAGCTAAAATACATATTAAATTCCCAAAAAATTTCTGAACAAGCCTTAGAACCACTAGGCTACTTTGATCTCGTTTTGGACCAAATTCGACCAAGTGGGACCCACACGACAGTTGAATAAACCCAGAACAGCCATATTGGCATTCCATCGAGCAGATGGTGGGCAGAAGAGGATCCTCTCTCTCTCTCTGCGAATTCCTATTCCAAATCCTTGCGTGCTCGACTATGGATTGCTTGGGAAACCTACATTTGTCGCCTTGTGCCTGGCTGCACCCGCGCGAGCCTCTCCTCCAGGCCGGCGCGCCGCCATTGCCCAATCCCAAGCTCGGTCACACTGCCAAGTCCGGCCGACCACATCGGGGAGGATCTTGACCCACCAATTGAGCTCTTGTACACCTACGCACATCTGCTTGTCGCCCAAGGGTGCCTCTGCAATGGCACTCGAGTGCCCCGAGCGCCTCACCACCTGACAAGCCGCCCTGCAGGCTGCCTTCGCCAACCGGCCGCGCTTGCTTCTCCATCACCCTACCGTGTCTGAGCCTCACTCCCCGAGTGCCCGCTCGTGCCTTCAATGCGGAGCCTTGCCGGTGAAGCTCTTATATACCCGAGCCACTCGATCCCGCACGCGCACAGTGAGCCCAAAAGCACCCTCGCATTGCCAGGGCTCCCCAGAGCTCAATAGCCGCTGTTCTTGCAAGCATTAGGTTCGCCTTAGCTCCCCGGTGCTCTCTGCCCAAGGATTCGGAAGAGGAAGGGCCCTAGCTCGTCGGAGCTCGTTTCTTCCTCCGCCGTGCCGAAAAGCTCCTTTCGGCGATTCCTCTCTATTGAGTAAGTCACTCTTCGATTCTACGCGCCATTAGCATCTGGGTGACCTCATTAACCTTTCGCCCAACTTAATTTTACATGGGATTCATCGAAGGCGCAGGGCACCGTCTCCTCTGTTTCTTCCCCGAACGACTCCACCGGCGCCAGCTCATCGCAGTGCTCCCCCAACTCAATCCTCCACTTGGTAAGCCCCCCTGGAGACCCTAGACACTCCCTAGCTAATATTTCAGGCGTTGAAGAGCCTTGTTGCGTAGTTTGAGCGCGAACCGTAGCATTCTTCCGCCGCGACTAGGATTGTCACCGATCGAGTGTGTTCCGTGGAGATACTAGCTTAGACATTCCAGGGCTTAGTCTGCTCTTTTGATCCCCGCAAAAATCGCCCTAAATGATGATCTGTTACGTTCACTAACCATCGCCGGAGGCCTCACCGGAGTACCGCCAGAGCTGGAAAAGATCCTGTGCGCGCGCACCATCCGCGGGGTGTGTCGCTGATGTCCCGGGGCCACCAACGCTGACTCACCGTTTTTAAAATAAAACGTGCGCCGTGTTGAGAAGCTGACGAGTGGGTCCTGGCCCCACTTGTCAGCATAAGTGATGGCGCACTTCTGAAGTACGTAGTCGACACAGGAGGTCACGCCGAGATGGGCCGGCCCAGTTCTGTGCCCACATATTTCTCCCGAATTAACGATTAAAAACAAATAAGGAAAATAATATGAAATGTTTATTATTGCTAGACTCGTCCAAAAATCTTAGTAAAATTTTGATAAATACTAGATAACCTGTTTGACTTATTAAAAATATCTAAAGAAATAGACTCATGTAAATTATGCCCCTGTTTAATACTTAATCCTATTCTAGGACTTTTCTATAGGGAGATAAACCCAGAAAATGCGTATTGATTAAATAAAATAGGAAATGACCTTAGAAAAATCTGACAATTTATAGGGTTACCATTAATAACAGGACACACCTAGTAAAATTTTATTTGGACAATTTATTCTCTTTTTGCCTCTAGATAAATAAAAATTCACGTGTTAAACAATATGTAAAAAGGATTTCCTATAATATAAATTGTCAAATAAGCTCCTAAATTCATGATAAAATTCCATAAGGACCTAAATGTAATATATCGAGTTAATACATTTATTAAATGCTTTTAGGACCAACAAATAACCACTAAGCAATTGTTTAGCCCTGTTTGCCATTCTCCTATGTACTATTATACCCGCAATGATACTTGAATTATAGTATATACTAAAATATTTCAATTAATTCTCAAATTTTACAGGGACATTATTAAACCCTAATGGATTTGTTAAAATTATGTGATCTCGTTTAAACTCCGTAAAATTGTTTAACTAAATTAACTAAGGTTAAACCCGGGTACTTAATTACCCTACGCATACAAACAATCTTGTGGTAATAATTCCTCATTAATTTAAGAATAATATAACCAACACCACACCGAACACTGTAAGTATTCTTTCGAGAGTTGATGAAGGAAATTCTTCAAATAAAATTTTATTTTTGCTATATGCATCTGTGTGTTAAATCTATGGGTAAATTATTTAGGGTAGCAATATGCATTATCCCATATCATCTTCATGACACCTGCTCCACCGTTATCTTCTGTAAATTATTATACAATAGTAGAATCATAGAACTTCCTCGATATCTAGGACAGAACTTATCACCATTCGACAAATCGCTAGATTTAGCGAGAGCATATCATGCATCATGCCTCCATTGCATATTGGTGTTTATTTATTTTTTCTTCGAATCTGTTCCGTTATTAGACGCCGAGGAGCCCGAGGGACCTTTTGAAGATCAGCAAGAAAACCCCCACTACGTCCCAGACCAAGGCGAGTTAATTTCCACCCTAAAGTGTGTTTGCTTTTACTAGGGGAAATCTCAATTTTCCCTAGTGCGAGTCAACAACCTTCCTTTAAATGTTACTTTTATTAGGGAGAGCCTATACTTTCCCTAGTAGAGTTAACATTCAAAAGGATCATATTGAATCCCAGTTTTATTAAATATTTTATTTACAGTATTAAACTGCATGCTCTTTGAAGTATTTATACCTACTTGTTTAATCATGATGTATCATGCCATGCTTTACTTCTTGTTATTAATTTCCCATGATGATATTGCCTTGATAAAATCATCTATCATTTGACTTACTAAATGATTGCCTTGATGATCACCCTTGTTAGCCTGGTTAGGTTAAATAAAACAATTTTAGACTCTTTAGTCCTGGTTAAAATCTTGCTTAGACATTGCTCAGGTCCCATTATTAATTTAGGCTTAGTCGCCTCGGAACGGTGAACCGACATTTACCGGACATGATGAATATTACAAACTTTGTTTACTGGATATTGGGCCTGGCATGCTAGTGTGTGTGGTTGGGAACACGGATGTGTTCCGGTTTGTGGTTAAGGGTGTGATGTAGCTGGGCTACATGGTCTGAAGGAAGGCTGGACCACGGGGATGGTGTTGGGCAGCCAAGATCGGCTGTGCCAGTCGGAGCACGAGTAGTTTTCTCATAGCTATATGCTGCCCAAGGGGTTCTGCTGCGTGAGTTCCGTTCCACGTCTTTGGGCGATAAGCTTCGGTTTGTGCGGCAAAGTGAGCGCGAGTAGTTTTCGCGTAGCTTTATGCTGCCCACTCGGGTTCTGCTGTAACGCGTGGCCATCGCGCGGTAGTGCGGACTTAGGGGCCCGCTGGCTTGCTGGATAGCGTCAGGGTCAACCCCTAGTCCAAGGTGAAAACAGGAGTAGGTCGTCATCCTGATGGGTAATCTAGGTCTTACGTGACAGGGAGCCATGACTCTAGTGCGGGCATGGCAACTCGGTTAGGGAAGAACGGGCACTTCGCTGGCATAAGATCCACAACGGGTGCGCCACACCCGGAAGATGATGGCGGGTGTTGGGAGACGTTTGGCAGTGTTCATGGAAACTGTCGGGGTATGGGAAACGTTTGGAGTGTGCATGGAAACTGTCGTGGAATAAAAATGAAAACATTGATTAGTAGAAGTTTGGTTAAAATATGCTAAGTCATAGGCTTTGATTCATAAAACTTGCTTTTTGCAACTAAATGAGCCCCAACCTTTCCTTTGGAACCCTATCACTAAATGCATTAGGTTGGAAGCTAGCTCGCCAGTGTTTGGATGACACCGACCTCGCATTCATATTCTCTTTTAGATGGAGAATATGAGCAGGATTAGTACGCCTGCCATGAAGATGAAGAACAGGACTTTGCTGACGATCAGGGCAAGGCATAGGGCGTCTCTCTAGTCGAGTGCTTAGGCATAGCCGGCACGAGACCCTTTTGCATCTTTTGGATCACTGCACTCTGATCTTTTGAACATTTGGAATATTTGGGCCAATGTGCCATGTTGTAAACAATTGTTAGCCTTTGGGCTTAATACAGGTATTTTATGTAATATATGTCTTCCGCTTGTATGTAATGATCCAGCTATGTGAATGGTGTGCACTAGTGTACTAATCCAGGAACTAGTGCAGATCAAATGGTGGGCAAAAGGATAGGCCCCACAGCGCTGGTATCAGAGCATACGACTGTAGGAGCCCTAGACCTTGGCCGATAGTCTAAATTATTTTAACTTTATAAAAGAAGATTTCCTTACTCATAAACATCACCTCTTTTAAAAATATGCTATATTCCGTTCTTCTGGATGTTTCCGCTTAAAAGTACTAACTCTCTAATTTGTAAAACTATTTTGTAGATGGAGGTTCCGCATGCTGGTTTCGCCGATCAGCGTTCCACTTTCGGGTTTCCATCGGGACCCCGAGGGGAGAACGCCCGAGTGCTGTAGGAGCTGACAGATTACCTGGGGTTTGAGGGAGCCCCCACGTACTTCTGGAGGATTAAACGGACCTTACCCCGCCTCGCCTATGTGGTTGAGGTTAGGGTCTACTACTTGCCTGACATTGTGGCACACCGTTACCGGACGGTGGTGCCCCGAGACCAGCTAGACTTCGCCATCAGCGATGTTGCTATGTTGGCGATCCAGGAGCTTCAGGGCGAGTATGCCCTAGACCTTGTTGGAGCACCCTTCGCGTCCCTGCTTGACGCCCCCCTTCACCTGCTCCCCGGCCTTGGAGGGGCCGAGTACGAAGAATTGGACCCAGAGCTTCTCTGCCTAGTTCGCCTGCACCGTGGAGCCGGACACGCTCGACGCGGAGCGTTGGAGGAGATTCATATCCTCCGTACTTCTCTACGGGAGGCGGACACCCGCGCCCGTGGCTCTTACCGCCAGGCCTACCACCTCTCCCGCCACCTCCAGGTCTGCAGACCGAGAGGATGAGCCCTTGCCGAGTTGGATCTCTTGGATCCCTTGCCACCCTCGTGCTTTGGGATGGACCACCCCGGTTCACTTCCAGGACCGCCACCGCCAGCACCACCGCACCCACGCCGGGCACGCTCCCGCGTTACTCCGCGGAAGAGGTGCCTGCCGCCTAGGGCCTTGGTGGGGATTCCCCGCCACGACCCTCCGCTGGAGGCTCCTCAGCCTCTAGCGCCTTCTGCCAGTTCTTCTGACGCCGCTCCACCGGCGTTAGCTTTGGAGGACTACCTCTACGCTCCGGGGTTAGCAGGATGTACTACTCTTGTTGTCTAGCTCATCTGTTGAAGCTAGAAGTAGTAGCTGTAGATGTAGCTCAATAGTAGTCTACACACAGCCTAGTCGATGTTCTGTAGCTTTTGTCATGCCGTAGTAGATGATCGGCATGAACTGCTTGTACTAAATTAATCTACTTCGAACTATGTATGGATTTGCCTTTCTTTCACTTATGGTTGCATTCGGATCTTATTTCGCTTTTATGAACATCAAGCATGCATATAGACATTGTATTTAAATTAGTAGAGATTATGCAGATGGCTCGTGGGCGTGCTGCTGCAAGAGGCCGAGGTGCCGGGGCCGTGGTCGAGGCCATGGCAACTTACCCCCGCCACCTGCTAGAAATCCTACCACAGCACAAGTTTGCGCGTATCAGGCCCAGATGCTTGGAGCTATACTAGAGAGCCAACAAGCTACACAACAAGCCGTACAACATCGCCAGGGATCGAAGTTGGCTGATTTTATGAGAACTAAACCTCCTACCTTCACCTATGCCACTGAGCCCACTGATGCAGAGGATTGGCTGAGGACTGTTGTCCGTAAGCTGAACCTTATCCGCTGCCCAGATGAGGATAGGGTGTTGTTTGCCACACAATTACTTGAAGGACCCACCGAAGTGTGGTGGGAAAATTATCTTGCTAACCGCCCTGATGAAGTGGAAGAGGAGGAAGAGGAAGTAGTGGAGGCTGATAATAATGAAGAACTAGGCCAAGATGCTGCCAATAATGCTGAGGGAGGAGATGAGAATGCAATTGGAGAACAACAAGAAGTACCAAATCCACAGGCTGCTACCCGGAACATACCTTGGGCTGAATTTGAAGGAGTATTTCGGGAAAATCACATTCCCCGAGGAGTGCTCAGGATGAAGAGACAGGAGTTCCACAATCTGCGGCAAGGAAATATGACGGTCAATGAATATTTGACCAAGTTCAATCTGCTTGCTCGGTATGCTCAACAAGACATAGCAGTGAGGAAGAAAAGGTCGATAAGTTTCTGGAAGGAATGGCTCCCACCTATCGTTCCAAGCTCATTCTTCTTGGCCACACCAATTTTCATCAACTGTTGAATAAAGCTCTCATTCTAGAAAAGGAGCTAAAAGGAGAAGAAGCTAGTCGCAAGCGCAAGATGGAGGCACGAGCTGCACAAGGATCCAGCCGCCCTGGACCCTATCGCCCCACCTATCAGTCAAGGCCACCACCACCGCCCACCCAAGGCTATCCTACACGAACCTACCAAGCTGGTGGTAGTCAACCTGCTCCTCCTCCTACGAAGAGACCTACACCTTCACCATCCGGTACCGCCCGACCCAGAATTTTAGCTGAAGACATGGCAGCTAAGACTTCCTTCAGATTCCATTTTCCTAGCCACTTTGCCAATGAGTGCCCAACCAGGAACACCCAGCAGCCGCGATTCGACATCGCCCCACCTCGCGGCCAACCCCCGGCAGGGCGTGGAAGAGGTACTGCTCTAGCCAGGAATGCCCCGCCAGCTTATGGGAGAGGGCATCTCAACCATCTTTCCATGGAAGAAACTGAGGAGGCTCCAGGAGTACTCATGGGTACATTTGGAATCCGTCACCACCCTGCTCAAGTACTATTTGATTCTGGAGCATCTCATTCTTTTATATCTAAAAGTTTTGTGGAGAAGCATGAATTGCAAACTTTTCCTTTGGATAAGCCGCTAATTATAAAGTCTCCTGGTGGAAATTTAGAAGCCAACAGGGCATGTAAGGGGGTAGATATTTCTCAGGAGAGGATTAGCTTCCAGTTCGACCTAATGGTCATTTCCAATATGGGAATAGATGTGATCATTGGTATGGACTGGTTGACCTATTACAAAGGGGTGCTAGATTGTGAGAGGAGAGAAGTAAAACTGCTTAAGCCCCCTGGATATGAGAGAACTTGGAAAGTTGATGCCCCTTTCAGATGGGGAAGAGCCATCTGGTTTTTAAGAGAAGAAAATCCTGCAAGGGTGCTAGTAGTCAAGGAATATTTAGATGTGTTCCCTGAAGATCTGCTCGGGCTACCACCTGATCGGGAGATGGAATTCACCATTGAGTTGGCACCAGGTACGGCACCAATATACAAGACATATTTCAAGATGAATCCTGTAGAATTGGCAGAGCTCAAGAAGCAGCTGCAAGAGTTAATGCAAAAAGGATTGATTCGTCCCAGTTCATCCCCTTGGGGATCACCAGCCATGTTCGTAGATAAGAAGGATGGAAGCCGAAGATTGGTTGTGGATTACCGAGCCCTCAATGCGGTTACTATAAAAAACAAATACCCTTTGCCTCGAATTGATGACTTGTTTGACCAACTTCGAGGAGCCAAGAGGTTTTCAAAGATTGACCTTCGATCAGGATATCATCAAATCAAGGTCAGAAAGGAAGATATACCCAATACTGCATTCACCACAAGATATAGGCTGTATGAATTCTTGGTTATGTCCTTTGGACTTACCAATGCACCGACCCATTTCATGAATATGATGAACATGATCCTAATGGAGTACTTGGACCAGTTTGTCGTAGTGTTCATCGACGACATCTTAGTGTATTCCAAAAATGATGAGGAGAATAAGAAACACCTAAGATTGGTCCTTGACAAGCTCCGAGAGCACCAGCTTTACGCCAAATTCAGCAAGTGTGAATTTTGGCTTGATGACATTAGCTTCCTAAGGCATATTATCTCTGCCGAGGGAATCAAAGTCGATCCCTCTAAAGTAACGACGGTTATGGATTGGAAATCCCCAACCACAGTAAAGGAAGTAAGAAGTTTCTTGGGATTGGCAGGATACTACAGAAGGTTCATTAAAGGATTCTCCAGAATTGCCAAACCCATGACCCAGCTACTAAAAAAGGAGCAAAAATTCGACTGGACGACAGCTTGTGAGGAATGTTTTCAAGAGCTTAAGACCAAACTGACCACCGCTCCTGTGCTGGTAACACCCGATACCAACGAGAAGTTTGAGGTATATTGCGATGCCGCAAAACAAGGATTGGGTTTTGTACTTATGCAAGAATGGAGGGTAGTTGCCTATGCCTCTCAACAACTCAAAAAGCATGAGGAGAATTAACCGACTCATGACCTTAAGCTCGCTGCCGTTATACATGCTCTCAAAATTTGGAGACATTACCTGATGGGCAAATAATGTGATGTCTACACGGATCACAAGAGTTTGAAATACATGTTTACCCAAGCCAATTTAAACATGCGCCAAAGGCGATGGTTGGAGTTGATCAAGGACTACAACTTGAATGTCCTATACCACCCAGGCAAGGCCAATGTGGTAGCTAACGCCCTTAGCCGGAAGCCGCAGTGTAATCATCTAACTTCTCAACAGTTAGCCGCCCCTATGGACATAACCTGTGGACCAGATATTCCTGAACAGATCGTAAAGGAGATGGACGCGCTAAACTTGAGTTTGGTAGAGACCGGATACTTAGCTACCCTGAATGTTCAACTGGATTTGTTCGACCAAATCAAGGAACTGCAAAAGAGTCACTCTAGCGCCCATAAAGTAAGAGACCTTATAAAAAGGAATCAAGGGTGCAAGGTTACGGAAGATGAACAAGGAATCCTACGGTTGGGACAAAGGATTTTCATTCCCCATGACCAGGAGTTGAAGAATCGCATCCTAAGGGAGTCTCATGAATCCCCTTTTTCCCTTCACCCCGGGTGCACCAAAATGTAACAGGACCTAAAAAGCCTATTTTGGTGGCCCCGATTGAAGCGAGATGTGGCTGAGTATGTGGCCAGATACCATACCTGTCAATTGGTTAAGGCCGAGCATCAACGCCCGGCAGGACTATTGCAACCCTTAAAGATACCTGAATGGAAATGGGAAGAACTGACGATGGACTTCATCTTAGGGCTTCCTTGCACAAAGACCGAGTGTGACTCCATATGGGTCATTGTGGATAGATTAACCAAGGTGGCCCACTTCATTCCGGTCAAAACGACTTACAAGGGAGATAAGCTAGCTGAACTCTATATGGCAAGGATAGTCACTCTCCATGGAGTTCCTAAAAGAATAATCTCGGATCATGGATCCCAGTTCACTTCCTAATTTTGGAAAAAGCTACACAGTGCCCTAGGGACCAGCCTGTCATTCAGTACAGCTTACCATCCTCAAACCGATGGGTAAACCGAGAGAGTCAACCAAGTCCTGGAAGATATACTGAGGACATGCATTTTGGAATTCCCCACAGATTGGGAGAAATGGCTGCCATATGTTGAATTCACCTACAACAACGGCTATCAAGCCAGTCTAAGGATGTCCCCCTTTGAGGCCTTGTATGGACGTCGTTGTAGGATACCTCTGTTTTGGTCAGAAGCTGGAGAGCGACAAGTGTTTGGAAAAGAGTCATTACAAGAGGCCGAAAGAATGGTAAAAATTATTCGAGAACAATTGTTAGCTGCTCAGTCCCGACAGAAAAGCTATGCGGACCGTCGTCGTCGAGAACTCTCCTTCTCTGTCGGCGATTCCATTTACCTCAAGGTGTCACCGTCAAAAGGAATTCAACGGTTCCAACAAAAGGGAAAATTGTCCCCCCAATATATCGGACCATACCAGATCTCTGCCAAGAGTGGTCGGGTGGCCTACGAATTGGAATTACCCGCTGAGCTTGGCGATATACAGAATGTGTTTCATGTTTCACAACTCAAAAGGTGCCTAGGGGTACCTAAGGAAGAACTCATCCACCAACCACCAACGCCGTTGGGCAAGGATCTCACTTATCGAACTCACCCAATTCGAATCCTCGAATTCTCCGACAAGCAGATAGGGGCAAGACCGTTAAGTTGTGCAAAGTACAATGGTATGACCAGGCTTGAAAGCAACTCTCTTGGGAGCCCGAAGACAAGCTTCGAAAAGATTACCCTTACTTGTTTAGTTCTTGAACCGTCAATCTCGAGGGCGAGATTTGTTTTTAGGGGGGAAGGATTTGTAACAGCCCAAAACCGACTAGTATTTTGAATAATGTTTTGTGAGCTTTTGTATGATGATATAGCAATTTATTATAAAAGAAATTTGGTGAAAACACAAAATTCCTAGACTTTTGCATCTATTCTAGGACAAGGTCCGATAATTAACTGGAGTAGGACTATAAACATTTAGACTTAGGACCTGATTATGGAAGATAAAGAAAACTAAACATATATATATATAAATAGATATATAAGATTACATGAGCAAGTAAAATTCTTATATACCAATGGATTAGTGAGAAACAAGTTATTCACCCTAAACACTCTACTAAATTTCGAGAACTTTTAGTAAAGCCCTCACATACATATATATATATATATATATATATATATATATATATATATATATATATATATATATATATATGCTTAAATGCTATAGTTTGCCACATAAAATGATAACCTGTTAATGAGTTAGCTATCAAAATAATTAGCTAAAATACATATTAAATTCCCAAAAAATTTCTGAACAAGCCTTAGAACCACTAGGCTACTTTGATCTGGTTTTGGACCAATTCGACCAAGTGGGACCCACACGACAGTTGAATAAACCCAGAACACCATATTGGCATTCCATCGAGCAGATGGTGGGCAGAAGAGGATCCTCTCTTTCTCTGCGAATTCCTGCTCCAAATCCTTGCGTGCTCGACTATGGATTGCTTGGGGAACTTACATTTGTCGCCTTGTGCCTGGCTGCACCCGCGCGAGCCTCTCCTCCAGGCCAGCGCGCCGCCATTGCCAAATCCCGAGCTCTATCACACTGCCAAGTCCGGTCAACCACATCGGGGAGGATCTTGAACCGCCAATTGAGCTCTTGTACACCTGCGCACATCTGCTTGTCGCCCAAGGATGCCTCTGCAACGGCACTCGAGGGCCCCAGGCGCCTCGCCGCCTGACAAGCCGCCCTGCAGGCGGCCTTCGCCAACCGGCCGCGCTTGCTTCTCCATCACCCTACCATGTCCGAGCCTCACTCCCCGAGTGCCCGCTCGTGCCTTCAATGCGGAGCCTCCCGCACGCGCATAGTGAGCCCAAAAGCACCCTCGCGTCGCCAGGGCTCTCCAGAGCTCAATAGCCGCTGTTCTTGCAAGCATTTGGTTCGCCTTAGCTCCCCGGTGCTCTCTGCCCAAGGAATCGGAAGGGGAAGGGCCCTAGCTCGCCGGAGCTCGTTTCTTCCTCCGCCGTGCCGAAAAGCTCCTTTCGGCGATTCCTCTCTATTGAGTAAGTCACTCTTCGATTCTACGCACCATTAGCATCTGGGTGACCTCATTAACCTTTTGCCCAACTTAATTTTACATGGGATTCATCGAAGGCGCGGGGCACCGTCTCATCTGTTTCTTCCCCGAACGACTCCACCGGCGCCAGCTCATCGCAGTGCTCCCCCGACTCAATCCTCCACTCGGTAAGCCCCCTGGAGACCCTAGACACTCCCTAGCTAATATTTCAGGCGTTGAAGAGCCTTGTTGCGTAGTTTGAGCGTGAACCGTAGCGTTCTTCCGCCGTGACTAGGATCGTCACTGATCGAGTGTGTTCCGTGGAGATACTAGCTTAGATATTCCAGGGCTTAGTCTGCTCTTTTGATCCCCGCAAAAATCGCCCTAAATGATGATCTGTTACGCTCACTAACCGTCGCCGGAGGCCTCACCAGAGTCCCGCCGGAGCTGGAGAAGATCCCGTGCGCGCGCGCCGTCCGCGGGGGTGTGTCGCTGATGTCCCGGGGCCACCAACGCTGATTTACCGTTTTTAAAATAAAACACGCGCCGTGTTGAGAGACTGACGAGTGGGTCCTGGCCCCACTTGTCAGCATAAGTGATGGCGCACTTCTGAAGTACGTAGTCGACGCAGGAGGTCACGCCGAGATGGGCCGGCCCAGTTCTGTGCCCACATATTTCCCCCGAATTAACGATTAAAAACAAATAAGGAAAATAATATGAGATGTTTATTATTGCTAGACTCGTCCAAAAATCTTAGTAAAATTTTGATAAATACTAGATAGCCTGTTTGACTTATTAAAAATATCTAAAGAAATAGAATCATGAAAATTATGCCCCTGTTTAATACTTAATCCTATTCTAGGACGTTTCTTTAGGGAGATAAACCCAGAAAATGGGTATTGATTAAATAAAATAGGAAATGACCTTAGAAAAATCTGAGAATTTATAGGGTTACCATTAATTACAGGACACACATAGTAAAATTTTATTTGGACAATTGATTCTCTTTTTGCCTCTAGATAAATAAAAATTCACCTCTTAAACAATATTTAAAAAGGATTTCCTATAATATAAATTGTCAAATAAGCTCCTAAATTCATGATAAAATTCCAGAAGGATCTAAATGTAATATATGGAATTAATACAATTATTAAATGCTTTTAGGACCAACAAATAACCACTAAGCGATTGTTTAGCCCTGTTTGCCATTCTCCTATGTACCATTATACCCGCAATGATACTTGAATTATAGTATATACTAAAAGATTTCAATTAATTCTCAAATTTCTACAGGGACATTATTAACCCTAATGGATTTGTTAAAATTATGTGATCTCATTTAAACTCCGTAAAATTGTTTAACTAAATTAACTAAGGGTAAACCCGGGTACTTAATTACCCTACGCATACAAATAATCTTGTGGTAATAATTCCTCATTAATTTAAGAGTAATATAACCTACACCACACCGAACACTGTAAGTATTCTTTCGAGAGTTGATGAAGGAAATTCTTCAAATAAAATTTTATTTTTGCTATATGCATCTGTGTGTTAAATCTATGGGTAAATTATTTAGGGTAGCAATATGCATTATCGCATATCATCTTCATGACGCCCGCTCCACCGTTAACTTATGTAAATTTCTAAGCAATAGTAGACTCATGGAACTTTCTCGATACCTCGGATAGAACTTATCACCTTTCGACGAATCACTAGATTTAGCAAGGGCATATCGTGCATCATGCCTCTATTGCATATTGGTGTTTATTTATTTTTTTCTTCGAATCTGTTCCGTTATTATACGCTGAGGAGCCCGAGGGACCTTTTGAAGATCAGCAAGAAGACCCCCACTACGCCCCAAACCAAGGCGAGTTAATTTCCACCCTAAAGGGTGTTTGCTTTTACTAGGGGAAATCTCAATTTTCCCTAGTGCGAGTCAACAACCTTCCTTTAAGTGTTACTTTTATTAGGGAGAGCCTATACTTTCCCTAGTACGAGTTAACATTCAAAAGGATCATATTAAATCCCAGTTTTATTAAATATTTTATTTACAGTATTAAACTGCATGCTCTTTTTTAAGTATTTATGCCTACTTGTTTAATCATGATGTATCATGCCATGCTTTACTTCTGGTTATTAATTTCCCATGATGATATTGCCTTGATAAAATCATCTATCATTTGACTTACTAAATGATTGCCTTGATGATCACCCGTGTTAGCCTGGTTAGGTTTAATAAAACAATTTTAGACTCTTCAGTCCTGATTAAAATCTTGCTTAGACATTGCTCAGGTCCAATTATTAATTTAGGCTTAGTCGCCTCGGAACGGTGAACCGACATTCACCGGACATGATGAATATTACAAACTTTGTTTACTGGATATTGGGCCTGGCATGCCAGTGTGTGTGGTTGGGAACACGGATATTTTCCGGTTTGTGGTTAAGGGTGTGATGTAGCTAGGCTACATGGTCTGAAGGAAGGCTGGACCACGGGGATGGTGCTGGGCAGCCAAGATCGGCTGTGCCAGTCGGAGCGCGAGTAGTTTTCGCGTAGCTTTATGTCGCCAAGGGGTTCTGCAACGTGAGGTCCACGTGTCTTTGGGCGATAGCTTCTCGGCTATGCCGGTCGGGCGTGAGTAGTTTTCACGTAGCTTTATGTTGCCCATCGGGGTTCTGCTGTAACGCGGCCATCGCGGTAGTGCGGACTTAGGGGCCCGCCGCTTGCCGGATAGCGTCAGGGTCAACCCCTAGTCCGAGGTGAAGACAGGAGTAGGTCGTCATCCTGATGGGTGATCTAGGTCTTACGTGACAGGGAGCCGTGACTCTAGTGCGGGTGTGGCAACTCGGCTAGAGAATAACGGGCACTTCGCTGGCGTAAGATCCACAACGGTTGCGCCACACCCAGAAGATGATGGCGGGTGTTGGGAGACGCTTGGCAGTGTTCATAGAAACTGTCGGGGTATGGGAAACGTTTGGCAGTGTGCATGGAAACTGTCGTGGAATAAAAATGAAAGCATTGATTAGTAGGACTTTGGTTAAAATATGCTAAGTCATAGGTTTTGATTTATAAAACTTGCCTTTTGCAACTAAATGAGCCCCAACCTTTCCTTTGGAACCCTATCACTAAATGCATTAGGTTGGAAGCTAGCTCGCCAGTGTTTGGATGACACTGACCTCGCATTCATATTCTCTTTTAGATGGAGAATATGAGTAGGATCAGTACTCCTGTCATGAAGATGAAGAACAGGACTTTACTGACGATCAGGGCGAGGCATAGGATATCTCTCCAGTGGAGTGCTTAGGCATAGCCGGCACGAGACCCTTTTGCATCTTTTGGATCTCTGCACTATAATCTTTTGGACATTTGGAATATTTGGGCCAATGTGCCGTGTTGTAAACACTTGTTAGCCTTTGGGCTTAATACAGGTATTTTATGTAATATAAGTTTTCCGCTTGTATGTAATGATCTGGCTATGTGAATGGTGTGCACTAGTGTACTGATCCAGGGACTAGTGTAGATTAAATGGTGGGCAAAAGGATAGGCCCCACAGTGTGTGTGTATGTGTGTGTGTTGTATACAAACCTAGATATAGATATATGCATTAGTGTATGCATATATGTAGGATATTTTAAATTTAGAATCAAAATCAGCGATAACCCAAAATATTAACCTAAGGTTTCATTAAAGATTATTAGCCCTCTAAAAATTCTCTAATTCACCTCTAATCAGAGATCCGAGCCACTGTCATTTGGCTCTCCTCCAAACTCAATTCAAATTCATCAAATTCAAATCCCCTAATATGAACCCTTGGCACAAATGGGTTTACCTGGATGGGCCCAACCCATTTTTGTGCTTAGCCTGCCTAGACAGCCCAGCTAGGCCTTCGGCCCAGCCCTTCTTCAGCCTGGTCAGGTGAGCCGGAACTGCTCCCGGCTTGTCGTTAGCCTCGGCTTGCCGCCCTAGCTCTCTCTCTCCCCCTCTGGATCGCTCCCTTCCCCAGCTCACTCTCCCCTCTCAGCTCCTCCCGTTTGGCTCTGCCGCGCGCTCTCTCGCTGCCGCGCAGCCTCTACCTGCCAGTCCGTACACCGTTCCTCCCCTCATTTCGCTGTTGCCCGTGTCCTTGTGTGCCTTGCCTCATGGTGCCTCTCCCCTACGACCGCCACCCCGTGCCAGGGTTTCCTTTGCGTGCACGCGCCCTCGAACTGGTCGTGCCATTGCCACGTATGCGCTAGCCACTGCAACGCCGTCCTATCGCCACCTGTCCCTCCCATCCTGTCTCCCACGCATTGACGCTGCGCACTAGCAGTGACCACGCTGCCGTGCACGCCATGGTCTTACCTCGCTAGTGCGCCTCTGCCACCTTTGTGCCCATTCGCTTGGCTATTTTCCCGACCCTCTCGCACACTCTCTAATACTCCCTCTCACTCCCTGAGCATCCCCTACGGGACTATAAGGCCCCGCCATAGCTCACTTCCCGTTTCCCATTTTCTGCTTTGCATACTGCCGCACACAGCTCAGTAATTCACCCTTTCCCGTCGTCTTCACGTCTTGAGCCTGCACACATACCTTACCCTCCTCCCAACCTCGCGCGCCCACACGGGAATCGACCCAAGAGACCTCATAGCTCTCGAAATTTCAATTTCCCTCCTCGCCGGATCTCTGTCGCCCGATTCGCCCCTTTCCGATTTCATTTCTCCTGGTGAGTAATCTTCCGATTCCTTCCACCGAGAGCATCCTTGGAACACCCCTAACATTCCCCCAATTCAATTTTGCAAGATCCCCACCGGTGTTGGCTCGCATCGACGCCCCTATTTCAAACATCCTCGGTCTCCTCATCGCCAGCCCATACCAAGACTCCTCCACCCGATTCCTCTGCTCGATAAGATTTCTGGTAGCCCCTAGCCGTTCCCCAACCAAACATCTAGCACCTAATCACCTAGGATCGCTGTATTGCATGCTTTCTCGTAGCTTCGGCCGCCCCTGGCCATGGCGCCGCCGCCTCAGCTTGTCACCGGCCACTTCCGCTAACACGGCCTAGCCCCAGCCACCTTGAACTCGTAGCGCCCCAGAACTTCAACCCAAGAGCCCTGTAGCACCGCCGGTCGGACGCCGGAGACCACACCGAAACTTGGCTGGAATCGCGTAGGGTATGGTTCACATTTACTGTGAACCATGCCACTGCATGCTGGACCCGCATACCAGGGGAGGATTAGTTTAAATCTCCCGCGGCTTAATTTTAATTAGTCACCGATAGGTAGGTCCTCGGACCCACCCATCAGCAGTAGTGAAAGCGTACTCCTTGGGATACGCCTTCCACATGTGGTTGCGCCTGCACACAATTGTGTGGGCCGCGCGGGCCACCGCGGGCCAATTGGGCCACGTGCTCGTGTTAGCCGCCGCACAGCGCTGGGCTCAGCCCAGCACTGTTTAAACTGGTTTTTCCAGCTTTCATTCATTCGGAAAATCTAGTAAATATTTTAGGGTTATCCAAAATATTAGATAGCTAAGATAAATTTTACAACAATTCTAGAAAAATACCTTATAGCAAGCTGAATCTAATAAAATTATAATTTAGTACAGTAACCCCTTTTTAACATATGTTTAAATAAGAAAACCCCTTAATAGTTCTCTGAAACTGGTTTTCCACTTTATTTAATTAGTTATTAAGTTCCAAAAATCATAATAAAATTCCATTGGACTATACCCACAATTTAGAAATTTAGTAAATTTATTATACAATTTTAGGACCCTTAACGCTCACTGGATAATTAATTGGAGAAGTTTAACTAAATTTCCTTATGTGTAAATAAAACAGAAACTGGGTCTGATTTATTTTAAATACCAAATAACTTCAACTAAATCTCAAATATTTACAGAAGCATTACTAACCTATAATGAGTTTATTAAAAATATAGGGACTTAATAAAACCTGGTAGGATTACTTAATTGCTTAACTAGGGTAAATAAGACCTATAGGTTATAGGTAATTTAATACCAATTTAAAATTTATCAGCAACCCACCTAACCTATAAATAGTAAGTTTACTACCTTGAGTTGATGAAGGAAATACTTTAGACAAAACTATCTTCCATGTACAACTATTTGCTAATCTATGGGCAAACTATTTTGGGTTCTATTTTGCATCATCAATCATCGCATATCATATTTATAAACGCTCACGCCACCGTTGTTTATTAGTAGGAATAAGAATATTAGTAGACTCGTGGAACTTCCTCGATATGACAATTAGTTCTTATTGGCAATTCCCAAACGCTAGAATAAACTCGTTGTATTACATGCATCATTCTTTCTTGCTGCACTTTGGTTATTTATTGTCGGTTACGTTTCGTTATTAGACACCGAAGAACCAGAGGAACACCTCGAAGAGCAGCAAGAAGGCCCTGTCTACTCTCAAGATCAATGCGAGTTAACATTCAATTATATCATGTTGATTACCCAATTTCTAAAAGCATTTTATTTACAATATCAAATTGCATGCTCTCTTTAAGTATTTATGCCACATGCTTAATCATGATATATCATGCCATGTTTATCATTTGTAATTGCTTTACCCCGATGATTTTTTGCCTTGATAAAGTCATCTCACATTTGATTCTGATAATGATCGTCGGTAGCCTAGTTAGGTTAAATAAAATCATTTAGACTCTTAAGTCTTTGTTAAAATCTACTTAGATAACTGGAAATTGAACGGTGAACCGACATTTATCGGACATGATTATACAATGAACCTAGATAACTGGAAATTGGGCCTAGCATGCCATTTTGTGGGTGATTGGGAATGCGGACGTGGTCCGACATGTGGTTAAGGAGGAGTAGCTTGGCTACATAATGTGGAGACGGGGGCTACGTGTTCATAGACGTGGTGCGTTGAGGAGCGCGAATGGAACACGCGTAGCTACCAATCGCTACCACCAGGGGTGGTTCTGTCGGTAGCCTAGTTAGGTTAAATAAAATCATTTAGACTCTTAAGTCTTTGTTAAAATCTACTTAGACATTGCTCAGGTCCAATTAGTAATTTTTAGGCTTAGTTGCCTCTGAACGGTGAACCGACATTTATCGGACATGATTATACAATAAACCTAGATAATCGAAATTGGGCCCGCATGCCATTTTGTGGGTGATTGGGAATGCGGGCGTGGTCCGACATGTGGTTAGGAGGAGTAGCTTGGCTACATAATGTGGAGACGGGGGCTACGTGTTCACAGACGTGGTGCGTTGAGGAGCGCGAATGGAACACGCGTAGCTACCAATCGCTACCACCAGGGGTGGTTCTGTCGGTAGCCTAGTTAGGTTAAATAAAATCATTTAGACTCTTAAGTCTTTGTTAAAATCTACTTAGACATTGCTCAGGTCCAATTAGTAATTTTTAGGCTTAGTTGCCTCTGAACGGTGAACCGACATTTATCGGACATGATTATACAATAAACCTAGATAACTGGAAATTGGGCCTGGCATGCCATTTTGTGGGTGATTGGGAATGCGGACATGGTCCGACATGTGGTTAAGGAGGAGTAGCTTGGCTACATAATGTGGAGACGGGGCTACGTGTTCACAGACGTGGTGCGTTGAGGAGCGCGAATGGAACACGCGTAGCTACCAATCGCTACCACCAGGGGTGGTTCTGTCACATCGTGTGCAGGGCACACGGAGGAATGATAGCAGGAGAAGGAAGTGGTATGATAAGTGTGGATTGGCCGGATCCGAGGTGACTCCTAGAGTGGACCAGACGGGTATGTAGTGAAGAACGTAGCGGAAAGTCGCTGACCAATTGCCTGTGGGATTTGGTTCCTAGCACCATAACATGTTGCCATCGCGCGGTAGTGCGGACGTGGGCCCCAGTGACTACCGGAATGAGGCTAGGTAAACCTCAGTCCGAGGTGAAGACAGGATCTTGTCATCATTTGCGAGATGATCTAGGTCTTACGTTACAAGGAGCCGTGACTCTAGTGCTGGCTTGGCAACCCGGCTAGGGAAGAACGGTGTAACATTCCAATTTTATTTAAAAGGAATAAAACTTGGATTGTTCAGAAATAAAAATAAAACGAGTTAATTAAAAACATAAAGCAGAAAGAATGAAATATTTAAAAATTTAAAAGGCCCATAAAGGTGACAATTAGAAGTTGGACTTTGTTAGGGTGCTACTTCAGAAAATTTAAAAATATTTTCTACCCCAAGCACCATTTTTGTAATAGGATAAATAGAAAGACAAAGAAAAGACAAAAGAGAAAAACAAGAAAATAAAAAGAATATCAAATCCTGCTCCGGCCCACAATCTCTCCCTTGGCTTTGTCTCATCGCTGGCACCCTTGACGCCGTCTTGGTGTGTTCCGCCACTCGAGCATGACCCAGCCATGCTCCGTGCGTGGCCGTGAGGCGTCGGCCCCACCCATCAACTGTTTCCCCCTCCCCTGTTCTTCGCCTCGCTGCACTGCCCCGCCATGTTCGCTGGCTCGCACGCGCCTAATCCGTCTTTGTCGCTTACAACGCCGAGGCCGTCGTCGATCTGCTGGTCAGGACAACATGGGCCCCGGATATTTGGAGACAGACGATTGGATGCACCACCTCCTTGGGCCAATTTACATGGATCTTCCAGAAGGAGGGCCTGGTAGACGGCGCAGCCCGACTTGCTCTACAAGGAGTAGAGTTCGTATTCTACTCGAATACGTGGAGATAGGCGTAGCCGATTAGGCCATATCTCTAATCTTCCGAAGAAGGACTAGGAAACCAATCTGTAACCCTACCCCTTGCACTATATAAAGGGGGTCGGGGTCCCTGGTTAGAAACATCTCATATCATCGCCATCATCCCCAAACACATCCGATCTCGTGCAATCTCGACGAGAACATACGATCATTGTGTTTATTCTCTGTTCATTGTGATCGACACCCCATAATACAAAAACCATGAGCATAGGAGTAGGGTATTACCTCTTTCCGAGGGCCGAAACCTGTATAAATCCTGCCCCCTGTGCTACCATCGAGTTGTGATCTTTCGCATAGCCCTATAAAATATATTGCCAACACAATTCGTCGACAGATAGCGCGTCAGGTAGGGGCTAGCGTCATGATCAGCTTCATCGACTTCGATGGCTTCAATTAGCGGATTCGTCTTCACCTACGCCCCCGGCCAGGGTTTTGTCTTTTGAGATCTCGGCTTCCTCGCCGACGACTTCGGAGAACTTCGGTTATCTGAACCAAACGACGTCCGGGGGAGGCTGTACGTGACTCCGGCCAAACTTCACCACCTCAGGATGCCTCTCTCGGATTCTGATCCGGAAGAGATCCAATCTGATGACAACGATTCCGACTGGCCCACCGCAGGGATTCCCTTCGGTTTTGGTAAGGATCATGGGCCTTTGGCTCTGCCAGCTCCCTACGCTGATGAAGAATCAAGTGGGCATGCAATTCCTGATCTGGATGGCTATCAGATCCAATCAGGAATTGCAACTTTTCAGTTGTGCAACATCCCGTTCGGATTAAGAAACTCAACCGCTGTTTTCTATGAGATAACACGCTGTCTTTTCCAGTCTGGGCAAAGGAGTGGAGCCCAATAGACACCTACTAGGACAAGCTTCCCGAGTTCCGGCTCGGGGATAACTCTAACTAGATCTATTTTCCGAGTGGACATCAGGATGCCATTCAGATTAACCAATTTGGCTGCTATGTTTCAGCAGATCTGTTCTGCCGAATCTCAGTCGGGTTTCCTTTTGCCAGACAATCCATCACGGGAAGTGGGAGTTATAATCACCCCCTTTGATGAGCCAACAAGTCGGGACTAGTTAAGCCTCTCTTACTCGGAATCCGAGTCAGAAAACAGCATCAACTGGTTCCCTGACTGTCGTGGCGTTTGCATGGTGGATGGACAACCTTCCGGGTCGGCCTTGCGCCAGCAAGATGAAGCAGGAGCCGAGCATAACCGCGGAGGTGGAGAAGATCTGCGCGATAGATTGCGCGGTCGAGCGCGTGAAGTTCAGGAGCAACTGCTCTAAGTCCGTATGGGAGATCACTCGGTCTTCCGTGCGCCACAGCAGAATATCCTGCCTGTAAGACCCTCTTGGACAACGTTGGTCCGTTACTCGGGGAAAATAGCCCCGCAACGCTGATCATGGAACAGATTAAAGCCATTGTGACGGCAGCGGCTGTCTAGGGTACTCGGGATCAACAGGCCGACTCGGTCAGAAGTCAGACCGCCACAAGCAAAACTTGGCGCAGTCGGCACACGCCAACTCGCGGACAAGACGCCCGCCAAAGTACAAGTCACGATCTCCGCCTCGACATTGAGGCTCGGCGGAGGGAGCTAGAGGAAGACCGGCGCCGCACTCCGCCGCGCCGAATACTTCCCCGTCAGTCTCCTTCCCCTAGGGACGGAATGATTGATGGCATTAAAGCATTTACACCCCGACTTCGTCAGGTCAACTGGCCCGAAGGGTTTAACCCTAAGGAATTGTGATGTTTGACGGGGAGCAGGACCCAGAGGCTTGGTTGCAAATTTATTCTTTGGCAATCAAAGCCGCCGGTGGGAGTTTTGACGTGATGGCAAATTACTTGCCCATCATGTTGACTCCCCCGGCTCAGGGTTGGCTTGCAGGCCTTTCAAAGAACTCAATCGGTTCCTGGGGAGAGCTTTGCAACCAATTCGTCGCCAACTTCCAGGGCACTTACGAGAAGCCTGGGACCCAATGGGACCATTATCAGATTCATCAGCGAATGGATGAGTTGTTAAGGGATTTCATTCGGCGTTTCACAAAGAAGAAAAACATAATCCAAGAGATTTCTGAAGCGGTCGTCGTCATAGCCTTCCAAAAGGGAGTTCGCGACCCCGACTTGATCAAAAAGATGTCTCGGAAGCCCCCAACCACTGTCAAAGAGATGTTCGCTCTAGAGGACCGTTATGCCACCGCCTCGGATGCTCTTGCCGAGCGCCAGGATGATCACTCGAGCAAAAATGAAGGCAAGAAAGACAAGATCGAGTCATCTTCCAAGAAGGACAAAAAGCGGAAGGGTGAAGAATTGGTGGCAGTCACGGATAAAGGACGACAAAGGCCGCCTCGATCCAATGATTACAATATAGTAATGGAGGCACTGTGTCCTTTCCATCTGAATGGAAAGCATGCAGCAAAGAACTGCAATGTCCTAAAGAAGTTCGCTCAGGAGCACAATAAGGACGACAAGCAAGATGATAAGCGAGATCCTCTTTAGGGTGACGCTTACCAAGAAACCGAGCACGAGCTCAATTACATATATGGGGGATCGGATGCCTACGAGTCCAAGCGTAAGCAAAAGCTTACTACTCAGGAAGTCAATGCAGCTGTTCCGGTGACCCCCTCATACCTTCGGTGGTCTGAAGTCCCGATCAAATTGATCGCTCGAATCATTCCGTTCACATCCCATGTCCTGGAAGGTACCCACTCATCCTAGATCCTACGATACGGGACGTCCGACTGCGCAAAGTCTTAGTCGACGGCGAAAGTGGATTGAATACCCTTTTCGCCAAGGCGTTTGATGAGATGCAGATTCCAAGGTCGGCGCTCCGGAAGACTGATGCGCCGTTTCATGGCATAGTTCCAGGAACCTCCTCTGTGCCGATTAGGAGAATTTCTCTTCCGGTCACTTTTGGCAATCGAGACAACTACCGAACAGAAAACCTCGGCTTTGAGGTGGCCGATTTCGAGACTGCGTATCACACAATCTTGGGAAGGCCGGGCTTGGCCAAACTCATGGCTGTCCCACATTACGCTTATCTGGCTATAAAGATGCTGGGCCCGCAGGGCGTAATCACAATCCGCGGGGACGTAAAGTTTTCCTACCTACTTGATAAGGAAAACTGTAACTCAGCCCAGTCGGTGGAAGCAGCTGCTGAGTTGGACGAGAACTGGCAAGCGGCCACCACTCTTCTCGATGAGGGCGACGTGCCAAGCAAAAAGCAATCTAAGTCAGGCATCAAGCCTGACGAAGATATCAAACGTATTTCGCTCGACCCGTCCGACTCGACCAAAACGGCTCTGATCGGGACAGGGCTCGATCCGAAATAGGTAGAGGCACTCGTCACCTTCCTCCAAGCAAGTCGGGGCATCTTTGCTTGAAAACCATCTGACATGCTGGGTGGCCCGAGGGGGTCATCGAGCACTCTTTGAACGTAAATGACAAAGCCAAGCCAGTCAAGCAGCGGTTGCGTCGGTTTGCGCAGGATCGGAAGGAAGCCATCAAGGCAGAGGTCACCAAACTTTTAGCCGCTGGTTTTATAAGGGAGGTGCTCCACCCCGACTGGCTAGCGAATCTGGTGCTTGTGCAAAAGAAGAATGGAACTTAGCGTATGTGTGTCAATTATACCGACTTAAATAAAGCATGCTCCAAGGATCCGTTCGGACTCCCTCGCATTGACCAGGTGGTTGATTCCACTGCCGGTTGCGAGCTTTTGAGCTTTCTGGATGCCTACTCGGGCAATCACCAGATCAGCTTGAAGGAAGAAGATTGCATCAAGACCTCGTTCATTACTCCATTCGGGGCTTTCTGCTACATCACTATGTCCTTCGGGTTGAAGAATGCTGGAGCAACATACCAGCGTTGCATTCAGCGATGCTTCCACAACCAGCTCAGGCGTAACGTGGAAGCATACGTCGATGATGTTGTCGTCAAATTTCGGGTATTCTCCGATCTGGTCACTGACCTGTCGGAGACATTTGAGAGCCTATCGGCATATAACACAAAGTTAAACCCAGAGAAGTGTGTCTTCGGGGTCCCTTCGGGAAAGCTACTTGGTTTCGTGGTGTCTCACCGTGGAATTGAGGCTAACCTGGAAAAGATCAGAGCTATCATGGAGATGGCTCCCCCAACTTGCCAAAGAGATGTCCAGCGTCTAAATGGGTGTATGGTGGCACTTGGCCGATTTATCTAGCGACTCAGCGAGCGTTGGTCGCCCTTCTTTAAATTATTGAAGAAGCAGCAGGACAAGTTTATCTGGACACTCAAGGCATAGAAGGCTTTTGAGGATCTCAAATTGTTTCTCACTTCAACACTAGTCCTGGCATCTCCCATGCCGTAGGAGCCGCTTCTGCTATACATTGCGGCTACCACTCATGTAGTAAGTGCCATGGTGGTAGTAGAACGGGAAGAACAGGGACGCGTCTATAAGGCTCAACGCCCGGTCTACTTCGTTAGCGAAGTATTGGGCGAGTCCAAGGTACGCTATCCCCAAGTCCAGAAGCTTTTGTATGCTGTCTTGATCGCCTCTCAGAAGCTGAAGCACTACTTTCAGGAACATCCAATTTCGGTGGTCTCTTCTTTCCCTTTTGGAGATATCCTTCATAATCGGGAAGCCACTGGGAGAATCGCTAAGTGGTCAGTGGAACTCGGGGCCTTCAAGCTCTCGTTCAAGCCACGCAGCGCTATTAAGTCACAAACGCTCGCTGACTTTGTTGCCGAGTGGACGGAGATGAGCTCCCCACCATCGAAGAGTCCGAAACCGAACATGTACTTGATGGCTCTCTCCAAATGACGAGTCTGCGAGGCTGGTATCGTTCTCATATCACCTGGAGGCGAACGACTCAAGTATGTTCTCTAGATTCATTTTCCAGCTTCAGACAACACAGCCGAGTACGAGTCACTCATTCATGGGCTCCGCATTGCCATATCGCTCGGTATCCGACGATTGGTGGTTCGCGGAGATTCTCAACTCGTGGTGAGCCAAGTACAGAAGAATTGGACTTGTGTCAACGACAATATGACCGCCTACTGTCAGGAGGTCAGAAAGCTAGAAGATAAGTTCGATGGGTTGGAGCTTATACATATCCTACGGCGAGACAACAAAGCAGCAGATGAGCTTGCGAACATGGGCTCCAGCCGGGCAGCAGTCCCAGCTGGGATTTTTGTCCAGAAGCTTCACGCCCCCTCCATCACACCGCAGGAGCAACTACCCCAACCGGATAAACCACCACCTGAGTCAGAAGCACTCGCCCTCGACTCAGATTGGATGTGACCGTATATGGGGTATTTACAAGAAGAGAAGCTTCCCGATGACCGGGGGGCTGCTGAACAAATTGAGCGCCGGAGTCGTGCATATGTGGTACTTGAAGGAATCCTATACTGCCGAAGCGCCTCTGGCATACTTCAAAAGTGCGTATCTAAGTTGGAAGGACGCGCCCTATTGCGTGAAATTCACTCGGGTATGTGCGGCCATCATGCTGCCTTAGCCACGTTGGTCGGTAAAGCCTTTCGTCAAGGATTTTACTGGCCGACGGCAGTCAAGGACGCAAAGGAGATGGTCCGAAAATGCGAGGGTTGTCAGTTCGTTGCTCGGCAGATTCATCTGCCAGCTCAGAAACTTCAGACGATCCCTATCACCTGGGCGTTTGCCTTCTGGGGGCTCGACATTGTCGGACCTCTCAAGAAGGCCCCGGGTGGTTTTGAACATATCTTCGTTGCCATTGACAAATTCACCAAATAGATTGAAGCTAAACTTGTGACCAATATTACGGCAGCCAAGGCCACCGAGTTCTTCTAGGAGATCGTCAGTCGGTTTGGTGTGCCCTCTCGGATCATTACGGACAACAACTCTCAATTCAGAAGCGACGAGTTTGAAAGCTGGTGCGAAGATGTGGGCATAACGATTTGCTTTGTTTCAATGGCACACCCTCGGAGCAATGGGCAAGTCGAGCGCGCAAATAGCATGCTTCTACCAGGTATCAAGGCGCGCATCTTCGATCGGCTCAAGCCATATGCAGCAAAGTGGATGAAGGAATTGCTCGCCGTGCTCTGGGGGCTTCGCACAAGTCTGAAAGGACCAGGATGTCGCCTAGAGGGGGGTGAATAGGCGATATCAAATTTTTAAAACAATAACCAAAGTTAATTGCAGAAGCTGTATCGGACAGTCCGATGGTACAGGGTCGGACAGTCCGATGTATCGGACAATCCGAGGCAAGTATCGGACTGTCCGGTCTGCACAGAAAACAGAGGACTTTGGATTCAATTCAAATCTCACAAATTCAAGGATACCACTTGCACCAAGGATAGTTCACAAGCAAGTATAGGTGTAGTAGTATCACACAAGACAAGATAATCAATTCAATTGTAAAATAAGCAAGTAAATCAAACTTGAGAGAAGAAATGTAAAACCACGAGCGGAGAAGAGACGCGTCGATGTTTGTTCCCGAAGTTCGGATCCTTGAGGGGATCCTACATCTTCGTTGAGACGGCTCGATCACACTTGAGCCGGGGTCTTTTTCAACCCTAATTTCTCTCCAAGGTCCGTACCAAGCTCACTTGGAATCCACTAGTTGACTCCTTTCCTTACGGAGGCGGAATCCGGCCTTCACAAACTTGACACGGCACACCACACAAAGCTTGGTGGCTCGTGACCAACTCCTAGCCGTCTAGGAGTTCTCAACCTCCAAAAGTAACAAATGCCACGAAGAACGAACTTGGAGATAAACTCAAGTGCTCAAAGATCCAATCTTGCTCAATCCACACTCACGCCTCCTCCCAACTCTTCCCAACCCTTCTTCCTAAGGGGATCACCTAGATCGAAGAGTGGAGGGGTCACTAGGGCTCAAGAACACACTAATTCCACAAAGGAATCACCTTCCAACCTTTATCCCAATTCTCCCTCAATCCCTCCTTCCAACTCTTCCAAACCCTTCTCCAAAGGGGATCACAAAGATCTAAGAGTAGAGTGGTTCTACGGGGCTCAAGAACACATGGATGGCTCAAGGAATGGTGGTGTAACGGCTATTTGGATAGAGGGTGGTTTAAATAGGAGCTACCACGAATCTAACTGTTACAGACAATTCTGCGCAATATCGGACAGTCCGAACTAAATAGTAAGTCGGGACAGAGAACCCCAAATTTTGAAAGTTCGGATAGTCTGATTTACACAACATCGGACAGTCCGATATACAACATCAGACAGTCCGAACATAAATCAGTTTTAGACAGAAAACCCCGAACTCTGAAAAATCGGATAGTCTGGACTGGGAACATCGGACAGTCCGAGGCCTGAAAAATGCCACTGCACACCCCAACGAAAACGGGCATAACTTTTGATTCCGGACTCCGTTTTGGGTGATCTTGGGCTCTACGGAAAGCTAAGAATGAGAGCTACACAATCAAAAAGGTCTCAATTATTAAATCTCAAAGGATAAATACAGAATTCACAGGGAAGGCAAGGGAGACCTACAACTCTCACTTTTCGACACCGCCAACACCACTCTCTAACTAAATTTCACAAGGATGGATTACTTGAGCACTTGACACATCTAGAAGTCATTTTCCATCGCATCCCTCTTAATAGTACGGCAATCCTTAGACTCAATATAAATCAAAGATAATATAAGTCTAGGATAGTCACTTGCCGTCTTTTTCTTCATTATGCATGATGACCTTCACAAAAGATTGATGAAGCCTTCGTCTTATCCAACTTGACTCGATTCACCTCATGAGACTCTCGTCCCATCGATCTTGATTTGATCAACCTCTCTGACGATCTCCACGTCAAATCGATCTTGACTTAGTCCTCAACTCTTGGTGACACCGTCGTCTTGTTGATCTCGGCTTAACCGTCATCCTTTAACATATCTTGGTCATCACACGTACTCACGGGACCTAAATCATTCCAAACCACTCATGAAAAATATTAGTCCAAAAGCTCAATAGATATAAATAGATTGATATTTGTGAGCAATTAAGTACAACAAGTGTTTCATATAAATAAGCACAATATTAAACGAAAGCACTTGACATGGAAAAGATCTCTACTAAGTGCATCATGATAAATATGTAATTGAGCTAGATGCACTAGGAAGATAATTGCCAATATGATAAATCAACTAAACCATGGCAAGTACCACAATCTTCACTAAAATGGAGCACATGATAGAATACACAAGAATTACACATGTGCAAATAATATTCAAGCTAGAGTGAAGTTGTGGAACAATCTAGATTAAACTCCACTAAGTGATGTGTATAAGAAGATATACAAACAAAGCATGCATGCACCAAGTCATGTCATAGCAATATGAAGTTTAACTCTAGTTAAGACATGTATACTAGAAGCAAGACACATATTGAACTCAAGTGAGTATATATGCACAAATAGATATGAAATAAACCAATGTGCATATATAGGCAATATGTTACTTAGAGCTCACTATGCATTTGCAAAAGAGGAACGCAATAATAAATATAGAAGGGATACCGAGATTGCATACCTCATCTTTGCTTATCCATCCCATTTGTATATGTGAAACTTACCTTGCTAGGATGGATAGTGAGACTAATATTCAAATTTGTCAATAATAGATGAGACTAATATGTTTTCCTCTAAATATCCATTTATCCAACCCACTTGGCATATATGATTTCCTCTAAATAGATGAGACTAATATTCAACTTGGCAATAAACATGTTAGTCTCATAGCAACACAATCATATTAGAGGTTTGTCACTAGACAATTACTTAGCCAAGCATTTACATAAATTTGTCATTTACAAATAGTTGTCATAATATGTGTTTGTCATTAATCACCAAAATCACTTAAGTGCCTAGATGCACTTTCAAAGTCCCAGTCGGGCAACGGGACAGTCACCTTTCTTCCTTGTATATGGATCTGAGACGGTCCTCCCAACGAAGCTACAATTCGGGTCGCCCCAAGTTCAAAAGTTCAACGAGGACGAGTCAGAGGCCAGTCGGATTGACGAACTCGACCGACTGGAGGAAGCTCGGGATGCTGTAACTATTCGGTTGGCAAAGTACCTCCAAGGGCTGCGTCGTTACCACAGTCGTAATGTGCGGGATGGCGCCTTCTCGGTTGGTGATTTGGTCCTTCGGGTCAATCAGTCGAGTGGCCATAAACTCTCCCCACGCTGGGAAGGTCCGTACATTATTGACTCAGTGGCACGCTCGGGGCTTACCGACTGAAGCGAGAAGAAGACACTATCATGGATAACTCGTGGAATATCGAGCAATTACGTCGGTTCTATACCTGACGGCCGTTGTACACACATTTACAATTCAATAAAGATAAGTTTTCATTTACGCTATCCTTACGCTTGTGCAATTCAGTTTCTGACTTGCTACTTATTTGTGTTTCAATTAAGTAGTAAGTCGGGGGCTACACCTAGTTAGGTGCGCAATCGCGCACCCCTTCTCTCTCTATTATTGAGTTTGATTTGACTTGCTCCCTAGTCGGATTTCGACTAGCCAGTAAGTCGGGGGCTACACCTAATTAGGTGCAATCTGCACCTAATCGATATCTTTCTTTTTGATTTCTTGTAGAGCCTAAGTATTGTCCGTTCCAAGTAACGAAACTCTTGTTTCTATGCAACACTCATACTTCCCGACTGCGTTCTTGGAGACAGAGCTCCGTGCCAACTCCTGACGCTAGGGAATCTGATGAGCTTGGCGGAGTGCTTAGAGAAAGGAATCTGATCTACTCGGGCAAAATACAGAATTGATCAGAGAAAGACGATATAACATATTATATTGAAAAAACTGTTTACATACAGAGAACTGATAATTTACAAGAAGTTCCTATGTTTACAGGGAGTCTAGATCTAAGTTATCTACAAGGGACTCGGCTGCCGGCTTCACTTCCTCAAGCAGGGCCAACACCTACTCCTCAGTGCAGGCGAAGCCGTCCTTGACAGCCTCAAGTTCGACTCGGGGATATAGTGACTTGACGATTCCCAGCACTTGACTGGTGCTCATCAAGCCAACTTTCTTGAGTCGGGCCTTGAGTTGCTCGGGGGCTTCGGTCCACCTCTGGATCAACTCTTGCCCGATTGCTTGGCTTGGTCTCACCGGCATAGAGTCGCCGCCGAGTGGGCTCCACGACCACTACGAGCTCTTCATATTACGCTTGCGCAGTCTTGGCGTTTTCATGCAAAACATCATACTGCGCTTGAGTTTTCTTCTTGTACTCTATCAACAGAGACATAAGTGCAGTCATATAACTGTGCAACACTGGAGATTCGAAGTCGGTCGGGTTAAGGGACTTACCCTCTAGCTCGGCAACGGCTCAGGCCTCCGACTCCTCCATGGCCAGCTTCTGGTCCTAGGACCTCTTCAGCTCTGTTTGGGCGGCAGCCTCAGAGTCCTTAGACTTGGCCAGCTCCTCCCGCCGGCTGGCGATCGTGGCGTCACGAGCCGCATAGTGAGCAGAAGGTGATATCATTCGGTCGTTAACAAATCTCATAATCCCGACTCAGGTTGGGATACTTACATCGAAGGGAGCCTGTGAGGTCGAACTTCTCGTCCTGTAGCTCCTTGATCTAGGCTTGCAGCTCCCGTCGCTGCTTGGACGCCTCGATCTAGGTCTCAATTACTTGCCCCTCCATGGCTTTAATCTGTTCTATTTGGGGGAGGAAGTAGTTGAGAAACTTGGTTTTCCTCTCGGAAAATTCACCAAGTTCCTGCGGAAAGAGTGAATAATGATTGTCCTACTTCAAGATGACAAAAACTTACTCAGCTGATCGGAAGACTTACCCTGACCAGTTTGCTGCATTCAGCGGCATGCTCGTAGAAGGTCAACCTGGCCTTCTCCTCTGCCTCGTCGTCGAGGAGAGACCAGTCTCCGGCCTCGTCCCTCCAGGCCGCCGAGAGCTTGGGCTCAGGCTCCTTCAGGGGACATGGGGGCCGACAGGGAATCTCTTCCACTACCGGCTCGGCTTCTTCACCGCCCCTGTTGGTCGGTTTCGGGCTCGTGGGGGTGGCAGCGCCTTCTTCACGAATCTTCGTCTCCGACGTGGCCTCCGTCGGATTGGTCGACGGAATGTCGACTTCGGCTATCAGAGGAAGAGGAGAAGAAACAGGAGGGGGATGAGATGCCGCCTGACTCGGCTCAGTAGGTTTCGGTGCTGGCTCGGTCGGGCGGTCCGTCGAAATTTTCTCTGACGGTTTCCTAAGATAAGGGAACAATTTAGTATAACAAGAGTATATTGAAGGCTACCAAGGAGTGTCGAAGTCGTGCTTACTGGCTCGAAGTCTTAATCATTATGCCGGCACCCTTTTGAGCGGAGGATCCGCTCGAGGAGGCGTCGGACGGGCCACTCGGCTTAGCCGGGGGCGCTGCAGGCTTAGGCGCCGAATGCGCCTGCTTCTTCTTCGGTGGTGACCCGCGACCCGCCCTCGGAGGACGAGCCGCCTGACTGCTTGGCCTTCGGGTCGGCGTTGGCTGGCTCGCTCCATCCTGGGGGGCTTCGCGGACCGTGGGACCCGACCCTTGTCGGCTATGCCCCTCGGACGGTAGGGCGTCCTCCTCCTCGAAGGAGACCGGGCCCTTGCCCTTCTTCGCCACGGGAGCCTCTTCAGACTCCTCGACCAGACGCTTCTCGCCCTTGTGGGCAGGGGCCTCAGACGTCGGGGCGAGGGACACGAAGGCCCGACAGTCCTACACAGAAACATAGCCTTCATGAGTTGGTATGATGACCATAAAATCACTCAGCGGGCATGAAACAAATGTGAAGATTACTCGGTCGTTACCTCTGGCGGCAGATTGTCGAGGGAGAAGCTTCGGGGACACCCTTGGTAAGAAATGGATATCCCTGTGCTGAAAAATTCCCTGAGACGGTCGGCGACATCCGAATGAGGGATCGGGGTAGCTACTTCCCGAGTCGGATCGGTCAGCCCGGTGTATTCGAACCCGAGCCGAACCCTTTCCTTGAGAGGCTGGACGCGGTGCATCGTAAAAGAAACGGCGATGGCCATGCCGGTTAGCCCCTCTTCTTTGAGATTTTAGATCAGGTCGAGTAGCTCGGTGACCTAATCCATTTCAGAGGAGGAAGGAGGAGAGGTCCAAGAGGGAGATGCTCGAGGCTTTCTCCCATCAAAGGAGGGAAGACAAGGAGGAGGATTGGAGCAATAGAACCACTCTTGGTTCCATCCCTTCAAGGAGGTCCGGAGTGGCAGGGAGAAATAATCCTTCTTGAGGCCGCTCCGGAGTTGGAATCCGGCCCCGTCGACAGCCTTAGGGGCACTGTCGTTGGGAAAGGCTTTCAAGTGGAAGAGATGGCGAAAAAGGGCGAAGTGGGGAGCAATCCCCAGGAAACCTTCGCAGAGTTGAACAAAAAGAGAAATTTCGAGAATGGAGTTGGGATTCAAGTGGAAAAGCTCAATTTTATAGTGGTTGAGCAGGCCACGAAGGAAGGAAGAAGCGGGGAGTCCGAACCCGCGAGAGAAGAAGGACTCAAAAACAACTATCTCCTCTTGGCGAGGAGTGGGGGAAGACTCACCCACGGCGGCGCGCCAGCCGATAAGTTCTTGATCTGGAAGAACGCCGGCGTCGACTAGGGCCTGCAGCCGCTCCTCGGTGGTGACGAAGGTTGCCCAGTTCCCTGCCATTTGAGAAAATGTGGTGGGGGCTAGAGATTGATGGCGGCGACGGCGCTAGGGTTGCTCTATGACGGTAGAAGTGGGAAACCCTAGCGGGAGCGCTATGGGAGATGAACGGACTTGGGCGCACAATGCAAGCGTAACCGTTCAAATGCCCTGGCGTGTTCTATTTAAAAGAATGTGGGCGATGTTTCAGTTTCCTCGCTGGGCAAGAAAAAATGGAGCCTTAATCATCGCTTCAAGATTCGGGCCTGGACTTAGGTTCCGTGAGCATGCCCCTCGTGGACCGCGAGCTGTACGCGCCATTACTCGGGTACAGATGCCACTCGGATCAAATCTAGTCGGGAAAAATAGTGTGCCCCCAGTCGGGCCTCTTGCCAGCTGTCAATCTTTGAGAACTAGGCGCTTCCCGGGTTATAACTCAGCTCCTGATGTATCTCAGGGGTCAATAGTCGGTCTGACTTTTAGTCGGGTCAGGCATTAAGAGTTACCTCTTCAGTCGAGTCTTAGTGGCACATCTTTGGATCGTTCGTCATCATGATGAACACCACTTGGATGACCTTCATTTAGAGGTGGGCGTATTCTCCCGAGAATCACCAGCTTGACACCGCACTAAGTCGGGTTAGGACGCCTGAACACCCTACACAAATTGTGATATGTCCCCTGCTGGACCGAATGTCGAGTTCTGCCCGTCAAACTCAAATGTCATGATTTGTTACAGGGAGGATAAAGCAGGGTGACACTGATCACTCGGCTATATCCACTTTTTTGGTATGCCTCTCTGTGGGGCCAATAGCCAGCATACCGACCAGTCGGACTGGGTACCAAACATCTTTGAGGCTTAAGATTCTCTCTTAAGTCCTTTGCAACTGTGTTGTTTGATCAGCGGGTTACTCGGCGAACGGAACTACATCAATCGAACGAGGACTGATGTCACCCGGGTAACATTTGATGAATTGCACGCTGAACCCAAAGTTAAACAACTTAGTCGCGAAGCACTCGGGGGCTACTATGGACAACATGGGCCCCGGGTATTTGGAGACAAACGGTTGGACGCACCACCTCCTTGGGCCAATTTGCATGGATCTTCCAGAAGGCGGGCCTGGTAGATGGCGCAGCCTAACTTTCTCTACAAGGAGTAGAGTTTGTATTCTACTCGAATACGTGGAGATAGGCGTAGCCGATTAGGCCATATCTCTAATCTTCCTAATATAGACTAGGAAACCAATCTGTAACCCTACCCCTTGCACTATATAAAGGGCGTCGGGGTCCCTGGTTAGAAACATCTCATATCATCGACATCATCCCCAAACACATCCGATCTCGTGCAATCTCGACGAGAACAAACGATCATTGTGATCATCCACTGTTCATTGTGATCGACACCCCATAATACAAAAACCACGAGCACAGGAGTAGAGTATTACCTCTTTCTGAGGGCCTGAACCTGTATAAATCTTGCCCCTGTGCTATCATCGAGTTGTGATCTTTCGCATAGCCCTATAAAATATATTGCCGACGCAATTCGTCGACACTGGCCGTACCGCGCGACCCCGCCCGTCTGCCTCGCCGACCGCGTTGGCGTGTCGCACGCGCGTCGTCGCTTTGACCGAGTCGCGACACCTAGAGTGGACCGGACAGGCGTGCAGTGAGGCACGTAGCGGGAAGTCGTTGACCAATTACCTGCAGGATTTGGTTCCTAGCACCACAACGTGTTGCCATCGCGCGGTAGTGCGAACGTGGGCCCCAATGACTGCCGAAATGAGGCTGGGTAAACCTCAGTGTGAGGTGATGACAGGATCTTGTCGTCATCCGCAGGATGATCTAGGACTTACATTATAGGGAGCCGTGACTCTAGTGCGGGCTTGGCAACCCAGCTAGGGAAGAACAGGCACTTCACTGGCGTGAGATCCACAACGAGTGCGCCACACCTAAAGATGATGGTATGTGTTTGGAGGAAGCTTAGGATTGGTGTGGATTGTGGTATGGACTAGGAAATTGAAACTAGATTAATTAATTAGTAGAACCTTGGGTTAAAATCTGCTAAGTCATAGGTTTTAATTTCCAAAACTGCTTTCTAAAAAATAAATAAACCCCCCAACCTTTCCTTTAGAAACCTCTATCACTAAATGCATTAGGTTGGGTGTTAACTCGCCAGTGTTTAGTTGAGAATGACCTCGCACACACTCACTCTTTTAGATGTTGAGTATGAGCAAGACCACTACGCCTGCCATGAAGATAGTGCTCAGGAGTATGCTGACGATCAGGGCGAGGCTTAGGGCGTCTCTCCAGTCGACTTCTTAGGCATAGCCAGCAGGAGACACTTTTGGATCTTTAATTGCACTCTGATCTTTTGTAGCTTTGAACTATTTTGCGCCAATGTGTCGTGCTGTAATACTTAATAGCCTTCAGGCTTAATACAGGTACTTTATGTAATATAAATCCTCCGCTTGTCTAAAATGATCCAGCTATATAAATGGTGTGCATTAGTGTACTGATCCAAGGACAAGTGCAGATCAAGTGGCGGGAAAAGGATGGAAACCACAATTACTGTGCCTATATGTAATTTTATTAGTTCCAGTTTGCTGTCTAGTAATTACCTTAATTTTCTCAGATTTTTATTAAGTTATTTGCTATTTTATTTAATCATTATCCCCTCTCTGGGTTTATTTCTTAAAGGAAATTCCTTATAATATAGGACCACCAACTTAAACAGTGGCATAAATCTATTTTATTGCTCATCCAGATATTTCTAATAAATCCAGCAGGTCATCTAGTATTTACCATAATTTTTCTAGGATTTTGGGGGTAGTCTAACTAATTCTAATAATTAATTTTTATTGACTAGAATTTCTTAATTGGATAAATGCAATTCATGTGAACAGTAACAGCCAGCCCACTAAGGCACCGCCCGGGAGTGAACGTGTAGAAGGCGTATTTTCCATCTACGCCTTCACATAGTCAAAATGTAATTTCCTGTACTGCTCTTCCATTTAATCTAACGGGTGGGTCCAGGGGATGTCAGTGGCACGGATCTCTATGGATGGGAACCATGCTGCTCGCTGGACTCCGACGGAATTCTGTCTCGACTTCGGTGCCGAATTGGTGGTGCTACAGGGATATCGGGATGGAGCCCCAAGGTACAAAGGGATCGGGATGGTGAGGGCTAGAACGTGTCGCCGGGCACCTCCGTGGGTGATGAGCAGAGGCGGAGGCGCCATGGCCGGAGGCTGCCGGCGCTTTGGGAAACTCTATTCTATGTTGATCCTAAGAGACTTCGTCCTAGAATCTCGGCCGGGGAGGACAAAGGGGTCGCTAGGAGCCTTACCGTGCGAGGAATTAGGTGGATGTACCTTGGAGACGGCCGGTGACGAGAAGGCTGAAAGTGCTCGACGCAAGGGCATCGTTGCGAGGCAACACCGATGGGGATCTTACAAAATTGGTTGAGGGGAAACGTTAACAATGCCTCGTTGATGCTCTAAGTGCAAGGAATCGGAAGGAGACTCACCGGGAAGGGAGGAATCGAAATGGGGGCAATTCGGGTGACCATACAATTGCAGGGAGGAAAACTTCGATTTTGGGGGCTACGTCAGTTCCTGAGCCAACTGTTTGGAGGGCGGTGGGGTCGGGGACCTAGTGAGGTAAGGGTGTAGGCTCAAGGCGTGAGAGTGATGGGTGAGGGTGAATTTGAGTGATGTGCGTACAGGCGGCGGGGAAGACAAAAGGGGGGAACCGGGGAACGGCTCCGATGAGGGGCTTTATAGGCCCGGCGGTCACTCGGGGACTGAGGGTGTCGGCCCCGGTCACCGAGAACCTCGGTGCACCTATGCTAGCCTAAGATCTTGTCTTACTAGCACGACACCTTTTACAAAATGCTGGAATCATCTCATACATGCGATAAAAGTTATTATTACAATAGAGTTCAATTACAACATGGCGCATTTTAGCAGGCCGAAAAGGCCAAATCTACAAAAATAAAATGAACTCTTATCAGAGTCTTGCAAAGCGAAAATAGTAAGAAGAGTAGGGTCTCAAGGTTGTGCCCAACCCAAGCAGGCAAGCGACTAGAGTCCCACCTAATCCTCGGCCTTTACATCAATCTTCCGGCCCTTCTCCTCCTTGTCAATATCTTCTAGACCAAGTTCCACCTCGACGCCACCTAAAAATTGAGTGGGTGCGAGTGTGAGCGCGCAATCAAACCGCTCTCGTGAACCAAGACCTCACCTAATGCTAAACAATGATGCAAGATTTTCTGGTGGAGGTTGGGTTCACATGTTTGCTTAAAATCAAAGATACCATATTTTTAAGTTAAAACTCAAAACTTAGTCTTTTCACAAATCAAAGACATACTGGGCTATATATGCCAAATGGTTATCAAATCGGGTATTTTTCAGTGGCCACAACATGACCTTAGCCAAGGAATATGTGTCCCACGTGGCAGATCCCTACCATAGCCATGGTCATGGTCTCCACAAATGGTAGACTAGCTCCAATCACCATGGAGAGCAATATCCTACGGTATGGCGAACCTGTGCCCATACTACAACTGGCGCACGTTTCCTAGGTTTTGGCAAACCCGTGCCATACAACAACTGGCGCACGTTTCCCAGCTTCTGGCGGGCTCGTGCCCATACTACAACTGGCGTACGTTCCCTAGGTAAGTGGTGGTAGACTAACCCTCTTAGCCAAGAGGCGTGATCTCCTTGAACTCAACAATGGCCAGGATCCTCAGATCCTAATCTCAATCAGAAAGATCGAAAGTTTATTGACATATATTTGCACTCGGGCATAACTGGTACCCGAATGCATAGACTATCTCTTTAGCTTATCAAGTGTAGGAATACTGGAGAACAGGGCACAACACATCACCATAAGTATGTGCTCGGGATACGCACATGCTGACTAGACTATCCAACAAGGGAGCCATTCAGATGCTACAATGTCGTAGTCTGGACTAGAGGCGGTATGGTCCATCTTTGCTACACTATGCTTTACCAACAATCGTGCGCAAAGAGACTAAACCCTGTTGTGATACATATCATGGTAATGATGGGACTGTACCATTGAGGTACCTACTCCGCATACGGTATTTGTCTGGGCCAAGTTGTGTCGTTGATAGCGTGCTATGCCGTTGCATTGCACCGTTGATAGCAGGCTATACCGTCACAAAGGTTGGCCCGTCATCCTAGTACCATATTGTTGACAGCCAAGGTCAAATCCATGGACTCTAGATTTAAGCATGTCTAAGCTATTTCAAGGACTTATTAATCAAGGAGTTTATTCTCTATATCTTAGGTTATCAAACGACAGGATAAGGAAATTATATCAAGGAGGGGTTTGTGTTTATCAACACTATTTACCAAGTGGATTAACTAGACTAGCTCTAATAGCTTTTGTTTCCAACATAGAATATTCAGAAAATCATATTTCATGCAATTTTATATTTAAAACAACATAATTTAAGTAAAACTGGGTAAAGGAAATGAAATAGAGATATTGGCTCGCCTAAACCGAACGTGATAGTCTTGTCGTCGATCCTCAAGCTGTCCTTCTGTGTCTCCCGAATCTATCGCAATAGAATCAAGCAGTATCGATAAAGAGACAGAATATGATAGATGCATGATAAATGAGATGCACGAATGTTGAGGGCAACACTATTCATCGAAGCTACAGTATGATCTTCTTTTAGGTAGGGTTCTTATCGAGGAAGTTCCATGAGCTATCGATAAGAAATCTTACACGTAAAGATCGCGTGTGGGGCTTATATATGAATGTATGCATATGAATTCTACTCATATATTGTAGCCCAAATTATAGTCCATTATATTTAGGAAAATATGTCACGTATATTACTTATGTAAAGGAAATCATATTTCCTATATGACTTAAAAATAATATAACTAGGATAGGACTATTCTATGTAAATATATACCGATAGCCCTAAACATGATTTTCCTAAGTTCTAGAGATGTGGTAGTATTAATAGGAATACCCTTATTTTCATTGGAGTTCATCTAGTATTAATAAATAGAAAACCTTTTCCTAGAATTTCTTTATAAAAGAAATAACTAGAAAAAAGCTACTAGCAATATTGTAGAGAGTAGAAATAGTGCAAAATACAAATTAATATTTTTCCTAGACTCCAAATGTCCTGTGATATTTCTGTGAATATTTATAGGATAAATTATTATTTGAAGTCATTTACTATTTTAAATAAACCATAAGGCTTAAATGGGGTTATTTTATTTTCAAATAAAAGTTAGGAAAGGGTTATTGTAATATTAAAGAGACATATAACAGTGAAATATGAAAACTTATATTTTTCCTAGGTCTAGTGGGTCATCTAGTATTTTACAGAATTTTCCCACGATTTTAGGAGGTTTCTAAGTATTTATAGAAATTTATTTTTGTTTCTAGGATTATCTAAAATAGAAAGACACTAGAAAATCTCTTATGCACAGTAACGAGCTAGGCCCATCGCTGTGTGGTCCACGTGGTGCACTGTGCGACCCACGAAGCCGGTAGGGACTCAGCCCCAGACGCGGGCGCCTTCACTACCCGAAGGCGTAAACTGGACAGGGCGCCTTCACATAACCCGACAAGGGCCCCACATGTCAGAGGCTGGAGAAGGATCCTGCGGGGTTTTAGCCATTTAAATTAGCGGTAGGCCCCTATAGTCAGTGGCTCGAACGTTTTAAACTAGTTTAGTTAGGTTTTCCTAATCGAACCGGACCCACCGGTTGGTCTCTCGGATGCACAGTAATTTGTTTCCTGACGTCACGCTTGCATCACCCTTCTTCTTTCTCCGAAATGGACATGTCCGCGAGCTCGCAACGGCGATTGCTGGCGATTCCGGCCACCATTCTGTGAGTTCTTGGGCGCGTTGGAACCGTCGTGATGTTGCGCACACGTGGGTGCTTATAGCATGACCGGAGGTGGACCGATGAGGCGGCGCCACATACAGAGGCGGCGGCGGGTTCGGGAGAGCATGGTGGCTGCGATGCAAAGGGCTCCGAGGGGGAATTTATGGTGCATGAGCATCGGGAGGGGTTGTGGGTGCTCACCGTGTGGTTGTTGTGGGTTGAGGTGCCTTGATTTGGGCCGGCGACATGGGAGCAGAATAGGGGAAGGCGGGCCTGCACGTCGCGGATGCTTCCCAGTGATCGGCTCGCACGGGCGATTCTTGATGCAACTTGGCGATGACCCAGAGATGCTCTGGTCGAGAGGAATCATAACATGGCCGTCCATGGTGGCTGGAGGAGCAAAAAGGGTGATTTGGCCGGTGGAGGGGATATTTCACCATTCTCGGTTTCTACGGCGCTCCTGGCCGATTCCTCCGGGGACTATGGAGGGGAGGCGATGAGGAAGGTGTGGCTGCAATCTCCTAGCTCAGGACGCTGTGGCGAGGAAGAATCACATTGCCGAAGCAAGGCGGCCAAAGCAAAGCCAAAGAAAAGCTAGGAGAATGAGCTCGGGCTTACTTTTATTGGCACGGATTTGCAATGGAGGAAGGATAAGGACGTGGCCAGCGTGCCGCGTGCGTCGCGTGGCGCATGTATTGCATCTGTCCCCTGTGACACCGCATGGTGGTGACTCGGCTTGGCCGGGATGGAACTGGCGGCGTGGTCAGCGTGAAACGGCAGCGTGGCCGAAGCGCGTCGGACTTGGGCAAGCTAGCTCTGTGGGCACGTGCGGCGCAGGCTGGGCTGGCGCGGGCAGGGCAAGCGGTGAGCCGGGGTGTGGCCGGGGAGGAAAACAGTGGAGCAAAGGAGAGGAGGAAGAGAGGGGAGCCGGTTGGGCCTTCCTGGGCCGGCTTGGGCCTGGGCGAGGTGGAAGATTGAGGGAGGCCGGCCTAGCTCGGGGCTGAAGGAAAAATGAATTTGGGGGGGGGAGAGAGATTAAGCCAAAAGGGTATTTTGGTGATTTCTTTTTATTTAAAGTTGAGCTAATTTTAAGAAAAACTATGCACATAATTGTGTATAGTTTATCTCATGAAAAATCTATGATTTTGGTCATAGACTTGTTTATCTGTGTGTATGTACATATTTTTACACTTGGCCAATTCAAATTGAAGGTGGTTAAATTTATAGTGTTTTGGGGCTAGGAATTGAATTTCGGAATTATCTGAGAGGTTTTGTAAACTCAGAAAAATCATCCCCAATTTTAGGTAGCTAAATGGGTTTTTGATAAACCATATTTTATTGGAGATAACTTAGTTCCTAATAATTAGGAGTTTTCTTTAGCAAATTTACACACATTTACCTACATATATATATATATATATATATATATATATATATATATATATGTGTGTGTGTGTGTGTGTGTGTTTCAAAAACCAATTTATACAAGGATGAAATTTTCAAAGAGTAGAGTATAGCTATATGCAAGCATAGTTCCTAAGGGCTAGAATTGGGCAAATCTCGACCCCGAGATTGTACAACTTAAGGTTCAAATAGGTGAGGGTATTTTGGAGAAGTTTGTCTTCTGGCTCCCAAGTGATTTGTCTTCCAGATTGGTCATCCCATTGGACTTTGCATGGCTTGACTGTCTTGCCTCTTGTTTCCTTGTCGGAGTGGTCGAGGATCTGGACTAGGTAGGCTGATTAGGTGAGATCTTTGCCCATTGGTTCTAAAGGTAGGGAAACGTGTTCTGCTTCAGGTACCCTTAAGCATTTCTTGAGCTGTGAAACATAGAATACGTTGTGTATGTCACCAAGCTCGATAGGTAACTCCAGTTCGTAGGCCACTTGTCCCTTCTTGGCGGTAATCTAGTATGGTCCGATGTACCGGGGTGCCAATTTTTCTCTTTGTTGGAACCGTTGATTTCCTCTTCACGGTGATACCTTAAGATAGACAGGATCGCCGAATGCGAAGGAGAGCTCTCGACGGTGATGATCCACATAGCTCTTTTGCCAGGACTAGGCAGCAATAGGCGTTCCCGGATAGTCTTCACCATCATTTCTTCTTCTTGTAATGTTTCCCTTCCAAATACCTGTCATTCACTGGCTAGGAATTGAATCTGGGAATTATCTGAGAGGTTTTGTAAACTAAAAAAAATCATCCCTAATTTTAGGAGTTTTAGGAGCCCAGCACCATATCACCATGATCTTTGGGGGGGGTCCTCCGCTTACAAATCTCGAGGAGACCTCAAGGAAGCCGTGCGGGAGGTGTACCATGCCAACGAAGGAACGCCCGTTCCAGCAACTAACGTGGGTCGAGCTAGTAATCACTTTCTCGAAGGAGGACTGCCTTTCTAGGATTATCAAGGCTCAGAATCTTCCGCTGGTCATAAGCCCGGCCATCAGTAATACGACGGTGAGGGCACATGCTCATTGATGGGGGCAAAGTTCCATCGATTTCATAGATACTTGAGCAAATGCAAGTACATAGGTCAAAGATCAAAAACATCGTTGTCCCTTTTAATGGGATCGTACCGAGGACCTCGGTCTAGCCGCTCAGCCAGATCGCCTTGCTCGTGACGTTTGGGACTCCGAGCAATTTTTGGATAGAACTGGTCACCTTTGAGGTGGTCGACTTTAAAACAAGCATTTCGGTTTGGTTGTGCCAGCAGTGTTGCGGTATCTCCACTTGGATTAATATGTTAAAGTGCATAGTTGAGTATATCTGATTTACACCTCTTGTGAACTTAGTAGGTTGTGCTGAACTTGTTAGACTAGCCTTTGGATTCAATCTCTCTAAATCTGTGATTTTAATCTTATAGAAGTTGGATGGCTGATTAAATTAGTAACCCTTCTATAGCAATCTGAGAGCAATTCATCCAATATAAAACCTGAGTTTATTTATTGGTTTTATTCAGTTTTAACTGCTGTTTAGTCATGGAATTATGCTGGATAATCACTGTTCTAGTTGCTTTAATGTTGCGTTTAAAGAAATTTGTGATTATGTTATTTTTTCATGACTATATGTTGCTGTTAATTATTTCTGCTGTTATTTTGCTCATTATGCAATATTTACAACAGTCCAAAAACCAAATCGCCATGCTACACTCGCAGCCGACCATGATTGTGTCAAATCATTGAATGCTAGTTGGGGAAATATTTAGTGCAACACCTATATTGGTTGAAATTGTTGTCCCCTTTTGCATACAATTAGCTAGCTAATCGCTCATATTGACATTTTTAAAGTTGCGGACCAAACATTTTACTGATTTCTCTACATCTAACGGCTCATATTAAACTAGCAGTAATGTCTCCGGGGGATCTATGCCGGTTCAAGTCACGAACTAGCACATATGGTAGATGCATATGGTTGTTTATTTTGGTGTTCTCTTGTATATAGAATGGACCCTGAGGCCACCCCTCAAGCAGGGGCAGCGCCCGAGGCCACCCCAACTGTGAAGAGAAGGTTTAGCAGAGGGCCAAGCAAGCTCAACACCGATGTCGTTCAAAGCATCACAGAGGTCAGGAGAGGTGTATTGGTCATTCCCACGAAAGCTACATCAGTGTATCGAACAAAGTGTGGGGTGGTGGCAAGGGCACGAGTCCCATGCACCACCACCACCTGGAAGGACCACACCGCTCAAGAAAGGGACCAACTATGGGAGGAGCTCAAACGGTCGTTTCAATTCCCTGAAGACTCTCTTCCTGAGGTGCGGAAGAACACACTGAAGCGCATGGGGATTGCCTGGAAGAACTGGAAGGTGGATCTTGTCAAGGATTTCGTCAACGAGAAAAATACCCATTTCAGAAGTACTCTTTCTTTACGAATGAGGTATGGGAGGAGTTCAAGAGGATGAAGACAACTAAGGAGTTTATGGAGTCCTCCATCAAACACAAGGCCATTCAAGCCAAGAACACCTACCCCCATAGACTCGGCACCGCAGGATATGCAGTAATAGAACACGAGTGGGAGCTAACCGACTACGACAGTGAGCAATCTGAAGCCATCACAAGGCTCACCAACACGCGTGCTGACCGCTGGATAAGGGCTAGGGTCAAAGTCACACCGATGGGGCCAGTTTTCTCCATGCCCGAGACTGCTGAGGTGGTTCAAAAGCTGGTAAGTCAGAATGACCCTTACAATGTTTACTTTCGTAACACCCCAATTACAATTTCTTCACCTATTGCAGATTAAGTATGACACGCAAGCATTGCAAGGCTCCTTTGTCAAAAACAGGGAGCGAGACATCCTAACTGAGGCCCTAGAAAACAAGGAGCACCCAGGCCGTACGCGGGGCATCAGGTTTTACATTCCATGGAAGGAGAGATACCCCAATGACTATCTCCACTACAAGAAAAAGAAATGTGTACATAACTTAGAGGATGAAATTCAAAATAGGGTGCGCACAGAAGCTGAGAAGATACGAGCAGAATGGGGAGCCTCGGGTACAACAGTTGGAGGAACTCGTAAGGAACAGACCCGAAGCCAACCCTAATACACAATCTCTCGGTTGCACCCCTCCATTTAAAAAAAGCTGCGCTTCCGCACCTTCGCCTGATAAAGCTGGCCCAACGAAATACTCGGTGGACAACATCAAGGAGATTACCCATTGCTTGCTCCAAGTTTCGTATAGCGCCGGTGTTTCACTCGAGGTGGCCTGTGGTGTTGTGTACCCTGCATTTCGAGGATGAAGGTTCATGGTACGGACTTGGTGGCGGGCTACGCGAAGGTCCAGGTAGACGCTGTTATGGACAACACCGCAGCAAAGATCCCACTTGTGAATCCCCCAATGAAGAAATCATAACAGTTGGGGATGCTGTTCATAGTTTTGTCCAATGGCCCAAGAAGGATATTACTCTTCTACCAAATATTGAAGAAATCGAGGCCGGCGGTATTGGACCCATAGATCCGATCCGTAAAGATGAACAGGAGAGAACGAAGAACGCCACGTCTGCGGCGGCCCCTCAATCTTTGAAAACAAGCTCACAGAGTAATAAGCGTGCTGTGTCCTCACCACCAGTGTGCTATTGCTCACCAGAGAAGGGGAAACGAATTGTCCGTCAATCTCCCGAGCCTAAGAGGAAGATTCACTAGGCACAGAAAGGGAAAAATTTTAGATGGGAGAACCACTGCATACCCTTTCCGCATTAAAAGACATGGGTACGTCCTGCCAGAACCTACATGGTGATTACCTCAGGAACTCATGCCTTCTCGTGAAGGAACAATCATCCAGTATCGTGGGTAAGGTGAAGGGCAAGTATTTCCTAGACGATAAAGATAGTTATCTTACCATAACATTCGAGGGCCTGTGGTATATGTATCAATTGCAGGAGTTGGATGCCTTTCTCATCCGCTGCTTTGCAGTGTAAGTGTATACAATTCTTGCGCAATGTCAGTGTATATTTCTTATCCACTTATACACTGATCACATATATCTTACTTTTCAGCCAAATGTACCTAGTTGCCAAACGAGGTCAAGTCTAGGCCGGTTTTCTTGACCCTAGCATTGTCACTCAGGACAACATAAAGGAAGATAGAAGAATACCGGGCAATACCTGAAGAGGGCCCTGACTAACGGACAGGACAAAGCATACTTCTTGTTGCCCTTCAACAAAAATTTTCATTGGATCTTGCTACTCATAGAACCTAGCGAAAACAAAGTTGTCTACCTCGACTCGTTGAGGATGAGCCCCACACACGAGTGGGAAGATTTAAAAGGCCTACTCAATGCGGTGTTCAAGAGTTATATCAAGGGTGGGGGCAAACACAATGCTACGATGGGCATGGAACTTAGGCATATAGAGAAATTTCAGTAAGTGTCTATTCATACTTTTTCTCATAATAAAATGTAAATTTTTTAGTGCCTGCCCCACTGATTATTGTGCCTTGTCCTCTTTATACTTCTTTATGTGGTGCCACCAGCAGTCCGGAGGCCATGCTTGCAGCTTCTACGTTGAGCGACATATGCAAATCACTTTGGGATTACGACCAAATGAAAATTTGAACATTGGAGATACAAACATCGATTTCAATTCTCTTGTAGGCATTAGAGATAGTTTGGCTACGTGTATTAATACCCAAGTTATTGACCCAAATGGTTGTCTAAAAAGTGAATGCCTGTAGTTAACTATAATAGACATATTGTATGAAGTGATGCATGTCCTGTAATAACTTTGTTATATTAATATATAATATGTTCCTTTCAATTTGAAGTTGTTCTTATTTACATGAAATCTAGATGTTTATTGATGAATATGTTTATGAATGAATATGGATGAAATCTGGATGTATATGGATGAAATTTGTTTATTTGAATTCTGGATGTATATGGATGTATATGTATATGGATGAATCTAGATGAAATATGTTTATTTGATGTATATGTATATGGATGAAACTAGCCACCATAAGAACAAGCTGTTTGAATATATATGTATATGGATGAAAAACCAAAACCTGCATGTATATGTATATAGATGAAATCTGTTTATTTGAATTCTGGATGTATATGTATATGGATGTATATATGTATATAGATATATATGGATGAATTCTGGATGTGTATGGATGAAATATGGGGTGAGCTAATTATTTTTTTGACCCTGGAAAAGATATCATTGACGGTTCATGCAACAACCGCCAATGATATGCACTGTCACCGGCGGTTCCAAATGAAAATCGCCGGTGAAGGTCTACATATCACCGACGGTTTTGGTTAAAATCGTCAGTGAGAATCTGCTATCACTGGCGGTTGTCGTCAAAATCGCCGATGATATTATTAATATCACGGGTGGTTCTATTACGAACCGCCAGTGAAAATCCTCGATTATCACTGTCACATAATCACTGTCGAAAACCGCTAGTGATGTGAGTTCAGAACCGCCAGTGATGACGTATTCTGCACTAGTGTTCTATGCCATGGTTATGAAAACAAGAAGGTGAAGTGCTCCCCAACGCGCCATACTGGATCGCTAGTACCGGAGATGAACTCCCCAATGCACGTTTCCTCCATTTCTATCGCCTAGATTACTGTGAAGTACTCGTTGCTTAAACTAGTAACAAGCTCCTTCTCTCCACTTTAATTAGCTTCCATATTAGCTCTACATCAGCTTAATAACAAGCTTAGTAACCCCATTGGGAGTACCCTAATAATACACACACCATCTTCAATTGCTCTCTCGCAGCCCACAACAACCCAATGAGGCCCAAGCTAGAAGTGCAAGCTTAAGAATTCAATCAATTGTATGCGAGTTTGGCTACAAGCTAGCGGTGACGATGCATATATTCAGCTCAATCCAGCTATAGATTATAGTTTGACAAAAAGTTATGATCGACTTAGAGAGACAAAAAAAAATTGTGAAAAGAATAATTTTGAGAGCTCGAGAAGAACAAATAAAAACCTTTAAAAAAATTGGCTACAAAGGCTACAACGTTTAACTTATACAAAAATGAAAAATTTCCAGATATACCTTTCAACTTTAATTTAAGCTAAAAAGAACAAGGCATACAAAGAATCTTTACGTGTGGCAAGCTGCAAGTTTTTTTTTTCCCAGATATTTCACTTGTGATGCAAGCAGGTTGTAGTAGAAACACGAAATTTAGAACATTTGAACTTATGGACTGAGTGTGCAACAGTGAAGACAGAGGGTGGCAATTGCATTGGCAAACAGGCATATAAAGTGACAAGGGGTACGGTGCACAGCGAGCTGGGGCCTCCACCCCGGCCCTTGTCATCTTACGACATTCCTTGGCAGATTGCAGCTAGGCACCTCGTGCGAGGCTGAAAAGGAGATGTTCCTCAACTCTCTCTCACACACTAGCTCTCTCTCTAACGTGTATGTGAATGTGGTGTGCTTGCTTGGTACGCTCGATGCATGAAATGAAAGAAATTACCATCGATCAAGCATGCGTCGCCCTCATGGGGCTGGGGGCGACACTCCCCTCTCCCCAATGGCGTTGCTTCCGCCGGGCTCGGCCCTGTGGCAATGTGGCATGGCTCAGCTCAGAACTGTAGCGCTTGCCTGGCCCTGCATTCACTTGTGCTCTGCCAGGGAAGTGCATTCTCTGCTGTAACGGCAGACGCATATTTGTGTTCCTGTGAAAAGAAGAGGAGAAAGAAAAAGTAGGAGAAGTTGATTAGATGAAAAATTGATGAATAGATGAGGGTAAGACAAAGATTTCGAAAGTGAGGATTTGAGTCCCTCCAAGGAGAATGGAGGCTACATAATCGATGCATGCAGGTGTTTCTCAGGAGGGTAACCAAAAGAGGCATTCCAATGTCTCGATCCTTAGGTTCACGGCGCTTAGGGTAGAGAGACAGAGCAAGGGATCCACCGGCCTCGATCAGGTTCAAAAATGTGCAAAAACGCCACATCGATCTCCGCTGGTTAAACGATGACGACACCGCAGTTTAGTTTGGCTTATGGTTGATGACTTTTTTAATGTGTTTATCTAAGTCTAACACTTCGGTTTCTTCAAACTATTTCTCAAAAGAACTTCTAAAACTCTGAAAGCCTAGGCAAAACAAGCATTTTGGTTTCTCGAAACTTTTTGAAGCCCATTATAATATCTAGCCATTTGGCATGTAGCCGTACATCAATCAACAACAATATTCATGACATCATTTGTAGTCTATCCGTGTCTGTGGTGATAAATCCGAGCTTTCAGTTTCTAATAAGGAAAAAATGCCGATTTGGTCATTAAACTTTCGTCCTTATTCTATTTTGATCTCTAAACTCCAAATCAGATGAACTCGGTACTCGAACTATTAAAATCAGACTAAGTTGGTCCTTGACTGATCATCATGGTGGTTTTGGGGGCTTTTGCCAATATGGCGTCCATGTAAATAGTTTTAGCTTACGTGGGGTCTACGTAGATGGGAGAAGAAGAGAGAAGAAAGGATCGACATGTTTAGCCTCGTCTAATGCCATGTCATCCAAACCAACCACATGTAATGCCACATCCGTGAAAGCTACCTCAAACCGCCTTTTGACCGGTTAGCTGACCAATTTAGTATGGTTTTGATAATTCAAAGACCGTGTTAACTCGGTTTTCAAGTTTACGGACTAAAGTGGAACGAGAGCGAAATTTGAAGGAACAAATTAATACTTTTTCCTTCTAATAAAATGGCTAAGACGAGAGCAGTGGCATTAACAATGTTATATGCATCCATCTGACACAGCACTGGCGTTAACAATATTATTTGCGTCCATCTAACGCAACATTGCAACGGGTCACATGTTAGATGGGTCGGATGTATCCGAATAAGCAAATTAACCAAATGATATTAGAAAAAAGAACTAGGATATATATTCGTATCCGATGAATACTTCTGTTTTCTCATTTCATATCTAACAAAAAAACTATTCGAATTTGTATATTTATCTGATAGGAACGACCGGATATCCCAATTAATTAGCTCGGATGGAGACTATCCGTACAAATTAATTACACAGCGTGCGTGTTGTGAAGTTTCAGTGGGCTGCAGGCTTTTAGGTGCGTGATTGGGCCTCGCAGTCTTATTCGGATTTATGAAAGCCGGCCTTTTGTGCTCTTATTTGGGCCAGAAAGGAAGCTGGCTGGAGTAGCCTTTTCTTGTAGCCCTAGCCGTTTTGAGTCCAGCAGGCCAGTAGTCGTACTCGAATTTTTTTTAAAAAAATATTTATTTTTATTCAAAATTGCAAAATTACTCGTCAGAATTGGAAAATTACAAAAATACCCGCCCATCGCCCCGGATTGGGGCGATCGCCCTTCATTGGGGCGATAGGTGCCCAACCCGTCGGCGCCGTCTTCAGCCGTGTCGACGCCGTCTTCAGGCTGTGCATGGGTCAGCTATCGCTCAAATATGAGGCGATCGCCCAATACAAAGGCGATAGGTGCGTTTTCGCCCTAAACAAATGCCTATATATATATATTATTTATAATCTGTATATATATGTAGGACCCGGCCTCGAAAGCCGAAACTCTCATGCATTACGGTACTAGTCCCAATGGATCACGGCTAAATGCATACAGATTAGAGCAATCTGGAATCACACCTTACTGTTCAACGATTAACAAAATAAAGTACCTTGGCCACAAATGCCAATTATTACAATATTTGTCTTAATATAAATAGTAGCAAGCGGAAGATAGAAATTTAAATGATGGCTTGGTAAACCCATCCATACGCCACAGGCATCTGACTAGGGATACACTAGTAGCCAGAAGCTCCATCGTCGTACCCCGCCTCGTAATCCACATACTCGGCGAGTCGTCACTTTCTTGCATCTCAAGAACAACTAATGAGTATGGATAAACCATACCCGACAAGCATGTATATCCTTAGGTAATGAATGCAAGGTTATCAAAGGATTAGGGATGGTTATTTTGCATAAAAGCACTTTTAACAAACCTATCGGTTGTAAAGCAATAGTTTAAATCAATTTTAAATTCATTTCTTTAACTCATGTTTTCTCAACATAGCAATATAAATGACAATCATTTGTCAACTTTACTCGAAACCACGGCAATACATTCCTGTAATGCCTTTGCTTTCGTAATCATTTGCCGGCATTATTTGCTGGCAATCCACCCTTACCTTCTACATCGGTTTAATTATTAAAAGGTGAGACTAACAAGTAGAGTTGCTTAAGCCCGCTCTTGACCGTGAGCACGGCTATCATGATAGTTTTAACTCTGCGAGTGTGTACACTTTACCCATGGGACTCACTTTAGAGAGTGAGATGAAGCCATTATCCCTGATGCGTCTAGAATTGAGGATGCCTCACTAAGGATTCACCCAGCCGCTTCATCACGAAACCCGAAGCCCCTCGTGTGCGGATGGACATACGGTCTTGATCAAGCACGCCCACACCGCCATGACAACCCAAAACTAGATTTCCCAAGGTAACAACTAAGGTATTACCATTATTAACACCCATGGTCACATCTTGTTTTGCCGGTCGATCCATCCACGAGTTCGGTCCTTAGGTCGTAGGGTGGCATACCACAAACATACAACCACCCTTCATACCATCACCTCGAGTCTACTCACGCCATGTTGATTTTAATTGAATTAAGTTTAACCAAAATCACACGATAAAGAGTAGATTCTCTCTACCAAGATTTTAAATGATTTCCCATCATAGTGATCATCTAGATTTCCTATCGTAGCAAATAAGTATCTAGCGTGAGTAAATTCAAAGATGGCAATAATACGAGATTAATTCATACTAGGCATCAATAGACAGGTTACACGTGCTAACAGATGATTAACACGCCAATGGCAATAATAACTAAAATTAAATATTCAAAATAACCATAAAATTAGCATGCACAGTTCAATGCTATGAATAGTAAATCTGAGAAAAAATCAATGGGATCAATATGAATCTAGCTTGCACCTTGATCCGAGTAGCTTGTTCCCGGATAGTCGGCAGCTAATTCTCCTCCGGAACCCTCCGCAACGTCTACACGCAAATCGAGGCACAGACGAATTAAGAGCAGTGAATGAAATCCAGAAAATTATGAAATAAATACAGTAAGTAGATTAGATTAAACGAAGACCAATAAAATTGGTTTCGTTCGAATCGGAGCTACAGTTTAGGAGATACAAAAAGATGAAGGAACACTGTTCATCATGAACGTTGACTGTGTTTTGACCGGCCGAAGGATTAAAGGGACCATTGCTCTGCTTCTTCACGTGAAAAAGCAAAAAGAACAGAGAGAGAGAAAGAAGAAGAGAGATGGGGAGAGAGAGAAGGGAGATGGGCGGCGGCAAGGCGGCTCCGGCGGCGGCAGCGGCTGCAGCGCAATGGCGCGCAGCGCGAGGCGGCGGCGCGACAGGATGGCTGCGGCGCGGCGGGAGCGGCGGCTCCGGCGAGGTGACGCGGCGCGGGCTGCGACGGCGGCGGCACTGTAGCGCGCGCGGAGGGCCGCTCAAGTCCGGCGGCGGCGACCGACGGCGAAGGCGGCGGGGTCGTGGCGGCGCAGGGCGGCGGGTCGACCCCGACGGCGGCGGCCTCGGCACGGCAGGGCAGGCGCGGCTCACCTTGGCGAGCGCGACGGCGGCGGCGGCGGCTTCTCCTTCTCCTTTCCTTGCTCTGCGATGTTGCACGAACAGATGGGACTGGTGGACTAGGGTTTCGGGATTTCTGCCGGGGATTTGAGGGTATTTATGGGGGTTGATCCGGTCCCTGAAATCTCGGAGTTTGATTAGGAAACAGTTTGGTTTGCCGAGTTGGAGTTCGGCCTGGGTCTGGAAACGGCTGTGGCGGGCTAAACATGGCATGTTTAGGGATGAATTTGGTAAGCATGTATTTGGTATGTTTTGTGGCACTGATATGGAAGAATGGGTTGGCTATGGCTAAGATGTGATCTGATTTGATATTGTTTTGATTTGGGGATGCATGGCACAGGTCTACGACACGGCCACAGCAATTAGGGTTAAGGCGATTAGGGGAAGGAAAAGATTAGGGAGAGCATCAGGGAAAAATTATGGCAACAATTAGTAAATTAAGGAATTATTATTTAATTATTATCTTAAATAGCAAAAGCATCCTTTTAGGTTTTTATGAAATATTAGGATGTCACAATATAGGCCTAAACAAATGCCTATATATATATTATTATATATATGTTAATTATAACCTCTGTATATATAATATATATATTATATGTTATCAATATGTTAATTACAATAGTTATAACAAATAAAACCAAATAAATAGTTATAACAAATATGAAAATAAATATTATCAGTATATATGTCCTGTTATTTGGACTATTTAATCTTAAAAATATAATAGTATGGAAATAATGGATAAGTTTTAGCAGAGGTTTTTATATTAATAATTATTTGGAAAAATAAATAAATAGCTAGAAGAATAAAGCGCATACGCTTCAAGCGAGATTTAATCATAAACATTTATATGCGCGTTGAAGGTAAAGTGCTCTCGGGAAATTTTATTATCGGGATTACAAGAAAGGTACTCTTGAGTACAACGGGATATTTTCCTTCTTGCAGGTAGCATCGAGTCCGCCTCGCTGCTTGCGACGTGCCTCTCGCTTTCTCTCCTTCGACCTCTCGGGCCTCGTGACTGACGTTCGGCATCCTCTTGTCGCTACGGTACTCCTCCTCGAACGCTTGCGCTTCTCCTCTTGCTCCTCCTCATCTTGGCGTTACTGAACCATCGCCTCTTCCAGCGGACCTCACGCTCGATGTGTTTCTTATGCGCCTCTGATTGCTCGTGTCTAGCCAACGCCGAAATCGCATAGAGGTGGGGAGACTATTTGTTCAACATAAGTCGTCTGAGATCACATGTGCCATGTAGGTAGATATAATCATGCGAGGCTAGGGTGAGCAAGTACCTTTGGACTCTCGCCAAAGGCAACCTTGGGTGGATCGTACTCGTAGTTTGCACACATGAAGAACCTTGGCTGTAGGGTGTCCACCGCATGTCCTCGTCGCTGAGGCTGTCGAACTCCCGAACGAACTCGAGTGCGACCTCCTCGCTGCCGGTGGCGTCTGACCGCTGCGACGAAAATAAATATGGTGGATGTTAGAAAAGTGCGTAAGTGGGGAATAACATCGAGGGCATACTTGTCGTCGAACCCGAGTGGCCCATGGTGGGCGATCCATTGGGTGCTCGTCGTACCGATCTGTGGAGTGCGGCGGCGGTGTCAACAGCAGGCCTACCGATGGAGAAGCGCTCCCAGGACCACAACTGCAGCAGTAGGACGCATCCCGACATCGTCGCATCCTGGTCAGCCCGAGAGACAGCGTCGCACAGACCTCTGTACGTCACCGCGAGCACAGCAGAGGCCCACGACCATTGCACCATCTGTTGGCATCGATAAAGTTAGACAGGTCCTCTACCAACAAATTTAAACAGAATCTGTTACCTCGTAGTCCGGGGTGTCGGCGATCGACTAGGCGTACTCGATCAGGTGCCGGTCCACCGTGTTTCTGTGGGAGGACGGGAACATCACCCAACCAAACAGCAAGAGCAGGTACGCCTCCAGGTGGTGGGCCACGTCCTCGTCCTTGGCGTGCGGGTGGATCAGATCGGCCTGCAACATTTGGTACAATGGAATTAGCAACTTAGTGCCGAGGTGTCAAATTGTAATGATGGAGATACTAACCGTGAATCGAAGCGACCACGGCCGTCGGCCCGTCGCCACTCACCTGCTGAGAGGGCGTCGCCCGCCGGGGTGTCGCTGCACCTCGGCGAACCACGCTGACAAATCCGTCTGCCACGTGACGGGGACGTCGTGTGGCACAACTGCAGGGCCCGCACAGGGGAGCCCTAGGAGGTAAGACACGTCCTGCAGTGTGGGAGCCATCTCTCCACAGGGCAGGTGGAAAGTGTGTGTCTCCGGTCTCCACCGGTCAACGAGTGCGGCTAGCAGGGAACGGTCGTACCCGAACCGTGGGACGTGCCTGCCCTCCTCTAGGGCAGTGGCCTACTCCACCATTCTACAGAGCGGGAGCAAGCCTGCCGCGCGTAACTTGCATGTAGTAAGTAGCGTCATTAAATTTTATTTAGCAGGTAAGTAAATGCATACGAAAGAGAGGGAAGCGTTGGCACCTTACTGTGGAACCCAACGTGGGTCAATGCGGAGCAGCTCGTTCGGCACACGCGGCCGCAGTGTCCCCAGCTCTCGGTTCTCCATGGCGGACAACCTAGACCGGTGCGTCGCATCAACGGTCCGGTCGAGTAGCTCGAGGCAATCATCCCCAGCACGCCCACCTCTCGCCATCGGCGCCTGTGCCTACATGGTTAGAGAGAAAAAACAACAAAGCGCAACAATAATTATTTGTTTAAATGTTACAAAAACACTGAAAACATGGTTGAATTACAATACAAAGCTGGACATCTTGGTTCATACTTAAGTACTCGAAATGCGAAATACATTTGGTACAAATACATAAATTAAAATGACATTATCCCAAATTACAAGGTACATATAAAAATTGAAATAACTGCAGTCTCAAAGTAATGAAGTACATAATACTGAGCGATAGTTCATGGACAACCTAGTGTGTGCCTCGGCGAGATCTTGACGGCCTAGCCTCCGATGATCCTTGATTCGCCGAAGCTTCAGACTTCGTCCATATCGTTCGAATCGTCGTGTCCTTCGGCGCTTGACCTTCTGCTTTAACATCCGGATGTCGGTACCAGCGATGACCGGGGGCTTCGTGAACGATCCATCCACTCGGTACCGTACACCTCGTGATGCCATGTGTTGAAGACACTTTGCTTGTAGTAGTAGTCGCGAGATGTAAGGGCGACATGATTGATGTGTATCTGCGGCGGCGCAATGGCGTGAGCATGGCAAGTGCAGCAATCGTGGCCTGGCGGGAGCACTCGCGATCGATGCTTCGGATTATGCACAGATGGGACGTCCTCTCCCAGTGGGCACCTCTGCAACCGCGGTCACCGCAGTGCACATGGTATCATCGTTCCATGCCACTCTCCGGTGTCACGCGATGTGTCTGCGCCTTGCGTGTTTTGTTGGCCATGTACTTAGAAACAACCGTTGAGTAGAACAGTCGATTGTCCGACATACATGCAGCAGATTTCATATATCGGTCAATGAAATATCTTTGCGTACCTAGTAACACACCTTCGACTATACCCACCAAAGGAAGGCATCTCGTGCCTTTCATAACCCAGTTGTACACCTCCGCCAGGTTCGTTGTCATTATTCCATAACGGCAACCGCCCTCGTCATGCAGAATGGACCATTTCTCCAACGGCTCATGTCGTATCCAGTCCGTGAAACTCCTTATGCTTGTACTCGGCCTACGCCGAATGTTTGGTGCGTCGGTAGGGAGCGCACACAAGACTGTTGGGTCATCTCCTTCCTTGTAGTGGACCATAGGGTTCCTTGACGAACTAGCGGTATCCCTTGGATTCAGTGATTGCTTTTTGGTTAGTTCATCCAAACTCCTCCACAGTGCCTCGAACTTCCTCCGCTGGTTCTATTTGCATAGTCTCTTGAATATGTTCATAAGCTCTTTGTTCTTGAACTGACGGAAAAAATTGGCACCCATGTGCCTCATGCACCACCTGCTCTTTAGGTCAGCCACTTTCTTTGCACCCACGACGTCGGACCCTTCTTGCATGTCCACAACGCGCCCTTAGCAACCCGGCATATCGGTCATGGATGATACAAACATCGAGGCGATCTGAACAAGCGCCGGTTTGACTCTTTCAAGGAACCGATTACCGGTGCTCGTGTTTCCCCTCCACGGCGAATGCGACCGGAGAACACGGTTGTTTCGTCCACCGCGATTGCATAAAAATCTAGCCCTTGTATTTTCTGTGAGGAATGTGTCATCCATGCAAATCAAGGCGACGATTTCGAACGCATTTTTGCATCTTGTTGAGGTCGAGCAGGGCCATTGCAAGACATACTTGCCCGGGCACACATCGTCCGCGGGGAACTCCGTAAGGTCGATATATGTACCGAGATTCCTGTGTGCTATTGCCCTGAGCAAGTGTATAATATTCTCGTAGGAAGCCTCGTACGTCCTGAACCGTATCTGTAAAGCTGTCTGTTTTACGCTCCATGCCGTTGCATAGCTAATCTTGTATTGAAACCTCTCCTCCACGGTTGTGATGATAGATCGAGCTTGCAAGTGTGGATTGTTTACGATCTGATGGTAAAACACATTGGCCACCCAAGTGGATGATAGATTGCGGTGTTTCTGCTCCGCCTCCTCCAGTTCACAGTCATACCCCATCACAATGGAGCATTTCCAGTAGTCCTTCCACTTCCCCTTGTATGCATGCACTCGCCATGGGCACGAATCAACTACGCACTTCACATCGTACTCCTTTTTTCTAGACTTCGCTACCCTGAATTGCCGTCGCAAAGACATTGCCCAATACTTCACCGCGTCCATCACAACCTCCTTGTCCTTATATATGGCCCCCTGCGTGACCTCGTTCTCATGATACTCCCATGCATCACTTTGTTCCTTCATTCCTTTATTAGGTCTTCGAAATTATAATCAGACCACGCCTTAGGGACAGGCACTTCACCAGTATTGTCTTCCTCGTCCGAGTCTTCGGCATCAGGAACTTCCTCATCAGCTCCGTCCTCCTCCTTCATCAGATCAACTATGTCCTCCACCTCCTCCCCCTCGTCGGCCAGCCCCTGCGCCTCCAGAACTGTCTCCTCGGCAACCCCGATCCCCTCGCCACCGCCAATCTCATGTCCCCCGTCTCCGGGCTCCTCGTCCTCTTCATCATCGCATTCTGGCATATTTCTCTCCACCTCTTCCGTATGATCTTCCCCAACATCACGAACTTCCGACACTGATGGAGCTACTTGGGTAACCTTGTACCCGACAACATCGGCGGCCACCCCGCTCTCTGCAAACCCAACATAGCTCCTCCATGATGATGTCGCATTAATAGGAATTAACTCTCCATAAAAGCAGTGTTGCAAGACGACTTACTCTTTGCTCTAACCCAAATAGAACGATCGGCATCCAAATTGAACATCCGAAACATCCACTCCAACAAAGCCCTGTATGTCCTATCCCTCGGTCTAGATATGCCCCGTACAACTCTTGAAAATACTGACAAATCCACTCCATCCGCCCCCTGTGCTATCTCCCCATCTCCGTAAAATATTTGAAAATACAATTTCTCCGACATGCTGCCTACAACGTCCGACCGAGAACTTATCAGTTCTCTATCTAACAACATCATCTATTACCATATAATTGTTACATCATCCTATGTCATTCATTTACTCCTCGTTATTTCTGCTATCTATTTTCAAATTTGCTCACTCCACTAATTTCTAAGCGTGCTTGACATATGTGGCTAGCCTACCATATTTTTAACATATTATTCTAAAAGGAATAATTCACAAAAGGGATAATACAATATATAAACCGTATGACGATCGTACTAGAAATTACTGATACAAATAAATAATTAAACTACTCGGTTTTTTCTTACAGCATTACTACTATATATATATCATTATTTTCTCCTAACCCTACAAAATGCATATCTACTACATTTAATTTCTACGTCACATTTTTCAAAAACTTAAACCGCACAGCATATGGCTATCCTACCAGGTTTTCATCGTAATATTTACATTTTACAACTATACAATACTACCACACTATATTTCTAAATATTGTCTATTAAATAATTTGCAAAAAAAAATTAAAACTTACCTCCGCGAAAATGGCGCCTCACCTATCTTCTATTTTCCTCCCTTTTTTCTTCTCCTTTTTCCTTCTCTTTTTTCCCTCTTCCTCTCTTTTCTTTTCTCTCCTCTCCTCCTCCTCCCTGCTCTCGGTTGCTCTCTCGGCGATGGAAATGAAAATGGGCAGAAGCGGGGAAGAGAAGAAGGCCGGCCGGGGCTTTAAAGGGGACCTATCGCCTGGTATTGGGGTGATCGCCCCATAATGGGGCGAGAGCATCCTGTAGTAACGGTCGGGGAATCTATCGCCCGATATAGCCGTTACTGGCTATGGCAGGTTGCCGTTGGGGGCACCTATCGCCCCAATGACGGGCGATCGCCCCAATCCGGGGCGACGGGCGGGTATTTTTGTAATTTTTCAATTCCGACGAGTAATTTTGCAATTTTGAATAAAAATAAATATTTTTAAAAAAAAATTCGTCATACTCAAGTAATTCGGCCTACGTCTCTATGGGCCCAGCCGCCTAGGCAGTCGTGACTCGTCAATCGTCATTAGTGCTAATCCAAAAAGAAACTAAAAATATAAGAAACCAAACGGAACAAGAAATACCAATGAGATATGAGAGGGGGGAGACAAATCAATGTGAGATAGATTGGCATATGCAGCTTTCAATTAGACTAATTACATCGTTTTTGTCGACGACTCGGAACCGCTATTCCCGTTGAGCTTATTTCTCAATTGATGGATCAAAAAGCTCCTTTCTGTCGAAGTGGGGTGTTCTGAGATGTCGAGAACTCACGGTGTAGGTGAGCTAGAAACGAGCTAGACACAAGGAGTTTATCCTGGTTCGGACCTCCTAGGAGAATAATAGCCTTACTCTAGCTTGTGTGTATTTCAAGACGCAAGAAGCTCTTCAATATGTTCTTTTAGGTTGCAGCGTATGTTCTTGCCATCGTCCTCTATGATTGAAAAAACAGGTATATATATATATATATATATATATATATATATATATATATATATATATATATATATATATATATATATATATATATATATATATATATATATATATATATATATGAGAGAGAGGATGACTAATGTGCTCTCACTCTCGATGGGTTTACAAAATTTGATATTTTTAACGACCGATTGTGATTGTGATGCTAAGCTAGCTTTACTGTATGTGTTGGAACTTGCAAGAGAAAACCATTGTACCGGGTCGGTGGGTCTTGTTAGACCGCAACGCGTATAGGTACCAGTGTTTTATATGGTAAAATGGTGATGATTTATTGGTATCTCATATCCTTCATGGTTCTTGCCTTATTGTCTTGTCTCAATCGTAGCAGACCATGATCCACACAATATATGATGTTCTCTTATGTTTCATCCAGTCTAGTTGATAAAACTTATGTGTATGCCAGGACCATTAGTAGAGTTGACAGAACTTCTGTTTTCTGATGCATTGCTGCTCCTGTTGTGTTTGTCGCCGTTTGATTGACTCTTTAACTTAATCAGTCTTTTCTTGTTGGTTTGTTTGTTCGTCTATAAATGTTGTCTCATTGGCTGCATTGTGTTTGCAACTAAAAAATGTGTCCTGTTTCGTAAATGTTAATGATGAACTGATGGTTGCACGTCTCCTTTGTGGCTGTCATCTTATTGGCTATTTCCAAATTGTAGTATGCCCTGATCCCCAGGATATATTATATCCCCTTATTTCATCCGTTAAGAGTTGACAGAACATGTATGTACCAAGGCCATCAGTTCAATGCACTAATGATGAAAATTGGAACATATTAATGCAATCTAATGATTAAGTACAAATATAATTGGATAAATCACCTTTGTTGAGTCATCAAATACCCATACATCTCAGAAAAAAGGCTATGATGGTAGTTGTCAATTTACTCTGCAGCCATAAATGATGTGAAGGGTTTGTACAAAAATGATAAGGTTTTTAAGGTTGTTATCAGTTACAAAAACTTTATGTTTTGGACATCGACACAGTCACGGAAATGCAACTTTGACCACTAATTGCTATTACAGTTTATTTATAAAATCCATTAAAATTATGATATTATGAAAGTGTTTATCGAGGCAAATATATATATATAGAGAGAGAGTAATGCTATCATTAGTCGCGAAGTACAGGCGTTTCCGTGCTTTGCGTTGTGTTTTTGAAATCTGAGACTGAAAACGATCGATCCAAATGGTCCAACTTTTTCGTCTCATTAAAATGTAGCTATAGAGCAAATTTCGTAATTTTTAGTTGTTTTTACTATTTATGTCATATTTTTGAAAATCAATGATCTAATTAGTTCTGGAGTGTCTAGAAAGGCTGATTTTTAAAAATATGAAATAAATAGTAAAAATTTCTAAAAATTATGAAATTTTCTCTATAGCTAAATTTCAATGAGAGAAGAAGATGGATGGTTCGGATCGATCGTTTTTGTCTTGGTTTTCGTAAACTCATCACGAAGCACGGAGCGATCCGTGCTTCGCGTCATGCTTGCGAAATCGGTAATCGAATTGGATTATCTGAACCGACCATCTGCTTCGCCTCGCTGAAATCTCACTACCGACAAAATTTCACATTTTTTAAAAATTTTTACTATTTCTTTTGTATTTTTAAAATATGGGATTATTGGAGGGTCCACAACTAATTAGATCATGGATTTTCAAAAATACGAAATAAATAGTAAAAAAATTCAAAAAAATGTGAAATTTTATCGGTAGTGAGATTTCAATGAGACGAAGGAGAGGTCGGTTCGGATCATCCAATTTCACAAACAAATCGCGAAGCACAGAAAGTTACGTACTTTGCGACTGATGGTAGCAAAACTATATATATATATATATATTCTATGCAAAAGAACAGCCCGTGCACAAGTGCAAACAACCGTGCTTAACCGTTGGATCTCGGTTTTGTGGCCCAGATACGAGAAGGTGGAGCTCCACCCCACCTTTTGACCTAGCCCCCTGCGTTTTCTGTTGTCTTCCTCGCCTGGGTCCCTTCGCTACGGGCTCCAGCGACTAGGGACATACTCCGGCCTTGTTCTCCTGGAGCAGAGCCCCTCGCACCCCATGCCTTCGCGCCCTCCAAGCTGCAGCCTCGCCGCGGGATTCTCCTGGAGAGGGTGGTCACTGCCGAGTTCTTGCCACGCCGCCGGAGTCGGCGACCGCGGGCTAGCATCGGTGGCCCCTCGCCGAACGACTCCTCTCCGTGGCTGCAACTCCCCCTAGCGTAGCCGCGGGCTTCGCCTGGAGAGGTGGTCACCGCTGAGTCCTACACCTACGATCGCTTCTCCGTCGGCAGCAGCATGGCTTCCCAAGACGGGGGGCCACCCCAGCTAAACCCTAGCGACGACACGGTAATGCCCGAGAGCGGTGACAAAATAGGGCCCCAAGCTGGCGGCGGCAGCATGGGGCTCGAGGCCATGCCTGACGGCGATGGTGACACGGACAACCGCATATTGCAGTCCATGTTGGACTGCAATTGTGGCATGGTATCACAAGGCAACCATGTCTCAAGCATCGACCCTAACCTTGCCCTTGACTTCCAGACAACGCCCCCCTGATCCTGCCCTACATACTCAATGTCGACGCCAATGCATCCCTACTGGAGATGGATTAAGAACTCCACAAAAGTGCACGCTTCCGTTTTATGTTAGTATTCTGAATTAGAATTTCTTAATCTTTCAAATCTGAATGTGTGAAGGCTAATGCTTTAGGGGTTTTAAATTTAAATTCCAATGCAGGGAATGACATGCACACCAGAATTGCCTGATAACGTGAAGCCAGCTGTGGGGATGGAATTTCCTGATTTAACCTTCGTTAAGAAATTCTACTTGGATTATACTCATTTAGCTGGGTTTTCGGTTCGTGTTGGATAACAGACTAAAGTGGATGGTGAGGTATTGTGGAAGCGGTTTTATTGTTCAAGAGAAGGCTTCCGTACCAAAGGTGAGAAGAGGTTGGAGGTGCATCCCCAATTTGGACGGTAAAAATAAAAGGAAATGTGATAGAAAACTCACTAGATGTGGTTGTGAGGCCATGATTGCTATGAAAAGGACTAAGGAAAATACATACCGGATTGAGAAATTCGAACCTATTCATGCACATGAACTTGTCTCACCTAGCAAAAAGCGCTTGATAAGGTCTAATAGACAAGTCAGCGAGAAGGCTAAGACCACATTGTTCGATTGCCATAAAGCTAGCATTGGAACCTCCCTGGCATATAGATATCTTCGGGTTAGTGATGGTGGATTTCAAAATGTAGGATGCACGAAAAGAGATTTGCAAAACTATCATGCTAGCTTGAGAAGTAGTATCAAGTCAATAGATGCACAACTATTTGTTGACAACCTTGCTAGAAAGAATGGCATAAGTTCGAAATTTTACTTTGATTATGTTATTGATGATAAGGGCAAGTTGGTACATGTCTTTTGGGCAGATAGTGCATGCAAAAAAAAATTATTCTCATTTTGGAGATTTGGTATCCTTTGATTCAATGTACAATACAAATGAGTACAACATGACATTCACACCATTCACAGGAGTGAATCACCATGTTAGATGTATATTGTTTGAGGCTGCATTGCTCTCAATGAGAAGATAGATTCATATGTATGGTTATTTGGTACATTTCTGAAAGCAATGGGAGGGACAACACCTAGACTCATCATCACCGATGAAGATGCTAGCACGAAGGTAGCAATTGCCAATGTGTTCCCAACAAGCAAGCATAGGTTGTGCATGTGGCACATTCTGAGGAAGCTTCTAGAAAAGGTAGGTCCACTTGTGAGGGAAAATCCAGTATTCTATAAGCGGTTGAACGCATGTGTCTATTCCTCAGAAACTATTGAGGAGTTTGAGTCCGAGTGGGCTTCAGTTATTGTTGATTTCAACTTGGAAGATAATGGGTGGTTGGCTAACAGGTATCGCATTCGTGATTCTTGGATACCGGCTTACTTCAGGGACATTTTCTTGGGAGGTATTCTTATAACAACATCAAGATCAAAGAGTACAAACTCTTTTTTCAACCATTTAATTGGTTATAAGCATTCTTTGGTAGAGTTTTGGGTTCGGTTTGACACTGCAGTGGAAGAACAAAGAAAGCATGAGTTGAAAGATGACAACGATAGCATCCACACTCGACCTCCACTGAAGACAGAATGGTTTATAGAGAAACATGGAAGTGAGGTATTCACACATGGCAAATTTAAAGAATTTCAAAAGGAAGTTATTGCTAGAAGGGACCAATGTGTTGTTGATAGCATTAAAAAGGAGGGTTGTGTAAAAATATTATGCATAACGAATGATAGTCGGAGGATGAGAGAAGTTCGTTTCAATACTACCACTATGGTGGGTAATTGTTCTTGTATGTTATTTCAAACCCATGGAATTCCTTGTCGCCACATGATCCATGTATTACGAGGAGCCAAGGTCAATAGGCTTCCTAGTCACTATATTTTACTAAGATGGACGAAAACTTGCAAAAGGAGAAATATGTTATGTGGAGATGGACATGTGCTAGAAGAACATAGGAATTGTTTGATGGAGCAAGCGATTAAAAAGATGGGGTCTGACATGCGCAAGGAGATGGAAGAAATCATTCAACAAGGTAGCCATTCCATGGAGACTATGGAAATTGTGAAAAGCAAATTTCACAATTTTGTTAATGAAGCAAGGCAAGAACATCCTGCTATGAAACGAAATAGGGTTGAGGAGATGGAAGGGTTCATTGGCAGTCAAATTCTAAGCCAGATTAAAATATTGCCGCCAAATAATGTCCACGCAAAAGGTAGAGCCAAGAGAATTAAAGGGACATATGGATAAAGGAGTTAACAAGCAGAAAAATAAGAAAAATGAAAGGGTTGCCCGCTTGTGCAAGCTATGCAACGAGCTGGTATTTCATGACAAGCGCAATTGCCCTAAAAAGGCCACACTTATATGATGTATGTATTTATCAAGGCACGATCTCAATTGTTTTAGTTCATGTAATATTGAAAATATTAGTAATGCCTACTGTTTGGTCACAGGTCTTTTGATGGATATAACCACTAAGGAGGAGACATCAAATTCAGATATAAGTTGAAGATATGCGCTTTTGTTTGCTGGGCTATGTGTTGGGTCTTTCGTCTAAAATTATAGTTGCCATATCAATGTAATGTTGGCTCCGCAATGCTCCATATATAAGCTTCTGTAACCTTATTGAATGTTACTATTGCTGTTCAAGCCATAGATATTTAGTCACAGGTCTTTTGATAGATATAACTACTAAGGAGGAGACATCAAATTCAGATATAAGCAATAGATATACGCTTTTGTTTGTTGGACTATGTGTTGGGTCTTTTGTCTAAAATTATAGTTGTCATATCAATGTAATGTTCGCTCTTCAGTGCTCTTCAATGCTCCATATATAAGCTTCTATAACCTTATTGAATGTTACTATTGCTGTTCAAGCCATGGATCTTTATATGAATGTTGGCTCCTCAATGCTTACTGCCTATGCATGCCTGTGCATGAGTTAGCCTTTTTCAGTCCTCACAGATTTCATTATGCTGTACAATACATACAAGTTGTATTTCATTACAGCAACCATGTGGAAGAACAGATACTGAGCATGCTGCTCTGGAATACATAGAACCATGTGCAACCATGCTGCTCTGGAATTTCAGCATCAAATGGCTCTGAACAGCCAGAGGAAATGGAACAAATTCATTGCATTCCTGTATACAAGGCATATTACATTCTTAGAGGCAAAAAATGAAAATGGCTCTGCATACTACATTCTCAGAGGATACCAAATTTCATTGCTGCATTGCTGTACACTGCATAGGGAAAAAAATTTCATTTCATTGCTCTGTATACTGAGTACCTGACAAAAACCAATCTCATTACAATTCTCATTACAATAGCTCAGGATACCAAATTTCGTTGCAGCATTGCTGTACACTGCATAGGGAAAAAATTTTCATTTCATTGCTCTGTATGCTGAGTACCTAACAATAACCAATCTCATTACAATTCTCATTACAAAAGCTCAGGATACCAAACTCTTTTGCACCTGAATTCTTTTACAAAAGCTGAAAAATAGACACCCATTGTTAGCCCCAAAAAGCTTGCAATCTGTTGCAACATTGCTACTTCAGAATCAGAACAATCTGAAAAAAATCTTCACCGTTACAACTTCAAAATAAAAAAAAGACCTACATACATATGTGGAACAAAGAGAATTCCATGAATTTACATATGGTAAAGCTAGGACATGGCCACACCCTCGCTAGGGTTAAGACTTGGCTGCCTCGGAGAGGGGACCGACGGCGAGGGAGTTGCGGCGGCGGAGGAGTCGCTCGGCGGTGACAAGGCTTGAGATGAAGCGGCGGAGACGAGGGGGCTTGACCGCTCGTGGCCTGAGGAGACGGCCATCGCCGGCAAGGGAGTTGCGGCCACGGAGAGGAGTCGTTCGGTGAGGGGCCACCGATGCTAGCCCGTGGTCGCCGACTCCGACGGCGTGGCAAGGACTCGGCGGTGGCCACCCTCTCTAGGCGAATCCCGCGGCGAGGCTGCAGCTTGGAGGCCCAAAGGCTTGGGGCGCGAGGGGCTCTGCTCCAGGCAAACAGGGCCGAAGTTTGTCCCCGGTCGCTGGTCGCTGGAGCCCGTAGTGGAGGGACCTAGGCGAGGAAGACAACGGAAAACGCAGGGGGCTAGGTGAAAACGTGGAGTGGAGCTCCACGTTCTCGCATCTGGGCCACAAAACCGAGATCCAACAGTTAAGCATGGTTGTTTGCACTTGTGCACGGGCGGTTCTTTTGCACAGAATATTTAACATATATATAAGAGATTTGCTAGTGTGCTATGGATAGCACGGATCTCTCCGTGCTATCCACCGTGTTTGCAAATTTTGAAACCGAAATAGACGATCCGAACCGTCCATCTTGTTCATATCAATGAAATCTCACTACACACCAAATTTCAAATTTTTTTGAATTTTTTTAGCATTTGTTTCATATTTTTGAAAACTGGACTTATTGGAGGGTCCACAGCTAATTAGATCAGCGATTTTCAAAAATACGAAATAAATAGTAAAAAAATTCAAAAAAATTTGAAATTTGGTGTGTAGTGAGATTTCATCGAGATGAACAAGATGGACGGTTTGGATCGTCTTCGATCTCAGAATTTCCAAAACCCTTGGATAGCACGGATCTCTCCGTGCTATCCATAGCACACTAGCTATTCTCTCTCTCTCTCTCTATATATATATATATATGTGTGTGTGTGTGTGTATGTATGTATAATTTTCATGTGTCCAATCTCAATAGTTCAAAAGATTTTGACTTGCATGTATCTGAAAACGTCATGTTTTTGAGAACCGAACGGAGTAGTTTGAAACAGGATGGATGCTTGGTATGAGTTAAAGAACATGTCTGCTCATGTTGCCTCCACTGATTGTGAAGATTGCCTCTGGTGGGTTTGGAGATAAGAAAAGGACCATGAACTCCCAGCTCTTTGAATTGACTGCCGAATCACTCTGCAGCTCAGCACCGTATGGTTTAATACATGTGTGTTTGTGGAAATGGTGCACAAGATCAAATTCTTTTATTGGTTCCTGACCCATGGCTGTATCCTTGTCTGATGTTAATTTGAACTGAATAATTTGGTCAGGTGATCAACACTTCATCTTTTGTGTGTTCGGTTAGTTTGGTGTCAGGGATGTTCCCGGTCTCAATGCCTGATTGTTACACCAATTTTATGACTGGGAGCAATATAAGACCCAAAATGATCCTGTTCGGATTGTAGGTTGATACCAGTTGGCATTTCTTTTTCTTGCAGATGTGGAGGAAATTGCTACCTTCTGTAATGGTATCTGAGGTAGATGATATGTCTAGTGGTCAGTTCCTGATCGCTAGTAATCACTAGTGCAACCTGAATCTGCGGCGAATAGGACTGAAGATTTCATGTCTGCTGTATCTTTATATCTTTTATTCTTGATCTGAACATCTGACCTTGCGTGATTCTCTTGTACCATGCACGATGCGCATCACCTGGTTGGTTTGTTTGGCGTGCCTACCTTGACTGCTCTAGTTAGTTTCTTCGGTATCTTTATTCCCCCATTGTTTCAGATATCCCATTCAGTTTATTTTGATTCAAACGAACTAGCGTGTCAGGGTTCACAAAACTGCTCAGTTTTTTAGGATACATGAGGACGTGCCCAAGTGCATCAATGTTTTTTTTTAACATTAGATGCTGGCTCAATCATGACTATCAATACATTAGGGTTTTCTCTCGGGAGCGATTTTACTGTACTTGGCGAGGTTCCACAGGGACCCTTATGGTACTTTGTGAGGGGTACTTTTGGCATTTATAAATTGTCCATTCTCTCTCACACACAATACTGCCCATCCCCGTCTGTCATCTCTCCTCTCTCTTAAAACTGCAGCGCCACTGACCACACCTAGCCATCATGACCAGGTGGTTGGACAGAGCGCGTGGCCAGACAACACAACGACGGCGTGGTGCTAGGAGAGGCCAGTTGGTACGGTGCAGCAGTAGCTTGGGCGACACGGGAGGCTAGGCGGCGATGATGGCGCTCGGTTCGAGGAGCCGACGGTGGCTCACTGGGAGAGATGACAAGAGAGGAGAGGGGGAGGGAGAGAGGCGAGGAGAGAGAAAAGAAGAAAGAAGAAATTACATTTTTGCCTTCAATCATTAGAACCTTCATGAGAGGGTGAAGTGGTACTTGGAGGCAGGGTTCAAAAAACCAGTAAAAACCGGTGGTTTCTCGCCAAACCGCTGGGTGGCGGTTTGAGAAACCGCCGGTTTTTACCGGGCCGGTTTTAAAATTTCAAATTTGAATTTAATATTTTAAAAAATTCAAAAAAATCTTATAAAAAACTATAAGTTTTTTAGAACATTCTGTACAAAGCAAAATTTTAAATTGAGATTATTATCATGGTATTTTATGAGAAGAAAGTTGTGCAAAAGTGAAAAACCGTTTTATTATCACATTATTGACTTCATGTTGATATGTTCAAATTGACTTTATATTGATATTTTTGTTGGAAACTATCTTATTCAAATTATTGACTTCATATTGATATATTCAAGATGTCATATATTTATCAAAGGTTCTTTCAAATTTTTTCATAATTAAACAAAATTACCAACATATATCTCACCCATCTATGATTTTTTCTAATTTTTTAAATTTTTTCAGACCTTTTTTTATTTTTTCCATTTTCCACATTTCCCATGTTGCAAACCGCTAAAAACTGCCAAAAACCGCTAAAAACCGCCGGTTTCTCGGCAAAAACCGCTGCAAAAACCAGTGGACTCGCCAGCCGCTGTCTGTCCGTTTGAATTTGAGCGGTTTTGGCAGTTTTTGCCGAAAAACCGGCCCGCCCATATGGCGGTTTCGGGTTCCGAAACGGGTTTTTAAACCCTGCTTGGAGGTACCATCTACTAAGAAACATTGGATCTAGCTAGATCAATGGCTCTGATTTATGGTATGTGTAGATATGAAGATATACTAAATATTATAAAAAAGCCTCTTTTTTGGGTAAGGTTCCGTCTCCCGTGTTCCCTCTAGTTAGGCTTGAGGTTTAGGTGTCATGTTGCACTTAACAAAAAAACAATTTTACCATTTGATTAGTTTTTCCAAATACGAGAGTCAACAAAAAAAACTTTAAAAAAAGGCATAAACCAACCATTAGTTCTTTAGTTCTCTACTGCTCTAATTCTGTCGATGCAATTCTCTGTGGACTCGATTATCTCTGGAATGATACTGTGACCTGCAGGCTGCTTGTATTGCTCAAGCTTCGCCCCGCTCTGGCATATTGGTCTTGCAAACGTTTTCCATAGAGAATGCAGGACAATAACTAGTAGAATAATGTATTTTTTTCAGCTTATAAGCTATATTTGCTTATAAGCTAAAAATTTTAACTCCTCGATAAGGATATCCAAGGAATCAAAAAATTATAGAAAAAATGGTTTTGAGAGCTTTGAGAAGAAATAGTAAGAACTACAAAAATTGGCTACCAAACGTTAAAACGTTTGACTTGTATAAAAATAATAAATTTTTAACTTATAAGCAAACGTGGCTTATAAGCTGAAAAGAGCACTGCCTAAGTCAAAACGCCAAAAGCTATGAGGATGATCATCTGAACAATACATAGAGAAACACGTGTACCCACTACCAGAGTAATGAGTATCACAAACGGTCTATCACAAAGGGTTCGTTACGAACCCCTTGTGATAGTTTATCATAAGCGGTTCAAAAGGTCCCAGCCCGGAGACCCCCTTTACAAGCGGTTGGGAATATGAACCCTTGTAAAACCTGGGTTTTACAAGGGGTTCGTGTCCCGAACCCCTTGTAAAGCCTTTACAAGCGGTTGGAGACACGAACCCCTTATAAAGCCTGGTTCAAAAGACCCTAGACTGAAGAGCCCCTTTACAAGGGGTTCATGTCACGAACCCCCTGGGCTTTACAAGGGGTTCGTGTCCCCAACCCCTTGTAAAGCCTCTACAAGCGGTTGGGGATACGAACCCCTTGTAAAAGTCCAATTTTCGAAATACTAAAAGGAAAGTTTGCCTTATCCTATCAGAGAGCGCGCGTGGGATGAGTTGGCTAGCAGGGCGAGGTGTGGGTCACGAGAAAGGTGAGGTACTGGGTTCGAATCCCACTCCTTCCAAAAATTATTTCTCTTTTTAACTGGTTCGTTAGGCCTGTACAGGCGGTTGAGGGAACCGCGTGTGATACGAGCTAGGTATCACACGTGGTTTCGTACAAGCGGTGCAAAAACCGCTTGTATAGGCCCTTACGAACCGTTTGTGATGTTCCGTTCTGCAGTAGTGACCCAACTAAGAATTAAGAACCTCACTTTGATGTCTCAACGAGGAATGAAGCTTGACTGACTCCACTATACATGTGTACTTGAATAAACCAGGACAAAAAAAATTGGCAAAGCACGGTTGCAATCTGAACTTCACCTTACCCAGAAAAGGTAAAGTCAACTCTAGTAAAAGGAAGTAGGTATACGTTGGTGCAAATTTTTACTAACAAGTCTACACCAGAAAGATCAATTATCCGAGCAGTGTCTCATACGTAGAATCGAATATGATGACTAAAGAGGATGAATAGGTGTTGAATAGAAATCTCGTATTTTTTCACAAAGCAAATCCTCTGCCACAGCGAAAATTTACAATCCCAAAGATTTTACATCAAATTTCCAATTTTATGGGATTCTCCCCCTAATTTACTTGAAAAACAGGGTCTAGTTGCAAACTATACAAGCAATGAATGTGTCTAAATAATTCTGCAGGAATTAAAATGACTAAATTTGCAATTTATTTGAACAGTGGAAAAGTATCTAAGGAGATTTGATTATTTGCCATACTTATATATGGATTTTTGGTCTATCACATTAAGTGATAAATAATCAATAGTCAATCTTTAGACCGACAAATAATCAATTATTTCTTTTGTATATGAAATACCGAACCTGGCGGCTAGAGGGGGGTGAATGGTAGCTTTGAAGAAATTCTTCGAACCAGTGTTTCTCGAACCCACGTCCCACTCAAAAACCCAAACACGCAAGAATTAGGTGTACCCCAAGTATACACCCATGTAACTTGGGCCAATATGTGAGGATTTTAGTGCCACCTTTTTGATCCTTGGGTGTTCAAATAAAAGCAAACTCGTTCAAGGTGGTTAGGCACAAGACAAACTAGTTAAACCACCTAAAAGCATTTTTGAAAAAACAAAACAGAATCTCTCAGAAATTTGTCCTCACTAAACAGAGGAGGTTGGTGGCTTTCTTGGACTCCCTACGTCTTGGTGGGTCGTGGGGCACCAGCCAAATTTCACCTCTAAATTCCTTGCACCAAAATCAGGAAAAAAAAAAGTGCACTACTGACTGTCCAGGAGCTCGTCCAGAAATTTTGGGCTCGGTGTTCACCTCAAAGCTCCCAAATCCTTGCCTAGATGACTTCAAAATTTTTCCACAGATTAGTATGGAAGTCAAGCAGCTTTTTCCACAAGAATCACTTAGAAATGATTTTTCTAAAAATCTTGGACTACAAGCTGCGCGTAAGGAAACTCTAGACAAAAGTTGCAACTAGAATCAAACATTAATCTCTATCCTCTCCTAGGTTGCAAGAAAGGTCTCAAACCATATGAGCAACCTCAAGGCATCATGGATCAGTAGCAAGTAGAAAGAGGTGAGGTAAAGAAATAGTTGCAACGAAAACAACTAAAAAAACAAGATCAAAACCTAAGAACTAGGCAAGAATAAGCTATGAACTTGGAGAAACTAGTTTCTATTGCTTTGGGAGAGTTTTACACAGCCACACCTAGGTGGGCAAAGCTCCAAAATGAGCAAATGACAGCCAACTTTTAGCCCAAAGACATGGTAGAGGCAGCCCCTCCACCCCTTATTTAATAGGGCCACCGGGTGAACCATAACCCTTGATTTCTTGCCTCAACCCTAAGTAACGAAATCAAGGGATAGGATCCACCCACTCAACCAGCCACTTACATGGGCCTAAATCCACACAACACTCAGCCCAACATAGGCCACACATACCATACATGGGTTTTACGCAATACCCCATCAACCTGATGCATCGGGGCTTCATCTGTCAAACTTGACCGCTCCGTTTCGGTGCCTTCGGGCCTCCAACCCGAACTGGAACCTTTGAGTCACCTCAAGTCCATCTCCATGGCGTCCTCATGAGCCCCAATCTTGAGCCCATCCATCTTGTGACATCATCACCGTTCTAGACCTCGATCCACCCGACCTAGTCCCAGTACCGTTGATGACCACGGTTGGCTCCAAACCTGCGCCCACAAAGACCAACACATTTTCCACAAGCAAAAATATTTTCTTACCTTTGTTTGCTGCATGTTAGTCCAATTTTATTATGAATTCAAACATATATGACTGCACGCCCACGTTCCACTCGAAATGATACCGAAACCTTTCAAACTGGTGCTTCCCCCAGCACAATAGAATAAAGATGGAAATTTTAAAAATACTTTCCTTGTTCAAATGAAAAAAGTTATAATACAAAAAGATGCGACTCGAAATTCTCTACAAAATCTGTATATAACATTTTTCCATCCGAGCTCAGGAAGAACATGAAAAGTGCAAAATACTCTATGCTAGCACAAATGGTTGAACCGGCTCAAATTAGTCTAAAAAACAAACCCTTTAACCAAAACAACTCAAGTCATATACTCATCACAACAAGAAGAGCTCCACATGGTCTAACAATCTCCCCCTTGATGAGTATATTGAAAAATATCAAAAGGCACGAAGAAAGTTTGTTTTGGGACGGTAAAGCAAATCAAATTTGCAAAATCATACTTGGACCAAAGGAAAGAACAATTGGTCAACATGTCCAAGTAGACTTAAGTTTTCACAAAATTCCTTATTTATAATAAAAAATGCCTTTTCAAAAATACTCTCCCCCTTTTGGCAATATAGGCATTAAGACAATGTCAAATGCATAGCTCTCCCCCTTTTTCACGAAGTCTCCCCCTTTAAAACCAAATTTTCCCTCGAAATGCAAAAGAGAACATGTATGCATGAAATGCAACCTACAGGGCTTTGTACATTAGGCATGAAATACACCTAGCTAGCCAAATTTCAAACCACGCTCACTAGCTCATGTTGAATGTGCACAAATGTTATTTATGCTAGCTAGCAAAAGCGAAAGATTGCATTTTGCATGATCAATCAAGTAACCTCACATTGAAAAATCTCGGAGATAGAAGAAATGCAATAGCAAGGATCAAATTGACCTTGCAAGAATTCAACTTGTTGCAAATACATTGGGAGAGCCAAATAGCAATGCACATGACCTTCTTGCTCACTAGTTCTACAAATTTTTCTCCTTTTTTTGATTTTCATAGCAAACTCAGATTTTGGAAAGCAATTGCTAGCAAAGCGCATCCCGAGGTCATCGGCAATGGCCTCCTAGGTCACTCTCCTCCTCATGTTTGTTTGCATTTTTCTCCTTTTTTATATTATTTTTTATTTCTTTTGCCCATGTTTTGCTTTTTCATGTACAAGAGTAAGAGATGAAGGTCAATATCATGGATAGAAGCTCGATCACAAATTGCAACAAGGATTCAAGCAAAGACCAAAAGACACAATGCATACACAAGCTTCTAGCTAGAAGATTTAATAAGTAAAGCTCAAGATTAGATCAAGTTATCCATTTATAGCTCAAAAAGTCTTTGAATTTTCAGCTAGCCTACAGGAGCACAAGACATCATTTTCAAAATGAACAAGCTAGCCATAGTCATCAATTAGAAGTTAGATGCATATGGTAAATGTCATAAGCTGTGACATCCTAATAAAATTATAATGTCACATATTTGCAATAAAGAAAATAAAAGCCAAAAGCATAAAATAATAATAAGAAAAAGGTCCTAACAGGTTTGGATAGCCTACTTAGGCCCTAACTAGGCCCAAAACCCAATCCACCTAGTCCTAAACCCCCTAGGACTCTAATTTGACCAATTAATACCCAATTCTAACCCAATACAAATTCTACCCATATTAGGGCTGACCCAAGCCGACCCAAGCATTATATAAACCCCCCCTAGGGTTCCTGGTCGGCCACATCACCCAACCCTCGAAACCCTAGCCACCGCCTCGGTTTTCGTGCAAAACCCGAAGCAAATCGAGGTAATTCCCCTGTTCCTGTGCCCAACCACAAAATCCAAAGCCAACACGTTGTAGAGCTTGTCGCGCTGGTCAATTTGACTATATGGATCGCCATATTTGGCCAAGAAACGAGGGAGATATGCCACACCGAAGATCGCCGGATTTTGCTCGTCGCCGGCGAGCCGCCGCCGCCCTCGGATTCCCGCACGGTCGCCTCCCACGCGCCACGCCCAACCCACTTCGCCACGTTTCCCCGCTGCCGCCGCGCGCCGCCACGCGCGCCTCCGGCGATCCGCGGCGTGCGCGTCCCGCCGCCGCCGACCGCCGTGCTGCGCGCGCCGCGTGATCGCGCCCGCCCGTGCGCGTGCCGCCACGTCGCCGCCGTGTCCCGCCCGTCGCGACACCGCCGCCCGCCGCCCTACCGCGCCCGCCGCATGTCGCGTCGCCGCCAGCGTCGCGTCCGCGCCCGCGCAAATCGCCGCGCGCCGCGTGTCCCGTCTTGCCGCCGCCGCGTCATACCACCACGCGCCCCGCGCGCCCAATCCCGCCGCGCCGCGTACCCATCTTGCTGCCGCCGCGTCGGCCGCCCGCCCGAGCGGTTTTAACCGGGATTCTCTCGGTTTTTGCGTGGTTATCCCACGGTTAACCGCGTTTATTCTTTTCTAACTTTTCTATTTAGCTCTAAACTTCCCCGAATTGTTTAGGAAGTTCCCGAACTCCAAATTAGATGATTTCAGGGCCTAAAAATCACAAATAATCCCAAGCATTTTATATATTTTTACCATACTGTTTTCTGTATGTTTGATATTTATTGTTGTTTATTTATTCTTTCGCGTAGAACCAGACCTATACTGTTTGTCAGGAGACGCGTTAGAGCCGTTCGAGGGAGGTGATCCAGAACCTAGCTTCTTCGAAGGCAAGCTAGATTAATGTTGAACCCTAGTTTGCTAAATTTCAATTATTTCATGTTTACTTTAATTGCATGCTTAATTTATCATCTTATGTGCCAGTTGCTCCGATTTCATATTAGTACTCTACTGATATGACGTAGCCTTCCATTGATAGCCTACTTTGGTACTGTTTTACTAGCCTATCCTTGTGTAGATGCTTAGCCTAGCTTCTGGGATTGGTAGTTGATAGGTTTCACTTATTATTAAACTTGTATCCGTGAAGTTCGACTTCGTGGTGCTGTTTTTGGATAAACCTAATCAACTAAAATCAACGTGGTGTGTGTTGATTTGAGGAGACCCAGAAGAGGCGGATTTTGGGACTGTGGTTGTGTTGTGCAGATCTCCTCTGTCATATAAGGACCGTATACTTGTGACTACCATACCGAACCTGAACCGTGCAGCCACTTGTGCCTTCTGGCCCTAATCTATTAGCTGTGGAAACCTAGCTTCCGCTGTACTCGTAGTGGGCGGGCGTGATTCGCGATCACCGGTTCGAATGGCTTAAATGGGGCTAACCTCATGCGGTGCGCTATCAGTCCGGTGAAGGAGTCGCATGATTGTCGGCTTTGGTCGAAGTGTACCGTATGGGGCGAAACCAAAAGAAAGGGTACATTATGGGGCGGTGAAAGCGGTGAACGGTTTTGTCTTGTTTCTCCCTCGGGATGAGACAGGGCTTGTGGGGAACGTGTACACACTCTGCAGAGTTAAAACTATCATGGTAGCCGTGCCCGCGGTTATGGGCGGGGGAAAGGAGTTTGACACAAGGTAGTACAATGTGTTTTAATTAATTAACCTGATGTAGTGAAGACAGGGATTGCCTCTCTTGGAGCTGGATAGCCGTCCTTTGGCTACGCTCGTGTGTTATCATGTGTTCAATGAATCAAGAACAAATAAACAAGTAGATAGGTGATATTTTAGCAAAATAACCATACCCATCCATTGACCTTGCATTCATTTATTAAGGACCGCTTGCTGAGTAGCCATGTACTCATTATATGGACCACGGATGTTTCTTCAGGTCAAGATTTCAGCAACGGTGCCAGTTGTGACCGGGAGGTCAAGGTGATTAGCTACGCGTTCGGGTCAACCTCGGGATATCATCGCTTGAGTCTTCATTGTGTTTATTTTTATGTGCTTGAATTAAGCCTGTGCAAGACTATGTATTTGTCTATGTCAAGCGGGATAATATTTATGTTATGTAAACTGTTAAATTCTAGTTAAATGCAATGCCTGCGATGATATTCCAAATGTCCTTGAGTGCAATACTAGCTATGGTCTTCTGGGACTAGTATTCGGTCAGTCAAGCCGGTAGAAATACCGGGGTGCACGACAGATTTGGTATCAGAGCCAGGTTGACTCTAGGATACCGTAGCTAGTTGGCCTAAAACCCTAAGGAAAGTATTTTATGCTAAAATAAAAAGGTTTAAAAGCATCTTTGCTTTCTTACCTCTATCTATACAATTCTATTTGATTTAGTCTCTTTCCTATACAGGAATTCTATGCTTTCAACTTTCTAACTTACCTTCTGGATTCATTCTTGATTCTTTCCTTTTCATCTGAATCAACAAAATTTTTATTTTCACTGCTTATCTATTTCAAACCTAGTTGGTTGAACCTAGTCCAAGCAATCATATGTCCCTGTCAAGACATGTCAAATCAAGTCGAAGAATCATCGTGCACAGAGTTCATCTACACCAAGAAAAGAAGACATCTACGCCAAGAAAAGAAGACCAAGAAGAGCATGTATCTGAATTGAAGGAATACTCAAGATTAAGTTGATTAGGTGTTGCTAAGATCGATCTACTTTCATAAAAGTTGATTGGAGTAGACCGTATCAATATTTGGTTTTCTCATTAAGGTGGGCTATTCATTATCTAAGGTAATAAAAATAATTAGTTATTTAATTTTAGAATGTTTGGTGTATTGCTTTGTTTTATTTATCGCATCGACACGAAGTTCAAGAGAAGAATTCGAAGTCAAAAGGGAGAAAAATGGAGAAATTGAAGTTTGAAGAACTTTTTCAGCAAGGAGAAAAACATTTTTCAAAAAAAAAATTGTCCGTATAGTTCCGTCCAATTTCAAAAATCTATTGTTTTCTTTGATTTTAAAAGCTGAATTCTCAATTAAAGTAAACTTTAGTACTCTCTAAGTATCAGAGATTAATTAGCTATTAATAAGGGCATTATTATAACAACTAATTTGTTGAATGTGTCTGTAAAACCATGCTAGAGTTGGTTCTTAATTATATCTTGTATCACCTAGGGTGTAATCAAGATAAGAATGTTGGATCTTAATTATTTGGATCTTTGTAATGAGTGCCAAAATTGTTTTCCCAAATTATTTTCGCTAAAAGATGTCACTACCGTCTTAGTTGCTCATCTTTCCTAGTTCTTTCCTGGAGCAGATGCCAAGAGGAAGAGGAAGAGGTCGTGCTATCCCCGCCGGTAGAGGCCGAGGTCGTGGACGTCGTGCCGCAACACCAGTCAACAGTATGGAAGAAGCTGCGAGCCAGAATCAGAATCAAGTTCAGCAAGAGGAAGAAGCTGCCCCTCCAGTCAATGCTGCTGCTCAGCAAGATCCACAAGCCGCTGCTGCTGCACGTCAACCTCAACCTCAACCTGCAGCTCAGCAACAGCAAGACGTTTTGGTCCTGCAAGCACTGAACCTGATCGTGGAAAGGTTGAACAACCCGCCGGTTCCGCAACCAGCACCCCAAGTCGCACCATACCACCCACAGTCCAAGTTCAGCGATTTTATGAGGACAAAACCGCCGTAGTTTTCTAGAACTAGAGATCCGGCAGAAGCAGGTGACTGGATTAAGGATGTGGAGAGGAAGCTATACCTAACAGATTGTGATGAGTATGAGAGCGTTCAGCTTGCTACCCACATGCTGAAAGGAAATGCTGCCCATTGGTGGGAAAACTACTGCAATGCCCACCCAAACTACCACAACCTGATGTGGGACGAGTTTGTGGAATTATTCAAAAACACCTATGTGCCCCAGAGCATGCGGGATGAGAAGAAACGTGAGTTTGAAAACCTGCGCCAGGGGAATATGACCATAGCTCAGTATATCAACAAGTTTATAGAGCTGTCACGCTACGCTTCAGACTTAATTCCTACAGAGAAGGCTAAGATCTGGAGGTTTACTTTACTGAGGGAATGGACTCAGGTATGAGGATACAATTGCTACCTTTCCAATGCCAAGACTTTGAGCAACTGACTGAGAAGGCTATAATCTTGGAAGGGGCTCAACACAAACTCAATGAAGACAGGAAAAGGAAGATGAACTTCCAAGGGCAGAGTGACTGTAACATCCATCGCCGTTTTTCTCAAGGACAAAACTCTCATAGACTGCAACAGCAAGGGCATAACCATCAATACCCAAGCCAAACCTCGAGTTTTGTGCTGAAGTCACAAAGTCAAAGCCAAACGATCAATCAGCAGGCTCATCGCCCCAATCAGAGTGCAAGTCATGGTTCAAACAGGAGTGCATCAAGTGGAGCAATAGGAGTTACCTGTTTCCGGTGTAGCCAAGTGGGGCACTATGCTCATCAATGCCCGACGAAGTCAGAGAACCAGCAACAGAAGAATCAAGGAGGTGCATCTTCGCACGTTGGTTCAAACAAGAGTGTTCATAATGCTCCGAGGTCGGCATCGAACGCGGGATCTGGACGCATCAACAACATCACCGTGGAGGAGGCACCCAACGTTGTGCTTGGTAAGTTCCTAGTGAACTCAGTACTCACAATCATATGATTAAGTTTTGCAAAGTGCAATGGACCAATCCCACCGAGGAAAAAGCCACCTGGGAGCGACAAGAGGACACCAAGCGAGTTCTGGAGTCATTCAGAATCTTTCCGAATCTCGGGGTCGAGATTCTCCTTAAGGGGGGGAGGTTTGTGACATCCTAATAAAATTATAATGTCACATATTTGCAATAAAAAAAATAAAAGCCAAAAGCATAAAATAATAATAAGGAAAAGGTCCTAACAGGCTTGGATAGCCTAATTAGGCCCTGACTAGGCCCAAAACCCAATCCACCTAGTCCTAAACCCCCTAGGACTCTAATTTGACCAATTAAGACCCAATTCTAGCCCAATACAAATTCTACCCATATTAGGGCTGACCCAAGCCGACCCAAGCACTATATAAACCCCCCCTAGGGTTCCTGGTCGGCCACATCACCCAACCCTCGAAACCCTAGCCGCCGCCTCGGTTTTCATGAAAAACCCGAAGCAAATCGAGGTAATTCCCCTGTTCCAGTGCCCAATCACAAAATCCAAGGCCAACACGTGTAGAGCTTGTCGCGCTGGTCAATTTGACTATATGGATCGCCATATTTGGCCAAGAAACGAGGGAGATATGCCACGCCGAAGATCGCCGGATTTTGGTCGTCGCCGGCGAGCCGCCGCCGCCTCGATTCCAGCGGTCGCGCTCCACCCGCGCCACGCCCAACCCACGCCGCCACGTTTCCCCGCGCCGCCGCGCACACCGCCACGCGCCTCCGGCGATCCACGGCATAGCGCAGCGTCCCGCCGCCGCCGACCGCCGCCGTCACGCGCGCCCGCGTGATGCCGCGCCCGCCCGTCGCGTCCGCCACGTCGCCGCCGTGTCCCGCCCGTCGCGACACCGCCGCCCGCCGCCCTACCGCGCCCACAGCGTGTCGCCGCATGTCGCGTCCCAGCAGCGTCGCGTCCGCGCCCGCATAAATCGCCGCCGCCCGCGTGTCCGTCTTGCCGCCGCCCGCGTCATTACCACCACGCGCCCCGCGCGCCCAATCCCGCCGCGCCGCGTGCCCATGCCGCCGCGCGTCGGCCGCCCGCCCGAGCCGGTTTTAACCGGGATTCTCTCAGTTTTCGCGTGGTTATCCCACGGTTAACCGCGTTTATTCTTTTCTAGCTTTTTTATTTAGCTCTAAACTTTCCCGAATTGTTTAGGGAGTTCCCGAACTCCAAATTAGATGATTTCAGAGCTTAAAAATCACAAATAATCCCAAGAATTTTATATATTTTTACCATACTGTTTTCTATATGTTTGATATTTATTGTTGTTTATTTATTCTTTCGCGTAGAACCGACGTGTACCTGCAGAGTTTATTATGGGGCAGGTGAAAGCAGTGAACGGTTTTGTACTGTTTCTCCCTCGGGATGAGACAGGGCTTGTGGGGAACGTGTACACACTCTGCAGAGTTAAAACTATCATGGTAGCCGTGCCCGCGGTTATGGGTGGGGGAAAGGAGTTTGACACACGGTAGTACAATGTGTTTTAATTAATTAACTTGATGTAGTGTAGGCAGGGATTGCCTCTCTTGGAGCTAGATAGCCGTTCTTTGGCTACGCTCGTGTGTTATCATGTGTTCAATGAATCAAGAACAAATAAACAAGTAGATAGGTGATATTTTAGCAAAATAACCATACCCATCCATTGACCTTGCATTCATTTATTAAGGACCGCTTGCTGAGTAGCCGTGTACTCATTATATGGACCACGGATGTTTCTTCAGGTCAAGATTTCAGCAACGGTGCCAGTTGTGACCAGGAGGGTCAAGGTGATTAGCTACGCGTTCCGGGTCAACCTCGGGATATCATCGCTTCAGTCTTCCGCTGTGTTTATTTTTATGTGCTTGAATTAAGCCCTGTGCAAGACTATGTATTTGTCTATGTCAACTGGGATAATATTTATGTTATGTAAACTGTTAAATTCTAGTTAAATGCAATGCCTGCGATGATATTCCAAATGTCTTTGAGTGCAATACTAGCTATGGTCTTCTGGGACTAGTATTCGGTCAGTCAAGCCGGTAGAAATACCGGGGTGCACGACATAAGCCTAATAAACAAAGCCCTGAAAGGTAAAACTAAGACTATATGCAATGCAAAATACTGAAAAATCTCCAAACTCGCCCTCAACACAAGAATCAATCAAAAGAATACCCAGATGAGATAAGTAGCTGGAGAACCTCATAGGGCAATGTAAGAGCAAAGATGAGAGACAGATAACTCTAGAGGCTCAGAAACGCACTCATCTACCCTAGGCCACATCTACCCTAAGCCACAGATTAGGAAAGCAAGCTTACAACTTGACTACTAGAGAGACTAGACACAAATCCTGTCTACCCAGGAGGGCCAACACCTGCTAGACCCAAAAACCTGTGTGAAACTCAACTAGCTAGAGCAGAGGACATTGCTAATCACGCATGATAGCAACATATGGGGGTAAGAAGCAGTGGCTACCGAAGTGAAACTGACTCTCTAATCCTGCCCAAGACTAAGCCCAGAATACAAATATGAAAAATGCAAGAAATTAAAAGCATATATACGTATAGACATATATTAGAAAGACTAGCTCCCCTTCAACTAATGCCTAAAGGGCTCATGTACCCAAATTTTAAATTTTGGTATAAAATTTTTTTCGCAAAAGTTATAATTATATTTTGTAACCATTCTCAAATTTTAAATATTTTATAAACTAAACTCCTATTTAATTCCTGAAGAAAATACCCAACCTTTTCTTTTCCAAAAATATAAATAACATAAAATAATAAATATTATTTCTTATTTAGATTCTCCTTATTTTTTAGAATTTTTAGAAATTTATTTCATATTTTTCTGACTCTTCTATAATTTTCTACAAATTTTTAAAAAACCCTTTCTCTTTCTGGAAAATAAGAAGTGCGCTTTCTCTATTGGGAATACGCCTTCCATGTGACCCCTTCCTTTGTCCAAAGTTTTGTACGGGCCTAAAGCCCAAAGCCAAAATGGCCCAATTAAACTCACCGACGCCTTAAGTGACTACGGACGGCTAAGATGAAGCCACGTCGACACTAAAAAAATCCAATGAACCCTATCACATACCCCTTCATCCCCACTACCGGATTTAATCGTGACCGCATCTAAACTGTCTAAGGATCCTAATTTAGCCACGTTACCCTTCTTCCATACTCCCACACCGGCTCAATCCGGTAAATCCGACGGCGCCCATGGATTTGCAAATTCATCCAACGGTCAGCAACTTATCTTCTTCCACCAGACATGCCACCACCATCCAAACCTGTCGCCGCCGCCGCCGCCCACGGGAAGCACTGCCGCCGCCATTTCCAACCTCCCCTGCCCCGGATTTAGCTATCACAGGATAGCTTTCACCGTCACAAACCCAATCCTCCATCTCATTGTCTTTATCTACCGCCGACGGCTACCCAGTCCGCCGCCGCAATCTCCCAGCGCTGCCGCCATTGTTTCTTGCCCGCACTCCAACTCCTAGCCTATAAAACCCCTCCCCGGCGCCACAACTTCCCCAAAGCACCACCCTTGCTCTCCCTTCTCCATTAACCGCCTTGAGCTACCCTTACCGCCGCCTCCTTCCTCATCTCCGGCGACTCCCCTCCTCCTCACTCTAGCCCCTATCCGGCCTCGACTCCCATAAGGGAAACCATCCACTATTCTCCGCGAACTCAACCCAGCCATTACTCAACCCCAATTTTTACTGGAATCCCTCCACCGCCGCCGCCCCGTTACGCCGCCGCCATGGCCTCGCCGCCATGCCAACTCCGGTCATCCTCAGCCTCGCTGTCACCACTAAAAGAATCCCTAAACCTTCAATTACATGAATCCAACCTTAATTGCCCACTGCCGGCCTCCCTCTTCATCGCCGACGAGCCCCTCCGCCATTCCCTTTGCTTTCCCCATTTTCTGCCACTGACAGCTTGGTCCCCATTGTCAGCCGCCCGATTAAGTCACGCACCCACTGCCACCCTGGGTCCCCTTGTCAGTTGCTTGAACCTCATATTGGGCTAAGCCCAATTCTGATCAAGCCCAGTAAGCCTTAAAGCTCATTTCTAAATTCCATTTCTATTTATACTATTCAAATTTATTTAAAATACCAACTCACTTTTATAAATTCTAAAAAATTCATAAAAATCTAGAATAAAATAAAAATTATATAAAAATATAAAATACCATATTTTCCTAAAAACTAATCCTAAATAAATCCTTCTACTCTCTCTTCTTTATATATTAAACCATTTTAATTGAAGAATATAGAAATAGAATTAGTAAAAATTTGCAATATAAAAGTTACTCAAAATAATGTTCCACATCTAAAATTAATATCTCTACATTTTTAAAACCTACAGAAATTCAAATTTAAATTTAAAACCCTTTCTTTAATCTAATTAAAATTTTCCTAAATATAAAATTAATATAAAATCTTACTAAATAAATTTTACATATTCCACTCAACTCATATAAATACTTCTATATAAAGTTATAATGTCAAAATCAACCCTTTTAATTATTATCACTATAAGGTCAAACATAAATATTAATATTCCAAAATTAATATGAATTTTAACCTATTATACATCTCTCCATAATACTTTATGTCATGCTGCCCAAAATATCTATTTTTACCCCTACCCTTTTTCTTTTAGAAAATATTTTTAACCTTTTAGAAAATCGTACAACTCATCACCTTTTTACCCCAGACCCTTTTTATTTTATTTTGTCATTTATTTAAAACTTTTCTTAATTGGATATTTATTGGAGTTTCTCTCTTTTTACAACGTATAGACAACGAGCTACGCCCTCTGGAAAGAATGTCCAAAAGATATATTAAAGTGTGATTCGATCTCCAAATAAGGCAGGTTTTCTTATCCTTGATGCATTTTGATATACTTACATTTCTTCTATTTATTATTTATTGCATATATTTTCTAGTTACTTATTTATACATTCTAAGTATAATTTTATCCAAACCTCAATACCTTAAAAAGCCACCTAAAAATAATCAATCCCTGATAAAAAACCCTAGTATAGGCAAAAAAAACTAAAATTTGATTATTTCATGAAAGGATAATTGGTCCATATAAATAAGTTGGGTTGGATAACTTATTTGATATGAAAAAGATTGTAGTTTGGGAGATAAAATGATTTCCTATATAGAGCAATTTGGAAAAAGAAGTTGTCAGCTTGGGCCAGGTACCCTGGCGTTAGTGGGTACACACTCAAGGACACAGGTGGGTGAGGGTGTGAACTCCCTGATTTCATTGCTCTATAAAAATATAGAAGCAATTCGAAAATAGAGTTTTGCCGTCTTGGGTTAGAGAATCAAGCCGGTGGAGTTTTGGTTGACACTCAAGGGCACTAGATATTTGCTCTGTTGCAAGAGAATATCTAGATATCGTTTGCTTCTATTAAAACTTGAGTTTTAAAGAATAAGAATGACACAAATTTTCTCCCATCCATGTAGTAGGCCACTATATGGTAAAGCTGGGTAGGTTCTGTAGAGCTAATAACAAATTCAATAATGGACCCTACTTCGGGTATATGAAGTTGTGTCAATTGGGTGATGCCTCTCTTATTTATCAAAACTCATGAATTTATTTTACAAAAATTATTATCTGGTTAGCAGATAAGTAAAGATGGAGAAAGATGATAGAATTTGTACTCTTATTATTAATTGTTTTAGAAATATAATAGGACTTTTAAAAATTTAAAATTGCATATTCACCATAAAGCCTTGCTATTCCTTGAATCCTGTTTTCATATAATATTAGTGTTATTTTTTTAAGAAACCTGCAAGTACAATTTGTACTTACCCATATTTGTGGGCAATTTGCTTATTTCTTGAACATGATCCACTTTATACTCAGAAATGGACATTTATGAAGAAGGGAATTCGGATAGAATCGATTTCTAAGGTTTACCTTATGCTCAAGCTCTGCCTGTGGTATATAGGCATATGTATTTTCTTTTTATTACCGAGTTATATTTTCCACTTTCGCTGTAAAATATTTTATAACATGTAATAAATCGGTAGTCAGACTATTTACAATGCAATCAAATCTGGGACAGTTGGCATTCTAGACATTTTCGGTAAATTTTTGCGAAATTTAAATCAAATCATGACTCATTACCCCAAGCTCTCCCCAAAGAGCCACAAACCTAGAACTATACAAGGGCTTGGTAAAGATATCAGCAAGCTGGTGGTCACTCTCCACAAACTGAAGCACTATGGGCCTGTTTGGTTCGTGGACTAACCTTGCCACAACTAAACTTAGGCGTGCCGCAGTGGCTTAGGCGTATGTTTGGTTCTCTACTAAGCTAAGGCGCGCCATAGGAGCTTAGGCAAGTTTCTATTGAGTTTCCTCAGATTTTCTTGCCTAAGGTGTGGCGGTGAAAAACACCGCCACACTTGCCCGTTCCTGCCACAACGCGCTCGGGCGCGGTCGACGGCGACGGCAGCAGAGCTCCTGCGGACGGCGGCGAGCGGCGAGCTCTGCGGTGACATGTGACGACGGCGAGGCTCCGCGGCGGCAGCGACGACGGCGAGGCTCCGCGGCGGCGACGGCGAGGCTCCGCGGGCTTGTGCTCAGGGTAACGACGGCGAGGCTCCCGCGGCGTGGGTGGCGGCGACGGCGAGCTCCCGCGGCGGCGCGTTGGCGGCCATTCTGACTGCGGAGCTGCGCCAGATGCGCGGAGCTGGGCGGCGCGGCCATCTGCCTGCGGCGGAGAAGGCGGCGGTGTCGCTGCTTGACGCTGGCGGAGCGGCGGCGGCGGCCATCTGCTGCGTGGTGGCGCCTCGTCTTCCTCCTCCGCAGGCCACCTCCACCACCCGGACGAGATCGACGTGGAGAGGCTGCTCGATGAAATGCCTACACCAACTTTTAGTCAATTTTTTCGAAGAAACCAAACGATGGCCACAATTTCTTGCCTAGCCTAATGTTAGCTGTGGCTAAGAACCAAACACCTTCTAACACTAGTCAAGTTAGTCGTGCCACAACTGTGGCAAACTCCTAATGTTAGGCTAGGCAAAGTTAGTAGGGAACCAAACAGGCCCTATGTCTCCCTTCTCTATGTGCTCTCTAAGGAAGTGGTACCTGATTTATATGTGCTTGGTCCTAGAGTGTTGCACTGGGTTTTTGGCAATGTTTTATTGCAGAAATGTTGTCACAGAAAAGTAGAACACTCTCTAAGGTCAACCCAAAGTTCCTCAAGGTAAAACACATCCAAAGCACTTGACTACAGCAACTAGCCGCAGCCATGTACTCGGCCTCTGCAGTGGACTGTGCAACACCTGACTGCTTTCTAGAAGACCTAGAGACAAAGGAAGTGCCAAAAAAGTGGCAAGTATCAGAAGTGCTCTTCCTATCTATCTTACAGCCATCAAAGTTTGCATCTGAAAAGACTCAAAGGGACAGACAAGAAGAGGAAGAGTACCAAATCCCAAAGTCCAGGGTAGCTCTAAGGTAGCGGAAGATGCGCTTCACCGCCTGAAGGTGAGAAACGCGAGGAGATGCTTGAAAGCTAGCACAAAGACACACAACAAAGTGTATGTCCGGTCTGAAAGAGGTAAGGTACAGGAGAGAGCCTATCATGCTTTTATACTTCTTCTGGTCAACCGGTTCACCATTCTCATCAGGCTCAAGAGCTGTGGCGGTTGTCATAGGAGTTTGAACAGGTTTGCCATCAGACACAGCAAACCGCTTGAGAATATCTCTAGTGTGCTTGCTCTGGTGGATAAAAATCCCCTCAGGGGTCTGCTTGATCTGGAAGCCAAGGAAGAAGGTTAACTCTCCCATCATGCTCATCTCAAACTCTGAACTCATCACACTGGAGAAATCAAAGACAAGCTGCTGGGAAGAGCATCCCAAGATTATGTCATCGATATAGATTTACATAAGGAGAAAATCTAAGCCAACTGTCTTGGTGAAAAGGGTCTTATCTACACTACCCATGGCAAAACCATTCCCAAGCAAATAGAACTTCAGTCGCTCATACCAAGCTCTAGGAGCTTGCTTCAGTTTATACAAAGCTTTTGACAATTTGAACACATGATCAGAAAACTTCAAATATTTAAATCCAGGAGGCTGTTTGAGATAGACCTCATCTTTAATAAATCCATTCAAGAAGGCACTTTTGACATCCATTTGAAAAGTTTGAAACCCCTGGATGCAGCAAAAGCAAGAAGAAGCCTGATCGCCTCATGTCTAGCAGCGAGAGCAAAAGTTTCCTCAAAATCGAACCCCTCGACTTGAGTGAAACCCTTTACTACCAACCTGGCTTTATTTCTCACTACTACCCCATCCTCACTACACTTATTCTTAAAGACCCACTTAGTGCCTACGACATTGTGTCCTGGGGGTCTCTCTATCAGTTCCCAAACCTTGTTCCTATCAAAATTTTCTAACTCCTCATGTATGGCATTAACCCAAGACTCACTGGAAAGAGCATGGGTAATGTCTGCAGGATCAAAGGAGGCAACAAAATTAGTTGAGTGACAGAAGTGGGATAGTCCAGACTTAGAGCGAGTGACTCGCTCTCCTAGGCCACTTATGATCTAACTAGGTGGGTGCCTTTTCTGAATGTGCCTAGGTCCACCTACTGAAGAAGTGGCCTCTACCTAAGGAACATAAGAGGTAGGAACAGGTGTGAGCTGGGAAGAGGCTACAGGTAAGGGTGCATCTTGAGGGTGTGAAAAAGCAGGAGACTCCTCTGGATGAATCACCTGGAGGTCAGGCTCTAAAGAGCTGTCATCTCCTCCAAATGGCCCATCAACAAAGATAGTCACAGAGTTAAGATCAGAGACTGAAATATCTGGCCAAGATCCTGGACTAGCCTCATCAAATGTCACCTGACAAGTCTTTATCACTCTTCTACCCTCTAAGCTCCAAACCCTGTAATTTCTGGTAGAAGAGGAATAACCAAGAAAAATGTCATCTAAGCAGCGAGATTCAAACTTGTCTAAGTTGGCAAATTTCAAGATAAAGCACTTGCACCCAAACAATCTAAAATGGAAAACACTTGGTTTCCTGCCATATCTCAAGTCAAAAGAGGTGCGATGCAACTTGGACCTCGAAAACACCCAATTTGCCACATAGCAAGCAGTTGAAATTACCTCAGCCCAGAAATGCCAAGGAGTAGAATATTCATCAAGCATAGTTCTTGCCATCTCAACAAGGGTCCTGTTCTTCCTCTCCACAACACCATTTTGCTGAGCGACGTGCGGAGAAGAGAACTGGTGCTCAACACCTGTCATCCCATAGAAACCCACAAACTGAGATTTTTTAAATTCAGTGTTATTATCAGTGCGGATAGCTCTAAGGGCACCTGGAACTCAACAAAAAGATTGCGTTAAAGACTTCGAAAATGACCAAAACTTTCTTTCTTGGTAACCATGAAGAAAACCCAAGAGAACCTTGAGAAGTCATCAATCACAACAAGCACATATCATTTGCCATCCACAGATTACACTCGAGCAGAACAAATGGTGTCCATGTGCAAAAGTTGTCCTGATGCGTCTGTCATCACAAGGGCGACAGGTGGGTGAACTGCAGCAACCATATTCTGAAGACGACAAGGAGCACAAACCAAATCATTGACCATTTTGAATTTGGACAAACCGAGAATAAGGTCACGGCTGCTGACTCTAGTGAAGTGATCAAAACCAATGTGACCAAGTCTCCTATACCAAAAGGAGAGATCACGGGATTCTAAAGCAATTAAGCAATGTGGAGAGCGAACAGAAGAAGCATCAAAATCATCACGGAAGACTCTCCCAACATGAGAAATCCCATAAACAAACTCCCCAAAAGAACTAAGAATCTGTGAGCAATTATTCCTAAAACGAACCTCAAAGCCATCATCCGTAAGTTGAGACATAAAAAGCAAATTGTACCCTAGCTTACTAACTAAGGCAACATCCTTAAGCACAAAGTGGTTACTAACCTGAATTGACCCTTTGGCAAGCACCATACCTGAAGAGGCATCCCCAAAGGTGATGGATTCACCATTTGGGACACGGATGAAAGAAGAGAACTAACAAGAATCTCTGATCATATGTCAGCAACACTAGGAATCAACAATTCAATCCTCTCCCTTCGCTGCCCGACGGACCTACTCAACAAAACAGAGAAGTGAGTGACTCAGTATTGGGACAGATCAAGGCAGATTTAGGAACCCAATACTGAGTCGCACTACAAACAGTTGAAACTCCCCCTGAGCTAGCACCCTGACGCCTCTCAACTCTCACAAACCGTGAAGAAACCCCAGCAGGACGTCTCAGCGCCACATTTGGGTTGGGTGGCCGTGGGGCAATGACCGGTCCACCGCAAGTATGCTGCTCAGGCCTCGTACCACCCAAAGTAGGAGCAAAACCATGTCGCAAATATCTATGCACTTAGACCCTAATGACCCAAAGTATGAGGCAAAGAAGGCACACCCTGAGGACGATGGGAACCAAAACCATGGAAAGCGCTAGGTCCAGCAATAGGACCAAAAACCTATGCACTTAGACCTAGTCTACGCACAACTATAGGAACCAACTGCCTAGCTGTCTGTCTAGGAGCTGTGGGTGTCTTAGGAGCTCTCAAGATCTGGGCATGACCCTAAGCCCCTAAGAGCAGAAGCACGCTCATGCCTAGCAACTCTAGATCTCTTAAAGCAAAACTCAAACAAGTGTCCATCCTTCTGACAGAAGGTGCACGTAAACTTCGCTCTACCAGGAGCAGAAGTCACAGGGGGAACAACCTTCTGAGCAGAAGTCTCTTGAACAAAGCCAGTAGATCAAAACAAAGTCCTCTCAGGGACTCCTGAAGAAACCTCAATCATCTGGCCATCCTTACCAGCAGTGACAATCCTGGTAGGGTGGCGCTTGATTTGCTCAAACCAGTCAAAGCCTAGACCTCAACCTTTGGAAATTTTTGACTTATCCAGGATCAAAATTGAGCTTCTTCTTGCCACCAACAAACTTCTCAAGAATGCCCACAAGGTACTCACACTCCTGATGAAGCAAGAGGCACAAGTCACAATCAATAGGGGGTAAGACACCAGAAGAACCCTGATCATCTAACTTGTCCTTACCTTGAGCCCTGCGAACCCTCTCACTCAACATTTCCACCTCTTTCCTAAGAGCAACATAGAAAAGGCATTCAGCATTCTTGACTTGAGCTAACTGACCCTCAAACCTCTTGTTAAGATCCTCATAGACTTTACCCATTTCTCCCTCCAATTTATCACAACGAACACAGGTAGAGCTAGCAAGTAGGGTGTTATTTATCTCAGCAATTTTATTTTTCATATTTAAATTCTCCAATTTAAAAGCGAGACAGTCCTCACAGGGAGAAGCTGAGTGAAAGTTACAGTCCTCATCTAGACTGATAGGGTCCTTAGATGCTCCAAGATCTCTATAGCTCAAATCTGAGCTAACTGGGTCCTTAAGTGTATCATGTGAAAGGTATGCAGCAGGATCAGGACAAGCAAACAACAGTGCATCGGGATCATCATACTAGCTGTCATGAGGTTAGGAGCAGAAGTAGCAACAACAAGAGCATCTCTAGCCTGATCTAATTCAAGCATCACACTAGCATGTTCCCCCCTAAGTGATTCAAATTCAGTAAACACATTATCATGCAAGGTCCTTAGTTTATTCAACTCCTGCACAAGTTTTTTTATATTCTTTCCAGCCATCAGAATCTACCGGCTGAGGAGACACAAAGCACTTCAAATTCTTCAACTTCTGGGTTAAACAAGCTACTTCCTCGTACAGCTCCCTACATCTAGCTCTATACTTAGCATAGAATTGACCAAGCTTTAGAAATGCATCATTCAGCTCATCATATGTCGAGACCTCATTGTCAGAATCGGTGTAGAGGTCGGAGTCGCTCGCTCCATCCTTGTCGGCCATGAAGCACATGCCGGCATAGCCGTCATCGTCGTTCTTGGGCTTCTGGTCGTCACCCCCATCATCGCTCCAAGTCTCCTCCGAGTCCGAGATGTTGGCCTCATCCAAGCAACCAACACCTTCTGCAAGAGTTTCGTCCCTTGGAGAACTTGGGCTTGTTGTCACCTCCAGTCACCGGCTTCTTGTTGCGTTTCTTGTTGATGTATTGGTTCTTGTCCAATGTCGTGTAGTCGTTCTTACCTTTATCTAGCCTGGGGCAGTTGGCCCGAATGTAGTTGGTGCCACCACACTCGAAGCACTTGATCGGCCCTCTTCTCCTCTCACTTACTCTTTTGTAGGCTTGGCTAAATTTTCTAACGAGCAAGCCTAACTGATCCTCAGGCACTCCATCTAACCTCTCATCAGGCATCTCACAAAGAGCAGAAAGTGAGAAACTAGGGCCAAACTCCAAAGCACTCTAGGAACATTGCAAAGAAGGATCGGTGACCAAAGCAGTAGAGACTGGATTGGGCTCGCAGGACAGATGCTCATGCTCGTACGTCTTGAGTTTCGAATATAGCCTATCTAAGGTTAAGGTCATCAGTTCCACAGCTTGCCGGATCGTGGTCAAATCTTCAAATCCAAGACGGCCAAGAAGTGGCGAGCATTCTCAGAGTCGGTGTAAGTGGTGCCAACCGACCTGAGGTTGCTAAGGATCTTGGTGAACCAACTGAAACAGGCGTCCAGTGATTCACCAGCCTTCTGCACAAAGCGATTGTATTCCCTTTTGTACTGGTCCTGCCTCACAGTCTTGATCTGGGCCGTCCCTTTATGGTAAGCAACGAGGGTAGTCCAAATCACGTGAGCGGACTTGGTATGAGCAACCCTCTCATATTCATTTCGACTAAGCCCCTGGATGATCATGTTGCGGGCTTTTGCATTCAACTCCACCGAGGCCTAGATGGTCATGTTAATCTCACTATCAGGAGGCACGACAAAAGGGTTTTTGACCTTAACCATATAGAGTATCCCTATGCCATGATGTAAGATTCCATTCATGCTTTCCAAAATGGAAAATCCAAACCCGAGAATAAAGGAGGCTTCGTAGAGTAGTTGTCATCCGCCATGGTTTAAGACAAAATCAAGGAAAGGCTCAAAGGTCAGTGAAGATCAAGAAAAGAGCGCAACCTTGCTCTGATACCAGTTGAAATAACGAACATGGCAACCAGAGGGGGTGAATGGGAGCTTTGAAGAAATTCTTTGGACCAATGCTCCTTAAACGCACCGCCGTACTCAAAAACCCAAACATACAAGAACTAAGTGTACCCTAAGTATGCACCCATGTAACTCGAGCCAATATGTGAGGATTTTAGTTCCACTTTTTTGATCTTTGGGTGTTCAATAAAAGCAAACTCGTTCAAGGTGGTTAGGCACAAGACAAACTAGCTAAACCACCTAAAAGCACTTTTGGAAAAGCAAAACAGAATCTGCCAGAAATTTGTCCTCACTAAACAGGGGTGGTTGGTGGCTTTCTTGGACTCCAAGAATTGTGTGAATTTTTCTCCCTATGCCTTGGTGAGTCATGGAGCACACAGCCAAATTTCATCTCAAAATTCCTTGCAGCAAATTTTGGGGCTCGGTGTTCACATCAAAATTTTTCCACAGATTGGTATGGAAGTTAGGCGGCTTTTCCCTCAAGAATCACTTAGAAATGATTTTTCTTGATTTTACTAAAAATCTTAGACTACAAACTGCGCGAAAGAAAACTCTGGACAGAAGTTACAACTATCCTCTTGATTTCTTGCTTCAACCCTAAGCAACGAAATCAAGGAATAGGATTCACCCACTCAACCAGCCACTTACATGGGCCTAAATCCACACAACACTCAGCCCAACATAGGCCACACATACCATACATGGGCTTTACGCAATACCCCATCAACCTGATGCATCGGGCCTTCATCTGTCAAACTTGACCGCTCCGTTTCGGTGCCTTTGGGCCTCCAACCCGAACTGGAACCTTTGAGTCACCTCAAGTCCATCTCCATGGCGTCCTCGTGAGCCCCAATCTTGAGTCCATCCATCTTGTGACATCATCACCGTTCTAGACCTCGATCCACCCGACCTAGTCCCAGTACCGTTGATGACCACGGTTGGCTCCAAACCTGCGCCCACAAAGACCAACACATTTTCCACAAGCAAAAATATTTTCTTACCTTTGTTTGCTGCATGTTAGTCCAATTTTATTATGAATTCAAACATATATGACTACACGCCCATGTTCCCACTCGAATTGAAACCGAAACTTTTCAAACTGGTACTTCCTCCAGCATAACAGAACAAAGATGAAAATTTTAAAAATATTTGCCTTACTTAAATGAAAAATGTCGTAAATACAAAAAAGATGCATCTCGAAATTCTCTACAAAATCCGTATATAACTTTTTCCATCTGAGCTCAAAAAGACTTTCAAAAGCATAAAATACTCTGTGATAGCACAAATGGCCGAACCGGCTCAAATTAGTCTGAAATGCAAACCCTTTAACCAAAATAACTCAAATTATATATTCATTCCAACGAGAAGACCTCCACATGGTCTTACAGTATAAATATAGAATGGCGCTCCAGGTGCCTTCGATCTCACCATTATTGTCTCCAGCTCAGCTTGAACCAGACAAGCCAAAATGGTCAAACTTTTGTCGCCGTCTCGGGCAAGAAGGCCCGCACGGCAGTTCCTTATCGGAACCAGCTGTGGCCACGACGTCGACGCTGGCTGCCGCGCGTTCGACCAGGACCAGCGTTCAGTCGGAATTAATTTACTCGGGCGATGCTGCCACGCTTCAATTATTCTTCTGTCCGCACAAGCCACGTGATTTCCGGGAGCGATCTATTCATACTTCAAACCCTCCCCTCGCGTGAGGACTTTCTCAGACTCTTTATACTTCAACAAATTCTCTCTCACGAGAAGTTTCCTTGGGTCTGAGACGTGAAATAAGACAGGTCAGCAAGTTTTTATTTCGAGATCTCTCGCTTCAACACCATATTGAGCAACATGTACTAACCACATCACTAAAAAGTCTAATCTAATAAAGAAAGGTAAGCAATTCACTTATATCGAGATTGCTGATCACTCCTAGCGAACATGATATTACAACCGGTTCGAAACCTCTTTCACAACCGGTTTTGGAACCGGTTGTAAGCCACCGGGAGTAATACTTCCGGGTATCACAACCGGGTCCACGAACCGGTTGTAGTGTTAGCAAAAGTTAGAAATATATTGGGAGAAGTGGAATTTGAACACAGGACCTCACACCCCCTCCTCGTGACCCACGCCTCACCCTTCTAGCCAATCCACCCACGCGTGCTCTCCGATAAGAGTAGGACAAGCATTCCTTTTAGCATTTCGAAAATAGGGCTTCTACAACCGGTTGAGGACATGAACCGGTTGTAGAACCCAATTTCTACAACCGGTTCGTGTCTCCAATCGGTTGTAGAAGTCCACAACTGGTTGGGGACATGAACTGGTTGTAGAAATTGGGCTCTACAACCGGTTCGTGTTCCAAACCGGTTAGAAGCCCTCTCCTGGCTTCTGTTCTAACGAACCGGTACTGGTGCACCATCACAACGGGTTGATATCCAACCGGTAGTGATGGGTCGGTAGTAATGCCTAGTTCTCTAGTAGTGGATTGATGCTTCGTTATTGTTGATCCTAGAAATCTTGTACAGAATGACTTAATGATGCACCTAAAAACCTTAATTAATTACAAGCTAAATGCTCATACTTTGTTATGAGAAAATTAAAATTCTACCATGGTGGCTATGAAATCATCGAGGCTATGAGAAATGTGGATCAGTCATTTGGACGTCGCAAAGTGGAGTAGTCGAAAGTATATTAACTATGTACCCAAGGATATTAACTATGTATTGCATAGCACCGAAGGATATTAACTATGTATAGCATGGTATATATTCTCATCGGTTCAACTAATGTGACATTGATCAAATAGATCACATGCATACATAAAATTATGTGGAGTAGTCGAAAGTATTGTCTAACTTGGAGTAAATTTATATATTCGAAAAAGTTTGTTAAGCGGAGGGCACATGTTTTTAGAACAAATCATGAGTTAACGGTTCAAAATTATTTAAAGAAACTTTGAAATTTTAAATGAACATTAACAAAATTCTACAACATTTTTAGGAATTTAGGATTTTTAAAAAATAGGTAGTGTCCACAGCTTTTGACTTGGCTGGGCATGAGCAGTCATGAAGGAAAATCGGCAGTTGGACCACTGTTGGTGGGGGAAGACAGTGTCGATGGCCCTCTGTGAGGCCGATGACACAAGATTCTCTTCTGGGTTAAAAGAATTTGAATTTTATGCGGGGTGCCACTACTACGGAATAGCTCATCACTACTGGTTCCAAACCGGCATCTATACCGGTTTTGAAACCGGTAGAGAGCAACCGGGAGTATCCCAGTTCATGCAACCGGTAGTGATAGTATTAGAAATATTTAAAATATGTTAGGAATATATTGGGAGAAGCAAGACTCGAATCCGAGACCTCGAGACTCTAGCCTCATCCTTCTAACCAATCCACCCACTATTGCGTACTAATATAAATAGAATATGCATTCATTTTAAACTTTTCAGAAACAAGGCACCACTACCGGTTCATGGTTTAAACCGATAGTGATGGATAGGTATCACTACCGGTTTGTGGCTCAAACCGGTAGTAGTAGTGCCCGAGACACCACTATCGGTTTATGGCTCAAACCCATGGCTCACGCAACTATCACTACTGGTTCGTGGTTCAAACCGCTAGTGATATGCCGGTTGTAATACCCACTTCTCTAGTAGTGTGCACGTCGAGCGGTCATCAATGTCGAGGGCTACCAAAAAGGCTGTCAAAAGTATGGTTTAGTGTTGACGGCTTGTGATTGTGTGTCGACACTGATGACATATATATTATCAACGACCTTGGTTTAGCCTTCAATACTATCAAGTAAAAGCGTTCATGGTAGGCCTACACGACGGCGAAGAGCCTCCGGCTCCCTCTACGCACGCGATCTCAACCAGCATGTGGATCTCGGGATGCTACTTCTTGGCAGTCTCATTGGTGTGCACCGCGTCCCGCTCTAGCAGGTCCAACGTCCATAGGATCATGACCTTCTATTCCCACCATAGCAATGCGGCGCACCCCGGATCTCACAGATCATGAACAAATCGGAGCGACGCCGAAGGGTCAGCCATATTAGCACAGGACCGGCGTGCATGATGGTTGGTCAGCGATTACGTACCTCGAAGTCGCCAGAGAACAGAGGAGCCGATGGTAGAGGCGTTCGGATGGGCCGACCGCAGGTGGCCGCAGGCGGGAGGTGTTGTGACTGGCTGGAGGTCGGGGAGCATGCATGCACATGGGGAGATGTGGCGGTAGGCGCTGGGACAGGCAGGGGGAGGGTAGCCTGCATATGGTAGATGGAAGCACTACAAGGGAATAGTGCTACACAAGCAGTTCGATAACCGCTTGTCAAAGCGGTTATCGAACTTCACAGCGTTATCGAACGCTTATGCATAACGAGAGTGATACCCAGAGGGTATCACTCATGATTCAACCGCTTGTGGTGCAGCACCACAAGCGGTTGAAGCGCCGAAGCGCGATGGAGCAGCCACGTGGGGGCAAATCTGGCGGTTGGTGTTACCAACCGCTTGTAGAGAGCCTTCTATCGTGCGTGGGGAGACACCGTGTACTCTCTCCTGGCGGTTGTTGTTACAAACCGCTTGTGAAGAGGCCGACAGCTACATATGACCTTTTGAGCTAGACTTTCAAATATGAATTTTGACAATAAAAATAAATACAACTACAAATTTATTTATGCATAATTAAATATATATTATAATTGAGAAAACCAGTAGTTTATTTGCAAAAATAGTATGAGCTTATAATTTAATTACAAATTAAATGCATATATATATATATATGTTTTACAATATATAAAATGATGATCGGCACAAGCAACGCTTTCTGACTTTGAAGAGTACAAATGTGGTGATCTTGAGATCATTTCTGCGTGCATCGCTCTTTCTGACCATCGGCGAAGATTCCGTAAGTTCACTGTCCTTATTAAAGGGCCATCTCTCCATGCCTTTGCGTAGAACTCGCCTCTAGGGGATATAATCTCATCGACAATGAAGCCAATAAGTTGTTCTTGGATTGCTTCAACCTGATGCGATGGGATCACGTCCGTCTCATCGATGCCGGGCTACGAAAAGAAACAAAGAAATAAATCTTTGAACACGCCAAGTATAAGTCTATTGCGAAATTTGTTTTTAACACATACGCACCTCGTTGTCCAGTTGTCGCATATCGCCGTGGGTAAGACTTTGCATGTAGAGGCACACATAATAGCCACATAAGTTGTTTCCGGCCGTTTGCTGTAGAACCTAGAGTGATATTTGAAAAGAATGCAATTAATTAATTGGCTTGAGAAGATAAATTTTTACGCCATTTTAATTGATATTTTGTAGTGCGTATCGAGTCTTTGGATTGCACTATGAATTGATTCCTAGAACTTTTTCCTTTATGCTTCGTTCGGAACGTGGCGAATGCCCTGTCATGCGTTATTATATGAATAGTAATTATGATTATTTGAAGTACTTATATATATATATATATGTAGGTTGGCATCTCAATGTTACCTGTTTAGAATATCAATGATAAACTGAAAATCTTGGTGTGGTTTTCTTCTTGCACAATGATGATCGCACTATCGACATTGATAATAAGTAGGATCCAGTGAAACCTATTCATATATAAGTATTGCAACATATATGTAATTAGTTATGTTATGAATGTCTTGAAAAAGGATAAACGAGAGGTTGTGTGATGACATGTATATATACGTACTGAAAGTTGAAGGGCAGAAGTATGTGCGGTTTGTAGTACTGGTCGAAAAGAGCCTTCAGCATGTATTCTTGAACTTCTTTTGGCTTGCGTTTACAGTTAGGCTCGTTGACAATTGATGGGTCAATGAAGCCGATGTCGAAGATAGCCTCTCTTCTACATCGTTGTATCTCCATTCTACATACAAAGGGGATGAGTTATTAGATTTTGCAGCCTGAACTACGGCAAAATGAACACATATATATGATAAACTCAATCATTAGCTGGAAATACTTACAGACACCAGCAGCTCATTAGAGACATGTTGACGGCGTCTCGATGGTAAAATTGTTCTTCCTTGAGCGGACTGTTCCATGTATCATTCATGAAAATGTCGCATCTTGGTTGGCAGATCCCTTATCTTTTCCGGTGCAACCAACTCTTTGTCCAGCTTATATGGCCACCTGACCTCTGCCGTTGGAAGCTCATCTGTTAGTCCCATAGCTGCAGTGTAAGACAGCCCCGACTCTCTCAAGAATTCCTCTAGCTCGTAATCTTAGGCTGTCTTCTTAGGTGCCGCCACCGCCTTAGCCCGTTTCCCTTTCACTGCAGCCTTCGCTATTGTGCGTTCGTAGTTAGTCGAGATAGAAAGAGGCGCTGCACGGCATGTCGCAAAGTGGGCTGCAGCTTTCGGATCAGTCTACGCCTTGGGAGGTAGCACCTTTGGTGCGAAGTGTGTCTCAATTTCCTTTTGAACTATTGCTCGTGTCTCCTCAGCCGTCATGTCGTATGCCCTTTTCGGAGGTTCCTTTGACGACTGTGTTGACCGGCTAGACTGGGCCTTCTTGGGAGGGGGTAGCGTCGTAGAACTGGTCCTTCGTACTTGGAGTTTCTTCCTTGGAGGAGATTGTGGAGCCGGGCTTCGTGGAGCAGGAGGTGGAGGCGGAGTGCTCTGTATTGGAGACGAGGCATGTCGTTGAGGTGATGTAGGAGGAGGCGTGTTTTGTCGTTGCGGTTGAGGTATGGTCTCTTCGGTCAGCTCCAATTGTTGGATTTCTATTGGTGGAGAGGTCACCTCCACGGTCTTTGGAAATATGATGTACCTTTTTCGCCAGAGAATGATTACGTGGAAGGTCTGTCCAAGCTTGGTGATGTCATCCCCTCCAGCAATCTCGAGTAGGAGAACTTCATAGCCGCTCGACACCTCCTCCACTGTGACCTTCGAGTAACCTGGCGGGATCTCGTTGCAGTGAAAAAGCTGGCCTGGCTCCACCGGGTACGCCATGCCATAAGCCACCTTGGTGGAGAGGTTATCTTTGAATGTGTAGCTCACACTCCGGCGAACTTTGATCTTGTCCACTGCGTCTTGTCCCCAGGTCCGTAGAAAGTCTTGGCGGCGTTCGACGCTTGCCTACTCCGTCAGCCAGGAGGTGGGCGGCTAACCATGGCACGTGTATTGCTTGTACCGCTCCTTGAAGTTTACCGAGTGCCGCTGCGACTTTTGCTCAACAATCTCTCCGATGCTCTCTTGAGTTGCTCTGAGCTCCTTTCTAGTAAGTTGTATCAGATGACTCTCTTTTTTGCTTCTTGACCGGCTCTGTGCGTATTGGCATCTTTGGAGAAACCGTACTTCCATGGCACGGACGATCCCATTCCTCTTGTCCGTCCCGGTGCTCGGGGTTTTGAAGTGCACGTGTGAGCTCGTCATTCTCCTGTCTGTCACAAAGGAACCGGGCGAGACATGTCGACGGTTTCGACAATTCTATTTCAACATACTCCGCTCGGTGGCATCAACAAGCTACCGTGCTCGCAAGGGTCCCTCCGTGAGCCATGAACCAATTCATGGCGAATTCCCATTGAGCGATAGCAGCGTGATATTCTTGGCCACTAGTTCTTCTTCCGCTTCTCCCATTTAGGTACAGCCTTGGCGTAACCACCGGTGCCAAGATGGTGGTGGTATTTTTTCTTCCCAGCGTTGATCTTGTTACTGTTGGCTCGCGGCTGTCCTTCCTCGACAATTTGTATTCTTCAAATGCATCGCAGTGATCTGCCAGCTTGGGATGTTGGTTGAAGTCTGGCTTTTCTCCCTTCTTGACATACTTGTTGTTCAGGTGAACTTTCCATGACTGAAATTAATTGGGTTGCCATCTTCTTCAAAGTGTATCTCTTAACCTTGTTCTCGTATCCTTCAGGAAATTTGAAGTTCTCCTTGATATCTTTCCAAAGGAGCTCCTTGGTGGCTTGCGGAACTTCAGTCCATTTCTTGATGCTAACTGGGACATGATCCCTAACGTGGAAACCACATGCGTTGTTAAACGGGCCTACTCTAGACAAAGGAGCAATCGGCTTCCCGTCATTGTCGATGTTGATGAAAACAAATTTTGTAGCAGGCTTCTTGTTAGGTCCTCGCTTGGTTTGGGTGCTCGATGTACCGGGCTAAAAATGGACAGAGATGTGAATTTTTCATGTCAGAGCTATTTATAGTAATTGGTTAAATATGGCTAAATGGTTTGTCCGGATTCTCGTGGCATTACCTCACTTCCCTCAGCGTCAACGGGATCACTGGATCCACCGACAGCGGTGTTGACAACGTTGGCATCACCTTCATTGGCGGCCAAGTTGATACCATAGTCGATCTCGTCTAGCATGAACGCTTCATCCATCTCGAAATTAGGATCACCACGTCCTGGTGTCGCCATCTATCGTTATTATGAAATATTGTTTAATTAGTAAGTATGGCAACTCGTCAAATTGTAAAAGAAAAATATATAACAAAAAATACATTTTCACTCATTCTCTCTCAGTGACATTATCTCTCACTCACTCTCTCTCCATCTCTCTCTCACTCTCTCTCTCTCTCATTGTCTCTCACTCTCACTCACTCTCTCTCCATCTCTCTCACTCACTCTCTCTCCATCTCTCTCTCTCATTCTCTCTCACTCTCACTCACTCTCTCTCTCTCCATCTTTCTCTCTCTCTCTCATTCTCTCTCACTCTCACTCACTCTCTCTCTCATTTTGTCTCACTCTCACTCTGACTCTCTCTCACTCTCTCTCAGTCTCTCACTCTCACTCTCACTCACTCACTCTCTATCCATCTCTCTCACTCACTCTCTCCATCTCTCTCTCTCTCATTCTCTCTCACTCTCTCTCTCTCATTCTCACTCACTCTCTCTCTCATTCTCTCTCACTCTCACTCTCTCTCTATCTCACTCTCTCTCACTCTCTCTCAGTTTCTCACTCTTACTCACTCACTCTCTATCCATCTCTCTCACTCACTCTCTCTCCATCTCTCTCATTCTCACTCACTCTCTCTCTCTCACTCACTCTCTCTTAGTCTCTCTCACTCACTCTCTCTCATTCTCTCACGCTCTCTCTCTCTCACACTGTTGAACACCTCTTTTGCCCTTAGGGACATTTTGTCGAACACTTTGTGGGTGGCGAGTGTACAGAGCATGTGTAAGCAGAGGAGGGGGTAACCTAGGCCCTTCAGGATGGAGGAGCACGCAGCGGTCGACGGCGGCGCGGGGAGACGACTTGGACGGCGACGGCGCGGTGACAGTGGGGCTCGACGGCGCGGTGATAGTGGCGGTCGATGGCGCGCAGAGACGACCTCGACCGACGGCGGCAGCGGCGGCCTCGGCGACGGTGGCGCTGGAGACGACTTCGACGGCGACGGCGCGACAGGGCTCGACGGCGCGCGGCGCGGGGAGGTCGATGGAGACGACAGAGGCAGAGAGCGCGTGGGGACTTAGAAAAATTTGGAGTGTGTCCCCGGCCAGGCGAGACATATATATAAGAGCACCTCTACAAGCGGTTGGAACCACCAACCCCTTGTAATAAGATCTCTACACGCGGTTCGTAATAGCAACCGCGTGTAGAGATAACCCTCTACAAGCGGTTCGTATCACCAACCGCTTGTAGAGGTCCCTCACAGCTGGCGGCGAGCGAGGGAGGGACCTCTACAAGCGGTTCGTATAACCAACCGCTTGTAGAGGTCCCTCACAGCTGGCGGCGAGCGAGGGAGGGACCTCTACAAGCGGTTCGTATCACCAACCGCTTGTAGAGTGGGAAGAGTCAAAAGGATTTGATGCCTGTATTGGTTAAGATAAAACTTCCCCCCCTTCTGGCTAGCGAGCGGCGCTTGAGCGTGGGCTCACCTGCGGCGACGCGGGTTCGAGCCCCGATCGCGCCCCCTGCCTTTTAATTTTTGCTTTGCCTTCCTCTTATAGTTAGTGCAATAAAAAATTAGTTAGTGTAATAAAAAATTACTTAGTGCTTTGAAAAATTAGTTAGTGCAATAAAAAATTACTTAGTGCTTTCAAAAATTAGTTAGTGCAATAAAAAAATTACTTAGTGCTTTGAAAAATTAGTTAGTACAATAAAAAATTAGTTAGTGCAATAAAAAAATTACTTAGTGCTTTGAAAAATTAGTTAGTGCAATAAAAAATTAGTTAGTGCAATAAAAAATTACTTAGTGCTTTGAAAAATTAGTTAGTGCAATAAAAAATTACTTAGTGCTTTGAAAAATTAGTTAGTACAATAAAAAATTAGTTAGTGCAATAAAAAATTACTTAGTGCTTTGAAAAATTAGTTAGTGCATCCAAAAATTACTTAGTCCATCCAAAAATTACTTAGTGCATCAAAAATTAGTTAGTCCTACAAAAATTAGTGAGTCCATTCAAAAATATTTTATCAATGAATTAATGATCACTTTGTCTTTACAAGTGTTCCTTCGTCGTGATCGCGACGTATGTAAGGAGCATCGACTTGATTACATTTAGGACACTTATGTCGACATCTTCCGCAAAGGGAGGAGCTCGTCGAACTGATTGTACTCCTCCTCGTGCGTGACGTCCTCAACACCAACAATCCTTCGTTTGCCTCGAGAACCACGTGTCGCTTTGGCTTACTACGCAATCTTTTGCTTCTCCTGTGTTTCTTTGGTTTGCTTGACATGTCCATTATATAGAAGACTGTCTCACATCGTTGGCAAGGACGAATGGTTCGCGCCTATAGCCAACTTCTGTAAGGTCCACGGTTGTCATGCCGTATTTGTCGATCTTCACGCCGTTTGAAGTCAGTTTGACCCACTGGCACTTAAACAGAGGGACCTTCAATGGTCCATAGTCGAGCTCTCATATCTCTTCTATGTAACCATAATATGTGTCCACATTGCCTTTGTTGTCAGTGGCGTCTATACGGACACCGCTGTTCTGGTTGGTGCTCTTGGTATCCTGGCATTTTGTGTTGAAGGTGTAACCATTTATCTTGTAGCCCTTGAATGTGACAATTTCACTAGATAGCATCCGAGCTAGGCATTGCAACTGTTCATTTTCTGACCTGTTGACAAAGATGTAGTTTTGTAACCAAGCGCCGAAAGTATCCATGTGCCTCACTGTGATCCAATCCTCGGACCTTCCTGTGAATTCACGGCGTAGTATACTCTTATGCTGAAGGACATACGGGGCCACAACGGTTGATTGTTTCAGAACAGTGAAATGTGCTTGCTTAAAAGTTAGGAGATCATTGCATACAATTGCTTTCCGTCCTAGTGTCCCTTTTCCCCGTAGTCTCCCTTCATGGCGTGGTATAGGGACGCCAATGGGATGTAGATCCTCAATGTAATCCAAACAAAACTCAACCACCTTCTCTGTCCCATAACCCTCCGCAATGCATCCTTCGGGACGTGAATGGTTACGGACATACTTCTTTAGGACTTTCATGTACCTCTCGAAGGAAACATGTTGTGCGTAAACACGGGCCCGAGAATACCTATCTCTCTGACAATGTGAACAGTGAGATGAACCATAATATCAAAGAATGCAGGAGGAAAGATCATCTCATGGCTGACCACACTCTGTACGACGTCATCTTGTAGCGTACTTAGCTTATGTGGATCGATGACCTTCTGCGAAACCGCGTTGAAAAAGGTACACAGCTTTATGAGTGTCACCCGGACCCAATCAGGCAAAATACCTCTCACAGCCACTGGGAGCAACTGTGTCATCAGTACAAGACAGTCATGAGCTTTCAGGTGTACGATTTTATTCTCTTTCATATTTATGAATCTCTTCACATTTGACGAGTATCCTGAAGGGACCTTCACATTGTTCAAGCACTCTATCATGCTTTTTTTCTCTTCTCTGCTTAGAGTGTAGCTCGCGGGATTTAGGTAATGTCCTTTCTCTTTCTTTTCTGGATGTAGACCATCCCTTAGTTCCAAAAGTTGTAGGTCCTTCCGAGCTTGTAGTGTATCTTTCGATTTGCCGTACATATCCAAGTATCCTAACAGGTTCAAGCAAACATTCTTCGTGATGTGCATGAAGTCAAGTGAGTGACGGATCTCCAAAACTTCCCAATAAGGCAAGTCCCAAAATATTGATCTCTTTTTCCAGATGGGTGCTTGACCTTCCTCGTTCGGGACAGGTTTGCTTCCAGAACCCTTTCCAAAAACTATTTTAGATCTTTTACCATGGCAAACACCCGTGGCCACTACGATGCTCGAGCTTATCACGATGGTGCCTTTCCCATCAAAATACCTTCCTTTTTTCCGCAATGGGTGCCTCTTTAGAAGAAACCTACGATGGCCCATGTACACAATCTTTCGAGAGTTTTTCAGGTACATGCTGTCGGTTTCATCTAAGCATTGCAAGCAGGTTTTATATCCTTTGGTAGTATTGCCAGACAGGTTACCGAGCGCGGGCCAGTCGTTGATGGTTACGAACAACAGTGCACGTAGGGTGAAATACTTCCTCTTGTACTCATCCCATACCCGTACACCATCCTCCCACAACATTACAAGATCTTCCATCAATGGTTTCAAATAGACATCGATGTCGTTTCCGGGTTGCTTTGGCCCTTGGATCAACACTAGCATCATGATGTATTTCTGCTTCATGCACAGCCAAGAAGGAATGTTATAGATACATAGTGTAACAGGCCAGGTGCTATGTCTACTGCTCAGGTCACCAAAAGGATTCATACCATCGGTACTCAACCCAAACCTTATGTTCCTCACCTCATTTGCAAAGTCTGGGAATGTTCGATCGACTTTCCTCCACTGGGACCCATCGGCAGGTGCCTAAGCATCCGTCATCCTTCGCCCTTCTTTGTGCCAACGCACCATCGGGCATGCGCTTTGTTAGCAAAAAGACGCTTTAATCGGGGATCACAGGAAATACCACACCGCCTTAGCAGGAGGTCTCTTCTTCTTACACTCCCCCTCTATTTCACCTGGGTCTTCACGCTTCGTCTTGTAACGTGATTCTTTGCACACTGGACAAGCATCCAAATCCACATACTCATTGTGATATAGGATACAATTGTTACGACATGCGTGTACCTTCTGTACTTTTAATCCTAAAGGACATATGACTTGCTTGGCTTCATATGTAGATTCAGGCAGCGTGTTATCTTCTGGAAGCAGATTCTTTATGAGTGATAACAACTCATCGAATCCCTTGTCTGACACACAATTTCTAACCTTCCATTGCATTAAGTTTAGTGTTGTGCGGAGCTTCCTATGGCCCTTCCCACACTCTAGGTACAAAGGTGTCCTGTGGTCCTCTACCATGTGCTGAAACTTCTCGAATTGTCTTTCATCTATGTAGTCTCCCTCTCCGTCATGCAGCATCTGGTCTAGCTCGTCGTCACCAAGATCGCCGACTGTATCTTCCACAGAACAATATTGCGTGGCGTCCGCCATACTGTTGAATACCTCTTCTTCTTCACCATCTTCTTCATCGTCTTCCTGGTTGCTCCCCTGTACTTCGCCATGCTTGGTCCAATAGGTGTAGTTTGGCATGAAACCTCTCGTGATCAAATGGGTCATAACTCGAAAGCGTTGGGAGTGCTCCTTCTCATTCTTGCAGCTTCACGACGGACAACATATGAAGTCATGCGGAGGCAAGAATGCAACAATGCATCAAGAAATGCCTTCACGCCATCAATGAACTCTCTGGAGCGACGATCCGCATTGTACATCCATTGCGGTTCATCTCTGAAAGATCTAATTTTCAGATACCTTCAAAGATCTTTCACTAAAGTGTTATTTACATTGTAGCAAAATTCCATTCCAAAGTACTTTGACACGTATTTACAAAAGTCATTGTTTCCATGTTTTGGCTATTATCAAAGGTAATAAATAATATACTTATTTTATATATGCATGTCATATAGTTACATTTGTAATTAAAACTACTCAAACATGTTGTTAGTTTTATAGTTCTACAAGACATAATCGAAAAGAAATTAAAAGTTTTATAGTGCCAAGAATTTATATGCCATATCTTTTGCGATGGAAGGAGTGGTTTTTCAAATTTAACCTTTAAACTTAATTTAACTAATTATTTTGTCCCTTTAAATTTTTTCCTATTTTATTTCATAAAACATTAATAATTTTTTTCCAAACTTAGATCTACTATTGTTACATTCAATGGAGGAGTGTTATACAAAAGATTGTAAAGCTAACAACTTTTCGAAAACAACTCCTTAATTACAATTCATCATGGTCCTACCTAAAATTAAAGTTATGAAGTGAGATTGAAGAGAAGGAGTGTTACATTAAAGATTCTAATTCTAAGAACACTTTGGAGAAAATAACTACCATAATTCATCATGTTCTTGCCTAAAATTAAAGTTATGGAGTGAGGTAGCAATAAAAACCCCAACAATCAAAATCAATTTTTTCTCCATATTAAATGCAAAAGAAACAATAATATCTTGGTGAGAAGGATGGTAGCATGGTGTTACTAACCTTGATTCACTTAATTTGAAGCTAAATCATCACATTCAAAAATTTGGACAGCACCTCCCCCCAAGAACAGTGCCAGGCTCTTCCCTGTTCATATCTGCGAGCTCGGGGAGAGAGAAAGATTTTAAATGGGTGGGCGGGACCTCTTTCAGAAACGGTTTGAGACACCAACCGCTTGTAAATGTGTATCTCTACAAGCGGTTGGTGTCTCAAACTGCTTGTGATAACTCAGAAGCGGTTTGGGACACGAACCGCTTGTGGAGGTTGCTCAACACAAGCGGTTGGTGTTACCAACCGCTTCTGGAAACCCCCTCCCGCCCGTTGTTCACGAACCGCTTCTGGTGCTAAGACCAGAAGCGGTTCGCACCTAACCGCTTGTAATAGCCCGCTTGTGATGTCTAGTTCTGTAGTAGTAAAGGGACGAAATTAATGGAAGGTGCAGATGGCGATAAGGTACGCGTGGACGACGGCAAGGGGCACATTAATTATGTCTGAGCCGCATCAGCAGGTCTCAATCGATTGGCAGGATAGGCATGGATCCAATTTGTAAATGGAGTCGTTCATTGGAACTCGACGATGGGCTGAGATGTACTGTGTCGACCAAGTCCAATTTAAAATTTGTACCTTTCTAGACTAGCAAAGATGTAGACGTCAAGCAGCTACTTTCTAGACTAGTGAGGCCTATAAAAAGATGAAGCAAGCCGCTTCACAAACACACAGAGCAATGGCTTCAAAACACCATCTCGTTGCTCCCATTATTCTTTTCCTAGCCACCCTGGCTTGTAACTTGCCATCGTGCGTTGCTCGACATGGGGTGGAGTGCGAAGACCTGGAGAACGTGAGCCTCTTGGAGAGAGGTGAAAGCTTTGACAAAGCGCTGAAGCAACTGGTAATTTCCCAACGATTTCTATGTGTGTTAATATATATATAGAGAGAGAGAGAATAACTAGTGTGTTATAGATAGCACGGATCCTCCGTGCTATCGATCGGGTTTTGTAAATTCTGAGACTGAAATGAACGATCCGAACAGTCCATCTTATTTATCTCGATGAAATCTCATTACACACCAAATTTCAAATTTTTTAAATTTTTTTACTATTTGTTTTGTATTTTTGAAAATCGCTGATCTAATTTGTTGTGCACCCTTCAATAAGTCCAGTTTTTAAAAATACGATACAAATAGTAAAAATATTTAAAAATTTTGAAATTTGGTGTGTAACGAGATTTTATTGAGACGAATAAGATGGATGATTCGGATCATCTATTTCGGTCTCAGAATTTGCAAACCCGGTCGATAAAAAGTCCATGCTATCTATAGCACACTAGTCATTCTCTCTCTATATATATGTTTTTAATTAATATTTAATATATAAATGAGCCTAGATGATTTTTTATAATAATCTTTGGCTCTGATACATGGCACATGGCCGTGATGGTATCTATATATACACAGAAAGAGGCATGCATATTATTCCCTCCGTTGGGATTTATAGGGCGTATTAGAGATGGGCTACAAGACCAAGGATAATGGTCAAGTTACAAATTTACCCTTGAACTTAATTGGTGGAAGAGGCAATTAATGCTTCAAATGAACTTAATCACACATATGCATGCATGCTTTAAATGAGGGTACTATAGGAAAGATCTCACTAAAATAACATTGAAAATTGTGTGCGCCCTATATTAAACAACAAATCTAAATATGTAATACGCCCTATAAATTCCAACGGAGGGAGTATATGACTGTGTGCACCATTTAATCCATGGATACAACAATCAATATACATCATGAGCCTACATGGAACATACATATTGTGCTGTTAATTAATTGATATGTTTGATTGAGGTTGTCCCAGGGAGCAGAGTTAGCTACGGCCCCCAGGTTCAAGGACAGCTTCCACGTGCAAGATAGCTACATCGAATTCATCAAGTCCCTTCGCAAGGACGTCATCTGCGGATACTGCACCCCCCCTCAACCCGGCACTGTCGTCCACCAGTGCATACTGCCCAAGCCGGCGAACCCCATCCAGTGGTTCCAGCTCAAGCTCACCACCGCCGCCGGCGCCTTCATCTCGCTGGCCATCCGCCTCGACAACCTCTACCTCGTCGGCTTCCAGACGCCGGCCGGGACGTGGTGGGAGTTCGGCAAGGGGAGTGATCCCCACCTCATCCGCGGCTCCCGCCTGCTCGGCTTCGGCGAGCAGTACGCTGAGCTCATCGGCCATAACAAGCTGCCCACCGTCACGCTCGGCCACGACGTCATGCCCGGGGCCGTGGCCACCCTGGCGGCGCACACCGGGCAGGGCACGCACGAGGAGCCCAAGGTGGCGCTCGCGAGGCTGGTGATCATGCTGTGCGAGGGCCTGAGGTTCCTCAGCGTGTCCAACACGGTGGACCGGGGGTTCCAGCCCGGCGGCAGCGTGGTGAAGATGACGGAGGTCCAGGCGAAGCAGGTGAACAACTGGGAGAAGATCTCCAAGGCGGTGCTGCTGGTGTGGGCGGGCAACCCAAACGCCGTCGTTCCCGAGCTGAAGCCGATGGGCATCGAGAACATAAACGACGCGGCCAGGATCGTCGCCCTCGTCCTGGACGTTCGCACGGGCGAGAACGAAATAGAAGTTCTTTGACCATGACACGTGGCCATCGTAGGAAAACATAGCCGTGGGGAGTAATATATTTTGGCGTGGGATGTCCACCGTAATTAGTATTATGTTTGTATTTGTATTTGTACGTGCACGTACGTGTTGTGTATTTGTCTCAGTGGTGTTGCTGTGCCTTGTATCCCCATAGCATATATGTGTGTAATCTATATGATACGATGAATAAGGTCCTGCAGGCAAGCACAACCTAGCATGCCGACCGTAATAACCTAAATGATACCGCTATGGAGCACGTTCCTTTCAAACCCTCAATTGAGTACACATTCTTTTTTTCATTAACCATCAAACTTGGTCAAAAAATATTTCCTTTTTGCGGGTTGAGTGGAAATGAAAGACCAGGATTATCATCTTTTTTTAAAAAAAAATTTTCTGGAACATTTTAACTATATTTTGTCTCAGTGTAACGGCTGAAATTTTGGGCCATCTCCGTTCCTGATTCCATTTTCCGTCATTTTGGCCCAAATTTCGAAATGAAATCTGGTACTACAAGTATGCTGTTGGTATCATTCATGTACAACAATACAACTCACCTGTCTCTAAGTTGTCTATAGGAGATGCCACATCAGATCTTTGCTTATGTGGATAAAAGAAAGAAGAAGAGAGGAGTGAGCCGTCTCGCATGCAGCAAACAATGCTAACAGGGAAACTGAGGCGCTATCAATAGGTTTTGGTCCCGTTGTATTGAAGCCATCGCTATCTCCATTTTCTTGATCCGGTGCAGTCCGATTTCCTCTTGCCTCGTCTCTAACTATGCCTGAAAAAATTACGATGAGAAGAGGGGGAAACCCTTCCTCCTCTCTGTCGCCCCTCTCCCTCCACCAGTGCGCCACCTCCCTCTCTCCTCTGGTTCGCTGCCTTCCCACCTATCCATCGTTGTGCCTCCTCTCCCATCCTACCGTGTGCCCCACCTCGTCGCCCGGTGCACTGCCTCCAAGGTTCCACCGTTGCGCTGCCTCACCCCTCTTCTCCGATTCACTGCTGCCCCCCTCCCCCCCAATCTTCTCTAGCAGTGTGGCACCTCTCCTTTTTTCCATGGTGGTGGTGCACCCTCTCCTCTCCACAGCTGCCTCCACTGTGTGGCCAATTCCACTGATCTGTTAATTTTTCAGTATCCCTCACCATTGTTGTCCCCCTCTAGCAAAGATGACCGAGCATTCATCTCCATCGGACCCAAAAAATTTGGTTAGATTTGCTCACTTCAGTAATTTCATGAATTTTTGAATCTGTAAAATGCATGTTGTTTGCTAAAATTAAGAGATTGAGAACAGGAATTGGAAGATATATACTTGTTCATATATTGTTGATATCTTAGATGTTCAGATCATGTTTCTTGTTAAGAAATTCCCTATAGGATGATTCGAACTGCCACAATCCACATTTCAATCAGATTCATAATTCATAGATTTGCATACCAGTTTTCGAAATGCACACCTAATTCGTTCACAACACAACTAATTCATTCACAACATTAATTTATTCAACAAAGTAAATATTCACATTCAAATAATATTCACATAAGGTTAATTTAACACATATTCACATCAAGTACACATGAGGGAACTCAAGTTTACAATTCAAAATACAATAGTTCATTTTTTTTCGTCTATCGTTTTTTAAAACCGAGGTTGAGCCCGTGAGTTCGCTAGTCCTTATCGAAGGGCATGCTTTGAACGCATGTTTGTGGAGCTCACCCTTTGGAGATATGACCTCATCAACAAGGAAGCCGTGCGAGTTGTTCTTGAATTGCGTTGATTCGGTGCGGCGAGAGTATGCCTTTCTCAGAGTTGGTGAGCTGTCATTAGGTGAAGTGAAAAAAATTAATCAATCTGTGAACTTGCATGCATAGGAAGTGAGAATTAGGAATCGATAGGTATATACACACCCATTCAGTACTTTGCATCTGATTGTGGTTGATGATGAAATAACGCATGAACCCACATATATAGTAGCCGCATAAGTTAGTTCCCGACACCTGCCTCTTATACTGCGGTGAGAAGAGTTGAAAAACATTATTGGCATGGAAAGGTCAAAATCATTATTGGCATGAAAAAGTGGTACGACACGTGAATATTCGCTACGTACTAGAAAGTCGGTTATAACATGAAGTGCCTCCTTGAATTGACCACTCTTTTGTGCACAGAAACTTGCGAATGCACTGCGTGTGATTAAGGATAGTAATTATTAGAGTTCGACTCACTCGAAATAAATATTACTAGAATAATAATGAAAGGAACAATATTATCTGTCAACCAAGCGTATGATGTGTCGGGACCTGGCGGAGGTGGGTCCCGCTTGTGCTTTACCTGTGCTAGTCCCTGGATCAGTAGCTAGCACACACAGATAACAGAACTTGGATCACAACCATGATTAATTTATATAACTCATATTACATCAGAGTGTGCCTAGCGGCGTGGTTACAAAAGTCTGGCTCGATGGCCTTACAAAAGCGGAAGTTTGAATTTTACAACTCCAAAGTGGTAAAACCAAAATAATCCCCATAGGCAGAGCTGGAGGAACGCAATCCTAGGCATCCGTGAACTCTTTGTCCTTTACTCCGTCGGTGAAGATATAGGCTTCAGGGTCGCCTATTTCGGGGTCGCAGGGGTACTTCATACCTGCACGTCAGAATGCGCAACCCCGCGGCAAAGCGCGAAGGTGAGTGTTGGTACAAATATTCGCAAGTCAATTGACATATGCACATGCATGGTTTAGTCAAGGGAAAGGTAGGGCTTAGTTGCGAAAAGCAAATTTTAAAATAGTTTGTCTAAGATTTTTAAAGCAATTTAGGAAAGAAGTGAATGAATCAGATCCATTGATAAAACATTTTGTCGGGACCCCCTCCCTGGCGGAGGTGAGGTCCCGCCTGTGCTTTACCTGCGCTAGTCCCTGAATCAGTAGCTAGCACACACAGACAACAGACTTGGATCACAACCATGTCGATTAATTTACATAAATTTACATCAGGGTGCGCCTCCTGGCGTGGTTACATAAGATTGGCACGAAGGCCTTTCAAAAGCGGAAATCTTAATTATACAACTGAAATTCCAAAAGAAGAAAGCCGAGGCAGATCCCCACAGGCAGAGCTAGAGGAATGCAATCCTAGGCGTCGAGGTACTCTTCGTCTTGGATCCCGGCGGCGAATCCTTCATCGTGGTACATCTCCTCCTCCTGGTTCCATTGCTGTTCGCCTCCTGCTCGTTGGAATGAGCAGCCCCGCATAAAAGGCGAGGGTGAGTATACTTTATACTCAGCAAGCAAGGCTGACTACCATGCATCTAAGGCTTGACAAAGGAGACTTAGGGGTTCTTTTTGCATAAAGCCGGTTTTACAAAATTTTACCTAAGGTTTTATAAAATGATTTAAAACGTGTTGAGAAAAACAAGCGTTTGAATCAATTTCTTTGAAGTTCCGGCACCCACCGGTTTTTGCCCAAACCTGGCTACACACGGCACCCACCGCGTAAACACCCACATCGCTCACAGCACCCACTGTGAGGAGAAAAACCAAAACACACGACCGCAATCGTGGTTTTTCTTTAAATCACCATTTTGAAAACAAATAGAGAAGAAGTACCATGAGGCAGCTCCCCGTCGTCCGTCCTTAACCGTGGACACGGCTATCATGATAGTTTTATACTCTGCAGAGATCGCACGCTTTACCCATGCGAGGTGATTTCTCCCGAGGGTGCCCCCAAAGGAAAATATCACCACAAGGCCTTTTTCCAACCCCCTCCTAGCTAAGGCATTCCCGCTAAGGTTTCCACACCGATGCCCCTCTTGCGCCAATAGAACAGCACCTACTGCCTACTCCACCGTCTGGAATGCCAAAGCTAGAGGGCTGAAGGATACTAAGCCAGGGCCCGCCCATACAGGCACACACGGTCGCACTGTTGTACTTAGCTCGTCTACCTCAAGGAATCGGTCCTTACGGACCGGGGTGGTTCCCACACTGGGCCCAAGTCTCGTGCTCGCGGCACCTACCTTGCATCCATCCACCCCGATCAGGTTTTGCAAAACAGTTTTACCCGATAGCACCCACTATCTTAACTATACCCATGACAGCACCCACTGTCTTTTTAAATCAATCTTTTAAACAAGCATTTGATAATTGTAGATATCAAGAATGAACAATGATTTAGTACTAAGCATTCCTAAGCATTATTGCAAAACCTAATTCAAGGGTGATGTTAAATATTAGCAATTTTAATAACCTAGGGTAGCAAGGAGTATTTTAACAGAATAATTATTGATTGGGTGTTAACTAAGCGGCTAAGTGATTAGCATTTTTAATTTTGGATATAACATGCATTTTATAAACTTCTAAGAAACTTAGTTTCAAAACCATAGGACACAAGTTTCAGCACTTGCCTTGCTCAGCAAAATCGTGGTGATCCTCCTGGGGATGGGTCGCGAAACTATCGTCGTTAATACCTAACAAATAAAACAACCGAAATAAACATAATGCCAAAATTAAATATGAAATGCATGCATGTGAATGAATATGCATAAATATGATGAAAATACTTTAATCTGAAAATTGGATAAATTTTATTTGACTTCCTTTTATAAACTTGGAATTTCTATATTTCATATGGAATTTAATTAATGTATATATGTAGCAACATATTTCTTTTTAAATAAGAAATAAAGAAAAAAACTTATTCCTTAAAATAAATGTTTATGTTTTTATATTTCACCATTTCGAAATTGCTAATTTATTTTTATTTATCAAAATCATTTAAGGTTAATTAATTTATGTCTTCATCTTTAATAAGCTAAATCTAAATCATGTATTAATATGCATCAAATTATTTAAACTATATATTTAAATTAAAGTTCACATTTTTGTGAGTTTTAGAAATTTATTTCATAAATTTTGACTTATATTTTAAAGATATAAAATTTATAAGTTTTACATTTATAAATTTTAATTGGAAAAAAAAGAAATAATCTGGCGGTTTGCCGATTCGGCTCGGCCCAAATGAAGCTCTTGTGAGCGGTGGCCCACCACGTGGCGACCAAAGATGGCGATCTTGTGAGCTTGTCAGACGTGGCGCAACCAGTGGCGCGACAGCGTCTTGGCAGGACACGGACGCATGGCGACGGCCACGCCATGACAGGCCGGCGACCCAGCCATGTGGCCGTGACAAAGGGGCCGGTCCGTCGGCGCTTCGCAGTCGGGCTGACGGGCGGGCCCCCGCTGCTGTCGGTGTCACAGAGCGAGGAGGAGGTGGGGGCGGTTGGGCGGCGGATTCCAGAAGCGCACGGCCACGGCCGTGAGTGAGAGAGAGAGGAGGAAGGAAGTTGGGGGTGGGTCTGGGCGAGGAGGAGGCCGGCGGTGAGGTCGGGCGGCTTAGGGCGGCAATGGCGGGCGACGGCCATGAAGTCAGCCGGCCAACAGTAGAGGAGGCGGGCGGGTCGGCGAGCGAGAGGAGTGAGGGATGCTTGGGGTGGCTTGGGCTTGGGCGGCGCGGCGAGGCGTTCGGCGGCGACGTGACCGTGCTTAGGCGGGGCATGGAACACGTCGCCGGCCGTCTCCGGAGAGGGCGGCGCCCGGCGATGGGGGCGGACTCTGCAGAGCTAGGGAGGAGAGAGGGCAAGGAGGGAGGATTACCCGGCGAGGCGTCGGCGGCGCTCGAGGCTGTTCAAGCTTGGCGGTGGCGCTCCGCTTGCTCGGCGGCGGCGGCGGCAACTGGAGAAATGGAGCTCTGACGGTGAGGGAGGATGTCTTGGGAAGGGTTCGGCCGAGGAGGCTCACCGGCGAGATCGGGGAGGCGATGGAGGTGAGGGGAGAAGAAACCGAGAGAGAGGGGTGGCTATCTCGGGCTGTCCGAGAGGGAGTGAGGAGAGAGAGTGAGTGGGGGGTAGATAGGATTAGGGAGGGGTAGTTTAGGGAATGGTCCAAAATAGGATAATTCCATTTAGGGAAAAGGGCAAAATGGGGATTTCCCAATTGGGGAAGGATGACAAGTAGGGCCCACTTGTCATAGAGATGAGAGGGAATTAGTGTTAGGGCAAAATACATTTTCACTAAACCTAATTAGTTTGAAATTTGCTTATTTAAGTTTTTATTTAAATTTTTAGTTTCAATTGCTTGGCTATCTTCAATTTATTGTGAAATGGTTTAATCTAATAATTTGTCAAAATATATATGTAGCTTTTTGGACATTTTCAAACGAGATTTATATATATATGTTCATATTTATAAGTTAAATCTCTAAATAGGTTTGTAGAGGAAATATTTACAGTAACATGCACATTTTTCAAAAATGCTTTTAAAATTTTTGGATTTCACATGTGATGATGCCATGATGATGCATTTTCAAAATTTTTGAAAAATGGGGATGTTACACATTTAAAATCATCCGGCCCCAGCCGGCTCATACCCGAAGGCTGGCCCACGATACAAATCGTGGTTTTTATCCAAAATATTTTCATTACGGCTAATACACCGAAAGACCATTAACTCTCGACGGCTAACCACCATGTGCATAATACCACACGTCGGTTAAACCACCGAAGGTCATCTCCTCACAGCTAACCACGGTAGGCTCCCAAAACAAAACACGGTACCTGCCGGTTTTCTTCTTTAAGGCACTGAGAAAGAGAGGGAAGAAAACTACCATTGTGGCAGCGCCACTGTCGTCCGCCCTTGACCGTGGGCACGGCTTTCTAGAAAGTTATACACTCTGCAGAGGTCACACGCTTTACCCATGAGAGGTGGTTTTTCCTAGGAATCACCCAAAGGAAAATGATCACCATAAGGCTTTTGACAATCTCGCTACTAGCATGGCATCCCCACTAAGGTTTTCACCGCAGCGCTGGTCTCCCTAGTTGGTTGAAGCCCCCTCTTGAGCCTAGTAGGTTGGCGAATGCTTCGCGCCTAGTCTACCACACGGGATGTCCAAACTAAGAGTTCGAAGGCTACTCAGCCAGGTCCCATCCATACAGACACTCATGGCCGCACTGTTGTACTTAGTCTTGACAACCACAAGGTCACGGTTCTTAGGGACTGGGGTGGTTCCCACACTGAACCCGATTCTCGTGCTTACTGCACCAGCCAATCAATCCGTCCACCCTAATCAGGTTTTTCAAACACTTTCATAAACCCCCAGGTGACATACCCATCACCTGGCACTAACAGTTTTCCTGCAGTAGCACCCTACTACTGCTGATCAAACAAGTACTTTGCAAACAGAGAGATACCTTGAATTAAAACAGATATTAAATCGGGGTGGTTCATTCATCATGTGGTAATCAACTAATGATGACTAGTAGCATGACTAAACAAGATTTTTTAAGCTAATCAAGGTTTGGCAGGTAATTACGGATTAATTAGTTTAAGGTTATCAAAGATTAGGATTAATAACATAATTAAAGTGTATTAGGTTTTTAACTAGACTCCTACCAGAATGACAGTGTTTAATTGACATAGCTATGCATTTTTAATAAACTTCTATAAAGCATTTGTAAAGTTATGTATCAACATAGTTAAAGGTATTTAGGGGGAGATGTCAACAATGACTTGCCGTGACGGAAGTCCAGCTGATTCCCGGCTTGGTCTTCAGCTCCCTGTGCAAAGTCGACCGAATCTAACGATAGCAAACGACAAGCATTCAACGAATTTGCAGGAAACTATGCATGCTGAAATAAATGTATGCATATGCATGAGTATGATAAAGTAATGCTTGCATTTGATTTATGATTTTTGAAAATCGATTTTGCAGTTAAAATGGCATTAATTATTGGAAGTAATGAGATAAATTATTTTCTATTGAATAAACAATGCAGAAAATAACTAAGTACAAGATAAATGCACTAACATTGTTTTTATTTTATTCAAGCATTTTATAAATTTAAATTTATTTAATGCATTTTCTTATACCTAGCAAATTATAGAAACTATAATAATATGCATGCTTTTATGCAAAAATTACCTCAAAAAGGTAAGGGCGATTCTCTCTAGTCAAAGTGATATTTAGTTGCAATTTAATTGGAACAATAATTCTCAAATAACAATTTTAAAGGTATTGTATTAATATAATAATTAAGCAGAAAATTAAATTTTCTAAAATATTTATGAAAATTTTGCAGGATGATAGAAACATTTTTATAAGCATTATAAAATTTAATTTGGAATTTTTGGGCTTTTGCATTTAAAGATATAAATTTAACGAGGTTGCTATTAAAGAAAAATAGGAAAAGGAGTTCGGCTCTCTTCATTGGCTTGGCCTCTTGCCGCGGCCCAATCGGTGCTAGTCTTGGCGGCTTTGGTCGCGAGGCGGCCCGGCATAGAGGCGGCCAGTGGCGGCTGCTGCGGCCACGACGACGCATAAGATGCGTGGTGGCGGCGGCGCTGCTCAGCACGGCGCGTGTGCGGCTGCTCCTTGTCGTCGCCCACCACCACTGCCCTGGCGCAGAGCATGCCGGGGTGAGTCTGGTGACAAGTGGGGCCAGTGGCGGTGACCAGTCGCGAGGGATCGGCGGCTGAACTGGCGGCGACGGCGAACGGCAGCGTGATGGGGCCGGCCGAGGGTGGGGAAGGGAGAGAGAGACACGACGATCCTAGGGGTGGGGTCGGCGCGTGAAGAGATGGACGGCAGCGAGGGTGACGACGCCCGAGGCGGTGGAACATGGCGGCATGCGTGTAACAGCCCAAAATTGGGGATATTTTGAATCTTTCAAAATAGCAAATGAAGACCCATATTTTGGTCCAAAAATTTCGAAAAACTTGAAATCAAGTTTTAATGTTTAAAATTTGAATTTGTGAAAACCTAATTTAGAATTTACGCACATAATAAAACACACTTGTTTAAAAGAAAAAACCTAATTGAGCAAATTAAGTTTTTCTTGGTTAAGAATTTACCAAACCAATTCTCTTAATTACTCATGAATTAATAGCTATACCCACATAATGGTGTGTACAAATATATGTATATACATATATACACATGTGCACTTGTGGACTAAGTGTTGGAAATTCTAAATTAACCCTAACACATAGATAATCTGAATGGAAAATAGCAAATATTATCATAGAGCAAAACTTAACAAGGTATGATTGGAGGATTTCAATTAAAATCTTAGTTTAATAATAGGGATCAAAACACCAAGGTTAGGATTCAAAATTCAATTCAAAATTTAACCTAGCTAAATTAGGGAAGGTTCATTATATATGTACATTCTTTCGCAATATCAAATCACTACTGCAGATAAGAGTTTCACAAACGGCCCATTACAAGTGGTTCACTTCGGCTCGCTTGTAGTTTGAAAACCGCAAGCGGTTCGAAACCAACGGGCTGGAGGGCGAGATGAGGGGTGCACTACAAGTGGTTCGTAATAAGAACCGCTTGCGAATCCCGTACTGTGCAAGCGGTTCCTAGTATAAACCGCTTGCAATATTCTACAAGCGGTTCGTAATAGGAACCACTGCGAAATAGGGGATTCTGGCGGGTCTTATTACGAACCGCTTCTAATGAACTCCTCCCGCTCGCACATTTAAACTCTGTCTTCCTCGTGAGCTCGCACAGGACAAAGCTACTGTTAATGGTGGGCCGAGCTCTGTTCATAGGGGAGGTGCTGCCAAATTTTCAATTGAAAATTTGTGGTCCAAATTAACTATTCGAAAGGTTAGTAACATGTTGTACACATCCTTCTCCTGTAGATATTGATATTTTCTATGCATTGGATGTTGAGAAATTTTGTTTTATACATGGAAAGGTGTTTATTTTGCTACATCCACTTTAGAACTTTTGAGGCTCTTAGATCCAAATTTATTGTTTAAAAGGTGACTAGCATCTTGTACATATTCTTCTCTTCTATATATTGATTTTTTTTTATGCATTGTATGATGAGAAATCTTGTTTCATAAGGTGCTATGGTAGCTTAAAATGTTTGAAATGCAAAAAATTGGTTGGTAGATCTATACATATTAAATGAAAGAAAGTAAATATTTCGTGGTAGGTAATAGAAAGTAATTATAACTAATAGACGTAGTTAACATTACTTGAAAATTGTAATAGATGTTTGTATTTTTTTTGTTGCTATAGATGAATCGACAATGGATGTACAATGCGGATCGTCGGTCAAGAGAGTTTAGGGATGGCGTGAAGGCTTTTCTCGATGCAGCCAATGCATTATTGCCTCCAGGAAGCTTCATACCTTGTCCGTGCGTAGACTGCAACAACGAGAAGAAGCACTCTGAAGGATGGTTGGTTACGAACCATTTGGTCATGAGAGGTTTCATGCCAAACTATATCTGTTGGACAAACCACGGCGAAGTAGAGGAGATTCTAGAGGAAGACGATGAAGAATACGAAGAAGACGAAGAAAAGGTTGACGAAGTGAACACTCAATTTGGGTCCGTGGAAGATGCACTTGGCGAGTTTGGTGATGATGAGCTAGACCGGATGCTCCGTGATGGAGAGGAAGAGTTCACGGAGGAAAGACAGTACAGAAAGTATCAGCTCATGGTAGAGGACCACAAAACTCCTTTGTACCCAGATTGTGGGCAGGGCTTAAAAAAGCTCCATACTATACTGGAACTCATGAAATGGAAGGCCACAAACGGTTTATCGGACAAGGGATTCGATGAGTTGTTAGCACTCATGAAGAAGTTGCTTCCGAAAGGTAACACTCTACCGGAATCTACTTACGAATCGAAGCGAGTCCTCTGCCCATTAGGATTGCAAGTACAGAAGATACACGCATGCCCTAATGATTGTATCCTGTATCACAATGAGTATGCCGATCTGGAGGTTTGTCTAGTGTGCGAGAAATCACGGTATAAGGTGCAGCGTGACGACCCAGGTGAAGTGGATGGGAAGCGTACGAAGAAGAGGACTCCAGCCAAAGTGTTGTGGTATTTTCTCGTGATCCCTAGGTTGAAGCGTATGTTTGCTAACGAATGTCATGCCAAGATGATGCGTTGGCACAAATAAGAGCGTAAGGAAGATGGGATGCTTAGACACCCTGCAGATGGCTCTCAGTGGAGAAAAGTCGATTGGACTTACCCGGACTTTGCAAAAGAGGTCAGAAACATAAGGTTTGGGCTTAGCACGGATGGGATGAATCCTTTCGGCCAGTTGAACAGCATCCATAGCACCTGGCCTGTGATGTTGTGCATCTATAACATTCCTCCATGGCTCTGCATGAAGCGAAAGTATATCATGATGCCACTGTTGATCGAAGGACCCAAGCAACCTGGAAACGACATCGATGTCTACCTACAACCATTGGTTGAAGACCTTGCGAAGTTGTGGGAGGATGGTGTACGGGTTTGGGATGAGTACAGAAGAGAGTATTTCAACCTGCGCGCAATGTTGTTTGTAACAATCAACGATTGGCCTGCTCTCGGTAATCTGTCCGGACAAACTGTCAAAGGGTTTAAAGCCTGCACCTAGTGCTTGGATGAAACGGACTGCATGTACCTGAAAAACTCTTGAAAGTGTGTGTACATGGGCCATCGCAAGTTTTTTGGCTGTAGTCATGCATTGCGGTGGAAAGGCAAAAAATTCAACAGACAACCAGAAACCCGTGGCAAGCCTCAGCATCGTAATGGCCGACTAGTTTTTGCTATGGTACAAGATCTAAAAGTAATATTTGGAAAGGGTTCTGGAAGCATGCATGTACCGAACGAGGATGGTTAGGCACCAATGTGGAAGAAGAAGTCAACATTTTGGGACCTGCCGTATTGGGAAGTGCTGGAGGTTCGTCACTCACTGGACTTCACGCACATCATTAAGAATGTGTGCCTAAACCTGTTAGGGTACATAGATATGTATGGCAAATCAAAAGATACCCTCCAAGCGAGGAAGGATCTTGAAGAAATGAAGTTGAGGAATGACCTACATCCAAAAAATAAAGAAGGGATAGAACAACTGTACCTACATCCTGCGAGCTACACTTTAAGCAAAGAAGAGAAAAAAAGCATGATAGAGTGCCTAAACAGTGTGAAGGTCCCTTCCGGATACTCCTCGAATGTAAGGAGACTCGTAAATACGAAAGAGAACAAACTCCAAGGCTTGAAATCTCATGACTGTCTTGTGATGATGACACAGTTGCTCCCAGTGGCTATCAGAGGTATACTACCGGAGTAGGTTCGGGGTACAATCACAAAGCTGTGTTCATTTTTCAACACCATATCACAGAAGGTCATCGATCCAAATAAACTAAATAAGTTGTAGGATGATGTGGTTCAAAGCTTGGTTAGTCTCGAGATGATCTTTCCTCCTGCATTATTTGATATCATGGTTCATCTCACTGTTCACCTTGTGAAGGAGATAGGTATTCTCGGACCCGTGTATCTGCACAACATGTTCCCTTTTGAGAGGTATATGAGTATCCTCAAGAAGTACGTCCGGAACCGTTCTCGTCCGGAAGGCTGCATTGCCGAGGGCTACGTGACAGAGGAGGTGATCGAGTTTTGTGTTGATTACATTAGTGATCTTGATCCTATCGGCGTCCCCATATCACGCCACGAGGGAGGTCATGGGGAAAGGCACACTAGGAAGGAAAGCGATTGTATGCAATGATCTTAATGCATTTAAGCAAGCACATTTCACGGTTCTAAAGCAATCAACTATCATCGGCCCCTATATCCTTCAACATAAGAGGTCCCTCTGTGCAGCCTTCCCGAAAAAGACAGATGGCTGGATAGATTTGAAGCAAATGGAAACTTTTGGAAGTTGGTACAAACCTACATCCTTTAGAAGGGGTCAAACGATGAAGTACTGCAGCGGTTCGCCCGTGGACCATCACAAGAAATCATGACATTTCAGGTGCGAGATCAACGGTACACATTCTACACCGATTCGGGATAACAAGAGCACCAACGAGCAGCGGTGTCCGTATAGGCGCTTTAGACAACAACGGCAGGGTAGACACATATTATGGTTTCATAGAAGAAATATGGGAGCTCGACTATGGACCATTGTTGAAGGTCCCTCTATTTAAGTGCCAATGGGTGAAGCTGACTCCAAGTGGCGTGAAGGTCGACAAATACGGCATGACAACCGTGGATCTCAAACAAGTCGGCTATAGGCGCGAACCGTTTGTTCTAGCTCAATCTGTGCACCAGGTATTCTATGTGATGGACATGAACTCTAGCAAATCAAAGAAGCAAAAGGACAAGACACAAATCAAACCGAGCGATACGTGGTTCTCCAAGGCAAACGAAGGATTGTTGGAGTTGAAGACGTCACCGACGAGGAAGAGTATGGCCAGTTCGATGAGCTACCTCCTTTGCGGTTGATGTCGACATAACCGTCCTGAATGACAGAGACGTCGATGATCCTTACATACGTCGCGATCATAACGAAGGAACGATTGTAAAGGCTAATATTGCCCCTACTTAACGTGTACAACTTCTGTTAAAAATACGCATATTGGACTTGTGTTATTTCTTTAATGTTATTTATAGATAAAACAAATTTACAAAAGAGAAGAAAGAGATAAAACAAATTTATAAAAGAAAAGAAGGAGATAAAACAAATTTATAAAAGAGAAAAAGGATAGAAAACAAATTTATACAAATAAGAAAGAGATAAAACAAATTTATAAAAGAGAAGAAGGAGATAAAACAAATTTACAAAAGAAAAGAAATAGACCAAACAAATTTACAAAAGAGAAGAAATGGATAAATCAAATTTATAAAAAAAAAGAAATTGATAAAACAGAATAATTTATAAAAGAAAACAAATTGATAAAAGAAAAGAAAGAGATAAAACAAATTTATAAAAGAAAAGAAAGAGATAAAACAAATTTATAAAAGAAAAGAAATAGAAAAACAAAAAAAATTTGGGCAAGGCAAGGGGCTCGAACCCATGAGCCCATGGTGAGCCCGCGCCAAAACGCCGCGCTCTAGCCAGGGGGGAGGAATGTTACATCTCAACAAAGACCGGGTACGGCTTCCTTTTCAATGTGATTGACTCTGCAAGCGGTTCCTAATTGAAACCGCTTGTAGAAGGATCTCATTCCCACTGTGGCTTCCCGCTTCGAGGGCCTCTACAAGCGGTTCTTAATTGAAACCGCTTGTACAGAGGCACACTGCAAGTGGTTCCTAATAGGAACCTCTTGTAGAAGGGGGTTCCCGCCGCCCACCTGGAATGGCCCTTTGCAAGCGGTTGGTAGTACGAACCGCTTGCAGAGACTGACCTCCGCAAGTGGTTCGTACTACGAACCGCTTGTAATGATACTTCTACAAGCGGTTCCTAATACGAACCGCTTGCGGAGGCCCTTTTACCTTATATCGTACCTTGCACACCCAAATTTTTTCTAAGTCCCAGAACCCACGCGCCCTGCTCAACTCCGTCGCACCGCTGCTGCAACCAAGCACCGCCGTCCTCGTCGCCTCCGACAGCGCGCCGGCCTCCTCATCTCCTCCAACAACGCGCCGCTGCCGCTGCCACACCGGAGGGCCTAGGTTCCGCTCTCCCATGCTCCCCTCCTCCTCTGTTTGTTGCTACCCGCAGGATGTTTGATGAAATGTCCCAACGGGGACAGAGAGGGAAGGCACGGGGGTGGCCGACTCGGGCTGCGGCGAGGGCAAGCGGCTACTGGCTGGGCAATCTGAGGTGGCGGCTCTGGGAAGAGCTAGGCGACTCGGTGCAAGGCAGGCAACAGTTAGGGCAGCCATGCCAGTGGCTGGGGAGCTATCTGCTGGCTCGGTGGCGAGAACAGCAGAGAACAGGAGTTTATAAGTTGTGATGCTAAATACAACTGTGATGCTAAATACAAGCTTGTTTAGGAATTCATTTGATTATCTCTTTTGAATTTTAGGGATTTGTTTTCTATTTATTTTAAATATTTTAGAAACACGTAAGTGTTCTAGGCTAAATACACCCAATTTGTAGTGTCTTTCAACAAAGCCACGGTTTGTCAGGGTGTCTCAGCATAACCACCATATTTGTATTATCTTATAGCCAATTTCTTCTTAACTATATCGAAAAATCATTTATTTGTCTCACCAGGGATTTGAGTATTAGCTACGATGGGAGAGAGTGCCTTAGAGGCATCCAACCCACTCGGGTTCAAACCTAGATTCCCTCTTCTCTCCTCAGCGAATTGAGCTCATGGCCTCTCCTAAAAAGATGGCAATATACGATTTGACACTCTAAAGAATGTAATCCATTATTTGTCACTCTAAAGTATTATAGTTCCTTATTATGCCATTTGGGTCCATTAAACTCAATTAACATATTTCTACCTAATTTTTTCAACAAAAATATGTTTTGCCCATTGCCAGATGTACTCATATATGCTATCTTTTGGTTTGGTGTACTATCACTTAATGAAATGTACTCATGCTATCTTTTGGTTTGGTGCTGAGATAGATTGTTAAAATAATTGTTTTTATTCTATAGATCGCAAAATTAGGGTTTCGGGTCCATGACGACACCAAGACGTGGTGACCCAGATTTCGATGACCAGGATAACTTCATGTTTGAGACCATCGCATTGTCTACACTAATAAGTGGGCATGTCGATGCGACCGGTAACGCTCCAAATGGTCAGTTGTCGATCTGACCGAACGCTCGGCCGTGGTTGTCGATGAGACTGCTAACCCTGCTACCGGTGAGGACAATGAGAATACCGTGGACGACTCCGAGGTATATATCAAGTAGGCATGTTCATTAATATAAGTTAATTCACACATAACACGCGTTCTCATTTATATCCTATATATTTTTGTATCAAGGCCAGTACATCGACCACTGCAAAGTCCCTTCAGCGAGGACCTAACAAGAAGCTGAAGTCCAAGCATGTGATCACCGAAGTCGGCAACGACGGTAGTCTAATAGCCCCGGTCTTAGCACTTGCACCGTTCAACAACGCAATAGGATACTACGTTAGGGATCATGTGCCAATCAGCATCAAGACATGGCCCAAAGTTCCTGCAGCTACCAAGGATCTCATATGGAACGATATCAAGGCAAATTTCAGATTTCGGATGGTGTCGGCGAAGGTGAAGGCATGGGCTTCCAAGAAGATGGCAACTTCATTTTAGCAGTGGAAGTCGAAGCTCACCCACGATTACATCGACAAGGGAACAAGGCCAGACTTCAATAGGTTTGCTAAGCTTGCGGATCATTGGGAAGAATTCGAGAACTTCAAGTCGTCAGAAGAAGGCAAAGCCGCAAGGCGAAGAATAGGAGAATGCGCTCAGAAGAAATACCACCACCATCTCGGGAGCGCTGGCTACATTAGGGCTGCACCAAAATAGGACAAGCGAGAAGAGGAGCTGAAAGCCAAGAATATTGTGCCCGAATGCGATGGTTGGGATGACCGCATGCGCAATTACATCATGGCTCATGGGGGCCAACTCAAGGATGACGGCAGCGTGGTGATGGAAGCGGACTTGCAAGAAGTTCGTCAGAGGATTGATGAAGGCATCGAAAATATCCGGTCGGGCTCCTTAGTGACGGACAGGGAGAATGACCTACTCACATATGCCCTCCAAAACAAGGAGCACCCGGGACGGACAAGAGGTTTTGGGAAGAAGCCGTGGAGGCTCGGCTTTGCGAGCGATGCACAGACATACAGGAGCCGGGAGAGAAACAAGAGAAGAGAAGCTTCCAGAGTGGCTCGATTGGAGGCGCAGCTCAAAGCCCACGAGAAAAACGTCGATCAGATGGTTACGCGCAAGATTGCCGAAGCAGTGAGCCAGGCACTTCAGGGGGCAGCAGTACTTCCGGTCAATGTTCAGGGGCAGCCGGACACCGTGATAAGTCCGTCCACGCGACGGAGCAGCTGCGCGTCGGCCGTGGCCCCCCAAGATGATCTGCTAGCTCGTCATCCAGTGGACAGCATCACGGTTCGCCGCCCCTGCGAGCTACACGTCGAGATGAGAAATCTCTCCTTTAAGGTGGCTTATGGCATGGCGTATCCGGTGGAGGCGGGCCAAAGGTTCCACCGCATTAATATACCACCAGGTTACTCCAAGGTCACGGTGGATGAGGTGGTCGACGGCTTCGGGGATCTAACTCTAGATAATCCTACGGGCGATGACGTGACCAGCCTTGGACAGGCCCTCGACGGCTCATTCATTCTCTGGCGGAAAAAGTACATTATATTTCCAGATGTCGTGGAGGCGAAATCACTGGTAGGAGAGGCCTCGGAGTTGGAGCATCTTTGCAGGCCAAGCTTGTCTCCTACAACGAAACGCACGCCGCTCGGCGTCGCCGCCGCCACCTCTGACTCCACGAAAAGCCGTCTCCGCCGCCACCGCCAAGAAGCAAGAAGAACCTCCAAGGGCAACCACATCTCCAGATCTCCCCGAGAAAGAAGCTCATTGTCTGGCGTCGAGATCCGATGGCGGCATCTCCTACCACGATGTCGGAATCCAGCCGAGGGAGAAAGGGAAAGGAGCCGGTTAAGCTTGCATATGACATGACTCCCGAGGAGCTGGAGGCAACAGTAAAGGCTGATGTGGCTAGGCAATTCGCGCCAAAGAAACCAGAGCCGAAGCTAAAAATTGATCCAACATATCTTTGACAGTTAGTTGGCAGTACGGCGCCACCTCCAGTGCTGACCAACTACGAAAGGACAATAGTGAAGAGCAAGACAAATGCTACTAGAAGTCGGAGGGTGGCCAACAAAAAAAAAGAACAATGCAGGAGATGAGGACAACACTGTCGATCCAGAGATGGTGCGGAAATTCATGAAAGAGGCAGGGCTCGATACCGAAGGAGTAGCTCTGGGAATGACGGATAATCTTCCAATGGCACCGATCAGATGAAAGTAGCAACTGGGCCAACCGCTGGTGGACCCAACTGAGATAGATGCTCTGCCTACCAAGATGCGACAGATGCATATCTGGTACATGAAACAGGCCATGAAAGGAACGACTATGTTTCACTTAGTTTTGAAAGACGAGCACTTCCACCGCGGGGACAACACAGAAATATAGCTGGAATTCGAAGACTTGTACAATATATACCACAAAGACGCCGTCAACGTGTCTTTCATGAGCTGCTGGTGCCTGTAAGTGTCTCGAGCTCCTAAGTTTACACCGTTATTTACTCCCGTACCATAAATTTGGACTCCAACTAACTAAGTTATATATCCCTCACGTAGATTGGAGATGCAACGGCTTGCTAAAGGCGGCATGTCGCATAAGTACGGCTTCATCGATCCATCGGTTATCAACGAGAAAGTGTATTCATACCCCCCTCAAAGAAAGAATTTCGAGGAATACATTCTCCATGCAATGCTCGAACAACACGACAAAATTTGTACATATTCCTGCCCTTCAACTACGAAGTGCGTGTTCTCACAATCCTTTTCTTCCTCTATATACTTCTTAAGACAATGATATGTAGTATATATGACCAGCTATTTACATATATGTTGCAATATGTGTCAATAGCTTTCACTGGATCCTTCTCGTCATCGAGCTTGGCAATGGAATTATTAGAGTACAAGACTCAAGAAGAAAGCCTAAGGCAGGATACCAATAGATCATTAACATCCTAAACGCGGCGTACACGGAGTTCAAGAAGAAGCAAAAGGGAAAATTCAAGAAAGAATTCGATGTCCGGCCAATCGAGCTTGGCAATGGAATTATTAGAGTACAAGACTCAAGAAGGAAGCCTAAGGTAGGATACCAATGGATCATTAACATCCTAAACGCGGCGTACACGGAGTTCAAGAAGAAGCAAAAGGGAAAATTCAAAAAAGAATTCGATGTCTGGCCAAGCGATTGGGTACGTACTACAAAGACGGTATATTATTATTATATGTGCATCTTATCAATTTGTCATCTGAATATTTAATTTGTTTATTCTTATGAAATTCTCGGCCCCAATGAAGGTTAGTCGCCAGACCGCTAGAAACAACTTGTGTGGCTACTATGTGTTCCACTACATGCAAAATTTTCTCCACGACGATGTTCCCACTAATTTTTTCGAAGAGGTTCGTGTGTGCTACTGAACTAGTTAGCTAGCTAGAATAACATACGCTTTAATTGCAAGCATATATATGTTCCGATATTTAATTATTTACTTATCGCTTTATTAATCGCCAGCCCAACACTGATAGCCATATTGCAGTACTGCCGCCTCACCGGGTGCTCGCACTTCAAGAACAACTCTTTGGTTTCGTTGTCGACGAGATCGTAAACCCTCAAGGCGCGTTCCACATGAGGGTTAACGGTTCTCCTTCCTTTAACACCACCGAACTAGCGGCGATATCCACCACCACGTCGAGCAAGGCCGAGAAGAGTGACGCGGAGAAGAAATTAACTCGATAGACAATTTTCAATCATTCAAACTGCTTGTAAACGTCGCGTGCGTGCACTCGTTATCACATGTAACATGTATATATATACTTGTGGATTTTTGACAATGTTAATATACTTGTGAATGTTTGTTCAGCTTGTGATCATGTCAACATGTATATATATATATATATATATATATATATATATATATATATATATATATATATATATATATATATATATATATATTAAATTGCGACAAAAAGCCTCTTCTAGTATTTAGTTTTATTATTTCAAACGTATCGACAAACACCCTATAAAATCATTTTGAAATGGATTCAGTATCTCCTGTGGAGATTGCTTCTCTGCAAGCGGTTCAGAATTGGAACCGCTTGTAGAAAAATACCTTCGCAAGCGGTTTCCAATTACGAACCGCTTGCAGAGCTATCCGAGGTGGCAGCCCACTCGCGTGCCCGGAGAGCTATGCAGCCGGTTCTTTAGGCCTGTACAAGCGGTTGAGGGAACCGCGTGTGATACCAGCCAGGTATCACACGCGGTTTAGTATAAGCGGTTCAAAAACCGCTTGTTCAGGCCCTTACGAACCGCTTGTGATGTTCCGTTCTGCAGTAGTGAATTACTTAGCTACCCTTTGATCCTGGTCAACCTGCCAGGTAGGCCCCGCTGACCAGCCCTTCCTCCTCTCTCTCTCCCCCGAGCGTCCCTCTCTCACCCTCCCTCTCTCTTCCTTCATTGAGCCGCTGTCATGTCGCTCAGCTGGCTCAGCCATCACAGCACGCCACCGCCTCCTTCAGCCAACCGGCGATGCCGCCTCTGCCTGCACCCGCCGTGCCACCGCCCACTGCCTCCTATTTCCTTCCCCCGCTAGCTCTGCTACACCCATTCCTCCCCTTCCCAGCCATCCTCAGGCGCCTCCATCCTTGCTATTTGCCGCTGCTTCTTCTTGCTGCTTCGCTGCTCCTTGCAGTTGCTGCTGCTGCGTGCTGAGCAGCTGTAGCCCCCTTCTGCTGCCTTCACTCCCTTCTCCTCCAAGCCACTGTCTCCTTTCCCAACTAGAGATAGCAAGGTGAGCATCGCGCCGTTGCCATGCTGCGCTGCTGATTGAACTGCAGTTGCAGCCGACGCCGGCCACTAGCTGAAGCTGGCCACCTCCTCCTCTACCTCAGCCTTCTCCTAGGTGAGCAGGTGGTGAGCCTTTCCTCCCCTTTTTCCTCTCTCACATGTCCTTGCTCTGGATGGATGGATGCTTCAGATCTGCCACTGCGGTGCAGCCGTTGTGTTCTTGCTGCTGCCGCTTGCTTCTTCCTGCAGCAGGATTGCTGCGCCCTGCTGCCGCTCCTGCTTGCTGCGCCCAGCAGCTTGTTCTGCTGTTAGTCGCTGCTGCCGTGCTGTCCATTCTTCCTCCTGTCTTGCAGATGCTGGTTGCTGCTGCCCTGCATCTGAAGAAGATGCTGGTTGCCGCTGCTAGCTGCTCAGCTCGCTACTGCGCTGCTGCTTATAGTTGGGCTACAGCTTCTTGTTGCTCTGCTGGCTACAGCACTGCTTTCCTCCCCCTGCTCCTTCTCTGCATGTCCCCCTTCCTCCTTGTTGCTATCTTCCCAGCCATCTCTGTGTTGCTACTGCCTGCCCACTATAACAAAATCAGTCTTTCTTGACCAGTTGAAAACGTCGAGGAATACTATTTTTTTGTCATAGAAAAAAATTTGTGACAAAATTTCATCGTCATGCGACTCGTCATGTATGCTCCATCGCTAAAAGTACCGAATGACGCTTTCTTGACATCGTCATTAAATGATGACTTTTTTGCGACGATAATATTGTTTGTCTTAGAAATGATATCTTTTTATGACAGAACTATTTGTCATAAAATATTGCTCAAAATCATCACACAAAACATCGCTTTTGTCACAAAATAGGCTTGATCACAACCCTCAAATTACTTTGTGAGACGAACTATAGATGTCACTAATACATATTTGCAATCTCAGAAGTGATAATCTATGACAAAATATTATTATCACAGATTGATTTCATTGGCACAACCCACATTAATATCTCCACATTTTAACGGAAATACATCACATAGAAATGTTCATATATTACATATATCTTAGCTTTGACCATTACAAAAGGGACTGTTCAATTCATTCAGTCCTATCCATGAGTCAGGACCTTCGCAAAATGTACAAGTGAAAAACTTACGGGATTGTTCCATTCATCCAGTCCTATCCATGAGTCAGGACCTTCACAAAATAGACAAGTGAAACACATACTTTATAAAAGTCATCAGGTCAAAAGCACTAATAGGCTAATGATTGGATTATGCACCCCGTTCTTCCAATAAACGGTGAACTATGAAATCAGTTTCGGCTTGTCTTGCCCTCATGTCCCTTGCATCTTGTTATGTGGACTGCAATAGTGCATTATTAGAATTACGTGCTTCTTCCTGTGAAGAAATTCTGTTAAGTAACTCTTGTTGTTCCCTAGCAGCTTCCTCTCTTTGCACTCATAGCTTCTCCTTAGACTCCTCTCGGATTTTGCTAGCTAAAGTCATTGTACTAGACTTCTTGGATGGTAAAGGAATGCCCATGTTTGAAAGGAATTGGCTTGTACGACTTACTTGGGTAAGGATATCATCAAAATTTTGAGTAGGAGACTTTGGCTCTTCACCTTCATCAGGGAACTGTTGTCTTTCAGAATCCATTTGATCCTACAACAACTCAAGTATATAAGTGTATATGATTATGAATGTAAGTTGCTACTTAATATTAAACATGTTTATTATAATGGCATTACTTATTTACTAATCATTCTTCAGAAAGTGGCAAAACAGTTCATGCATGTTTATATTTACTTACATGTCATCTGCATTATGCATATGCATATGCATAATAGAACTAAAAAAGGGGCAAGCACTTACAATGACTTGCTTTGCAAATTCAATACAGCCCTTCTTTGAGCTAGTCATACATTCTCCAAAGAATTCAATAGCATCTGGATCTCTATTTTGATACTTCCCTCTCTCTATTTTGATACTTCCCTCTCTACAAGACATAGGTATTATATGTTGCTAATTGTAATGCTACAATAGATGTTTTTAATAGACAAATTAATATATTTGCTTACAAGAGAATGGCGACGGGCAACATAACTACAAGATCCTGTTCTTTGGTGAAGATTGACTTGGCCCTGATTTACTTTGTTCTTCTCACAGGTTCACTAAAATAAAGATGCAATTCAGCAGTTAGAATGTAGATGTCCCATTAGCAAATCACAATGTTAATAGGAGTATATGCTCAATTTAACCTTGTCCCTTGGGTCAGTCTACTTCTCAACCAATTTCTCCCAGTCATGTTGCTTTATGTTTGGCGGTGGGTCTCTTGATAGACGTTTTTCTTTTGAGTGTCCATCAAAGTACTTCTTTCTCAGCAAATAGCGTTGTTGCCTTACACCCTTCTTAATTATGTCTTCACATGCATCTTTGCTTGGTCCATTTTGGTTCACATCAACAATATTCAGTCTAGTCTAAAATAGAGGAATACAAAAATAATTATAATCAACACATGTGACAAAGTAGTAAACTAAGGGGCATGTATTATTGTGCAGTATGTACATAGGAAATTAGTATGTTTAACTCACCGTCACTACACCTAGCACTTATGAAATCTGATCTGTTGGTTGAACTTCTTATAATTCAATATCATCACTTGTGTGGACTTTCTTGTAATCTTTCCAATGTGTATAGATGGGGAGATGATCTCTAAGGGCAACACCACATTCAGATGCTAGTTTTGCAGCTTGCATTGGATGCTTAGGTCGTATCTTCCCTTCAGGTACAACAATAGTCAACCTGAAACCTTGTCGTTCACACATTTTCTCAAGCCCATGACCCATAGTCTTACTTCAGACATTACGTATCTTAGGGGAAGGTGTTCCTAGAAATGTAACATATCATAAAAATGATAAAAGAAACAAGCATACATAATATAATCTAATTGTTCATGTAGGTTACCTCTAGCACTATCATGTGAATGGACTTGTGCTACACTCTCACAAGCATCACCATCGACTAGAATATCATTAGCATTAATAATTGAGAGGCCTTTACTGACATCATTGCTCAGTTTGGAGCTTTGTCCTGCTCCCGGTGATGCGTTCAATTGGTTTGGTACTATCCTTTCAATAGAACCTTATGGACTGCCTAATGGCGATGGTTGTGATGTGGTGCATCTTACAGCAGTAGAAGTAACCAGCATTGAGGTTCTTTTGGGTGCTTTTGATTGACTAGTATTGCCAGGAGCCATTGGTGAATCCTAACAGTTCATAATGCAATAAATAAAATAATACAAAATCCATAATATATTTGGACATGTTTGTATGTAGCAAGAATCGACAAAATATAGAGAAATAAAATCATATAGAACAAAATTGATGATCTCATTGTAGTCATTCGTAACCTAATTCTCGTATCATAGTTTACAAAAAGGATCATCACCTTAACCTGTGACCTAGTAGATTTATGTGTCTCCTCTCCAATCACCTCCTCTCTTACTACATCTTCCCCAAGCCCTGTGTCATCTTCATCGGATGCATTACCACTTTCATGAAATGGATGATATTCAGGGTCTGATTCTTCTTCCTCAATAATACACTTCTTACATTTATGACCTAAGGTCTGCTCATCATTAGATTTTTTTCTTGGTGAACAAACTAAGAACTGATGTTGCTCATTTAGTCAAACCAAGGGACCGTATGACCTCTTCATTCCTCTTTATGTTCTCATTTCGTTGCTTCTCATAGTCCACAATTAGCATTGTTTCTAATAATTATTAAGAGATGAACTGTACAAGAAACCAAAATGCATTCAGAATAAAGCACCTTCGAAATTATGATTTCCTAAATGCATATGCATGTTTAACCCATATTTCTATTAAAAGCTCTAACTGGTGTGGTATAAGTATGGTCAGGTCAAAAATAATTGCGACTAGAAAATTAGAAAGGAAGGATTGCATAGTAAGATTGGGTCACCGAACAAAACATGCTTTTGTAGTTTCTACCACCCAGCAACAAAGGAATCTCTTACTTTAAATTTCCACTTTAGATTAGGACCAAACCAAAACCTTCACCGATCTTGCTGCATGCACAACCCAAAAACCTAGCACTACACACATAACCATAATACCCCAAATTCGTCCTGCATGGCTTCCAATCGGCCAAGTGACCTCATCCCTACAAGAATAGCATAGTACATAGCATCTGATTGTTACCCAAGAGCAAATCGAAGATAACACGATGAATCCCTAGCTTCATCTCCTTCTTCCCTGCCTCCTCGTCCTTGTCCTCCTCTCCTCCTTGGTTTGCTTCCCCCTTCCCCTATCCCTTTTTTGGCTTTCCCCTCCTCTCCTACACCTCCCTTGGCAGCTCTGCCCTTGCACGGTGGCTGAGGAATGGCGAAACCAGCTTGGCTGCTGAGCTACGGCGGCATGGTGCTGGTAGTGGAGGCAGGCATGGAGGGATAGGAGTTGGTTGTGGAGACGCCAAGGGAGAGGAGTTGGTTGCGGCGGCGCTGGTAGCAGAGATACCGAGGGAGAGGAGTTTGCTATGGCGGCACTGAGGGTAGTGGTGGGAAACCCTAGTTCTGAGGTGTATTGTGGGATGAGAAGGGAATTACGAATTTACCCTTTGTAAACATGAGTCTTGACTTGTGGGATGAACTAGAGGCCAGGAGGGCAACTATGTCTTTCATGTACACTGTTCGGGCGCCAAGACTAAAAGTTTTCAGCTTTATGGAGGGAAATTTAGAGGGGCATCCCAATGTAATGAAAAATTTTATCAAGAGAAGGATAGCCCAAAAGAAGTATTAAATAAGGATATAACACCAAATAATTAAAAGAAGTATTCAATAAGGATAAAAGACTCTCTCATGGGCATTTTATCAAACATCTTTGTTGCACAATGATAAAGTACAACAAATCTAACAATTTGGAGCAATATATTGAGATCAAACAAAATGATTATAGAAAATAAAGATTGAAGTCATATAAGTAAGCAAGAAGAAGCAATCATTGTTGATATTTTGTAAGCAATGATAGTTTACAACCACCAAAAAAGTTGGATTTCCAAATATAAAATGAATTACTAACCTTTTGCTAGCCAAATCCTTGCAATTGACATGTTAGAGAAGACTAAAAAATAGGGTAGAATTGGAGTAAGGAAACCCTATAGCAGATCGCCTCATCCTCCTTGCTGCAGGCATAAAGAATGATTGGTTCGACCAAGAGCAACAATGGGGAAAGTTGCCTAATGAATGGGATATAGCAGAGCTATCTATGACAATAACATAATTGTCATAATATAGAGTTAAAAGGCCATTCATTACCATTTGTGACAATTTAGTTATTTGTCGTACAATCCTATCAATACTATGACAATACATTTTGTCATATAACATATATCCATTCTATGACAATACATAAATTGTTATAGATACAAATCGGTGTCACATTTTTTGGTCCACCTCATGACTCCGAGTCACTACATTTTTTGTGACGAATATTTTGTTACTTTTTGTGACATTATTTTTCCCATCACAAGAAATAAGTGAGGGAAGTCCAACTTTATGATGACACAGATTTGACTGTCATAGTATAAGGATTAAAATGACAATTACATCGTTCGTCATCACTCTTTCGTCACAATAAACCAGATTTGTTGTAGTGGCCGCTGCTGTCTCCTCCCCAAGCAGCAGCTGCCCAAGCCTCCCAGGCTCCCCTCTTCCACACGCTGCAGCTGCACCTCCTCTCCTCAAATCCTTCTCCAAAAACACCAAATCAGTCCCTGCATGTTTCAGCATTAGATTCTACACCTCTCTAGCTGTCCATCCATGCCCATGGAGAATACATGCAAGTCATGCTTGAAGCTAGAACAAGACCTGTTGTGGCTGCTGCTGCCTTCTAGCTGCTGCTGTTGAAGACTGCCGCTGAAGGTCTTACTGCTGAAGACTGCTGCCGGAGCTGCCGAAGCGCGCTGCTCCTATTGCTGCTTCTTGCTGCTGCTACTGCCCTGCAACGGCTGCGCCCCCGTGAAGAAGCCAGGTAGAAGACGATGGAAAACTGTAGCTTGCTAGTTGCTAGCAGCCTGAAATGCCATTAAAATTTCAGCTCTTTGCATGACCGCCAAAAATTCGTCGTTCATCCGATTAAGGTGAAACATTAAAATGGATAGATCGGGGTGTATTCTAGCTCCTATGAATTTTTCATATTTTTCTGAGCATATTTTATTTTCTGCAATATTCTAGCTATAGAAAAATATTCATAAACAGTGATTTATTTGTTTATGCGTAGTTAAAAGGATTGAAAGTTTCTGAAAATAAGTAGGTAACAGTAAAACAATGTTTATACATTTTTAATATAATTAGTTTGTTTTAGAGTTATTTATCTAAAGAAAACCCTCTTATTAGCAATTAAAAATAGATTTCCCACCTTATTTAATTAGTTATTAATTTACTTATATGATGATAAAGTTCCAATGGAGCATAAATATGATTTAGAAATTTAATAAATTTATTGCATATTTTTAGGATCAATATTGTTCTCTAGATAATTAAATTGAGCGGTTTAACCATTTTTCTTATATACATTAATAAAAGCGAAACTAAATTTGATTTATTTTAAATATCAAACGACTTCGATTAAATCTCAACTTTTTGCAAAGATAGTTAACCATTAAGGTAATTATTAAAATATTGAGATTTAGTTTAGTGTAGTATTTATGCCTAATTTCCTAATTAGGGTAATTAAAACCCTCTTTTAATAATTTCTCATTTCTATTAAGATAATTAGGAATTTGATAAAACACTAAGACCGAAACATACTATAAAATCCTAGAAAATATAGAATAGCATTCTAGAACAAAGGAAAATTATACTTTCAGCTTGTCACCTTAGAATTCCCTTTTCACTAGAATTTCCTAAATTTTCTCTAATTAATTAAAGATTTAATCAAGTGAGGACTTTAAAACAATCTTAGGAATTATATGGACCATCTACTTCATCATGAACAATACTAAAATTACTAAATGATTCATAAATTAGCCTGTTGTCAAATTTCCCAACATTAAAATTATTCCAATATAGATAGACTGAAATAGCCGAACTTAACCGTCTATTAGTTTAGGGTAATACTAATTGCATAAACCCATCAGCGATGGTTGTTGGTGTCCGAAAAATTAAATTATCTTTAATAAAGTATTTTTGGGGTAAACAAGGGAACTTAATTACATCTATACATATGGATACTTATATGTATACCATTATATTAGTAATTCGTTGTTGGTTTAAAACTCATATAACCACACACCAATCCAAAAACAATAAGTATTCTTCCGAGAGTTGATGAAGGAAATACTTCAAACAAAAATCTATTTTTGCTTTATACGTCTATTTGCTAAATCTATGGGTAGTCTATTAAGGGTAACATTTAGCATCATCCATATTATCTTCCTAACGCCCGCTCCACCGTTATTTTCTGTAAATTACTATACAATAGTAGAATCATGGAACTTCCTCGATATCTAGGATAGAATTTATCACTCTTCGACAAATCGCTAGATTCGGTAAAGGCATTTCATGCATCATGCTTCTATTGCATATCGATGCTTTTATTTATTGCTCTTCAAATTCGTTCCGATTATTAGATGCCGAGGAACCGGAAGGACACTTCGAAGATCAACAGGACGATCCTCACTACCCACAGGACCAAGGCGAATTAATTTCCACCCTAAGGGTGTTTGCTTTTACTAGGGAGAATCTCGATTTTCCCTAGTGCGAGTCAACAACCTTCCTTTAGGTGTTACTTTTATTAGGGAGAGTTCGTACTTTCCCTAGTACGAGTTAACATTCAAAAGGATCATATTGAATCCCAGTTTTATTAAATATTTTATTTACAGTATTAAACTGCATGCTCTTTAAGTAATTAAACCTGTTTGCTTAAATCATGATATATCATGCCTTGCTATCATTTGTATTTGTTCTACCTTGATGATATTGCCTTGAAATAATCATCTGTCCTTTGACTTTATGAATGATTGCCTTGATGATCACCCTTGTTAGCCTGGTTAGGTTAAATAAAACAATTTTAGACTCTTAAGTCTTGGTTAAAATCTTGCTTAGACATTGTTCAGGTCCAATTATTATTTTAGGCTTAATCGTCTCGGAACGGTGAACCGACATTCACCGGACATGATGAATATATCAACTTGGTTTACTGGATATTGGGCCTGGCATGCCAGTGTGTGTGGTTGGGAACACGGATGTGTTCCGGGTTGTGGTTATGGGTGTGATGTAGCTAGGCTACATGGTCTGAAGGAAGGCTGGACCATGGAGATGGTACTGGGCAGCCAAGATCGGCTGTGCCAGTCGGAGCACGAGTACTTTTCGCGTAGCTTTATGCTGCCCAAGGGGTTCTGCGCACAACGTGTGTTCAGTGTCTTTGGCGACCAAGCTTCATTTGTGCCGGTCGGAGCGAGTAGTTTTCGTGTAGCTTTATGCTGCCCACTGGGGTTCCTGCACAACACGTGGCCATCGCGCGGTAGTGCGGACTTAGGGGCCCGCTGGCTTGCTGGATAGCGTCAGGGTCAACCCCTAGTCCGAGGTGAAGACATGAGTAGGTCGTCATCCTGATGGGTGATCTAGGTCTTACGTGACAGGGAGCCGTGTCTCTAGTGCGGGCGTGGCAACTCAGCTAGGGAAGATCGGGCACCTCGCTGGCATAAGATCCACAACGGGTGCGCCACACCCGGAAGATGATGGCGGGTTGTTTGGAGACGTTTGGCAGTGTTCATGAAAACTGTCGTGGTATGGGAAACGTTTGGCAGTGTGCAAGGAAACTGCCGTGGAATAAAAATGATAAACATTGATTAGTAGAACTTTGGTTAAAATATGCTAAGTCATAGGCTTTGAGTTATAAAACTTGCTTTCTGCAACTAAATGAGCCCCAACCTTTCCTTTGGAACCCTATCACTAAATGCATTAGGTTGGAATCTAGCTCGCCAGTGTTTGGATGACACTGACCTCGCATTCATATTCTCTTTTAGATGGAGAATATGAGCAGGATCAGTACGCCTGCCATGAAGATGAAGGACAGGACTTCGCTGACGACCAGGGCGAGGCATAGGGCGTCTCTCCAGTCGAGTGCTTAGGCATAGCCGGCACGAGACTCTTTTGCATCTTTTGAGTCTCCGCACTCTGATCTTTTGGACATTTGGATTATTTGGGCCAATGTGCCGTGTTGTAAACACTTAATAGCCTCCGGGCTTAATACAGGTATTTTATGTAATTTAAGTCTTCCACTTGTATGTAATGATCCGGCTATGTGAATGGTGTGTAGTAGTGTACTGATCCAGGGACTACTGCAGATCATGTGGTGGGCAAAAGGACAGGCCCCACAATGCGGCGGTCCGACCAAACGGCAGTGAGGGACGGCTGGTGGTGGGGTCCAAGGGCAAGGCGGCGGCACGGAGATACTGAGAGAGGCGGTCCTAAGGGAAGGCAACGGGCGGCGCGGTGCGGCGGCGTTGCCGGCCCCAGGGAAGAAGAAGTGCACGCGGACGACGAGCCCCGGTGATGCTCTGGCCGAATTGGCCCTGTGGACGGGTCCTAATGCACTTAGGGACGCTAAGGGAAGAGGAAGGTTGGGGAATTACCGGGTGGTGACAAGGAATCAAGGAGGAACGGCGGCGGCGATGGTGTAGACGATGGCGACCTCGGCAATGGATTCCGGCTATTATTGGCGATAACTTTGGCTGCATATCAACAGAAGGGAGAGGAGGTGAGGAGAGGAAGAAGGTGAAGGAAGGAAGAGGGTCGAGGTGGCTTATCGGCGGCGGCGGCGGGGTCACATTGGAGGGGAGGAGCGGCACGGACGGAGGGGAGTCCGGGGGTGAGAGAGATGACAAATTGGGGGCGGTCGGAGTCGGGGATGTGTCGTGCGACAGAGGGGAGGAGGTCGCGTGGAAGGGAAGCAGGGGCACGGTGCCACGCACATGTGCGTGTCAGCGGGGAGGCTGCCGGTGGTGCCATGGGTAACAAGGGTGAGGTGAGCAACGAGAGAGAAAGCACGTGAGGGGGAGAGAGTGTGCCTAGTGGGCCCATTAGTCATTGAGAGAGGAAAGAGAAGAGGAAAACGGATAGGGTTAAAATAGGGATTTATTTAATTAAACCCATTTAATTTGCAAATTTTAAACCTCATTTGAATCAAGTTTAAATTGTTGTTTTCAAAATACAATTTTGAAATTAAAAAGGAGCTTTTGAAACTTGGGTTTTGCTTTGTAATAGGGAACTCATAAATATTTAAACTTTACTGGGAATAAAGTGTTTATAAAGCTTAAAGAAATTTTCTCATTTGAAATCAAAATCGTTTATTCAAGATTTTTCCCTAATCACATTTTAAAGAAAACTTCTTTTTAAATAAATTCCTCATAATAGCTATGGTGAACCCCTTGACAAGATCCCATTTAAAGTTCTTATTTTACTGAGGAAACCAAACTATGTGATTTATAAGCTCAAAAGTTGTTGTAACATACTTATTTTCAAAAAGTTTTAGATTTTAGTGAAATTCATTAAAATGCAATTGCATGATGCACGATGATTTTTAGTTTTTAAAAATAAGGATGTTACAAACCTACCCCCTAAAACAGAATCTCGTCCCCAAGATTCGAAAGAGCTAGAGGACAGAAGGAATAGACGGGAGCAGGGAGGAGTGGTGGTCTTGTCGACTACTGCAGCAACGCCTCTACGATGCTTGATGGTGCGAGGAGTTTCCACCCTTGTTTGTCAAAGATACTGCTTGAGTCTTCTTCTTTTCTTCTTTTTTTTAATGAGCTTTTTTTTTGACCCAGGTCGCTAGAATATAGGTGAGAGGGAATAGCACAAGTGCATAGGTAAGGTGGAACAATGAGTAAGAAAATGAGGAGGAAGAAGAGTCTTCAGCTCTGCGAGTCAAGTGTGTCGTCTTTGTTTTCCTTGGTGTTCAGATTCTTCCAACAGTCAAGATCATACATGATCTCTCTTGATGTGTCATTCTAATGTCCTGATTACTCTTTGGATAGATAGAAGGCGTAGCATTCACCGAACTCGCTAAGTCTTCTTGGATGCCTATGTTTAAACTGTCCTTTCAAAAATCCAATTTTTGCTGAACTGATCCCAATTAATTTTTTTTAACACATCGGGTGTTATCATCGAACTCCAACATATAGATTCAACCCAATTCACTTGTAACATGGGTTATTTGATCCCCGCTCGATTAACAAAATCATTATTCCACCATATTTGCTAGATTAATCAAATCGTTTTGATAAGAAACTTCTAAGCTTCAATCAATCAATCGATTACCCATCCAACAATGTCATATAGAGGCTACCCCCCATAAACAAATTTTTCCATCAATCATAAGAATAATTCTCAAACAGTAATTTACATATCCTTCCACCAGATTCGGTTCAATCACATATTCAAAAGAGATACCTCGTATACCATCATTGATTCCACTGATACAATTCATATTTTAAAACCACTTCTAAATATTTCTATATTATCATTCTATAGTAATCCAAGTGATTATAACATCCTTTACTTATATCCATTGTAAATTATAGAATGCGGTCAAGTCCAACATCATTTTCAACCCAAGCTAAAATCCAAATTCTTCTTAATCCATCGAGAATCAATTTGGTAAAATGATTATTTTCTGACAAATCTGATAAGGTGAATTCGTTAATACTCCATATGCAAATCATACTCTAAATTTTGACCTCACAAGTACCCTATAAATCCATCTCATGACATAAGAGCTTCAAACTGATAATTAAAATCATTAATCACCAAACTACGGTTATTAACTCCAACATTTCAACCGAATGTGATTCTCTTCCTCCAATCTATCGATCATTAAATCCTACTGTAAAATCTACTATCACAATCCGCGCATAATTTAATGGCTTTTGTGAAATTTTCAAAGAGTCAAATTACTCCAAGTATTAGAAACATCAACTTCTTCTAAGAAATCTATAAACCCAGCAGATGGAACTCTTTTTAATTTAAAAAACTATTGCAAACCAAAGTGTGTTTTTTTAGCTATTGGAAAGGTATCGTTTTGGAAACCACTTTCTCAAAACCAGTCGAAAATAAAATTTTGATTTTGAGAATGTTAAATATTTTGTTAAAAACTCTTTATGAGAAGCATTTGGTTGCATGAAAATTTCAAAACTCTGATTTTCATTTTTGGAAATATTTAACACATTAAAACGGATTTAGCCTTTGAAACAAAAGCTATAAAAAGGTTGTGAGTTTGATCAATGTTTTTTTAAAAAGGTACCTAGTTTGGAGAAGAAATATTTTGATGTTTTGAAAGAGAAATCTTTTTAGCAAACTTTAAGAAAGACCATTTCATAATAATAGAACCCAAAACTCCAACACTATAAGAAGCAATAAGAAGCAAGGGTTCAGAAACGTACAAGTGATAGCTGTATGGTCAGACCAATGCAAGCCATCTTAAACTCAACGAGAAGATCTCAAACGCCTACTACGGTTATATATATAGGGTTCCTACGGACTGAAGCAACTACTCTTCCTTATCAAAAGTCTTCTCACTCTGTGATGCTTCTCTTTCTTTTGAAGTTGTCTTGCTCGTCGGTGCTTCTCTTTATCTTGCTATAGCTGTCGACAACCTGTAACTTCAGGTTCTCCAATGAGAGGGAAAGGTGTTGACTAAATTTTTGAGTCAGAGAAGAACTTTGAAACAATTTTTTGTTGACCAATTAAAAGGAACAGCACCAGATGTGAGAACAAGAGGCGAGAGAAGAAGGTAAGATAAGATAGAAGATGAGATTATCAAGTAAGAGAAGACAGAAGAGAGTAAGTGTTGAAAACTGTCAAAAGTAAATCTATTATTTAAATAGGTCCTTAGGGCTAAACCATTCTATTTAGGTTATGGCCTACAACCTAGGCTCGGATACCAACCTTGTCGGGACCCCCCTGGCGGAGGTGGGTCCTGTGGATAACATGGGCTCCGAGTATCCGGAGATACACTACTGGGCGTACCACCTCTTTGGGCCGAGTGAATTGGATCTTCCAGAAGACGGGCTTAGAGGCTGGTGCGGCCTGACGTGCTCTACAAGGAAACGAACTCGTTTCCTACTCGAATATGTAGATATAGGCGTAACCAACTCGGTTATATCTGTATCTTCCATATACGGATTAGGGATTCTATCTGTAACCCGGCCTCTTACACTATATAAAGGGGGTCAGGGGCCCCTAGTTCATCATCATCCGCATCATCGTCATATACATCTCAACATCTTTGAGATCCACCATAATACAATCCACGAGCACAGGAGTAGGGTATTACCTCGCCCCGAGGGTCCGAATCTGTATAAATTCGGCTCCCTGTGCGACCATCGTAGTTGTGATCTTTCGCATAGCCCTATAAAATATATTGCCGACACAAATCGTTGATAGTTGACGCGCCAGGTAGGGGCTAGCATCACGATCAACTACATCGACTTCGATGGCTTCAATTGGCGGATTCGTCTTCACCTACGCCCCCGGCCAAGGCTTCATCTTCGGACGTCTCGGCTTCATCGCTAGTGACTTTGGGGAACTATGGTTGTGTGAACCGAACTTTGTACGGTCCGCGCATTACCGAGGGAGGTGGTACGCAACTCCGACCAAGCCTCATCACTTCGGGATCTCTCCCCTGGATTCCGATCAGGAAGAGATTCAATCTGATGATGACAATTCCGACTGGCCTACCACTGGACTTCCTTTCGGTTTCGGTCGGGATCTACCACTTCTTTCTTTACTAGCTCCTTATGCTAATGAAGAAGCAAGTGGCAATTTTATTCCTAATCTGGATCTCTCTCAGATCCAGTCAGGAATCACAATTCCTCAATCGTGGTTCGCTCCATTCGGGTTAGGAAATTCAACCGCTGTTTTCCATCGGATAACATGCCAGCTTTTCCAATCTAGGCCAAGGAACGGAACACGGCATGCACACACTGGGACGAGTCTTCTGAGTCTGGGCTCAGGAACGACTCAAACCAGACCAATTTCCCGAGTGGACATACCACTCGGACTGGTCAATTTGGCTGCAAGGTTTCAGCAGATCAGATCTACTGAATCTCAGTCGGACTCTCTTCTGACAAAAGATCCAGCACGAGAAGTGGGGGTTATAATCACTCCCATCGACGAGCCGACAAATCGGGATCGGTTGAGCCTCTTCTTCTCGGAATCCGAGTCGGAGGAGAGCGTCAATGGGTTCCCCGACTTTCGCGGCGTCTACGTGCTGGATGGGCAAGCCTCCGGATCGGCTCGACGTCCCATGGAGGAGGCAGGAGCCGAACAAATCCGCGGAGGTGGAGAAGACCAGCGTGACCAATTACGCGGTCGTGCACGGGAAGTTCAGGAGGAGCTGCTTCAAGTCCGCATGGGAGATCACTCGGTCTTCCGTACGCCACAGCAGAACATCCTCGCATGTAAGACACTCCTGGATAATATTGGTCCTTTGCTTGGAGAGAACAGCCCCGCAACAGCAATCATGAAACAAATCAAAGCCATGGTGACGGCAGCGGCTGTCCAAGGCACTCGGGATCAGCAGGCCAACTCGTCCAGGAGCCAGACTGCCATGAGTAGTACTCGGCGCAGTCGGCACACGCGAAATCGCGGGCAAGATGCCCATCGAAGTATAAGTCGCGACCTTCGCCTTGGCATCGAAGCTCGGCGGAGGGAACGAGACGAGGGTTGGCGCCGTACTCCATCGCGTCGGAATCTCTCCCGCCAATTTCCTCCCCTCGGGGAAGGATTAATTGACGGGATTAAGGCATTCACACCCCGACACCGTCAGGTAAACTGGCCCGAAGGGTTCAACCCCAAGGAGATTGTGAAATTTGATGGGGAGCAGGACCCCGAGGCTTGGTTGCAGATCTACTCTTTGGCAATCAAGGCCGCGGGTGGAGGATACGACGTGATGGCAAACTATTTGCCCGTCATGTTAACCCCTCCGGCTCAGAATTGGCTCACAGGCCTTCTAGAGAACACAATTGGTTCCTAGGGAAAGCTTTGCGACCAATTTGTCACCAATTTCCAGGGTATTTACGAGAAGCCTGGAACCCAGTGGGACCTTTATCAGATTCATCAGAAAAAAGATGAGTCACTAAGGGATTTCATTCGGCATTTCACCAAGAAGAAGAACACAATCCGGGAGATCTCAGAGGCGGTCGTCGTCGCAGCCTTCCAGAAGGGAGTTCGCGACCCCGATCTAATCAAGAAGATGTCTCGGAAACCCCCGACTACCGTCAAGGAGATGTTCACCTTGGCGGATCGATATGCTACCGCCTCGGATGCTCTTGCTGAGCGTCAAGAGGACCACCCAAGCAAGCACGAAGGCAAGAAGGACAAGCCAGAGTCCTCCTCCAAGAAGGACAAAAAGCGCAGGGGTGAAGAGCTGGTGGCCGTCGCGGATCACGGGCGGCTTCTTCGCCCCGGTCCAACGACTACAACAAGGTCATGGAGGCGCCTTGTCCTTTCCACCCAAATGGAAAGCATGCGGCCAAAAACTGCAACATCTTGAAGAAGTTCGCTGAGGAGCACAGCAAGGACGCTCCGAACGCCAAACTAGACGACAAGCATGACCCTCCTTAGGGTGACGCTTACCAAGAAACCGAGCGAGAGCTCAACTACATATTAGGGGATCGGAAGCATATGAGTCTAAGCGTAAGCAAAAGCTTACCACTCGGGAAATCAATGCAGATTTTCCGGTGACCCCCCGAGTATCTTCGGTGGTCTGAAGTTCCAATTAAATTCGATCGCTCAGATCACCCGGACCACGTCCCTTGCCCAGGAAGATATCCACTTATCCTGGATCCTGTGGTACGAGGCGTCCGACTGCGCAAGGTCCTGGTCGACGGCGGGAGTGGATTAAATATCCTTTTTGCCAAGACTCTAGGTGAGATGCAGATCCCAAGGATGGCGCTCCAGAAGACAGACGCGCCATTTCATGGCATAATTCCAGGAACATCATCAGTACCGATCGGGAAAATCACTCTCTCGGTCACTTTTGGCACTCGTGATAACTACCGGACGGAGAACCTCAGCTTTGAGGTGGCCGATTTCGAGACTGCGTATCACGCACTCTTGGGAAAGCCGGGTCTGGCCAAACTCATGGCCGTCCCACACTACGCCTATCTGGTTATGAAAATGCCAGGTCCACGGGGCGTAATCATAATCCGTGGAGACGTCAAGTTTTCCCATCTCCTCGATAAGGAAAACTATGACTTCGCCCAGTCGATCGAAGCGGCTGCCGAGTTGGACAAGATCCGGCAGGAGGCCACCACTTTTCGCGACGAAGGCGATCTACCGAACAAGAAGCTATCTAGATCAGGCATCAAGCCTGACGAAGACGTCAAGCGCGTTTCGCTCGACCCGTCCGATTCATCCAAAACGGCTCAGATTGGAACAAAGCTTGACCCGAAATAGGAGGAGGCGCTCGTCGTTCTTCTCCTAGCAAATCAGGACGTCCTCCCGTGACTCGGCGGTATGCCCGGGGGCTCATCGACTGAAGCGTGAAAATGGCACTCTCTTGGACAACTCGTGGAACATAGAGCAATTACGTCGGTTCTATACCTGACGACCATTGTAACACGTTTACAATTAAATAAAGATAATTTTTCGTTCACATCGTCTTTACTCTTATGCAATCCCGTTTCTGACTTGCTACTTATTTGTGTTTCAATTAAGTAGCAAGTCGGGGGCTACACCTAATTAGGTGCGCAATCGCGAACCTAATCTTTCATTGAAAATAACCTGACTTGCTCCCTAGTCGGATCCCGACTAGCCGATGAAGTCGGGGCTACACTAATTAGGTGCATAAACGCCGCCCTTCTCTTAGTGAGGATAAATTGACTTGCTCCCTAGTGGAATCCCGACTAGCCAGCAAGTCGGGGGCTACACCTAATTAGGTGCAGTCCGCTTCTAATCGATACCTAATCGTTTTTTCTCTTCTCAAGTCTGCGACGAGCCCAGTGTTAATCGTTCCGAGTAACGAAAGAACGTGATCTACTCAGGCAAAAAGCATGACTTGAATGAAGAAAGGCCGATTAGCATGTGCCACATTAAAGAAAATCATTTACATGGATAACTTACAAGATTCCTACATCTACAGGAAATCTAGCTCTAAGTTATCCACAAGGGACTCGGCGGTCGGCTTCACCTCCTCGAGCAGGGCCAGCGCCTCCTTTTCAGAACAGGCGAAGCCATCCCTGACAGCGTCAAGCTCAACCCGAGGATAGTGCGACTTGACGATTCCCAGCGCTTGGCTAGTGCTCATCAGGCCGACTTCCTTGAGCCGAGACTTCAGCTACTCGGGGGCATCGGTCCACCTTTGGATCAGCTCGGCCTGAGAGCTTGGCTCGGCGTCACTAGCATAAAGCCATCGCCGAGTGGGCTCCACTGCCACCAGGAGCTCATCATATCGCGCTTGCGCGGTTTTGGCATTCTCCTGAAGAACGTCAAACTGCGCTAGCGTCTTCCTCTTATGCTCTGTCGAGAACAGAGAACGCACAGTTATATAACCGCGTAAACACCGGAGGATCGGAGTCGGTCGGGCTTGGGGGCTTACCCTCCAACTCGGCGACGGCTTTCGCCTCCGACTTCTCTAGGGCCACCTCCTGGATTTAACCACCGCTCGAAGGCGGCAATCGTGGGTATCGCATGTGCACACAGTCGCGGGCCCGATGTCATTCGGTCTATGCAAGCCAAGAAATCTCGACTCGGGTTAGGATACTTACACCGAAGGGAGCCTGCGAGGTCGAACTTTTCGTCCTGCAGCTCCTTGATCCGGGCCTGCAGCTCTCGACGTTCCTTGGCTGCCTCGGTCCGGACCTTAATAACTTCCCCCTCTGCGGATTTAATCCGTTCTATTTGGGGGAGGAAGTAATTAAGGAACTTGTTTTCCTCTCGGAATAGCCACCAAGTTCCTGCAAGGAGGAAGAATCTTTACCCTCCTACCTCAAACTGAAGAAAATCTACTCTGTAGATCAGAAGGCTTACCCTGGCCATTTTGCCGCATTCAGCGGCGTACTCAAAGAAGGTCTTCCTGATCTTCTCCTCGGCCTCATCGTCGATGAGGGCCCAGTCCCCGGCCTCGTCCCTCCAACTCGCCGAGAGCTTGGGCTCGGCCTCCTTGGGGGGAGGTGGGTGGCGGTTGGCGAGGGATCTCTTCCACCATCGGCTCGGCCTTCTTGCCGCTTTCAACAGACGGTTTCGGGCTCGAGGCTGTGGCAGTAGCGCCTCCCCTGACCTTGGTTCCCGACGCGGCTTCCGTCGGCTCTGCTGGCAGGGTCACCGCATCGGTTATCGGAGGAGGTACCGCCTGACTTGGCTCAGCAGGTTTCGATGCTGACCTAGTCGGGCGATCCGATGGAACTTCCGTCGACGGTTTCCTGAAATAGGGAAATGATTTGGTCAAAGAAAACATGAAGAAGACTACCAGGCGGTGGCAGGGCCGTGCTTACCGGTTGGAGGTCTTAATCTTAATGCCGGCGCCCCTCTGAAAAGAAGTCCCGCTCGAGGAAGCGTCGGGCGGGCCACTCGGCCTAGCCTAAGGGGCTGGATTGTGTCCCCCCTTCGGTGACGCACCGCTGCCCGCCCTCGGGGGATGAGTCCCCTGATTACGCCCGGGAGCCGGCGTCGGCCGACTCGCTCCCTCCTTGGGAGCCTCGCCAACCTTTGGCCTCGAGCTTCATTGGCCGTGCCCTTCGGATGGCGGGACATTCCCCTTCACGGAGGAAGCTAGGCCCTTGCCTTTCTTCGTGGCCGGGGTTTCTTCAGACTCCTCTCCTGGGCGCTTCTCGCCCCTGTCGGCGGAAGCATCGGGAGTTGGGGCGAGGGACACGAAAGCTCGGCGGTCCTGCATAGGAGCATGGCATCCCCGAGTTAGCATCAAAACAGAGCTGTTCGGTGCACAAAAAAAGCTAGAAGAATACTCAATCCTTACCTCTGGTGGCGGATTGTTGAGGGAGAAGCTCCCGGGACTCCCTTGGTTGGAAAAGATAGTCCTTGGAGCGAAGAACTCGGAGAGCCGGTCGACGGCGTCCGAGTTGGAGATCAGGACATCCGTTTCTCGAGTCGAGTCGGATGGCCCGGTGTACTCGAACCCGAGCCGGATCCTCTCCTTGAGAGGCTGGACGCGGCGCTTTGTGAAGGAGACAGCTATCACAACGCCGGTCAGCCCCTTCTCTTTGAGGCGTTGGATCAGGCCAAGTAACTCGATGACCTGATCCATTTCGGAGGAAGGAGGGGAAGAATTTCAAGAGGGGGAAGCTTGGGGCTTTCTCCCATCGAAACAAGGAAGACTAGGGGGAGGATTGGAGCAGTAGAACCACTTCTGGTTCCACCCCTTCAAAGAGGTCCGGAGTGGCAAGGCAAAATACTCCTTCTTGAGGCCGCTCCGGAGTTGAAATCTGGCCTCGCCAACGGCCTTAGGGTGATGTCGGTGGGGTAGGCTTCCAAAAAGAAGAGATGGCGGAAAGGGCGAAGTGGGGAGCGATCCCCAAAAAGGCTTCGCAGAGATGAACAAAGATAGAACGCTAAAGGATGGAGTTGGGATTCAGATGAAAGAGCTCAATTCCATAGTGGCTGAGCAAACCACGGAGAAAGGAGGAAGCGGGGAGTCCGAACCCGCGGGAGAAGAAAGACTCGGAAACGACGATCTCCTCTTGGTGAGGAGTGGGGGAAGACTCTCCCGCGGCGGCGCGCCAGTCGATGATCTCCAGCGTTGGGGGAACGCCGGCGTCAACCAGGGCCCGCAACCGCTCATCGGTGGTGTTGGAGGTTGCCCAATCCCCTGCCATTGGAATGTGGTGGAGGAGGAGGAGCGGCGAAGGTGGACCTGGAGGTCGGCAACGGTGGCGGCGCTAGGGTTGCTCGGTGGCGGCGGAAGCACAAAAACCCTAGCGGAAGTGTTTCGGGGAGACGAACAGTTTGGGCGCACAGTGCGAGATTATCGGTTCAAATTTCCCGGTGTACTTCCTTTAAGGGAAAACGGGCGACGTTTCGTTTCCGCGCAAGGCGGGAGAAAATGAAGCCCTAGAATCATCGTTTCAGGACTTGGGCCCGGACTTAAGTTCCTGAGAGCATGCTCCACGAGGGCCGCAAGCTGTACATGACATTACTCGGGTACAGGTGTCACTCGGGTAGACTTAGTCGGGAAGATAGCGCGCCTCCTGTTGGGCTCTATGCCAATCTTCAGTCTGTGCTCTCCCAAATTACAACTTAGCTTTCGATGTGCCCCCTGGGGACAGTGGTTGGTTTGGCTTTCAGTCGAACCGAGCATCGAAAGTTCTTTCTAATTGTCCTGGTGGCACATCTCTGGATCGTTTATCATCAAGACAAACACCACTTGGGCAAATTTTAAATTAGCACTTGGCGTATCTCCTGGGGTCAATGGCTGGTCTGATTTCTTAATCAGATTAGGCGTCAAGAGTTACCTCTTTAGTTGGGTCTTAGTGGCACATCTCCGGATCGTTTGTCGCCAAGACGAACACCACTTGGAGGACTTCAACTTGGAGGCTGGCATATTCCTCTGGGAATCACTAGCTTGACTTCGCACTAGTCGGATCAGGGCGCCTGAATGCCCTACGCAAATTGTGACATGTCCCATGCTGGACCGAATGTCGAAGCTCCGCCAGTCAGACTCGAATGTCATAATTTGTAACAGAGAGGGTAATGCTGGGTGACACTGATCACTCGGCAACATCCACCTTTCTGGTATGCCTCTCCGCGGGGCCAATAGCCGGCACACCGACCAATCGGGCTGGGTACCAGACATCTTTTAAGACTTGAGAATTTTCTCGAGTCCTTGGCAACTGTGTTGTTTGATCGGCAGGTTACTGGGCAAGAAGAACTTCATCAACCAGACGAAGAGTGACGTCACTCGGGTAACTTCTGAAGGGCTACAAGCTGAACTCCGAATCAAGACAACCCTGTTGCGAAGCACTCAGGGGCTACGGTGGATAACATGGGCCCCGGGTATCCGGAGATACACTACTAGGCGTACCACCTCTTTGGGTCGAGTGAATTGGATCTTCCAGAAGACGGGCTTAGATGTGGTGCGGCCTGACGTGCTCTACAAGGAAACGAACTCGTTTCCTACTCGAATATGTAGATATAGGCATAACCAACTCGGTTATATCTGTATCTTCCATATACGGATTAGGGATTCTATCTGTAACCCGGCCCCTTGCACTATATAAAGGGGGTCAGGGGCCCCTAGTCCATCATCATCTGCATCATCGTCATACACATCTCAACATCTTTGAGATCCACCATAATACAATCCACGAGCACAGGAGTAGGGTATTACCTCGCCCCAAGGGCCCGAACCTGTATAAATTCGGCTCCCTATGCTAATATCGTAGTTGTGATCTTTCGGATAGCCCTATAAAATATATTCCCGACACAAATCATCGACAGGTCCTGTCTGTGCTTTACCTGTGCTAGTCCCTGGATCAGTAGCTAGGACACACAGACAACAGAACTTGGATCACAACCACGATTAATTTACATAACTCATATTAGATCAGAGTACGCCTAGCGGCGTGGTTACAAAAGTCTGGCTCGATGGCCTTACAAAAGTGGAAGTTTGAATTTTACAACTTCAAAGTGGTAAATCCAAAATAATCCCCATAGGCAGAGCTGGAGGAACGCAATCCTAGGCATCCGTGAACTCTTCGTCCTGTACTCCGTCGGTGAAGATGTAGGCTTCAGGGTCGCCTTCTTCGGGTCGTGGGTATTTCGTACTGTGGCGTCGAATCTTGTGACCCATGCAAAGCGAGGGTAAGTATTGGTACAAATACCCGCAAGACAATTGACATATGCACATGCATGGTTTAGTCAAGGGAAAGGTAGGGCTTAGTTATGGAAAGCAAATTTTGAAATAGTTTGCCTAAGATTTTTACAGCAATTTAGGAAAGAAGTGAAGTAATCAGATCCATTGATAAAACATTTAAAATCATCCGGCCCCAGCCGGCTCATACCCAAAGGCTGGCTCACGATACAAATCGTGGTTTTTATCCAAAATATTTTCCTTACGGCTAATCCACCGAATGACCATTACCTCTCGACGGCTAACCACCATATACATAATACCACACGTCAGTTAAACCACCGAAGGTTATGTCATCACGGCTAACCACCGTAGGCTCCCAAAATAAAACACGGCCCCTGCCGGTTTTCTTCTTTACAATACTGAGAAAGAGAGGGATGAAAACTACCATTGTGGCAGCGCTACCATCGTCCGCCCTTGATCGTGGGCATGGCTTTCTAGAAAGTTATACACTCTGCAGAGGTCGCACGCTTTACCAATGAGAGGTGGTTTTCTTAGGAATCACCTAAAGGAAAATGATCACCACAAGGCTTTTGACAATCTCGCTCCTAGCTTGGCATCCCCTCTAAAGTTTCCACCGCAACGCTGGTGTCGACGATTTGTGCCAGCAATGTATTTTATGGGACACTGCGAAAGATCATAACTACGATGGTAGCATAGGGAATCGAATTTATACAGGTTCGGGCCCTCGGGGCGAGGTAATACCTACTCCTGTGCTCGTGGATTGAATTATGGTGGATCTCGAGAACGTCGAGATGTGTATGATGATCTAAGATCGGATGAGATGTCGGATGCATAGATAGATGCCGAACTAGGGGCCCCAGACCCCCTTTATATAGTGCAAGGGGCCGGGTTACAGATAGAATCCCTAATCCGTATATGGAAGGTACAGATATAAACGATTTGATTACGCCTATATCTATGTATTCGAGTAGGAGACGAGTTCGTTTCCTTGTAGAGCATGTCGGGCCACGCTAGCCTCCAGGCCTGCCTTCTGGAAGATCCAATCAACTTGCCCCAAAGAGGTGGTGCATCCAATTGTACTTCTCTGGATACCCGGGGCCCATGTTATCCAGAGTAGCCCCCGAGTGCTTCGCAACAGAGTTGTCTTGATTCGAGGTTCAACTTGCAGCCCTTCAGAAATTACCCGAGTGACGTCACTCTTCGTCTGGCTGATGGAGTCCTGCTCGCCGAGTAACCTGCTGATCAAACAACACAGTTGCAAAGAACTCGAGAAAATCTCAAGTCTTTAAAAGATGACTGGTACCCAGCCCGACTAGTCGGTATGCTGGCTAATGGCCCCACGGAGAGGCATACCAAAAAGATGGATGTTGCCGAGTGAGCAGTGCCACCCAGCGTTATCCTCCCTGTTGCAAATTATGACATTCGAGTCTGACGGGCAGAGCTCGACATTCGGTCCAACAGGGGACATGTCACAACTCACGTAGGGTGTTCAGGAGCCTTGACCCGACTAGTGCGAAGTCAAGCTAGTGATTCCCAGAGGAATACACCCGCCTCCAAGTTAAGGTCCTCCTAGTGGTGTTTGTTTTAGCTACAAACGATCCAGAGATGTGCCACTGAGACCCAACAAAAGAGGTAACTCTTTGACGCCTAATCTGATTAGAAAATCAGACCGGCCATTGACCCCAGGGGGTACGCCAAGAGCTAAGTTAATCATCAGGGAAGCACCCAATCCTTGAAAAGTCAAGGACTAGCCCACGGCCCATCCAGGGGAGCTCCTTTTTCGCCTGACTAGGTATAGCCCAGATAACACCCGTACCCGAACAAGGTCGTGCACGGTTTTCGGCCCATATAGAGCATGTTCTCTGGGACCTAAGTCCAGGCCCAATCCTCAAAGCATTGATTTTAGGACTTCGTTCTTTCCCACGCAACGCGAAAACGAATCGTCGCCCATTTCCTTACGTGAGGGCGTATTGCGCTCCCATCGCCACGGGTCGTTTCCAGCGCCGCCCGCCGGAACACCAAACGTCGCTTTGACTGCTCCTCTGTGTTCCCAGAGCTCTCAGCACCCAATCTCGGGAATACGGCTCATCGGGGTTGCTTCCCCGCACCATCACTACCCGAAACCGATTCGTCTCCCCGATTTTGGCTATAAAAAGAGACCGGCGCGGCATCCGCTCCTCACTCAAGCTTCTACTCCACAATCTTCATCTCCTTCCACTCCCATGGCTGACGAAGACTTGGCCGAGCTTTGGGCGCAGTACGACCTCGCGCTCGTTGAGATCGCCGAGGAGGAGGCCTGCGCCCGCGACGTTGCCTCCGTCGCGGTCTTGGTGGAGGTCGTCCCGGCGCTTGCTGAGGTGACCGATGTGATCGTGGAGGTCCTGGTCCGCTCCCGTGCCCGCGACGCCGCCATCGCCGAGGCTCTGATCGACGCCGCCCCGGACCTCGCCGGACTGACCGATCTGATCATCAGGGCGCAGGCCCACGCCTACCGTCATATCCTGTAAATGGCTCGCGGGCCATTAAGAAATAAAATTGTTCATTCTGAATGTGCGATGCTTCCCTTTTTTTTATTATTATACTATGTCTTAATGTGAGTTAATCGACCTTTTACGACCCGAGTAGTATGCTTCGCCCAAGCGAGCTAGGTCCCTTTCACTAAGCACTCCGCCCAGCGCATCAAGTTCCTTAGCGTTAGGAGTTGGCGCGGAGCTCTATCTCCGATAACGCGACCTGGAAGCATGAGTATTGCTAGGGAACAAGAGTTTCGTTACTCGGGACGACTAACACTTAGGCTCTTCGTAAGCTCGAACCGAAAAAAAGTCGATTAAGTTCCAAAATAAATGTAGTGACAGAGGCTGCCCCTAATCAGGTATGACCCCCAACTTACGAACCAGTCGGATTCCGACCAATGAGTAAGCCAAACTCAATAAAGGAGAAAGGGTGCGCGGCTGCGCACCTAATTAGGTGTAGTCCCCGACTTACTAGCTAGTCGGGAACCGACTAGGGAGCAAGTCAAGTTAATTTAAAGGATTAGGTGGGCAATTGCGCACCTAATTAGGTGTAGCCCCCGACTTACTACTTAATTGAAATACAAATAAGTAGCAAGTTAGAAACTGAATTGTGTAAGTGTAAAAGACAATGTGAATGAAAACTTATCTTTATTTAATTGTAGATATGTGTTACAATAGTCGTCAGGTATAGAACCGACGCAATTGCTCAATGTTCCATGAGTTGTCCAGGAGAGTGACGTCTTCTCGCCTCAGTCGGTAAGCCCCCGGGCGCGTTACAGAGTCCACGATGTATGGGCCTTCCCAGCGTGGAGAAAGTTTATGGCCACTCGACTGATTGACCCGAAGGACCAAATCTCCAATCGAGAAGGCACGATCCCGCACATTGCGATCATGGTAGCGACGCAAACCCTGGACGTATTTGGCCGACCGAATTGTGGCTACATCCCGCGCTTCCTCCAGTCGGTCGAGATCGTCAAGCCGACTGGCCTCTGACTCGGCCTCGTTGAACCTCTGAATTCGGGGTGACCTGTGGCGCCCCCTTTTTCACACTCGGCTCAAAGAAGTCACTGCCCATTCGCTGTCCATGTGGTTGGTAAATAACATGCTAGCTACCCAAGAGCAAGCCGAGCATGTTAGCTCCCAACCCAAGCAAGCAGCGGTACACACGGGCGACCTTCGTTGAAACGAATGTAAACCGGGTGCCCGGTTATGTGCCCGGTGATGGCTTCCAAGATCAGCTACCATCACACATATACCCTCATGTGGATCGATAACACAACACAAACGGTAAGGGACATAAACTTATATTACAACTGGGTATGGACTGCTGTCCATACAATAAGTTTAACATAATTCAGAGTTTTATGGCAGCGGAAACATAAGATGTTCAACAACAAAACAGCGGAAGTCTTAATCATACTAAAACCAAAAGGGCCAGCAAGGTGTGCCTCATAACACAAGGGCAACCGACTGGAAGTTTAGAACTCCGCTTGCCCGCTAGCGTCATCGCAACCCGCTTGATGGTAATACTCAAGCGTGGGGTCATATTCACCTGAAATAGTAGCAACTTGTATGAGTACAGATGGTACTCAGCACTAGGAGGTAATGTATATCCACATTCATGAGTAATGTATCCAATGGAAGGTTAGCATGACATTTTCAGCATAAAGTGCATTTGCAAGACGTAAACATAAGTAGATTGTGAATGGCATTTGAATAAAACATTTTAAATCAATGTGACTAGCAATAATATCATCATCTCATCAATATATATCATCGCCATCATTAATCCATTGGACTCCATCCGTCCATAGCCTCTATCCGGCCATATCAAAACATACCCGGGACTCTATCCGTCCCTTGGTCTCTATCCGACCAGTGACACCACGAGCAACCCAGTGCTCAGAAATGAACACATATCCAAACCATATAACCAGAACCAGTAACCAAGTGCTAACAAATGGCAGCTTAATCAACTCAAGATTCGTCCTTAACCCGGGCCGGTTGTTCAACAGTTTAACACTCTGCAGAGGTGTGCGACTTTACCCACACGACACGACAAGCCATGCCGAAGCCTCCTAGATGTACATGCCACCATTGGGTCACCGAGTTAACTTTATCCAGTCCCCACTCCACGAGTGCGGGAGGGAGTTAACTGCTGCGATGGATTTGTCCAAGGCCCATCACACCCAAGCACAAGGGCGCCCACGGATGGTCCGCCTCGCCACCCCACCCACAAACACATTGCCCCGCTGGTACCCAAGGGCTCAAGCATGCACAGGAAGTTAGCCAAGTGTCCCCATAAAACACGTGTGGTCGTACGTATAGTACTTGAGAGGAAGGTACCCGATGTTCGGTCCTTAATTACCCAAACGGGGCTACATGTCCGGGATCCGTCCTCCCATCATCCTCTATCACCCGTTCGAGTCCAACTTAGCTCTCACACGTAATCCAAATACTCATCAATCCAAACCGAACATTGAGTACATCAATAATTGAATCACACGACCAATGGACTACACCATTGATCACTTTACCTCGTTAACTCTAAGCATTGCTAAGCATTCGTGACACAACGTAAATAATAGTACCTGCTTAGGCTACAAAGGAATAAGGGTGTCAAGCCTAGTAAGGTACTAATCACTGGGTAGGACATAACTACCTTCTACCCAACAGATAACATACTCGAAATTAGCATGCAACAAGTGTTAGGATATAATTAAATCAATGCATGTATATAGAGGATCAATATGGTGAGTCAAATGAGGGGAATATAAGTGCCTTGTTGCTGGTCGTAGTCGGGGAGAGCTTCTGGATCAAGTCCGGGCTCTTCCGGAACATCGGCTCCTAATGTTTGGTAGTAAGAACATCATATAAAATCCAAATAAAATGCCAAACAAATAGAAAAATCAAATATTTTTAGATATTCATAAAGTTCATGATCTAATGCAAATTTTGCAAAAAGAATCACCCAAATCCGAGTTCGGATGGGGGAGATCTGGCCATTTGAAGTTTGGGTGCAGAACTAGCTCGAGGCTGTAAGGACTAAGCTCGGGATTGACCTAGGTAGCTCAGGAATGAGCCTCCAAGCTCGGGAATGATGTTGCTTTGGTCAAGAGTGAGTTTCCAAGGTCGGATATGGCATAGCTTGGTCGGCTAGGACATGACCAAGGTTGGGCTCAACTAGCTCTAGCTCGGGGAGGGCACTTAGCTTGTATGTTGCTGAGTACGAGCCACTTTTGGAGGTCCTAATGAGCTCGGCTAAGCTCGGGCTTAACATGAATGTTGTAGGAAACGAAATCAGCCTTTGCTGTCCCAAAACCGAACAGCAAAGAGAAAAGGAAGGGAAATCCATAGCAAACCTTTGTGCATGTGCTTACCATGGAGTGGAATGGATAGCCAACGATTTCAGCTTTCCAACGATATATAACACTCTATATGCATTCTTGGTAGTTTGGGTGGAGATTTGAAAATGGTGGAGGTGGAGATGAAGAACAGCTTGATGTTCTTCTTTGCATCGAGAACTTGGACATGGGAAGAATGAGAGTGAGGGCTGGTTGAAGAGGGTGGAGATGGGTTTAAATAGAGGTATACTCTTCCATTGACAAGTGGGTCCAGGTCCCACCTGTAATAGAGAGTCTGCGGGTAAGATTCCAGGTAAGAAAAGCTAAGGGTCTGGGCTGCCTGCAGCACCGCCCAAGTCAGCCAATGGATGGAAAATTATGCTGACACTTCCCAGCACCATCCAAGTCAGCCAATGAATGGAAGATTCGGCTGATACTGCCGGAGGGCAAAAAGGAATAAAGAATAGATATGGTGGCGGGATTGTTTGACCGGTCAGGTCTTCTGTAGCTCGGTTCAACCGTCTATAGCTCGGGCGGCTTCCTCCGGACATCTTCTAGCTCGAACAAGTGATAATCAGCTCGGATGGACAGCAACCAAGCTCGGGTAGAGCTCGGATGAGCTCTACCTTGGTCGGACAAGCTACATCTAGCTCGGGCATTTAAGGAACATGCCCGTCGGGCTAGGTCTCACTACTCTAGTGGCTTGGCCAAAGGGTTTAAAGTTAAAAGCCTTATGTCCCCACCATAGAGTATGGTGGTTGAATGCAAAATTTCTGTAAACCATCATAAAAACAAATGAACATGCTAATGATATGCATAGCTATACGAAATTTAACAATTTGGGCATTCTGCACCTCCCCTAAAAGAATCTAGTCCCGAGATTCCATTGCCTCGTGAAGAGGTATGGATAAGTTGCTCGGAGATAATCTTCACGTTCTCATGTTGCTTCATCTTCGGTGTGGTTGCTCCATTGCACCTTGTAGAATTTGATCGTCTTGTTTCTTGTTGTCCGCTCACTTTCTTCAAGAACGCGAATGGGATGTTCTCGATAGGAGAGATCAGATTGAAGATCAAGATTTTTCAACTCGGTGGCTTCGGTTGGAACTCGGAGACACTTCTTGAGTTGAGAGACATGAAAGACATTGTGCACATCGGAGAGGGAAGGTGGAAGATCAAGCTCATAAGCCACTGCTCCTCGCTTAGCTGTAACTTGGAAAGGTCCAATGTAGCGAGGTGCTAGCTTTCCTTTGACTTGGAAACAATGGGTACCCTTCAAAGGGGTAACCTTAAGGTAGACATGATCGTTGACTTCAAAGGTAAGCTCACGTCGGCGACGATCAGCGTAACTCTTCTGGCTAGATTGCGCTGCCCGCAATCGTTCTTGGATCAGCTTAACTTGCTCTTCGGCTTTAGTAACTACGTCCGGGCCATAGAATGGTCTTTCTCCGGATTCAGACCAGTTGAGAGGACTCCTACATTTTCTTCCATAGAGAGCTTCGAATGGAGACATTTGAAGACTAGATTGATAACTATTGTTGTAGGAGAATTCAGCAAAGAGTAAGCACTTGTCCCAATTTTTGCCATAAGAAAGGACACATGCTCGTAGCATATCTTCAAGTATTTGATTAACTCTTTCAGTTTGGCCGCCGGTTTGAGGATGATAAGCCGTGCTAAAGGATAGTTTGGTTCCCATTGCACGGTGAAGGCACTTCCAGAAATATGAAGTAAATTGGGGGCCTCGATCTGAAATGATCCTTTTGGGAACACCGTGAAGACAAACTATACGAGAAAGATAAAGTTCAGCCAAGTCCTTAACACGGTAAATGGTTTTGACAGGAAGGAAGTGGACAGATTTGGTTAATCGGTCAACGATCACCCAAATGGAATCGAAACCCTTTTGTGTCTTGGGTAAGCTGGTAATGAAATCCATACCGACATCATCCCATTTCCATTCAGGCACGGGCAACGGTTGGAGAGTACCCGCTGGTCTGAGATGGTCGGCCTTCACACGCTGACATATGTCACACTCCGCAACATATCGGGCAACTTCCCGCTTCATGCGAGTCCACCAAAATCTTTGCTTCAGATCTTGGTACATCTTGGTACCTCCGGGGTGAATCGAGAAGAGAGAGTTGTGAGCTTCATTGTGGATGGATGCTTTTAGCTGCTTGTTGTTAGGCACCACTACGCGTTTTCCAAACCATAAGACACCTTGGGCATCCTCAGAGAAACAATTAGCTTTGCCTTCCTTCATTTTAGCTCGGATATAGGTCACACCTTTATCATTCTTTTGGGCATCCTTGATCTGATTGATAAGGTCAGGTTTTACCTCCATAGCAGCAACAAATCCTTGTGGAACCATTTCCAAACCGAGCTTCTGAAATTCAGTGCACAAAGCATCTGATTCCAACTTAACCGAGATGCAATTGCATTGTGATTTCCGACTTAACGCATCGGCAACCATATTGGCTTTGCCCGGATGGTAATGGAGACCTATATCATAGTCCTTGATCAACTCGAGCCATCTTCTTTGTCTACCATTTAGATCTGTCTGTGTGAAGATGTACTTGAGACTCTTATGATCGGTATAGACCTCGCAGCGTTTTCCGATAAGAAAATGTCGCCATATCTTAAGAGCATGCACTACGGCTGCGAGCTCGAGGTCATGGGTGGGATAATTTGCTTCATGGGGCCTTAATTGTCTTGATGCATAAGCCACGACTTTGCCATCTTGCATAAGAACACAACCAAGGCCGAGGTGAGATGCATCGTAGTAAATGTCAAAGCTCTTGTGAATGTCCGGTAGGACTAGGACAGGAGCGGTGGTCAATTGATCTTTCAAGGTTTGGAAGCTTCCTTCACATTCTTGTGACCATTCAAACTTCTTATCCTTTTTCAAGAGTTGGGTCAATGGTCGGGCAATCCTGGAGAAATTCTCAATAAATCGCCGGTAGTAGCCGGCAAGACCAAGGAAACTTCGGATTTCAGTGACTGTAGTGGGCTGTTTCCAATTTAGTACATCTTGTACTTTGCTCGGGTCTACAGCCACTCCGCCTTCGGATAGGATGTGACCAAGGAAGGCAACCTCCTTTAGCCAAAACTCACACTTGCTGAATTTGGCATAAAGTCGGTGCTCTCGGAGTTTGTCCAATACAAGCCGAAGATGCTCCTCATGCTCTTCTTCGGTCCTTGAGTAGATGAGAATGTCATCGATGAAGATGACGACAAACTTGTCAAGAAACTCCATGAAGATGGAATTCATGAGGTTCATGAAATGCTGCACGCCGCATTGGTCAAGCGAAAGACATGACGGTATACTCGTACAAGCCATAGCGAGTAGAGAACGCCGTCTTAGGGATATCCTCTGATCTGATTTTGATTTGATGATAGCCCAATCTCAGGTCTATCTTCGAGAATACACGGGTTCCGGTCATTTGGTCAAATAGATCATCAATCCGGGGCAATGGATACTTGTTCTTGACCGTGACTTCATTCAGCGGTCGATAATCCACACACATCCTTAAACTATCATCATTCTTCTTCACAAATAGCACCGGGCAACCCCATGGTGAGGAGCTCGGGCGAATGAAGCCTTTCTCTTGCAGCTCCATAAGTTGCTTCTTCAATTCTGTTAGCTCGTTGGGAGGCATCCTATATGGCCGTTTTGATATTGGGGCGGTTCCGGGCAGCAATTCGATGACAAATTCTACTTTCCGGTCAGGTGGCATTCCAGGCAACTCTTCGGGAAAGACATCCGGGTAGTCACATACCACAGGTACATTACAAACCCTAGGGGAAACATCACCTCTCAAGGCAAAGAGATGAGTGGATTTGGACCCAGATGGAAACTCTACTTGTTCGCCGGTGGTGTTGGTAAGAGAGATAGATTTTCGGGCACAATCGATCTGCCCTTGATTCTTGGATAGCCAATCCATGCCTAGTATGACATCGATGTCCCCCATATCGATCAAGATAAGGTCGGCCAAGAATTCTACCCCATTGATATCAATTTTTGCTTCCCACAAACTCGATTCACTCTAAATGTCGACCGGGGCATGAATGCGAAGGAGGAATACAAGGCTTGAATGGAAAAACCATGTGATACAGCAAATTCCTCCTTGATGAAAGAATGAGATGCTCCAGAGTCAAATAAAACAGTGGCCGGGCACAAGTTGATAGAAAGCGTACCCAAAACCACGTCCGGTGCATCTTGAGCTTCTTCTGCCTTGACCTGGTTGATGCGGCCTTGCTGCTGCACTTGTGGAAGCTTCCGAGCAGGATTCTGAGGTGGTGCTGCTCGTCCGGGCACGACAGATGGCCTTGTGTTGGCTGTTCCTTGATTCCTTTTTGGGCATCGGTTTGCAAAGTGCCCGGGATGCCCACAGGTGAAACAAGTGGTGTCTGGGCGAGCCTGAACATTGCCTCCAAGTTGATTCCCACCTGAGGTAGGTGGAAACCTCTGCTGAGTTGGTCGGGGTACAGGGGCTTGAGGCCTTTGGGGAGGTGGAGCTTGAAGCTGAGGTCGGGGCTGCCATGCACGCTGCACTAGCGAGCTATTGTTTGCTGAAAACTGTGCTGCCCTCTTGCGCTTGCGTGATTCATCTAGCTTGTTCCACTTTTCCTCCACGATTATAACCTTGTTGACCATGTGTTGGAAGTCCCGAAAGTCATTTGCAGCGAGCTCAAGCTGCAGCTCATCAGAGAGACCATTCATGAACCGATCTCTCTTGCGTTCGTCGTTGGAGACGTCATCGGGGGCATAACGAGCCAAATAGTTGAACTCGTGAAGGTACTCCATGACCGACTTCGGCCTTGCTTGATGCTAGAAATTCTCGCCTCTTGATGGCCTTGATACCGTGGGGACATGAGCTCATGGCCCGTCTGAGAACTCTTCCCAAGTGATAATATGCTGGCGGGCTGCATGGTGACGGTTGTCCCACCACGCACAAGCCGCTCCTTCCAGTTGGTGAGATCACGAAGAACTTTCTCGTCTTGGGCAGCGAAACAACAATGAGCTTGCGCCGATGGTACGGCTACCATCCGTCGAGTGGATCCTCGAAGCGGAGAAGGTTGGCGGTTGGGTGCGAAGAATTCAGCAAGCCCTCGGTACACGATGCACTACTCCTCCAAAGACCTTGAGCATTGCCCGCGGCGGAGCGGTGTTGCGAGCAATCTGCTGCAGAATGAGGGTTTGATCTTGACGATTTTGCTCGATAAGGGCAAGAACTTGAGCCATGGTTGGGGGTGGTGGCGGCAAGTTCTCCTCCGGTTGATGTTGAGGATGCTCGGGATTGGCATGGGTGCTATCCCCAGCTTGAGAGCCAGCAGGTGGAGGGTTCTGGGATGAAGAAGCACCTCCATGCTGCGAGCGAGATCGAGTGTTGGCGCCTGTCATCCTATTGCCAAACCATAACAAAAGTTAGCAACTCGGATGATGGATAGCCGATAAGGTGGATGGAATTGAATGGAACAACAAGCAACCAACGCCGATCCTACGGGCATGCAGCGAGCAAAGTGCTCATAAACTTGATCATGATAAGAACCAAAGACGAATAGGGCAAACAAATTCCATTAAGACAAATTGATAGTTTTCCAAAATGGTTACGCAAATACAAAGCCCGTAGGCTAGTGGTGGCTGCTTGGAACGAAAAGCCAAGCTCACCATACAAATACATAGGTTCATAATGGAGAGAACACATTCTCCGACCAAGGTTCTACTTCACTAATTATTTCTAACATAGCCTAGATCTCTATCAAAGCCATCGGGGAATATACTGAGTAGGTGATATCCTGGTGAACCGGTGTCTTCAGGGTCTCGAGGATCGGTGAGACGCTGAGGAGGACCCAAGAGAGTAGAAAGGCTCACATGGTTGCAAACAGAAGCCTCTGGTGGCTCCACTCCATCAACACGAGGAAGCTGAAAACAAGGTGGAACAGGCTCTCGAGGAGATATGCCATAGGATCCTAAGGCATCTCGAGACACAAGTCCTCCATGCCTGGTCCTTGGGTGTTGGTGTAGACAGCATACTCCGGGGCATAAGTGTAATTGGCATTCCAAAGGAGTTCTCGAAGAAGAGGAGGATATCCATCGACTCCCTCGGCACGAGTGGCCAAAACAAGTCGTCCGCGAGACATCTATCATTTTAGAAGGAGAAGAGGAGTTAGGACAAGTTCCAGTTTACAAAACCAAATGAATATGAAGGTAAGGATGAGTATAAGATAGATGAGGAGAAAATTCAGCAAGCTTATGTTTCAAAACATATTTGATAGTTAAAATAATTTGGACTCAAGACCTTCTAGCTAGCTTGCGGCCATGCTAAGTTCTAACCTGCAGTCACATGTGCTCTGATACCAACCCCTGTGGCGCCCCCTTTTTCACACTCGGCTCAAAGAAGTCACTGCCCATTCGCTGTCCATGTGGTTGGTAAATAACATGCTAGCTACCCAAGAGCAAGCCGAGCATGTTAGCTCCCAACCCAAGCAAGCAGCGGTACACACGGGCGACCTTCGTTGAAACGAATGTAAACCGGGTGCCCGGATATGTGCCCGGTGATGGCTCCCAAGATCAGCAACCATCACACACATACCCTCATGTGGATCGATAACACAACACAAACGGTAAGGGACATAAACTTATATTACAAGCGGGTATGGATTGCTGTCCATACAATAAGTTTAACATAATTGAGTTTTATGGCGCGAAACATAAGATGTTCAACAACAAAACAAATGAAGTCTTAATCATACTAAAACCAAAAGGGCGAGAAAGGTGTGCCTCATAACCCAAGGGCAACCGATTTGAAGTTTAGAACTCCGCTTGCCGCTAGCGTCATCGCATAACCAGCTTGATGGTAATACTCAAGCGTGGGGTCATATTCACCAAATAGTAGCAACTTGTATGAGTACGAGATGGTACTCAGCACTAGGAGGTAATGTATATCCACATTCATGAGTAATGTATCCAATGGAAGGTTAGCATGATATTTTCAGCATAAAGTGCATTTGCAAGACGTAAACATAACTAGATTGTGAATGGCATTTGAATAAAACATTTTAAATCAATGTGACTAGCAATAATATCATCATCTCATCAATATATATCATCGCCATCATTAATCCATTGGACTCTATCCGTCCATAGCCTCTATCCGGCCATATCAAAACATACCCGGGACTCTATCCGTCCCTTGGTCTCTATCCGACCAGTGACACCACGAGCAACCCAGTGCTCGGAAATGAACACATATCCAAACCATATAACCAGAACCAGTAACCAAGTGCTAACAAATGGCAGCTTAATCAACTCAAGATTCGTCCTTAACCCGGGACGCGGCTGTTCGAACAGTTTAACACTCTGCAGAGGTGTACGACTTTACCCACACGACACAGCAAGCCATGCGGAAGCCTCCTAGATGTACATGCCAGTCCATTGGGTCACCCGAGTTAACTTTATCCAGTCCCCACTCCACGAGTGCGGGAGGGAGTTAACTGCGATGGGATTTGTCCAAGGCCCATCACACCCAAGCACAAGGACGCCCCACGGATGGTCCGCCCTGCCACCCCACCCACAAACACATTGCCCCGCTGGTACCCAAGGGCTCAAGCATGCACAGGAAGTTAGCCAAGTGTCCCCATAAAACATGTGTGGTCGTACGTATAGTACTTGAGAGGAAGGTACCCGATGTTCGGTCCTTAATTACCCAAACGGGGCTACATGTCCGGGATCCGTCCTCCCATCATCCTCTATCACCCATTCGAGTCCAACTTAGCTCTCACACGTAATCCAAATACTCATCAATCCAAACCGAACATTGAGTACATCAATAATTGAATCACACGACCAATGGACTACACCATTGATCGCTTTACCTCGTTAACTCTAAGCATTGCTAAGCATTCGTGACACAACGTAAATAATAGTACCTGCTTAGGCTACAAAGGAATAAGGGTGTCAAGCCTAGTAAGGTACTAATCCTTTGGGTAGGACATAACTACCTTCTACCCAACAGATAACATACTCGAAATTAGCATGCAACAAGTGTTAGGATATAATTAAATCAATGCATGTATATAGAGGATCAATATGGTGAGTCAAATGAGGGGAATATAAGTGCCTTGTTGCTGGTCGTAGTCGGGGAGAGCTTCTGGATCAAGTCCGGGCTCTTCCGGAACGTCGGCTCCTAATGTTTGGTAGCAAGAACATCATATAAAATCCAAATAAAATGCCAAACAAATATAAAAATCAAATATTTTTAGATATTCATAAAGTTCATGATCTAATGCAAATTTTGCAAAAAGAATCACCCAAATCCGAGTTTGGATGGGGGAGATCTGGCCATTTGAAGTTTGGGTGCAGAACTAGCTCGAGGCTGTAAGGACTAAGCTCGGGATTGACCTAGGTAGCTCGGGAATGAGCCTCCAAGCTCGGGAATGATGTTGCTTTGGTCAAGAGTGAGTTTCCAAGGTCGGATATGGCATAGCTTGGTCGGATAGGACATGACCAAGGTCGGGCTCAACTAGCTCTAGCTCGGGTAGGGCACTTAGCTTGTATGTTGCTGAGTACGAGCCACTTTTGGAGGTCCTAATGAGCTCGGCTAAGCTCGGGCTTAACATGAATGTTGTAGGAAACGAAATCAGCCTTTGCTGTCCCAAAACCGAACAGCAAAGAGAAAAGGAAGGGAAATCCATAGCAAACCTTTGTGCATGTGCTTACCATGGAGTGGAATGGATAGCCAACGATTTCAGCTTTCCAACGATATATAACACTCTATATGCATTCTTGGTAGTTTGGGTGGAGATTTGAAAATGGTGGAGGTGGAGATGAAGAACAGCTTGATGTTCTTGCTGCTGTCCAGAACTTGGACATGGGAAGAATGAGAGTGAGGGCTGGTTGAAGAGGGTGGAGATGGGTTTAAATAGAGATATACTCTTCCATTGACAAGTGGGTCCAGGTCCCACCTGTAATAGAGAGTCTGCGGGTAAGATTCCAGGTAAGAAAAGCTAAGGGTGCAGGTCTGCAAAAGACCACCCAAGTCGACCAATGGATGGAAAATTATCTTGACACTTCGGCACCATCCAAGTCGACCAATGAATGGAAGATTCTACTGACATCTTGCGGAGGGCAAAAGGAATAAAGAATAGATATGGTGGCGGGATTGTTTGACCGGTCAGGTCTTCAGAGCTTCGGTTCAACCGTCTATAGCTCAGGCGGCTTCCTCCCACATCTTCTAGCTCGAACAAGTGATAATCACTCGGATGGACAGCAACCAAGCTCGGGTAGAGCTCGGATGAGCTCTACCTTGGTCGGACAAGCTACATCTAGCTCGGGCATTTAAGGAACATGCCCGTCGGGCTAGGTCTCACTACTCTAGTGGCTTGGCCAAAGGGTTTAAAGTTAAAAGCCTTATGTCCCCACCATAGAGTATGGTGGTTGAATGCAAAATTTCTGTAAACCATCATAAAAACAAATGAACATGCTAATGATATGCATAGCTATACGAAATTTAACAGCTGGGCTCTTACATGACCCGAATTGGAGTTCCGTTGGGAGGACCGCCTCAGACCCGTACACGAGGAAAAAGGGAGACTGCCCCATAGCTCGGCTGGGACTTGTACGAAGCCCCCTGAGTACGGCAGGCAATTCCTTCATCCATTTTGCCGCGTATGGTTTGAGCCGATCAAAGATGCGCGCCTTGACACCTTGTAGAAGCTTGCCGTTTGCACGTTCGACCTGCCTGTTACTCCGTGGGTGCGCCACTGAAGCAAAGCAGACCTTTATGCCCACATCTTCGCACCAGCTTTGAAACTCGTCACATCTAAACTGAGAGCCATTATCCGTAATGATCTGAAATGGTACGCCAAACCAACCGATGAGCTCCTGGAAAAACTCGGTGGCTTTGGCCCCCGTAATCTTGGTCATGGGCTTGGCTTCAATCCATTTAGTGAACTTGTCAATGGCGACGAAGATGTGTTCGAAACCACCCGGGGCCTTCTTGAAGGGTCCGACAATGTCGAGCCCCCAGACTGCAAACGGTCAAGTGATAGGGATCGTCTGAAGTTCTTGAGCTGGTACGTGAATTTGCCGAGGGAAGAACTGACAACCCTCGCATTTGCGCACGATCTCCTTTGAGTCGGAGACCGCGGTCGGCCAGTAAAATCCTTGTCGAAAGGCTTTTCCGACCAACGTAGCTGATGCAGCATCATGGCCGCACATGCTGAGTGAATTTCGCAAGAGCAGTATGCCTTTGGACTTCGGGTATGCACTTTTGAAGTATGCGAAACGCTTCGGTGATGCAATTCCTTCATGCACCACGAGGCACGACTCGACATTGAATTTGCTCGGCAAATTTCATCGTCGAAGCTTTTCTTCTTGTAGGTACTCAGTGCAACCGTCCAATCCGAATCGAGGGCAAGCACCTCTATTTCGGGTTGTTGCTCGTACGGTTGGGGTAGTTGCTCCTGCGGGGTGATGGAGGGAGCGTGAAGCTCTTGGACAAAAACTCCAGCCGGGACTGACGCTCGAGTAGAACCCATGTTTGCGAGTTCATCAGCCGCTTCGTTCTCACACCGCAGGATGTGCATAAGCTCTAGGCCGTCGAACTTGTCCTCCAACTTTCTGACCTCCTGACAAAAGGCGGCCATGTTGTCGTTGATGCAAGTCCAATCCTTCTATACTTGACTCACCACAAGATGGGAATCTCCGCGAACCACCAATCGTCGGATGCTGAGCGATATGGAAATACGGAGGCTGTGGATGAGCGCCTCGTACTCGGCTGCATTGTTTGAAGCTGGAAAATGGATCTGGAGGACGTACTTGAGTTGTTCACCTCTAGGTGATATAAGAACGATGCTAGCCCCCGCGCCCTGTCGTCGGAGAGAGCCGTCGAAATACATGTTCCAGTACTTGGCCTCTTCGGTGGCTGGGGGAGCCTGCATCTTCGTCCACTCGGCAACAAAGTCGGCGAGTGTTTGTGACTTTATGGCGTTGCGTGGCTTGAACGAGAGCTCGAAAGCCTCGAGTTCAACCGACCACTTAGCAATCCTCCCAGTGGCTTCCCGATTATGGAGAATTTCTCCAATAGGGAAAGAGGTAACCACCGAAATTGGATGTTCTTGAAAGTAGTGATTCAGCTTTCGAGAGGCGATCAGGACCGCATACAGAAGCTTCTACACCTGCGGATAGCGTGCCTTCGACTCGCCCAATACTTCGCTGACGAAGTAGACCGGGCGTTGAGCCTTGTAGACGCGTCCTTCTTCTTCCCTCTCTACTACCATCATAGCGCTCACTACATGAGTGGTGGCCGCGATGTATAGCAGAAGCGGTTCCTGTGGCATAGGAGATGCCAAGACAGGTGGTGAGGTGAGGAGCGATTTGAGATCCTCAAAAGCCTTCTGTGCCTCAGGTGTCAAGACGAACTTGTCATGTTGCTTCTTCAATAGTTTGAAGAAGGGCGACCTATGCTCGCCGAGTCGCGATATGAATCGGCTGAGTGCGACTATGCACCCATTGAGACGCTGGACATCCCTTTGGCACGTTGGGGGTGCCATCTCCATGATGGCCTTGATCTTCTCTGGGTTGGCTTCAATTCCGCGGTGGGACACCACGAAACCGAGAAGCTTCCCCGAAGGAACCTCGAAGACGCACTTCTCCTGGTTCAATTTCATGTTGTATGCCGATAAGCTCTCGAATGTCTCTGATAGGTCAAAGACCAAGTCAGAGGTTACCCGAGTTTTGACGATGACGTCATCAACGTATGCCTCCACGTTGCGCCTAAGTTGGTTGTGGAAGCATCGCTGAGTGCAACGTTGGTACGTTGCTCCGGCGTTCTTCAACCCGAAGGGCATTGTGATATAGCAGAAAGCCCCGAACGGAGTGATGAACGAAGACATGACACAGTCTTCTTCTTTTAAGCTTATGTGGTGATAGCCTGAGTAGGCGTCCAGGAAGCTCAAGAGCTCACAACCGGCAGTGAAATCAACCACCTGGTTGATGCGAGGGAGTCCGAACGGATCCTTGGGACATGCTTTATTTAAGTCGGTGTAATCGACACACATGCGCCAAGTACGGTTTTTCTTTTGTACAAGCACCAGATTTGCCAGCCAATCGGGATGGAGCACCTTTCTTATGAAGCCGGCGGCTAAAAGTTTGGTGATCTTCGTGTGGATGGCTTCTTTTCGATCTTGAGCGAAACGGCGCAGCCGCTGCTTGACCGGCTTTGCTTTGTCGTGTACATTCAAGGGGTACTCGATCACCTCCCTCGGGACGCCTGGCATATCCGATGGCTTCCAGGCGAAGATACCCCAATTTTCTTGGAGGAAGGTGACAAGCGCGTCTTCCTATTTCGGATCAAGCCCTGTCCCGATCAGAGCCGTTTTGGTTGAATCGGACGAGTCGAGCGAAATATGCTAGACATCTTCATCAGGCTTGATGCCCGATTTCGATGGCTTCTTGTTCGGTAGGTCGCCCTTGTCGCGAAGAGCGGTGGCCGCCTGCCAAATCTTGTCCAACTCGGCAGCCGCTTCGATTGACTGGGTGAAGTCGCAGTTCTCCTTATCGAGAAGATGGAAAAACTTGACGTCTGCACGGACTGTGATTACACCTCGTGGACCTGGCATTTTCATAACCAGATAGGCGTAGTGTGGGACGGCCATGAGTTTGGCCAGACCCGGCCTTCCCAAGATTGCGTGGTATGTAGTCTCGAAATCGGCCACCTCAAAGTTGAGGTTCTCCGTTCGGTAGTTGTCACGAGTGCCAAAAGTGACCGGGAGAGTGATTTTCCCGATTGGCACCGACGAGGTTCCCGGAATTATGCCATGAAACGGCGCGTCTGTCTTCTGAGCACCGTTCCTGGGATCTGCATCTCGCCCAGAGTCTTAGCGAAAAGGATATTTAATCAACTCCCGCCGTCGACCAGGACTTTGCGTAGTCGGACGCCCCATACCACAGGATCCAGGATGAGTAGATATCTTCCCGGGCAAGGAACGTGGTCCGGGTGATCTGAGCGATCGAATACGATCGGAACTTCAGACCACCGAAGATACTCGGGGGTCACCGAAAAGGCTGCATTGACTTCCCGAGCGGTAAGCTTTTGCTTACGCCTGGACTCGTCTGCATCCGATCCCCCGAATATTTAATTGAGCTCACTCTTGGTTTCTTGGTAAGCATCTCCCTGAGGAGAGTCGTGCTTGTCATCTTGCTTGGCGTTCAGAGCGTCCTTGCCGTGCTCCTCAGCGAACATCTTCAAGATGTTGCAGTTTTTGGTCGCGTGCTTTCCATTTGGATGGAAAGGACACGGCATCTCCATGACTTTGTTGTAGTCGGCGGGTCGAGGCGGCTTCTGCCGACCCTGATCCACGACTGCCACCATCCCCTCACCCTTGCGCTTTTTGTCCTTCTTGGAGGTGGACTCGGGCTTGTTTTTTTTGCCTTCGTGCTTGCATGGGTGGTCCTCCTGACGCTCGGCGAGAGTATCCGAGACGGTAGCATATCGGTCCGCCAGGGCGAACATCTCCTTGACAGTAGTCGGAGGTTTCCGAGACATCTTCTTGATTAGGTCAGGATCGTGAACTCCCTTCTCGAAGGCTGCGATGACGACCGCCTCTGAGATCTCCCGGATTGTGTTCTTTTTGTTGGTGAAACGCCGAATGAAATCCCTTAACGACTCATCTTTTTTTCTGATGAATCTGATAAAGGTCCCACTGGTTTCCAGGCTTCTCGTAAGTGCCCTGGAAATTGGCAACAAATTGGTCGCAAAGCTCTCCCCAGGAACCAATCGTGTTCTCTGGAAGGCCTGCGAGCCAATTCTGAGCTGGAGGGGTTAACATGACGGGCAAATAGTTTGCCATTATGTCGTATCCTCCACCCGCGGCCTTAATTGCTAAAGAGTAGATCTGCAACTAAGCCTCAGGATCCCGCTCTCCATCAAATTTCACAATCCCCTTAGAGTTGAACCCTTCGGGCCAGTTTACCTAACGGAGTCGGGGTGTGAATGCCTTAATCCCGTCAATCAATCCATCCCCGGGGGGAGGAGATTGGCGGGGAAGATTTCGACGCGGTGAAGTACGGCGCCGATCCTCATCTCACTCCCTCCGCCGGGCTTTGATGTCGAGGCGAAGGTCGCGACTTGTACTTCGGCGGGCGTCTTGCCCGCGGCCAGTGTGCCGATCGCTGCCGAGTGCTCTTGGTGGCGGTCGACTCGGGCGAATTGGCTCTTGATCCCGAGTGCCTTAGACAGCCGCTGCCGTCACCATGGCTTTAATTTGTTCCATGATCGGTGTCGCAGGGTTGTTGTCTTCCAGCAAAGGACCAACATTGTCCAGGAGGGTCTTACACGCGAGGATGTTTTGCTGTGGCGTACGGAAGACCGAGTGATCTCCCATACGGACTTGAAGCAGTTTCTCTCGGACCTCCCGTGCGCGATCGCGTAATTGGTCGCGCAGGTCTCCTCCACCTTTGGGATTTTTTTCGGCTCCTGCTCCTCCTTCGGGACGCCAAGCCGATCCAGAGGTTTGCCCATCCAGTACGTAGACACCACGAAAGTCGGGGAACCCATTGACGCTCTCCTCCGACTCGGATTCCGAGAAGAAGAGGCTCAACCGATCCCGATTTGTTGGCTCGTCGATGGGAGTGATTATAACTCCCACCTCTCGTGCTGGATCTTTTGCCTGAAAGGAGTCCGACTGAGATTCTGCAGATCTGATCTGCTGAAACCTTGCAGCCGAATTGATCAATCCGAGTGGTATGTCCACTGGGGAAGTAGACCAGGTTAGAGTTGTCCCTGAGCCTCGTCCCAGTCTATGCATGCCGTGTTCCGCTGCTTGGCCCAGATTGGAAAAGCTGGCGTGTTATCCGATGGAAAACAGCGGCCGAGTTTCCTAATCCGAACTGGGCGGACCGCAGATGAGAGTTTGGAGTTCCCAACTGGATCTGAGCGTGATCCAAATCGAGAACGAGATCACCATTTGGCGCTTCACCAACAAGAGGAGCTGGTAAAGCAAGAGGCAATGGATCCCAACCAAAACCGAAGGGAATCCCAGCGGTAGGCCAGTCGGAATCGTAGTCATCAGATGTGATCTCTTCCGGACCGGAATCCAGAAAAGAGAGCCCGAAGCGGTGAGGCTCTGCCGGAATTGCGTACCACCTTCCTCGGTAATGCGTGGAACGAACGAGGTTTGGTTCACACAACCGAAGTTCCCCGAAGTCGCCGGCGAGGAAGCCGAGATCTCTGAAGATAAAGCCTTGGCCGGGGACGTAGGTGAAGACGAATCCGCCGATGGAAGCCATCGAAGTTGATGAAGTTGATCATGACGCTAGCCCCAACCTGGCGGGCCAACTGTCAACGATTTGTGTCAGCAATGTATTTTATGGGGCACTGCGAAAGATCACAACTATGATGGTAGCACAGGGAACCGAATTTATATAGGTTCGGGCCCTCGGGGCGAGGTAATACCCTACTCCTGTGCTCGTGGATTGTATTATGGTGGATCTCGAGTTCGTTTTCTTGTAGAGCATGTCGGGCCACGCCAGCCTCCAGGCCTGCCTTCTAGAAGATCCAATCAACTCGGCCCAAAGAGGTGGTGCGTCCAATTGTACTTCTCTGGATACCCGGGGCCCATGTTATCCACAGCTGGCCTCCCCAGTTGGCTGAAGCCCCCTTTTTAGCCTGGTAGGTTGGCGAATGCTTCGTGCCTACTCCACCACATGGGATGTCCAAACTAAGAGTTCGAAGACTACTCAGCCAGGTCCCGCCCATACAGGCACTCATAGCCTCACTGTTGTACTTAGTCTTGACAACCAAAAGGTCGCGGTCCTTAGGGACTGGGGTGGTTCCCACACTGGATCCAATTCTCGTGCTTACTGCACTAGCCAATCAATCCGTCCACCCCAATCAGGTTTTTCGAACACTTTCATAAACCCCCAGGTGACATACCCATCACCTGGCACTAATAGTTTTCCCGCAGTAGCACCCTGCTACTGCTGATCAAACAAGTACCTTGCAAACAGAGAGATACCTTGAATTAAAACAGATATTAAATCGGGGTGGTTCATTCTTCATGTGGTAATCAACTAATGATGACTAGTAGCATGACCAAGCAAGATTGATTAAGCTAATCATGGTTTGGCAGGTAATTAAGGATTAGTTAGCTTAAGGTTATCAAAGATCAAGATTAATAACATAATTAAAGTGTATTAGGTTTTTAACTAGACTCCTACCAGAATGACAGTGTTTAATTGACATAGCTATGCATTTTTAATAAACTTCTATAAAGCATTTGTAAAGCTAGGTATCAACATGGTCAAAGGTATTTATGGGGAGATGCCAACAATGACTTGCCGTGATGGAAGTCCAGCTGATTCTCGGCTTGGTCTTCAGCTCCCTGTGCGAAGTCGACCGGAGCAAACGATAGCAAACGACAATCATTAAATGAATTTGCAGGAAACTATGCATGCAGAAATAAATGTATGCATATGTATGAGTATGATAAAGTAATGCTTGCATTTGATTTATGATTTTTAAAAATCGATTTTGCTGTTAAAATGGCATTAATTATTGGAAGTAATGAGATAAATTATTTTCTACTGAATAAACAATGCAGAAAATAACTAAGTACAAGATAAATGCACTAACATTGTTTTTATTCTATTCAAGCATTTTATAAATTCAAATTTATTTAATGCATTTTCTTATACATAGAAAATTATAGAAACTATAATAATATGCATGCTTTTATGCAAAAATTACCTCAAAAAGGTAAGGGTGATTCTCTCTGGTCAAAGTGATATTTAGTTGCAATTTAATTGAAAAGGTATTGTATTAATATAATAATTAAGCAGAAAATTAAATTTTCTAAAATATTTATGAAAATTTACAGAATGATAGAACACATTTTTATAAGCATTATAAAATTTATTTTGGGATTTTTTGTCTAATGGATTTAAAGATATAAATTTAACGAGGTTGCTATTTAAGAAAAATAGGAAAAGGAGTTGGGCTTTATTGCTGGGCTTGGCCTACTGCCGGGCGGCCCAACCGGTGCTAGTGCGTGACCTGGCGCGAGGGCGGCCTAGCATAGAGACGGCCAGTGGCGGCTCTGCAATGCCCACGACGCGACAAAGACGGGCTGGGGCGGCGGCGCGGCTCGAGCCGGGCGTGGTCTTTGCTGCCGGGCAGCCAGCCCACCACGGCCCACATTGCGAGGGATTGTCGGGGTGAGCCTGGTGACCGACGACCGGGCGGTGGCGGTTACCCGTCCGCATGGGCCGGGATCGATGGCCTAAGCGCGCGGCGACGACAAATGGCGGCGTGAAATTTGGCCGAGGCGGGAAAGGGAGTGAGAGACACGGTGATCCCAGGGGCGGGGTCGGCGCGTGGGTAGATGGACGGCGGTGAGGGTGACGACGCCGGCGGCAAGCGGCTGTCTGGCCAAACGGCCGTGAGGGACGGGTGGCGGCGGGGTCCAAGGGCAAGGCGGCGGCACGGAGATACCAAGGGAGGCGGTCCTAAGGCAAGGCAATGGGCGGCGCGGTGCGGCGGCGTTGCCAGCCCCAGGAAAGAAGGAGTGCACGCCGACAGCGAGCCCCGGTGCTCCGACCGAATTGGCCCCATGGACGGGTCCTAATGCACTTAGGGACGCTAAGGGAAGAGGAAGGTTGGGGAATTACCAGGTGGTGACGAGGAATCGAGGAGGAACGGCGGCGGCGATGGTGTAGACGATGGCGACCTCGGCGATGGATTCTGGCTATTATTGGCAATAATTCTGTCTGCATGTCAACAGAATGGAGAGGAGGTGAGGAAAGGAAGAAGGTGAAGGAAGGAAGAGGGCCGAGGTGGCTTACCCTCAGCAGCGGTAGGGTGACAGTGGAGGGGAGGAGTGGCGCGGACGGAGGGGAGTCCGGGAGCGAGAGAGAAGATGAATTGGGGGACGGTCAGAGCCGGGGATGTGTCGTGCGGCAGAGGGGAGGAGGTCACGTGGAAAGGAAGCAGGGGCATGGTGCCACGCACGTGTGCGTGTCAGCGGGGAGGCTGCTGGTGGTGCCACGGGTAACAAGGGTGAGGTGAGCAACGAGAGAGAAAGCATGTGACGGAGAGAAAGTGCCCAGTGGGGCCCATTAGTAATTGAGATTGGAAAGAAAAGAGAAAAACGGATAGGGTTAAAATAGGGATTTATTTTAATTAAACCCATTTAATTTGCAAGTTTTAAACCTCATTTGAATCAATTTTAAATTGTTGTTTTCAAAATACAATTTTGAAATTAAAAAGGAGCTTTTGAAGCTTGGGTTTTGCTTTGTAATAGAGAACTCATGAATATTTAAACTTTACTCGAAATAAAGTGTTTATAAAGCTTAAAGAAATTTTCTCATTTGAAATCAAAATCGTTTATTCAAGATTTTGCCCTAATCACATTTTAAACAAAACTTCTTTTTAAATAAATTCCTCATAAAAGCTATGGTTAACCCCTTAACAAAGATCCCATTTAAAGTTCTTGTTTTACTGAGGAAACCAAACTATGTGATTTATAAGCTTAAATGTTATTGTAACATACTTATTTTCAAAAAGTTTTACATCTTAGTGAAATTCATTAAAATGCAATTGCAAGATGCACAATGATTTTTAGTTTTTGAAAATAAGGATGTTACAAGTTGTATTCCAAATTTTCTACGGTTCTCCTATGTGAATCGTAAACAATGATCTGGTTGCGATCTAAGTAGATTGCAAGAAGGACCCAGTGAAATCAGTACATATGTCAATATATGTAATTAGTCCAAACTTCATGTCACGGGAAAAAAATTTAGAACGAGAAGATACAAAAACACATACCCAAAGTTGTAGGGTAGAAGTATAAAGTTTTTGTAGTATTGTCCCACGAGAGCATTGAGGATATTGTTCTCGGTTTCTTTCGGCTTGTCCTTAACGGTTTTTTCATTTACAACTATTGGATTGTTGTAACCTATATTGTAGATAGACATGTTTCTGCAATTTTGTATCTCCATTCTGCATAAAAAGAAATTAGTTACACTTGCAATTTAATTAAGGATGCACAAGGTGAATTTTATAAATAAGACACTTATAGAGTCTAGCAACCCAACAAGGCCACGTCGAGGGCGTCTCATTGGTACAGTTGGTAAATATTGTCGAACTAAATCCACGCGAGGCTGTCGCCATGAAAGAAATCGTCTTGTTTGAAATGGGTGGCAAACATTGATCTGCCATTCTTTGACTCCCGCAAGTACTATTTATGCAATTGCCACATTTTAATTGATAAGAATGGCACCTCATCAGGCCGAACTAATAGCTCACCTAACTTAAAGGGCCATCGAAGAGGTACCACTTCAACCTCATCTTCTCCACGAATCTGAGATTCCGTCAGTCCAGTTTCTGCCATGAATTGTTGCATCTGCAAATCCGCTAGGGACTACGACTTCTTCTTTTTAGCCTTATTTAGTGTGCGCTCGTAGTCTAACGGCAACTTCTTCGGGTCCACCCATGTCGTCGTGGAAATTTTTTTCATTGCATCGTCGATTGGAACCGTCTTCTTAGGCTCCGGACATTTGAAGTGTGCAATTACACTTGCTTGAACATCCTTTCTCGTCTCCTCGGAAGTTAGGTCATACGGCTCCTTAGATGGAGCCAACTTCTTAGCTTGGGTAGACCTCTCCTTTTGTGGAGCCGACTTCTTCGCTGGGGCTAGCTTCTTAACTAGGGCCGACTTCTTGCTTTCGCTAGTCGTCTCCTGTTATGGGCCCAACTTCTTAGGTGAAGCCGGCTTCTGTTTAGGCGCTGGGGGTGGTGGAGGAGTCGGGCTTCTTGTCACCGCCATCTTCTTGCATGGAGGTAGTGGTGGAGTTGGACTTCTGTCTCTAGTAGGATCTCGGTGCGAGAGGTCCCTCGGTGGAGTGGACACCTCCTGGTTACCTTGAAATATAATATAGTGCTTGCGCCACAAGATGATACTGTGTAGGGCCTCTCCAAGCTTGGTAACCCCGTCACCTCCAATAATGTCGAGGTCAAAGTCCTCATATCCTTCGCAGACATGCTCTACACTGACCTTAGAGTAGCCCGGCGGTATCTCGTTGCAATGAAAGAGCTGGCCTGGCTCCACGGGGAATGCCATGGCATAAGCCGTCTTGAGGGGCAGGTTACGCGTTTCAATATGCAGCTCACACGAATGGCGCGTCGTGATGTTGTCCACGAGATAATGGCCCAAGCCTGCTTCAGGGAGCCCGGTGGAAGCGCAGCTGCTCCACCTCAGAGAGGGACTGATGACAACGTCAGGATTACTAGGCGGTTCTTGCAGTTGGCTAATGGCTAGCTGCACTTGTCGTTTAACTTCTTCGTTTATACTTGTCTGTGTTGCATTTAGCCGTTCTTCCAATACATGGTACCTTTGTTCTTCTTGGGCTTTGCTTCTCTACCGACTCCTATATATCTTACTTTTCAGCCAAATGTACCTAGTTGTCAAACGAGGTCAAGTCTATGCCGGTTTTCTTGACCCAGGTATTGTCACTTAGGACAACATAAAGGCGGATAGAAAGAATACCGGGCAATACCTGAAGAGGGCCCTGACTAACGGACAGGACAAAGCATACAGAAGCCCTTCAACAAAAATTTTCATTGGATCTTGATGCTCATAGAACCTAGCGAAAACAAGGTTGTCTACCTCGACTCGTTGAGGATGAGCCCCACACATGAGTAGGAAGATTTAAAAGGCCTACTCAATGCGGTGTTCAAGAGTTATATCAAGGGTGGGGGCAAGCACAATGCTACGATGGGCATGGAACTTAGGCATATAGAGAAATTTTCAGTAAGTGTCTATTCACTCTTTTTCTCATAATAAAATGTAAATTTTTTTAGTGTCTGCCCCACTGATTATTGTGCCTTGTTATCTTTATACTTCTTTATGTGGTGCCACCAGCAGCCCGAAGGCCATGCTTGCAGCTTCTACGTTGCGCGACATATGCAAATCACTCTGGGATTATGACCAAATGAAGATTTGAACATTGGAGATACAAACATCGATTTCAATTCTCTTGCAGGCATTAGAGATAATTTGGCTATATTTATTAATACCCAAGTTATTGACCCAAATGGTCGTCTAAAAGTGGACGCCTATAGTTAACTATAACAGACATATTGTATGAAGTGAGGCATGTCCTGTAATAACTTTGTTATATTAGTATATGATATGTTCCTTTCAATTTGAAGTTGTTCTTATTTACATGAAATCTGGATGTTTATTGATGAATATGTTTATGAATGAATATGGATGAAATCTGGATGTATATGGATGAAATCTATTTATTTGAATTCTGGATGTATACGGATGTATATGTATATGGATGAATGTAGATGAAATCTGTTTATTTGATGTATATGTATATGGATGAAACTAGCCACCATTAGAACAAGCTGTTTGAATGTATATGTATATGGATGAAAAACCAAAACCTGCATGTATATGTATATGGATGAAATCTGTTTATTTGAATTCTGGATGTATATGTATATAGATGTATATGAATATAGATGTATATGGATGAATTCTGGATGTGTATGGATGAAATATGAGGCGAGCTAATTATTTTTTTTGACCCTAGAAAAGATATCATTGGCGGTTCATACAACAACCGCCAGTGACATGCACTGTCACTGGCGGTTCCAAATGAAAACCGCCGGTGAAGATCTACATATCACCGGCGGTTTTGGTTAAAACCACCAGTGAAAATCTGTTATCACCGGCGGTTGCCATCAAAACCGCTAGTGATATTATTAATATCACGGGCGGTTCTATTACGAACCGCCAGTGAAAATCCCTGATTATCACTGTCACATAATCACTGTCGGTTCAAAAACCGCTAGTGATGTGAGTTCAGAACCGCCAGTGATGACGTATTCTACACTAGTGTTCTATGCCATGGTTATGAAAACAAGAAGGTGAATTGCTCCCCAACGCGCCATACTGGATCGCTAGTACCGGAGATGGACTCCCCAATGCCTGTTTCCTCCATTTCTATCGCCTAGGTTACGGTGAAGTACTCGTTGCTTAAACTAGTAACAAGTTCCTTCTCTCTCCACTTTAATTAGCTTCCATATCAGCTCTACATCAGCTTAGTAACAAGCTTACTAACCCTATTGGGAGTGCCCTAATAATACACACACCATCTTCAATTGCTCTCTCGCAGCCCACAGCAACCCAATGAGGCCCAAGCTAGAAGTGCAAGCTTAAGAATTCAATCAATTGTACGCGAGTTTGGCTACAAGCTAGCGGTGACGACGCATATATTCAGCTCAATCCAGCTATAGATTATAATTTGACAAAAAGTTATGATCGACTTAGAGAGACAAAAAAAATTGTGAAAAGAATAGTTTTGAGAGCTCGAGAAGAACAACTAAAAACCTTAAAAAAATTTGGCTACAAAGGCTACAATGTTTAACTTATACAAAAATGACAAATTTCCAGATATACCTTTCAGCTTTAATTTAAGCTAAAAAGAACAAGTCATACAAAGGATCTTTACGTGTGGCAAGCTGCAAGTTTTTTTTTTCCAGATACTTCACTTGTGATGCAAGCAGGTTGTAGTAGAAAGACGAAATTTAGAACATTAATTTGAACTTATGGACTGAGTGTGCAACAGTGAAGACACAGGGTGGCAATTGCATTGGCAAACAGGCATATAAAGTGACAAGGGGTACGGTGCACAGCGAGCTGGGGCCTCCACCCCTTGTCATCGAAAAAAAAAAATTTTAACCCTTTGTAAATAATTATTTTAATATTAACCCTTGCGAAAAAATATTTTCACATCTAACCCTTTTTGCAGCGCAACTGCGGTTGGCGCGGCTAATGTCCACTGCCGCGCCAGTGCATGTGGCGCGGCAGGATCAAGTTGCCGCGCCAAGCGGCCTGCTGCGACAGGGTTGGCCCCATGTGGCAGCCATATGAACCGCGTTCCTCGGTGCCAGCGTGTCACTGGCACGTCAGTGGACATTAGCCACGCTAACCGCAGTGGCGCGGCGAAAAGGGTTAGATGTGAAAATATTTTTTCGCGAGGGTTAATATTAAAATAATTATTTACAAAGGGTTACAAAAAAATTTCGCTCCTTGTCATCTTACGACATTCCTTGGCAGATTGCAGCTAGGCACCTCGTGCGAGGCTGAAAAGGAGATGTTCCTCAACTCTCTCTCACACACTCTCTCTCTAACGTGTATGTGAATGTGGTGTGCTTGCATGGTACGCTCGATGCATGAAATGAAAGAAATTACCATTGGGGAGAGGGGAGTGTCGCCCCATGGGGCTGAGGGCGACACTCCCCTCTCCCCAATGGCGTTGCTTCCGCCGGGCTCGGCCCTGTGGCAATGTGGCATGGCTCAGCTCAGAGCTGTAGCGCTTGCCTGGCCCTGCATTCACTTGTGCTCTGCCAGGGAAGTGCATTCTCTGCTGTAACGGCAGATGTATAGTTGTGTTCATGTGAAAAGGAGAGGAGAAAGGAAAAGTAGGAGAAGTTGATTAGATGAAAAATGGATGAATAGATGAGGATAAGACAAGGATTTCGAAAGTGAGAGGATTTGAATCCCTCCGAGGAGAATAGAGGCTACATAATCAATGCATGTAGGCGTTTCTAAGGAGTAACCAAAAGAGACATTCCAACGTCTCGATCCTTAGGTTCACGGCGCTTAGGGTAGAGAGACAGAGCAAGGGACCCACCGGCCTCGATCAGATTCGAAAACTCTTAAAGCCTAGGATGAATGGTGACGACACTGCAGTTTAGTTTGGCTTATGGTTTATAACTTTTTTAATGCGTTTATCTGAGTCTAACACTTCGGTTTCTCGAAATTATTTCTCAAAAGAACTTCTAAAACTCTTAAAGCCTAGGCAAAACAAGCATTTTGGTTTCTTGAAACTTTTTGAAGCCCATTATAATATCTAGCCATTTTGGCATGCAGCCGTACATCAATCAACAACAATATTCATGACATCATTTGTAGTCTGTCCGTGTGTGTGGTGATAAATCCGAGCTTTGAGTTTCTAATAAGGAAAAAAAATACCGATTTGGTCATTAAACTTTCGTCCTTATTCCATTTTGATCTCTAAACTCCAAATCAGATGAAGTCGGTCCTCGAACTATTAAAATCGGACTAAGTTGATCCTTGACCGATCATTATGGTGGTTTTGGGGGCTTCGGCCAATATGGCATCCATGTAAATAGTTTTAGCTTACATGGCGTTATCGTGTTAACTCGGTTTTGAAGTTTACGGACCAAAGTGGAACGAGAGCGAAATTTGAAGGAACAAATTAATACTTTTTCCTTCTAATAAAATGACTAAGACGAGAGCAGTGGCATTAACAATGTTATATGCATCCATCTGACACAGCACTGGCGTTAACAATATTATTTGCGTCCATCTAACGCAACATTGCAACGGGTCACATGTTAGATGGGTCGGATGTATCCGAATAAGCAAGTTAACCAAATGATATTAGAAAAAAGAACTAGGATATATATTCGTATCCGATGAATACTTCTGTTTTCTCATTTCATATCTAACAAAAAACTATTCGAATTTGTATATTTATCTGATAGGAACGACCGGATATCCGAATTAATTTGCTCGGATGGAGACTATCCGTACGAATTAATTACACAGCGTGCGTGTTGTGAAGTTTCCGTGGGCTGCAGGCTTGCAGCTGCGTGATTGGGCTTCGCAGTCTTATGAAAGCCGGCCTTTTGTTCTCGAGGTCCTTTGTTGCTCTTATTTGGGCCAGAAAGGAAGCTGGCTGGAGTAGCCTTTTCTTGTAGCCCTAGCCGTTTTGAGTCCAGCAGGCCAGTAGTCGTACTCAAGTAATTCGGCCTACGTCTCTATGGGCCCAGCCGCCCAGGCAGTCGTGACTCGTCAATCGTCATTAGTGCTAATCCAAAAAGAAACTAAAAATATGAGAGACTAAACGGAACAAGAAATACCAATAAGATATGAGAGGGGGAGACAAATCAATGTGAGATATGAAACTCTAATTAGACTAATTACTTCGTTTTTGTCGACGACTCGGAACCGGAATTCCCGTTGAGCTTATTTTTCAATTGATGGATCAAAAAGCTCCTTCTGTCGAAGCGGGGTGTTCTAAGATGTACGGTATAGGTGAGCTAGAAACGAGCTAGACACAAAGAATTTATTCTAGTTCGGGCCTCCTAGGAGGATGATAGCCTTACTCTAACTTGTGTGTATTTCAGGACGTAAGAAACTCTTCAATCTGTTTTTTTAGGTTACAGCGTATGTTCTTGCCATCGTCCTCTATGATTGAAAAAACGGGTATATATATATATATATATATATATATAGGAAGCCAGTTTGGGGCTCCATGGAGCCTAGACTCCATGATTCAAAAACCTATTATGTATATTGAGATTCGTGATGTTTGACGGGTATATCTTCACATATCCATAAAAAAAAGTATTTTCGATATGAAACTCTAAAAAAATTAAATTCGAACTCAGTTTAAACTAGTTTGAAGTATAGTTTGAACTACTTTGAAGTATAGTTAAATATAGTTCAAACTGAAGTTCAATTCAACTTTTTTCAGAGTTTGATGTCTCAAATATTTTCTTTAGTGTGTATATGAAAGTATAATAACCAAACAACGCGAATCTCAAAGAACATCTAGCGGTAATGAATCATGGAGCCTAGGCTCCATAGAGCCTTATGTATTATTCCTATATATATATATATATATATATATATATGGAGAGAGAGGATGACTAGTGTACTCTTAAGAGTACGGATTCCTCCGTACTCTTGATGGGTTTATGAAATTTGAGATTTTTAATGATCGATCCGAACTATTGATCTTGTTCATCTCATTGAAATGTAGCTACTGACCAAGTTTTGTATTTTTTTACTATTTGTTTCGTATTTTCTAAAATCAGTTTTTATTGTTTACTATTTGTTTCATATTTTTAAAAATCAGCTTTCTAATTAGTTGTGGAGCGTCAAAAAACTGATTTTAGAAAATACGAAACAAATAATAAACAAATTCAAAAAAATACAAAACATGGTCAGTAGCTACATTTCAATGAGATTAACAAGATCAATGTTCGGATCGGTCGTTAAAAATCTCGAATTTCATAAACTCGTCGAGAGTACGGAGGAAATCCGTACTCTTGAGAGTAACTAGACATCCTCTCTCTCTCTCTCATACACACTACTAAAGATCTGTGTTTTAGTACCGGTTGGGACCTAGTTTTAATACCGGTTTTTAGACCGGTACTGGCCATCCGGGACCGATGCTCAAGGGCATCAGTACCGATTTCCTCACTCGACACTGATAGTGCCGGAAAATGTTTAAAAATGTCAAGGATGTATAGGAGAAGCGGGACTTGAACCCACAACCGCGTGAGTCATGAGCCTCACCCTAACCAACCCACCCACCATCGCGTACTAATATAGATAGAATATGCATTACTTTTGAACTTTCTCGAACGAGACATCGATACCTAACCGCATGATGTATCTTGTGCCTTCGATCTGAGTTAAGATCGGGCATCGATGCGGTTCATGGTTCCAACCGGTACTGAAAGCCCACTGCGGCCCTGTAGCCAACGAACCGATACTAATGCCACCATCAATACCGGTTCAAATCCAACCGGCACTGATGGGCCGGTATCAAAGGTCAGTTTTTTTAGTAGTGATATAAAGTTTGGCTATGGTTTGCCGCGGCTGACGGATCTTTCCATCAGCCGCGGCGTGTTTACGAAATCGGTTTTGTAATCTGCACACACAGTTGTCAGCTGCCACACACAGTTGTTGCCTTACTAGTTACTAATATTGCGATGCATTGTGTAATGTGCAGGCAACTTTTGATGGGCCTCCACATCAACGCATGAAGTTTTAATGGAAGGGAAACATTGCTTCTGTGTTTATACTTCGATCGCGGATGCTACGCTAGCTTGAACATGTGTTTTTATACTTTGATTGTGATGCTAAGCTAGCTTTACTGTGTGTTGGAACTTGCAAGAGAAAACCATTGTACCGGGTCGGTGGGTCTTGTTAGACCGCAACTCGTATAGTACCAGTGTTTTATATGGTAAAATGGTGATGATTTATTGGTATCTCATATCCTTCATGGTTCTTGCCTTATTGTCTTGTCTCAATCGTAGCAGACCATGATCCACACAATATATGATGTTCTCTTATGTTTCATCCAGTCTAGTTGATAAAACTTATGTGTATGCCAGGGCCATTAGTAGAGTCGACAGAACTTTTGTTTTCAGATGAATTGCTGCTCCTGTTGTGTTTGTCACCGTTTGATTGACTCTTTAACTTAATCAGCCTTTTCTAGTTGGTTTGTTTGTTCGTCTATAAATGTTGGCTCATTGGCTGCATTGTGTTTGCAACTAACAAATGTGTCCTGTTTGGTAAATGTTAATGATGAACTGATGGGTTGCACGTCTCCTTTGTGGTTGTCATCTTATTGGCTATTTCCAAATTGTAGTATGCCCTGATCCCCAGGATATATTATATCCCCTTATTTCATCCGTTAAGAGTTGACAGAACATGTATGTACCAAGGCCATCAGTTCAATGCACTAATGATGAAAATTGGAACATATTAATGCAATCTAATGATTAAGTACAAATATAATTGGATAAATCACCTTTGTTGAGTCATCAAATACCCATACATCTCAGGAAAAAAGGCTATGAAGGTAGTTGTCAATTTACTCTGCAGCCATAAATGATGTGAAGGGTTTGTACAAAAATGATAAGGTCTTTAAGGTTGTTATCAGTTACAAAAACTTTATGTTTTGGACATCGACACAGTCACAGAAATGCAACTTTGACCACTAAACCAATAATTGCTATTACAGTTTATTTATAAAATCTATTAAAATTATGATATTATGGAAGTGCTTATCTAGGCAAATACATACATATATATATATATATATATATATATATATATATATATAGAGAGAGAGAGAGAGAGAGAGAGTAATGCTATAATTGGTCGCGAAGTACGGGCGTCTCCGTGCTTTGCACTGTGTTTTTGAAATCTGATACTGAAAATGATTGATCCGAACGGTCCATCTTCTTCGTCTCGTTAAAATGTAGCTATAGAGCAAATTTAGTAATTTTTAGTTGTTTTTACTATTTATGTGAAATAAATAGTAAAAATTATGAAATTTGCTCTATAGCTACATTTCAATGAGAGAAGAAGATGGATGGTTCGGATTGATCGTTTTTATTTTGGATTTCGTATGATCCATGCTTCACGTCGTGTTTGTGAAATCGGTAATCGAATTGGACGTTCCGAACCGACCATCTCCTTCGCCTCGCTGAAATCTCACTATCGACAAAATTTCACTTTTTTAATTTTTTTACTATTTGTTTCGTATTTTTAAAATATGGGATTATTGGAGGGTCCACAACTAATTAGATCATGGATTTTCAAAAATACGAAATAAATAATAAACAAACTCAAAAAAATGTGAAATTTTATCGGTAGTGAGATTTCAGCGAGACGAAGGAGATGGTGGGTTCAGATCATCCAATATTACCAATTTCAGAACACGTCATAACTAATGTAAAGTTCCGTGCTTATTGATGGTAGCAAAACTATATATATATATATATATATATATATATATATATATATATATATATATAGTAGGCTCCGTCGGTAGTGGCTTATTCATGAAATCGGTGATTGAATTGACGATCGAACCGACCATCTCCTTCGTCTCGCTGAAATCTCGATCTTGACAAAATTTCACATTTTTTGATTTTTTACTATTTTTTCGTATTTTGAAAATCCACGATCTAATTAGTTTTGGACCGTCCAATAATCCCGGATTTCAAAAATATGAAAAAATAGTAAAAAATCAAAAAATGTGAAATTTTGTCAAGAGGAGATTTCAATCGAGACGAAGGAGATGGTCGGTTCGATTGTCGAATCGATCACCGATGACGGAGAACTTAGCTCTATATATGGATATATATTTGCTATCGTTAGTCATGAAACGCGGATCTTTTATATATATATATATATTTTAAAATCGTGTCGAATTAGACGATCGAGCAGACCATCTCATTAATCTCATTGAAATCTCACTCTTGACAAAATTTCATATTTTTTGAATTTTTACTATTTATTTCATATTTTGAAAATCCATGATATAATTAGTTGTAGACCCTCCAATAATCCCGGATTTCAAAAATACAAAATAAATAGTAAAATTTCAAAAAATATGAAATTTTGTCAAGAGTGAGATTTCAATGAGACGAAGGAGATGGTCGGTTCGATCGTCTAATTCGACATCGATTTCAAGAATACACGATGCTAAGCACGGAAAGATTCGTGGCATGATTAGCTTATAGCAAAACTCTATATATATGTATATATATATATATATATATGTGTGTGTGTGTATGTATGTATGTATATATAATTTTCATGTGTCCAATCTCAATAGTTCAAAAGATTTTGACTTGCATGTATCCGAAAACGTCATGTTTTGAGAACCGAACGGAGTAGTTTGAAACAGGACGGATGCTTGGTATGAGTTAAAGAACATGTCTGCTCATGTTGCCTCCACTGATTGTGAAGATTGCCTCTGGTGGGTTTGGAGATAAGAAAAGGACCATGAACTCCCAGCTCTTTGAATTGACTGCCGAATCACTCTGCAGCTCAGCACCGTATGGTTTAATACATGTGTGTTTGTGGAAATGGTGCACAAGATCAAATTCTTTTATTGGTTCCTGACCCATGGCTGTATCCTTGTCTGATGTTAATTTGAACTGAAGAATTGGTCAGGTGATCAACACTTATCTTTTGTGTGTTCGGTTGGTTTGGTGTCAGGGATGTTCCCGGTCTCAATGCCTCATTGTTACAGCAATTGTATGACTGGGAGCAACATAAGACCCAAAATGATCCTGTCCGGACTGTAGGTTGATAGCAGTTGGTATTTCTTTTTCTTGCAGCTGTGGAGGAGATTGCTACCTCCTGTAAAGGTATCTGAGGTAGATGATATGTCTAGTGGTCAGTTCCTGTTCGCTAGTAATCACTAGTGCAACCTGAATCTGCGGCGAATAGGACTGAAGATTTCATGTCTGCTGTATCTTTATATCTTTTATTCTTGATCTGAACATCTGACCTTGCGTGATTCTCTTGTGCCATGCACAATGCGCATCACCTGGTTGGTTTGTTTGGCGTGCCTACCTTGACTGCTCTAGTTAGTTTCTTCGCTATCATTATTCCCCCTTTGTTTCAGATGTTCCATTCGGTTTATTTTGAATCAACCGAACTAGCGTGTCAGGGTTCACAAAACCGCTCAGTTTTTTAGGATACATGAGGACGTGCCCAAGTGCATCAATGTTTTTTTTTGGTAACATTAGATGCTGGCTCAATCATGACTATCAATACATTAGGGTTTTCTCTCAAGAGCGATTTTACTGTACTTGGTGAGGTTCCACAGGGACCCTTATGGTACCTTGTGAGGGGTACTTCTGGCATTTATAAATTGTCCACTCTCTCACACACAATACTGCCCATCCCCCTCTCTCTCATCTCTCCTCTCTCTTCAAACTGCATCGCCACTGACCGCACCTAGCCATCATGAGCAGGTGGTTGGACGGAGCGCGTGGCCGGACAATGCAACGACGGCGTGGTGCTAGGGGGGGCCAGTTGGTGCGGTGAAGCAGCTAGCAGCTGGGGCGACTCGCGCGGGAGGCTAGGCGGCGATGATGGTGCCGGGTCCAAGCGGCCGACGTTGGCTCACTACTTCACTAGGAGAGATGACAAGAGAGGAGAGGGAGGGAGGGAGAGAGGAGAGAAGAGAGAAAAGAAGAAAGAAGAAATTACATTTTTTGCCTTCAATCATTAGAACCTTCGTGAGAGGGTGAGTGGTACTTGGAGGTACCACCTCCTAAGGACCATTGGATCTAGCAAAATCAATGGCTCTGATTTATGGTATGTGTAGATATGAAGATGTACTAAATATTATAAAAGCCTCTTTTTTGGTAAGGTTCCGTCTCCCGAGTTCCCTCTAGTTAGGCTTGAGGTTTAGGTGTCATGTTGCACTTAACTGAAAAACAATTTTACCATTTGATTAGTTTTTCCAAATACGAATCAACAAAAAACTTAAAAAAAAGGCATAAACGAACCATTAGTTCTTTAGTTCTCTACTGCTCTAATTCTGTCGATGCAAGTCTCTGTGGATTCGGTTATCTCTGGAATGATACTGTGACCTGCAGCCTGCTTGTATTGCTCAAGCTTCGCTCCACTCTGGCACATTGGTCTTGCAAACGTTTCCCATAGAGAATGCAGGACAATAATTAGTAGAAAAAGTCAACGCCAAAAGCTATGAGGATGAGCATCCGAACAATACGAGGAATGAAGCTTTGACTGACTCCACTATACATGTGTACGCGAATAAACCAGGATAAAAAATTGGCAAAGCACGATTGCAATCTGAACTTCACCTTACCCAGAAAAGGTAAAGTTAACTCTAGTAAAAGGAAGTATAGGTATACGTTGGTGCAAATTTTTACTAACAAGGCTACACCAGAAAGATCAATTATCCGAGCAGCGTGTCATACTTAGAATCGAATATGATGACTAAAGAGGATGAATATGTGTCGAATAGAAATCTTGTATTTTTTCATAAAGCAAATCCTCTACCACAGCGAAAATTTACAATCCCAAAGTTTTTACTTCAAATTTCCAATTTTCTGGGATTCTCCCTCTAATTTACTTGAAAAACAGGGTCTAGTTGCAAACTATACAAGCAATGAATAATTCTGCAAGAATTAAAATGACTAAATTTGCAATTTATTTGAACAGTGGAAAAGTATCTAAGGAGATTTGATTATTTGCCACACTTATATATGGATCTTTGGTCTATCTGTTATAGACACATTAAGTGATAAATAATCAATAGTCAATCTTTAGACCGACAAATAATCAATTATTGCTTTTGCATATGAAATACCAAACCTGGCGACCAGAATGGGCTGAATAGGAGCTTTCAAGAAATTCTTCGGACCAGTACTCCTCGAACCCATCACCCCACTCAAAAACCTAAACATGTAAGAAGTAGGTGTACCCCAAGTATGTACCCATGTAACTCGGGCAATATGTGAGGATTTTAGTGCCACCTTTCTTATCCTTAGGTTTTCAAATAAAAACAAACTCGTTCAAGGTGGTTAGGCACAAGACAAACTAGCTAAACCACCTAAAAGCACTTTTGAAAAAACAAAAAAGAATCTGTCAGAAATTTAACCTCACTAAACAGAGGAGGTTGGTGGCCTTCTTGGACTCCAAAAATTATGGGAATTCTTATCCCTATGTCTTAGTGAGTCGTGGAGCACCCAACCAAATTTCACCTCAAAATTCCTTGCACCAAAATCAGGAAAAAAAAAACGTGCACTACAGACTGTCCAGGAGCTCGTCCAGAAATTTTGGGGCTCGGTGTTCATCTCATAGCTCCCAAAATCCTTGTCTAGATGACTTCAAAATTTTTCCACAGATTGGTATGGAAGTTAGGCAGCTTTTTCCACTCAGAAATGATTTTTCTTGATTTTTCTAAAAATCCTAGACTACAAGCTGCGCGAAAGAAAACTTTGGACAGAAGTTGCAACTAGAATCAAACCTTGATCTCTAGCCACTTCTAGGTTGCAAGAAAGGTCTCAGACCATATGAACAACCTCAAGACATCATGGATCAGTAGCAAGTAGAAAGAGGTAAGGTAAAAGAACTAGTTGCAACAAAAACAACCAAAGAAACAAGATCAAAACCTAAGAACTAGGCAAGAATAAGTTATGAACTTGGAGGAACTAGTTTCTATTGCTTTAGAAGAGTTTTACATAGCTATATTGTAACATCCCAAATCCATATGCCCCAATGAAACTCTCGCAGGCTTTGCTGCAAGCCACTTCTTGCCCTCGCCACCTCATCCTGGTGCCATCGCCACCCTACTCTTTATTAAGCCCAGCCCGAGCTCCCCACATGCCCAATTTCTCTTCTCTTCCAAAGCCAAGATCCGGCAAACCTTCGGCGACATGAAGCCGCCTCCTTGGTGAGTGAATCAGTGTGTTCTTGATATTCCTGGAGAGCTCTTGAGTTCCTCGACAACGTCCTCGGCTTAATCGAGCTTTGATGCCCTATAGAGCCCGGGAGGCTGCAAGGACCGTCGCCAACCGAGTTTCGTCCCTTTTTCGATTCTTCCCTCTCCGGTGAGAAGTCTTTTGATTCCTCGTATCTTGAGCTTCCCTAGGCCTTGCTTAAGCTTCCTTTGCCATGCAAATGACCCAGGAACCCCTGAAGCTCACGGTCGCCGTGATCCAAGTTTCGGCTGCTGCCATCCTCCTCGTTGCCGGCAGCCTCCAGCTTGTCCCCGGCCACCCCGCCACTCTAGGTACACTCTATGTTGCCCCTAGATGCTTTTTAACTCATGCTCTAGGCTGTAATCGGTCTAGTTCACCGCCGCCACGTTCACCGTCGCCAGCCGCTGCTATGATTTGCTGGACCGCCGCTGTAGGCCATCGCCGGCCGTACCATCTGTGTCGTTGAGTGCGTGAAGCCATAGGGTAACCGTTTTAGTGGTGGACTCCCGCCGCCGAGACCTCCCCTACCGGCGCCACCCCCTTCCTTGGCCGTTCTTCGCCGCTGCGCCGGATCAAATAGAGGTGGAAGACGATCCCCTCTAGGCTCAGCCACCATGAGATTGGCATGTGGGCCTCGGCCCTACCTGTCAATAAGTGATGGCGTAAATATCATTTTACGCTTCCAGCTTACCCTCGTGTATTTGCAAAAGCCGCTTCCGGCTGTTGCACTCGTGGGCTGCAATTTGGCCTAGCTGGGCCGCCTCCGTTGCAGCCTGTGCTGAAGCCCGAAGCCAGCCCAAGGCCAACCCACTTCCCCTATTTTGCAATTAAACCAAAATTTGTTATATTGCACATTTAGGATTTAATTAAAATAGTAGATAACGATTAAAATTCATGAAACTTTTTCTATAAATACTACCAAAGGTAAGGAACCTAGAAAATATTTTAAACCAACTGTTCAGTAAAGAAAATAAATTATTAAAAATATGTAAGCCCCCTCTAGCATTTGTTACATTAATCCTAGCATTATATAAACTAATAATCTATTTAACTGTAACACTATTTTAAATTCATGGGAACCAAAATGAATGATAAATCATGAACCATGAGAAGGTATTTATTCTTTAAATAAATACAAACCTTAAATCTAGCCTTTTCTTGTAATATCAAAATCTGTTAGTTATTTGTTTCAATTTAAAAATTGTTCTTGCACTCTAAAACTTAAGTTAATGCCTGTTTGGATACTTTTTAGGAAAATAAAACCAATTAGTCCTATTTCCTACTCTAAAGGATTTCCAAATTATGTGTAGTTTAAAAAGAAGTTTACCACTCTCTTAATATATTAATTTTCCTCTAAAAACATTAAAAAATTTTCTCTACATAACTCTTCCTTCCCTTCCCTTTTTCCCCACAGCCAACCAGCCACCACCCGCAGTTTCCTCCCCTCACCTGTTTCTGCCCCTTTAAGCGCCCTCTCCTGCTCCTGTATCCCCGTGGGATTGAAGCTCCCTGGCAGGAGTTTGCTGCCTGTTGATTACTGAAGCTACTGCTGCCTGTTTCTCTTGCTCATCCAATGGAAACAGCGTGCGGCTGCGCTCAAGCAACAGCTGCTGCTGCTGCTGCTGCTGCTGCTGCTGGCGCTGCGCTGCTGTGCTGAAGCTGCTGCTCACACGCCGCTGCTGTGCGGGCTGCGATGGAGCTGCTGCTCGCGCCGCCGGAGCTTCTGCTCGCGCTGCTGCACCCACTGCTGCACCCGCAGCTCTGCTTCCTGCTGATTGCTGCCTCTTCTGCTGCTGCCCTCAGTGCTTCTTGCTGCTGCGTGGTGATGGAAGGTAACACAGGAGCTGCTGTTGCTGCTGCCCTGCCCTCCAGCTGCTGCGCGCTGTGAAGAAGCCAGGTAGAAGACCATGGTACACTGTAGCTTGCTAGTTGCTAGCAGCCTGAAATGCCACAAAAATTTCAGCCCTTGGCACGGCCGCGGAAAATTCGCCTCTCACCCTGTTAAGGTGAAATAGATTGAAATGGATAGATTGGGGTATATTCTAGCTCCCACATAAATTTCGTATTTTTCTGAATTTATCTGAATTTGCGTAATTTCCAAGCTATTAGATAATACATTTAATAGTATATTAAATGTCTATGTTTAATTAAACCAAGGATTAGATCTATACAATTATTAAGGAAAGCAAATCAGCGCTTATCTATTTTCACCAATTAGTTTATCCTTGTAACTCTATGGGAAATTCTTAAAGCTAGTTAATCCATTCATCTGGAGTATAATTAGAGACAGAAATGTGTATAATTTCATTCAAAACAATAATTGATTGGCAAATAATGCAAAGAAATATTTTACCAAGTATTTTATCCGCTTTAGGTTATTATCAGTTTAGGGTTGTCTAAATTAAAGGTATATTAGTGCATATTCATGCATTGCATCTCTCGACGCTACTACGCTTAAAACACTAGCATAACTACTATCCGTAATCGCAATCGTCTTAGATGCACATGCATTCATGCATCATGCCTCCTCGTTACATATTGGTGTTATATTTATTTGTTCTTCGAATTCGTTCCGATAATAGACACAGAGGAGCACAAGGAGCAATTTGAGGAACAGCAAGAAGATTCCCTTCACCAACAGAACCAAGGCGAGTTAACATCTACCCTCATGGGTATTCACTTTTACTAGGGAGAGTTAGCTTTCCCTAATGCGAGTTAACACTTCTTCGGTTAGGTGTTCACCTTTACTAAGGAGAGTCTATACTTTCCCTAGTGCGAGTTAACATTTTAATGGATCATATTGATTCCCAAGTTTACTAGATATTTTATTTACAATATTAAACTGCATGTCTTTTTAAGTAAATATACCTGCTTGCTTAATAATGATATATCATGCCTTGTTATTAATTTGTTATTAATTTACCTTGATGATATTGCCTTACTATAATCATTTGTCATTTGACTTAATTCATGATTGCCGTGATGATCACCCTTGATAGCCTGTTAGGTTGAATAAAATAATTTTAGACTCTCAAGTCTTGATTAAAATTTGCTTAGATATTGCTCAGGTCCAATTAATAATCTTTAGGCTTAATTGGCCTCGAAACAGTGAACCGACATTCACCAGACATGATTACATAATGAACGTGGAAACTAGAAATTTGGGCCTGGCGTGTGTTTGGTTGTGGTTGGGAAAGCGGACGTGGTCCGCCTTGTGTTTAAGGTGGAGTAGCTTGGCTACTGGTGTGATGTGAAGAGGGCTATACGTTCACAGACGCGGTGCTGAGAGGAGCACGGGGCAACACGCGTAGCTGCCAATCGCTGCCACCAAAGGTGGTTCCACCACATCGTGTGCAGGGCACACGGAGGAACGATAGTGGAAGAAGGAAGTGACTGTGAATGTGTGTGGACTGGCCAGTCGATGTGACTCCTAGAGAGGACCGGACGGGCGTGCAGTGAGCCACGCAGCGGGAAGTCGCTGACCAAATGCTTGCGAGATTTGGTTCCTATCACCACAATGCGTGGCCATCGCGTGGTAGTGCAAGTAATGGGGATTTAGGATTAGTATGGACTGAGGGCATACCCTGTCTGCTGCCATGCTTGAGGTGAAGACAAGATCATGTCGTCATCCGTGGGATGATCTAGGTCTTACGTGACAGGGAGCCGTGACTCTAGAGCGGGCGTGGCAACTCGGATAGGGAAGAACGGGCACTTCGCTGGCGTAAGATCCACAATGGGTGCGCGACACCCGAAATATTATGGCGGGTGTGTGTAGTTCTAGGATGGGTGTGGATTGCGGATTGTGGTTTATGGATTGTGGATTGTGAAGGACAACAAAAATGAAAATTATGATTAATAGAGCTTTGGGTTAAAAGTTGCTAAGTCATAGGATTTGGTTTATAAAACTTGCCTTTTGCAAATAAATAAATCCCAACCTTTCCTTTGGAACCCCCTGTTAATAAAATTGCATCAGGTTGGGTGTTACCTCGCCAGTGTTTGGATGACACTGACCTCGCATTCATATTCTCTTTTAGATGGAGAGTATGAGCAGGATCAGTACGCCTGCCATGAAGACGAAGATCAAGATTATGCTGACGATTAGGACGAGGCATAGGGCGTCTCTCCAGTCGAGTGCTTAGGCATAGCCGGCACGAGACCTTTTGGATCTTTTGGTTCTCTGCACTCTGAACTTTTGGACATTCTGAATATTTGGGCCAATGTGCTGCATTGTAAACACTTAATAGCCTTCGGGCTTAATATAGGTATTTTATGTAATATAAGTCTTCCGCATGTATGAAATGATTCCGGCTATGTAAAAAGTGTGCACTAGTGTACTGATCCAGGGACTAGTGCAGATCATATGGTGGGCAAAAAGGATAGGCCCCACATACACCTAGGTGGGCAAAGCTCCAAAATGAGCAAATGACCGCCAACTCTTAGCCAAAGGAATGGTAGAGGCAGCCCTTCCACCTCTTCTTTTGTAGGGCCACCAGGTGAACCACAACTCTTGATTTCTTTGCTCAACCCTAAGCAACCAAATCAAGGGATAGGATTCACCCACTCAACCAGCCACATACATGGGCCTAAACCCACACAACACTCAGCCCAACATGGGACACACATGCCATACATGGGTTCTACATAATACTCGATCAACCCGATGCAACAGGCATTCATCTACCAAACTTAATCGCTTTGTTTCCATGCGTTCGGGCCTCCAACCCGAACCGGAACCTGTGAGCCACATCAAGTCCATCTCCAGGGCGTCCTCATGAGCCCCAAGCTTGAGTCCATCCGTCTTGTGACATCATCACCATTCTGGACCTCGATGCACCTGACCTAGTCCCGGTAACGTCGCCGACCACGGTTGCCTCCAAGCATGCGCCCACAAAGACCAACACATTTTGTATAAGGAAAAATATTTTCTTACCTTTATTTCCTGCATGTTAGTTCAATTTCATCATGAATTCGAACATATATAACTATACGCCCACGTTCCACTCGAACTAAAACCGAAACCTTTGAAACTGGTGTTTCCCTAGCACAACAGAATAAAGATGCAAATTTTAAAAAATACTTCCCTCACTCAAATGAAAAAAGTCATAATACAAAAAAGATGTGACTCAAAATTCTCTACAAAATCTATATATAACATTTTTCCATCCAAGCTCAGGAAGACCCTCAAACCGCAAAATACTATGTGCTAGCATAAATGGCCGAATCGGCTCAAATTAGTCTCAAAAGTAAACACTTCAATCAAAACAACTCAAGTCATATACTCATCACAACAAGAAGACCTCTACGTGGTCTCGCAATCTCCCCCTTGATGAGTATGTTGACAAATATCAAAAGACATGAAAAAATGTTTGTTTTGAGACGGTAAAGCAAATCAAATTTACAAAATCATACTTGGAGCAAAGGAAAGAACAATTGGTCAACATGTCCAAGTAGACTCAAGTTTTCACAAAATGCCTCATTTATAATCAAAAATACCTTTTCAAAAATACTCTCCCCCTTTTGGCAATATAGGCATCAGGACAATGTCAAATGCATAATTCTCCCCCCTTTTTCACAAAGTCTCTCCTTTTTAAACCAAAATTTCCCTCGAAATGCAAAAAAGAACATGTATGCATGAAATGCAACCTAAAGGGCTTTGTAAATTAGGCAAATGAACATTAGACATGAAATACACCTAGCTAGCCAAATTTCAAACCATGCTCACTAGCTCATGTTGAATTTGCACAAATGTGATTCATGCTAGCTAGCAAAACCAAAAGATGGCATTTTGCATGATCAATCAAGTAACCTAACATTGAAAAATCTCGAAGATAGAAGAAATGCAATAGCAAGGATCAAATTGATCATACAAGAATTCAACTTGTTGCAAACACATTGGGAGAGCCAAATAGCAATGCACATGACCTTCTTGGTCACTAGTTCTACAAATTTTTCTCTTTTTTTATTTTTATAGCAAACTCAGATTTTGGAAAACAATTGCTAGCAAAGCACATCCGGAGGTCATCGGCAATGGCCTCCTAGGTCACTCTCCTCCTCATGTTTGTTTGCATTTTTCTCCTTTTTATATTATTTTTTATTTCTTTTGCTCATGTTTTTGCTTTTCCATGTACAAGAGTAAGAGATGAAGGTCAATAGCATGGATAGAAGCTCAATCACCAATTGCAACAAGGATTCAAGCAAAGACCAAAAGATACAATGCATGCACAAGCTTCTGGCTAGAAGATTTAACAAGTAAAGCTTAAGATTAGATCAAGCTATCCATTTATAGCTCAAAAATTCTTTGAATTTTCGTCTAGCCTAGCAGGAGCACAAGGCAACATTTTCAAAATGAACAAGCTAGCCATAGTCAGCAATTAGAAGCTAGATGCATATAGTAAATGTCATAAGCCTAATAAACAAAGCCCTGAAAGGTAAAACTAAGACTATATGCAATGCAAAATGCTGAAAAATATCCAAACTCCCTCTCAACCCAAGAATCAATCAAAAGAATACCCAGATGAGATAAGGAGCTGGAGAACCTCACAAGGCAATCTAAGAGCAAAGATGAGAGACAGATAACTCTAAAGGCTCAGAACACACTCATCTACCCAAGCCACAGACTATGAAAGCAAGCCTACAACTCGACTACTAGAGAGACTAGACATAGACTCTGTCTACCCAGGGGGCCCAACACGTGGTAGACCCAAAAACCTGTGTGAAACTCAACTAGCTAGAGCAGTGGACATTGCTAATCACGTATGATAGGAACCTATGGGGTAAGAAGCAGTGGCTAGAGAAGTGAAACCGACTCTCTAATCCTGCCCAAGACTAAGCCCAGAATGCAAATATGCAAATGCAAAAATTTAAAAGCATATATACATATAGACATATATTAAAAAGATTAGCTCCCCCTCAACTAATGCCTAAAGCTGGTGGTTGGTCAAAACATCAACAAGCTGGTGGTCACTCTCCACAAACTAAAGCACTATGTCTCCCTTCTCTACATGGCCTCTAAGGAAGTGGTACCTGATATCTATGTGCTTGGTCCTAGAGTGTTGCACTGGGTTTTTGGCAATGTTTATGGCACAGGTGTTGGCACAGAAAAATGGAACACTCTCTAAGGTCAACCTAAAGTCCCTCAAGGTAGAACACATCCAAAGCACTTGAGTACAGCAACTAGCCGCAGCCACGCACTCGGCCTCTGCAGTGGACTGTGCAACACTTGACTGATCCTAGAAGACCAAGAGATAAGAGAAATATCAAGAAATTGGCAAGTGACAGAAGTGATCTTCCTATCTATCCTATAGCCAGCAAAGTCTGCATCTGAAAAGGGTCTAAGGGACAGATAAGTAGAGGAAGAGTACCAAATCCCAAAGTTCAGGGTAGCTCTAAGGTAGTGGAAGATGAGCTTCACCGCCTAAAGGTAAGAAACGCGAGGAGAAGCATGAAAGAGACACAGCGAAGTGTATGTTCGACCTGGAAGAGGTAAGGTACAGGAGGGAGCCTATCATGCTTCTATACTCCTTCTGATCAACCGGTTCACTATTCTCATCAGGCTCAAGAACTGTGGTGGTTGCCATAGGAGTCTGAACAGGTTTGCCATCGAACATAGCAAACTGCTTGAGAAGATCTTTAGTGTACTTGCTCTGTGGAGAAAGATCCCCTAAGGGGTCTGCTTGATCTGGAAGCCAAGGAAGAAGGTCAACTCTCCTATCATGCTCATCTCAAACTTTGAAATCATCACACTGGAGAAATCAGAGACAAGCTGCTGGGAAGAGCCTCCAAAGATTATGTCATCGATATAGATTTGCACAAGGAGAAAATCTGAGCCAACTCTCTTAGTGAAAAGGGTCTTATCTATACTGCACATGGCAAAACCATTCTCAAGCAAATAGGACTTCAACCGCTCATCCCAAGCTCTAGGAACTTGCTTCAGTCCATACAAATCTTTTGACAATTTGAACATATGATCGGGAAACTTCGAATTTTTAAATCCAGGAGGCTGTTTGACATAGACTTCCTCTTTAATAAATCCATGCAAGAAGGCACTTTTGATATCCATTTGAAAAAGCTTGAAACCCTTGGATGCAGCAAAAGTAAGAAAAATCCTGATCGCCTCAAGTCCAGCAACGGGAGTAAAAGTTTTCTCAATGTCAAACCCCTCGACTTGAATGAAACCCTCTGTTACCAACCTGGCTTTATTTCTCACTAGTACCCCATCCTCACTACACTTATTTTTGAAGACCCACTTAGTGCCTATGACACTGTGTCCTGGGGGTCTCTCTACTAGTTCCCAAACCTTGTTCCTCTCAAAATTTTTTAACTCCTCTTGCATGGCATTAACCCAAAACTTATTGGAAAGAGCATGGGTAATGTCTGCAGGGTTAAAGGAGGCAACAAAATCAGCTGAGTAACAGAAGTGGGATAGTCTAGACATAGAGCGAGTGACTCGCTCTCCTAGATCACCTATGATCTGACTAGGTGTGTGCCTTTTCTGAATGTTCCTAGTTGCACCTAGTAGAAACAGAGCCATCAGAAACAGATGACTCTATAGGTAAGCCCTGAGCAGTAGAAGAATCAGGTGTGAGCTAGGAAGAGGCTATAGGTAAGGGTGTATCCTAAGGGTGTGAGGAAGCAGGAGACTCCTCTGGATGAACCACCTGGAGGTCAGGCTCTGAAGAGCTGTCATCACCTCCAAATGGCTCGTCAACAAAGATAGTCTCAGAGTTAAGATCAGAGACTGAAATATCTGGCCTAGCTCCTGGACTAGCCTCATCAAATGTTACCTCACAAGTCTCTATCACTCTTCTACCCTCTAAGCTCCAAACCCTGTAATTTCTAGCAAAAGAGGAATAACCAAGAAAAATGCCATATAAGGAACGAGATTCAAACTTACCTAAGTTTTCAGATTTCAAGATAAAGCACTTGCACCCAAACACTCTAAAATGGAAAACACTTGGTTTTCTGCCATATCTCAACTTAAAAGAGGTACGGTGCAACATGGACCTCGAAAACACCCTATTTGCCACATGGCAAGCAGTTGAAATCACCTCAGCCCAGAAATGCTTTAGAGTAGAATATTCATCAAGCATAGTCCTTGCCATCTTAACAAGGGTCCTATTCTTTCTCTCCACAATGCCATTTTGCTGAGCGACGTGCGGAGAAGATAACTGATGCTCAACACCTGTCATATCGAAATCCACAAACTGAGAATTTTTTAATTCAACGCCATTATCAGTGTGGATAGCTCTAAGGACACCTGGAAACTCAACAGAAAGCTTGCGTTGAAGACTTCGAAAATGACCAAAAGTTTCTTTCTTAGTCACCATGAAGAAAACCCAAGAGAACCTCGAGAAGTCATCAACCACAACAAGCACATACCATTTGCCACCCATAGATTGCACTCAAGCACGACCAACAGTGTCCACGTGCAAAAGCTGTTCTGGTGCGTCTTTGTCACAAGGGTGACAGGTGGGTGAACTGCAGCAACCATCTTCCCTTGGCGACAAGGAGCACAAACCAAATCATTAACCATTTTGAGTTTAAGCAAACTGCGAATAAGGTCACGGCTGCTAACACTAGTCAAGTGATCAAAACCAATATGACCAAGTCTCCAATGCCAAAAGGAGAGATCATGGGATTCTGAAGCAATTAAGCAATGTGGGGAGCCAAAAGAAGAATCATCAAAATTAGCACGGTAGACTCTCCCAACACAAGAAATCTCGCAAACAAACTCCCTGGAAGAATCAAGAATCCGGGAGCAATTATTTCTGAAACGGACCTCAAAACCATCATCGGTAAGCTGAGACACAGAAAACAAATTGTACCTCAGCTTATTAACTAAGGCAACATATTTAAGCACAAAGTGGTCACTAATCTGAATTGACCCTTTGACAAGCACCCTACCTAAAGAAGCGTCCCTAAAGGTGATGGATTCACCATTTGGGACATGGACGAGAGAAGAGAACCAACAAGAATCTCAGGTCATATGTCGGCAACACCAGGAGTCAACAATCCAAACCTCTCCCATCCCCGTCTGACGCACCTACTCAACGAAACAGAGGAGTGAGTGACTTAGTATTGGGACAAGTCAAGGCAGATTTAGGAACCCAATACTGAGTCACACCATAAACAGCAAAACCACCCCCTGAGCTAGCACCCTAACGCCTTTCAACTCTCACAAATCCTAAAGAAACCCTAGCAGGACGTCTCGACGCCACATTTGGATTGGGCCACCGTGGGACCAAGATCAGTCCACACCAAGTGTGCTGCTCAGACCTCCTACCACCCAAAGTTGGAACAAAACCACGTCACAGGTGTCTACCTCCACGAGGCAAAGAAAGCACACCCTGAGGACGACGGGAACCAAAACCACGGAAAACGTTAGGTCTAGCAACAGGACCAATAACCTGTGCACTTAGACCTAGCCTAAGCACAACTATAGGAGCTAACTGGCTAGCTGTCTGTCTAGGAGCTGTGGGTGCCTTAGGAGCTCTCAAGGTCTGAGCATGACCCTGAAAACCCCTAGGAGTAGAAGCACGCTTACGCTAGCAACTCTAGTTCTCCTAAAGCAAAACTCAAGCAAGTGTCCATCCTTTTGATAGAAGGTGCACGTAAACTTCGCTCTACTAGGAGAAGAAGTCACAGGGGAAGCAACCTTCTGAGTAGAAGTTTCTTGAACAAAGCCAGCAGATTGAAACACAGTCCTCTCAGGGACTCCTAAAGAAACCTCAACCATCTGGCTATCCTTACTAGCAGTGACAATCCTGGCAGGGTGGTGCTTGATGTACTCAAGCCAGTCAAAACCTAGACCTCTATCTTAAAATTTTTTTGACTTATCCAGGATCAAATTGAGCTTCTTCTTGCCACCAACAAACTTCTCAAGAGTGCTCACAAGGCACTAGCACTCCTGATGAAGTTGGGGCACAAGTCACAAACAACAGAGGGTAACACACCAGAAGAACCCTGACCATCTAACTTGTCCTTACCCTGAGCCATGCGAACCCTCTCACTCAACATCTCCACCTCTTTCCTAAGAGTAACGCAGAAAGGCACTCAGCATTCTTGACTTGAGCTAATTGACCCTCAAACCCCTTGTTAAGATCTTCATAGACTCTACCCATTCTTCCCTCCAATTCATCATAACGAACACAAGTAGAGCTAGCAAGCAGGGTGTTATTTATCTCAACAATTTTATTTTTCATATTTAAATTCTCCAATTTAAAAGTGAGATAGTCCTTGTCGACGAATTGCGTCGGCAACGTATTTTATAGGGCTACGCGAAAGATCACAACTCGATGGTAGCATAGGGGGCAGGATTTATACAGGTTCAGGCCCTCGGAAAGAGCTAATACCCTACTCATGTGCTCGTGGTTTTGTATTATGGGGTGTCGATCACAATGAACAAAAGATGATCACGATGATCGTATGAGAGATTGATGATGAGATTGGATTGGATGTCCAACTAGGGACCCCTGACACTCTTTATATAGTGCAAGGGGTCGGGTTACAAATAGGTTTCCTAATCCGCATAAGGGAGATAAGGGATATAACCAAGTTGGTTACGTCTATCTCCATGTCTTCAAGTAGAATTTAGATTCCCTTCCAAATAGAGCGAATCAGGCCGCGCCATCCACCAAGCCTGTCTTCTAGAAGATCCATGCGACTTGGCCCAAGGAGGTGGTGCGTCTAATCGCCTGTCTCCGAATACCTGGGACCCATGTTGTCCACAGTAGCCCCCGAGTGTTTCGTGGCTGAGTTGTTCTGATTTTGGGTTCAGCTTGCAGCCCATCAAATGTAGTCCGAGTGACGTCACTCTTCGGTTGAGGAAGTCCCGCTTGTCGAGTAACCTGCTGATCAAACAACACAGTTGCAAAGGACTCAAGAAAAAATCTCAACCCTCTTAGAAAGATGTTTGGTACCCAGTCCGACCGGTCGGCATGCTGGCTAGTGGCCCCACGGTGAGGCATACCAAAAAGTAGATGTAGCCGAGTGATCAGTGCCACCTACCTTATCCTCCCTGTTGCAAATTATGACATTCGGATCTGACTGGCAGAACTCGACATTCGGTCCAACAGGGGACATGTCACAATCTGTGTAGGGTGTTCAGGCGTCCTGACCCGACTAGTGCGGAGTCAAGCTAGTGATTCCCGGGAGAATATGTCCGTCTCCAAGTTGAGGTCATCCGAGTGGTGTTCGTCTTGACGACGAACGATCTAGAGTTGTGTCACTGAGACCCAACTGAAGAGGTAGCTCTTAATGTCCGACCTGACTAAAAATCAGACCGACCATTGTCAGGAGGTACATCAAGAGCTGAGTCAAAATTCAGGAAGCGCCCAGTCCTCAGAGACTGACAACCGGCATAAGGCCCGACTAGGGGTGCGCTATTTTTCCCGACTAGGTTTGATCCGAGTGGCACCTGTACCCGAGTGATGACGTCTACAGATCATGGCCCATGTAAGGCATGCTACTCGGAACCCAAGGTATTCAGGCGCCCTGACCTAATTCAATGCGGTGTCAGGCTAGTGATTCTCGGGAGAATACACCCGCCTCCAAATTGAAATCATCCGAGAAGTGTTCGTCATGATGACGAACGATCCGGAGATATGCCACTGAGACCCAACTGAAGAGGTTACTCTTGATGTCCGGTTTGGCTAAAAGCCAAACCGACTACTGACCCTAGAGGGCACATCAAAAGCTAAGTTAATTATCCAGGAAGTGCCCAGTCCTCAGAGATTGACGACTGGCATGAGGCCCCACTGGGGGCACGCTATTTTCCTGATTAGGTTTGATCCGAGTGGCACCTGTACGCGAGCAATGACGCGTACAACTTGCGGCCCGCGTGGGGCATACTCTCTGGAACCTAAGTCCGGGCCAGAATCTTGAAGCAATGATTTTAGGGCTTCATTCTTTTCCGCCCAGCATGGAAATGAAGCGTCACCCATTTTCTTTTAAATAGAGCATGCCGGAGCATTTGAACAGTTACGCTTGCTTTGCGCACCCAAGTCTGTTCGTTTCCCCGAAACGCTCCCGCTAGGGTTTAGTGCCTCCACCACAACAGGGCAACGCTAGCGCCGCCGCCGCCACAGGGCAACCTAGCATCGCCGCCGCCACCAAACTCTAGATCCGATCTCGCCACTCCCTATCCCCCACCACATTCCCTTCAATGGCGAGGAACTGGGCAACCTCCATCACCACTGAGGAGCGGCTGCAGGACCTGGTCGACGTCGGCGTTCTCCCGGCACAGGAGCTCATCAGCTAGCGCGCCGCCGCGGGTGAGTCCTCCCCCACTCCTCGTCAAGAGGAGATTGTCGTCTTCGAGTCTTTCTTTTCTCGCGGGTTCGGACTCCCCGCTTCCTCCTTCTTTCGTGGTCTGCTCAACCACTACAAAATCGAGCTCTTCCATCTGAATCCTAACTCCATTTTCCAAATTTCTGTCTTTGTTCAACTCTGCGAAGCTTTTCTGGGGATTGCTCCCCACTTCGCGCTTTTTCGCCATCTTTTCCATCTGAAAGCCTTCCCCAGCGACAATGCCCATAAGGCCGTCGGCGGGGCCGGCTTCCAGCTCGGGAGCGGCCTTAAGAAGGAGTTCTTCTCCTTGCCACTCCGAACTTCCTTGAAGGGTTGGAACCAGGAGTGGTTCTATTGCTCCAACCCACCCCCTGGTCTCCCTGCTTTTGACGGGAGAAAGCCCCGGGCTTCCCCCTCTTGGACTTCTCTTCCCCCCTCCTCCGAGATGGATCAGGTCACCGAGCTGCTCGGTCTGATCCAAAACCTCAAAGAGGACGGGCTCACCGTCGTGGCCATCGCCATCTCCTTCACGATGCGCCGCGTTCAGCCTCTCAAGGAAAGGGTTCGGCCCGGGTTTGAGTTTTCCGAGCCGACCGATCCGACTTGGGAGGTAGCTACCCCGATCTCCTCTTCGGACACCGCCGACCGACTGGGGGAGTTCATTGCTACCGGGACATCCCTCAACAAACAGGGGTGTCCTAGAAGCTTCTCCCTCACCAATCCACCGCCATAGGTAAGGACCGAGTCATTCTCCTATTCTCTTTCAATTGCCGAGTAGTTTTGCTATTGTATTAACTCGGGAAGGCCGCATTCCTGTGCAGGACCGCCGGGCCTTCGTGTCCCTCGCTCCAACGCCTGAGGCCCCTGCCTACAAGGGCGAGAAGCGCCTGGTCGAGGAGTCCGAGGAGGCTCCGGTGGTGAAGAAAGGCAAGGGCCCGGCCTCCTTCGAGGAGGAGAACGTCCTGCCGCCCAAGGGACGCAGCAAACAAAGCTCGGGCCCTAAAGTCAACGAAGCCCCCAAGGAGGGAGCAAGCCAGCCAACGCTGGCCCGGAGGCCAAGCAGTCAGGCGACTCGTCCCCCGAGGGCGGGTCGCAGGGCGTCGCCGTAGAAAGGGCAGGCGCCTTAGGCCAGGCCGAGTGGCCCGCCCGACGCCTCCTCAAGCGGGTCTTCCGCTCAGAGGGCGCCGGCATAAAAATCAAGACTTCCAGCTGGTAAACATAACCTTCATGTTTTCATTGTACTGAAGCGTTTCCTTCTTTCAGAAAACCGTCGGAGGAAGTTTCGACGGATCGCCCGACCGAGCCAACACCGAAGCCTGCTGAGCGGAGTCGGACAGCATCTTCTCCGACTCCTCCTTCCTCCCCTGCTCCCCCGACCGCCGACACAGCCCCCCCCCGCCAACCAAGCCGACTGAGGCTGCGGCAGAGGCGAAGGTCCACGAAGACGGCGCCGCCGTCCTACCGAGCCCGAAACCGATCAACAAGGGCAGCGAGGACGGCGAGCCGATGGAGGAGATCCCACGCCGGCCCCCATCTCCCCAGGAGGAGCCCGAGCCCAAGCTCTCGGCGGCCTGGAAAGACGAGGCCGGAGAGTGGACTCTCCTTGACAACCAGATGGAGGAGAAGGCCAGGGAGAACTTCTTTGAGCACGTCGCTGAATGCGGCAGATTGATCAGGGTAAGTTCTCCGATCAGCCGAGCATATTTTGGTGATTTGAAGCAGAGTAGTCATTGTTTAATCCTGCAGGAGCATGGTGAGTTTTCCGAGAGGAAGACCAAGTTCCTCAACTATTTTCTCCCCAGATAGAACGGATTAAATCCGTGGAGGGGCAAGTAGTTGAGGCCCAGACCGAGGCGTCCAAGCAGCGTCGGGAGCTGCAGGCCCAAATCAAGGAACTGCAGGACGAGAAGTTCGACCTTACAGGTTCCCTTCGATGTAAGTATCCCAACCTGAGTCATGATTATTTGGTTTGTGTGCGACCGAATGACATCATGTTCTGCTCAATGTGCAGCCCGCGATGCCACGATCGCTAGCCTGCGGGATAAGCTGGTCAAGTCTGCGGCCGCCGCCCAAGCAGAGCGAAAAAATCCCAGGACCAGAGGCTAGCCCTGGAGAAGTCAGAGGCAAAAGCCGTCGTTGAGTTGGAGGGTAAGTCCCCAATCCGACCGGCTTTGAACCTCCGGTGTCTGCACAGTTATAAAACTATGTGTTTTCTGTACTCAACAGAATACAGGAAGAAGACACTAGCGCAATATGGTGTTCTGCAGGAGAACGTCAGAACTGCGGAAGCGCAATACGAGGAGCTCCTGGCGGCCGTGGAGCCCACTCGGCGACGGCTCTATGCTGGCGATACCGAGCCAAGCAGTTGGGCCGAGCTGATCCAGAGTTGGACCGAAGCCCCCGAGCAGCTCAAGGCCCAGCTCAGGGAAGTCGGCTTGATGAGTACCAGCCAAGCGCTGGGAATCGTCAAGTCGCTCTACCCTTGAGTTGAGCTCGACGCTATCAAGGATGGCTTCGCCTGCACCGAGGAGAAGGCATTGTCCCTGTTTGAGGAGGTGAAGCCGGCAGCCGAGTCTCCAAGAACGTAGTCAGGAAGTATGAGTGTTGCGTGGAAACAAGAGTTTCGTTACTCAGAACGATTAACACTTAGGCTCAATAAGAACTCGAAAAGAGAGATATCGATTAGGTATTGAATAGGTGTAGACTACACCTAATTAAGTGTAGCCCCCCGAATTACTGGCTAGTCGAAATGCGACTAGGGAGCAAGTCGAATTAATCTCAATAAAAGAAAGGGTGCGCGATTGCGTACCTAATTAGGTGTAGCTCCCGACTTACTACTTAATTGAAACACAAATAAGTAGCAAGTCAGAAACTGAATTGCATAAGCGTAAAGACAATGTGAACGAAAACTTATATTTATTTAATTGTAAATATGTGTACAACGGCCGTCAGGTATAGAACCGACGTAATTGCTCGATGTTCCACGAGTTATCCATGAGAGTGCCGTCTTTTCGTCTCAGTCGGTAAGCCCCAGGCGTGTCACCGAGTTGATAATGTACGGACCTTCCCAGCGTGGGAAGAGTTTACGGCCACTCGACTGATTGACCCGAAAGACCAAATCTCCAACCGAGAAGGCACGATCCCGCACATTACGATTGTGGTAACGACGCAACCCTTGGAGGTACCTGGCCAACCGAATTGTTGCAGCGTCCCGAGCTTACTCCAGTCGGTCGAGTTCGTCAACCCGACTGGCTTCTGACTCGTCCTCATTGAATTTTTGAACTCGGAGAGATCCGAATTGTAGCTCCGTTGGAAGGACCGCCTCAGACCCATATACGAGGAATTAGGGAGATTTCCCCGTTGCTCGACTGGGACTTGTGCGAAGCCCCTAGAGTACGGCAGGCAATTCCTTCATCCACTTTGCCGCATATGGACTGAGCCGATCGAAGATGCGCGCCTTGACGCCTTGTAGAAGCATGCCGTTCGCGCACACGACTTGCCCGTTGCTTCGAGGATGTGCCACCAAAGCAATGCAAATCTTTATGCCCACATCTTTGCACCAGCTTTGAAACTCATCGCTTCTGAATTAAGAGCCGTTATCCGTAATGATCTGAGAGGGTATGCCAAACCGACCGATGATTTCCTAGAAGAACTCGATGGCCTTGGCCGCCGTAATCTTGGTCACAGGCTTGGCTTCAATCCATTTAGTGAATTTGTCTATGGCGACGAAGATATGTTCAAAACCACCCGGGGCCTTCTTGAAGGGTCCGACAATGTCGAGTCCCCAGACTGCAAACAGCCAGGTGATGGGGATTGTCTGAAGTTCCTGAGTCGGCACGTGAATCTATTGAGAGAAGAACTGACAACCCTCGCACTTGCAGACGATCGCCTGTGAGTCGGAGACTGCGGTTGGCCAGTAAAATCCTTGACGAAAGGCTTTGCTGACCAACGTGGCGGAAGCAGCATGATGGCAATATGGAGCCCGTGGATGAGTGCCTCGTACTCGGCTGCGTTGTTTGAAGCTGGAAAATGAATCTGGAGGACATACTTGAGTTGTTCGCCTCCAGGTGATATGAGAACGATACCAGCCCCCGCGCCCTGTCGTCGGAGAGAGCCATTGAAGTATATGTTCCAGTACTCGGCCTCTTCGACGGCTGGGGGAGCTTGCATCTCCGTCCACTCGGCAACGAAGTCGGCGAGTGTTTGTGACTTTATGGTGCTGCGTGGCTTGAACGAGAGCTCGAAAGCCCCAAGTTCTACTAACCACTTAGCGATCCTCCCAGTGGCTTCCCGATTATGAAGGATATCTCCAATAGGGAAAGAAGTGACCACCGAAATTGGATCTTCTTAAAAGTAGTGCTTCAGCTTCCGAGAGGCGATTAGAACCGCATATAAAAGCTTCTGCACCTGTGGATAGCGAACCTTTGACTCGCCCAATACTTCGCTGACGAAGTAGACCGGGCGTTGAGCCTTGTAGACGCGTCCTTGTTCTTCTCGTTCCACCACCACCGCGGCACTCACTACATGAGTGGTGGCCGCAATGTATAGCAGAAGCGGTTCCTATGGCACGGGAGATGCCAAGACAGGTGGCGAAATGAGGAACAATTTGAAATCCTCAAAAGCCTTTTGTGCCCCGGGTGTCCAAACAAACTTGTCATATTACGTCTTCAATAGCTTGAAGAAGGACGACCCACGCTTGCCGAGCCGCGAGATGAATCGGCTAAGTGGCACCATGCACCTATTTAGACGTTGGACGTCCCTTTGGCATGTTGGAGGAGCCATCTCCATGATAGCTCTGATCTTTTCGGGTTAGCCTCAATTCCGCAGTGAGATACCATGAAACCGAGTAGCTTTCCCGAAAGGACCCTAAAGACGCACTTCTCCGGGTTCAACTTCATGTTATATGCCGACAGACTCTCGAATGTCTCCGACAGGTTGGTGACCAAGTCGGAGGATACCCGAGTCTTAACGACAACGTCATCAACGTATACCTCCACGTTACGTCCAAGCTGGTTGTGGAAATATTGCTGAATGCAACGTTGATACGTTGGTCCGGCGTTCTTCACCCCGAAGGGCATAGTGACGTAGCAGAAAGCCCCGAACGGAGTGATGAACGAAGTCTTGATGCAATCTTCTTCCTTCAAGTTGATCTGGTTATAGCCCGAATAGGCATCCAGAAAACTCAAAAGCTCGCAACCGGCAGTGGAATCAACCACCTGGTCGATGCGAGGTAGTCCGAACAGATCCTTGGGACATGCTTTATTTAAGTCGGTATAATCGACACACATACGCTAAGTTCCATTCTTCTTTTTGACAAGTATCGGATTTGCCAGCCAATCGGGGTGGAGAACCTCTCTTATGAAACCAGCGGCTAGAAGTTTGGTGATCTCCATCTTGATGGCTTCCTTCCGATCTTGCGCGAACCGACGCAGCCGTTGCTTGATTGGCTTGGCTTTGTCGTGTATATTCAAGGAGTGCTCGATCACCTCCCTCGGAACACCCGGCATGTCAGATGGTTTCCAAGCGAAGATGCCCTATTCGCTTGGAGGAAGGTGTTGAGCGCCTCTTCGTATTTCGGATCAAGCCCTGTCCCGATCAGAGCCGTTTTGGCTGAGTCGGATGGGTCAAGAGAAATACGCTTGACATCTTCGTCAGGCTTGATGCTTGACTTAGATGACTTCTTGTTCGGCACATCGCCCTCATCGCGAAAAGTGGTGGCCGCCTGCCGGACCTTGTCCAACTCGGCAGCCATTTCGGTCGACTGGGCGAAGTCGCAGTGTTCCTTATCAAGGAAATAGAAAAACTTGATGTCTCTACGGACTGTGATTATGCCTTGCGGACCTGGCATCTTCATAGCCAGGTAGGCGTAATGTGGGACGGCCATTAATTTGGCCAAGCCCGGCCTTTCCAAGATTGCGTGATACGCAGTCTAGAAATCGGCCACCTCAAAGCTAAGGTTTTCCGTCCGGCAGTTGTCCCGAGTGACAAAAGTGATCGGAAGAGAGATTCTCCCAATCGGCACCGAGGATGTTTCCGGAATTATGCCATGAAACGGTGCGTCCGTCTTCTGGAACGCCGACCTCGGAATCTGCATCTCATCAAAAGTCTTGGCGAAAAGGATATTCAATCCACTCCCGCTGTCGACTAAGACTTTGCGTAGTCGGACGCCCCGTACCACAGGATCCAGGATGAGTGGATATCTTCCTGTGTAAGGGATGTGATCAGGATGATCTGAGCGATTGAACTTGATCGGAACTTCAGACCATCGAAGGTACTCGGGTTCACCGGAACAGCTGCATTAACTTCCCGAATAGTAATCTTTTGCTTACGTTTGGACTCGTATGCATCCGATCCCCCATATATATAGTTGAGCTCGCGCTCGGTTTCTTGGTAAGCATCACCCTGTGAAGGGTCACGCTTGTCGTCTTGTTTGGCGTCCTTCGGAGTGTCCTTACTATGCTCCTTAGCGAACCTCTTCACGACGTTACAATTCTTTGCCGCATGCTTTCCATTCGGATGGAAAGGACACGGCGCCTCCATTACTTTGTTGTAGTCATTGGCCGAGGCGCCTTCTGCCGACCATGATCCACATCTGCTACCAATTCTTCACCCTTCCGCTTCTTGTCCTTCTTTTTTGCTCGGGTGATCCTCCTGACGCTCGGCGAGAGCGTCCGAGACGGTAGCATATCGATCCGCCAGGGCGAACATCTCTTTGACAGTAGTTGGGGGCTTCCGAGACACCTTCTTGATTAGGTCAGGGTCACGAACTCCCTTTTGTAAGGCCGCGACGACGACCGCTTCAGAGATCTCTTGGATTGTGTTTTTCTTCTTCGTGAAGCGTCAAATGAAATCCCTTAACGACTCATCTTTTTTCTGATGAATCTGATAAAGGTCCCACTGGGTTCCAGGTTTCTCGTAAGTGCCCTGGAAATTGGCGACGAATTGGTCGCAAAGCTCTCCTCAGGAACCGATTGAGTTCTCTGGAAGGCCTGCGAGCCAACCCTGAGCCGGAGGAGTTAGCATGATGGGCAGATAGCTTGCCATCACGTCGTATCCTCCGCCCGCCGCCTTGATTGCCAGAGAGTAAATCTGCAACCAAGCTTCTGGGTCCCGCTCCCCGTCAAACTTCACTATTCCCTTAGGGTTGAACCCTTCAGGCTAGTTTACCTGACGAAGTCGGGGTGTGAATGCCTTGATTCCATCAATCAATCCATCCCCAGGGGGAGGAGACTGACGAGGAAGAATCCGGCGAGGTGGAGTTTGGCGCCGATTGTTGCGACATGCAACATGGTTGTCGCGACGATCGCAGTTTCGACCGGAACTATCACCGTCGTCATCTCGGTGACGTCCCTCGTCTTCTTCCCGCTCCCTCCGCTGAGCTTCGATTTCGAGGCGGAGGTCGCGTCTTGCACTTCGGCGAGCATCTTGTCCGCGAACGGGTGTGCGCCGACTGCGCCGAGTGTTACTCGTGGCAGTCTGACTTCTGGCCGAGTTGGCCTGTTGATCCCGACTACCTTGGACAGCCGCTGCCGTCACCATGGCTTTGATCTGCTCCATGATCGGCGTTGCGGGGCTGTTTCCTCCAAGTAAAGGGCCAACATTATCCAAGAGGGTCTTACATTAAAGGATGTTCTGCTGTGGCGTACGGAAGACCGAGTGATCTCCCATATGGACTTGAAGTAATTCCTCCTGGACTTCACGTGCACGACTGCGCAATTTGTCGCGCAGATCTTCTCCACCTCCGCGGTTATGTTCGGCTCCTGCCTTCTCTATGGGACGCCGAGCCGATCCGGAGGCTTGTCCATCCACGACATAAATGCCACAAAAGTCGGGGAACTCGTTGACGCTCTCCTCCAACTCGGACTCCGAGTAAGAGAGGCTTAACTGATCCCGATTCGTTGGCTCGTCGATGGGAGTAATTATAACTCCCACTTCCTGTGACGGATCGTTTGGCAGAAGAAAATCCGACTGAGATTTGGCAGAACGGATCTGCTGAAATCTAGCAGCCGAATTGGTCAATCCGAGTGGCATCTTTGCGTCCACTCGGGAAGTCTTTCCGGTTAGAGTTATCCCCGAGCCGGAACTCGGGAAACTCGTCCTAGTGTGTGTTTGTTGTACTCCGCTCCTTAGCCCGGATCGGAAAAGACGGCGTGTTATCCCATGGAAAACAGTGGCCGAGTTTCCCAATCCAAATGGGGCAAAGCACAATTGAGAAGTCACGATTCCTGATTGGATCTGATCGCGATCCAGACCAGGAATAGCATGGCTACTTGGCTCTTCATCAGCGAAAGGAGCTGTCAGAGTCAAAGGCATATGATCCCAACCGAAACTGAAGGGAAGCCCAACGGTAAGCCAGTAAGAATCATTATCATCTGATTGGATCTCTTCCGGATCAGAATCCGAAGGAGAGATCCTGAGGTGGTGAAGTTCTGCCGGAGTCGCGTACAGCCTCCCCCGGTAGTACGTGGACCGAACATCATTCGGCTCACATAACTAAAGTTTCCTGAAGTCATCGGCGAGAAAGCCAATATCTTCGAAGACAAAGCCTTGGCCGGGGCTTAGGTGAAGACGAATTTGCCGATTGAAGCCATCGAAGTCGATGAAGTTGATCGTGACGCTAGCACCTACCTGGCTACTGTCGACGAATTGCGTCAGTAATGTATTTTATAGGGCTACGCGAAATATCGCAACTCGATGGTAGCACAGGGGGCAGGATTTATCCAGGTTCAGGCCCTCAGAAAGAGGTAATACCCTACTCCTGTGCTCGTGGTTTTGTATTATGGGGTGTCGATCACAATGAACAAAAGATGATCATGATGATCATATGAGAGATTGATGATGAGATTGGATTGGATGTCCAATTAGGAACCCCTGACCCCCTTTATATAGTGCAAGGGGTCGGGTTACAGATAGGTTTCCTAATCCGCATAAGGGAGATAAGGGATATAACCGAGTTGGTTACGCCTATCTCCAAGTCTTCGAGTAGAATTAGGATTCCCTTCCAAATAGAGCGAATCGGGCCGCGCCATCCACCAATCCTGTCTTCTGGAAGATCCATGCCACTTGGCCCAAGGAGGTGGTGCGTGCAATCGTCTGTCTCCGAATACCCGGGACCCATGTTGTCCACAGTCCTCACAGGGAGAAGCTGAGTGAAAGCTATAGTCCTCTCTATAGCTCTCATCTAAGCTAACTGGGTCCTTAAGTGTCTCATGTGAAAGGTGTGCAGCAGGATCAGGACAAACAAACGGCAGTGCAGAGGGATCAATCATACTAGCTTGAGGCTAGGAGCAGAAGTAACAACAACAAGAGCATCTTTAGCCTAATCAAGTTCAAGCATCACACTAGCATGTTTCCTCCCTAAGTGACTCAAACTCAGTAAACACACTACCATGCAAGGTCCTTAGTTTATTCAACTCCTGCATAAACTTTTCATATTCTCTCCAGCCATCAGAATCTACTGATTGAGAAGACACAAAGCACTTCAAATTCTCCAACTTCTGGGTTAAACAAGCTGCTTCCTCCTCCAGCTCCCTACACCTAGCTCTAGACTTGGCATGGAATTGACATAGCTTCAGAAATGCATCATTGAGCACCTCGTAGGTCGGTACCTCAATGTCAGAGTCAGTGTAGAGGTCGGAGTCGCTCGCTCCATCCTCATCGGCCATGAAGCGCATGTCGGCGTAGCCGTCGTCATCATCGTTCTTGGGCTTATAGTCGTCACCTCCATCATCGCTCCAAGTCTCCTCTGAGTCCGAGATGTTGACCTCATCCAAAGTAGCCAACACCTTCTAGAAGAGTCTCCGTCCCTTGGAGAAATTGGGCTTCTTGTCACCTCCAAGCACTGGCTTCTTATTGTGGTTCTTGTTGATGTAGTGGTTCTTGTCCGACGTCGTGTAGTCGTTCTTGCCTTTCTGCAGCCTAGGACAGTTGGCCCGAATGTAGTTGGGGCTACCATACTTGAAGCACTTGATCGACCCTCTTCTTCTCTCACTTACTCTCTTGTAGGTTTGGCTAAATTTTCTGGAGAGCAAGGCTAACTGATCCTCAGATACTCCACCTAACCTCTCGTCAGGCATCTCACAAAGAGCAGAAAGCGAGAAACTGGGGCCAACCTCCAAAACACTTGAGGAACAACGCAAAAAAAGGATCAGTGACCAAAGCAGTAGAGACTGGACTGGGCTCACAGGACAGATGCTGTAGCTTGTACGTCTAGAGGTTCAAATATAGCCCATCCATTGTTAAGGTCGTCAGTTCCACAGCCTGCTGGATCATAGTCACTTTCATACCCTAAATCTTCAAATCCAAGGCGAACAAAAAGTGGCAAGCATTCTCAGAGTCAGTGTAAGTGGTGCCAACCGACCTGAGTTGCTAAGGATCTTGGTAAACTGACTAAAACAGGCGATTAGTGATTCATCAGCCTTCTGCACAAAGCGATTGTATTCCCTTTTGTATTGGTCCTGCCTCGTGATCTTGATCTGGGCCGTCCCCTCATGGTAAGCAACAAGGGTAGTCTAAATCTTGTGAGCGGACTTGATATGAGCAACCCTCTCATATTCATTCCAACTAAGCCCCTGGATGATCATGTTGCAATCTTTTGCATTAAACTCCACTGAAGCCTGGATGGTCACGTTAATCTCACTATCAGGAGGCACGACAAATTGGTTTTTGACCTTATGCCATATAGAGCATCCTTGTGCCATGATGTAAGATTCTATAAGTGCCTTTCAAAATGAAAAATTCAAACCCGAGAACACAGGAGGCTTCGTAGAGTACTTGTTATCCGCCATGGTTCAAGACAGAAAAAAGGCTCAAAGATCGGTGAAGATCAAGAAAAGAGCACAACCTTGCTCTGATACCAGTTGAAATAACAAACTTGACGACCAGAGGGGATGAATGGGAGCTTTGAAGAAATTCTTCGGAACAGTGCTCCTCGAACCCACCGCCCCACTCAAAAACCCAAACACGTAAAAACTAGGTGTACCCCAAGTAAGCACCCCGGTAACTTGGGACAATATGTGAGTATTTTAGTGCCACCTTTCTGATCCTTAGGTGTTCAAATAAAAGCAAACTCGTTCAAGGTGGTTAGACACAAGACAAACTAGCTGAACCACCTAAAAGCGCACTTGGAAAAGCAAAACAGAATCTGCCAAAAATTTGTTCTCACTAAACAGAGGTGATTGGTGGCCTTCTTGGACTCCAAAAATTATGTGAATTTTTCTCTTTATGCCTTGGTGAGTCATGGAGGACCCAGCCAAATTGCACCGCAAAATTCCTTGCACCAAAATCAGGAAAAACGTGCACTACAGACTATCCAGGAGTTCGTCCAGAAATTTTGGGGCTCGGCGTTGACCTCATAACTCTCAAAATCCTTGCCTAGATGACTTCAAAATTTTTTCATAGATTGGTATGGAAGTTGGGCAGCTTTTTCCATAAGAATCACTCATAAATGATTTTTATTGAATTTTCTAAAAATCGTAGACTACAAGCTGCACGAAAGAAAACTCTCGACAAAAGTTACAACTAGAATCAAACCTTGATATCTAGCCTCTCCTAGGTTGCAAGAAAGGTCTCAAACCATAGTACCAACCTCAAGACATTATAAATCGGCAGCAAGTAGAAGGAGGTGAGGTAAAAGAACTAGTTGCAACCAAAACAACCAAAGAAACAAGATCAAAACTTAAGAATTAGGCAAGAACAAGCAATGAACTTGGAGGAACTAGTTTCTATTGCTTTGGAAGGGTTTTACACAGCCACACCTAAGTGGGCAAAGCTCTAAAATGAGTAAATAACAGCCAACTTTCAACCCAAAGACATGGTAGAGGCAGCCCCTCCACCACTCTTTTATAGGACCACCGGGTGAATCACAACTCTTGATTTCTTGCCTCAATGCTAAGCAACCAAATCAAGGGTTTGAATTCACCCACTCAACCAACCACTTACATGGGCCTAAACCCATACAACACTCAGCCCAACATGGGTGACACATACCATACATGGGTTTTACACAATACTCCATCAACCCGATGTATCGGGCCTTCATTTGCCATACTTGACCGCTCCGTTTTCGTGCCTTCGGGCATGTAACCTGAACCAGAACCTTTGAGCTACCTCAAGTCCATCTCCATGGCTTCCTCATGAGCCCCAAGCTTGAGCCCATCCATCTTGTAACATCATCACAGTTCTGGATCTCGATCCACTCGACCTAGTCCCAGTACTGTTGCCAATCACGGTTGCCTCCAAACCTGCACCCACAAAGACCAACACATTTTCCACAAACAAAAATATTTTCTTACCTTTGTTTGCTGCATGTTAGTCTAATTTCATTATGAATTCAAATATATATGACTACACGTCCACGTTCCTACTCGAACTGAAACCGAAACCTTTCATTCAAACTGGTGCTTCCTTAGTATAACAGAATAAAGATGAAAATTTTAAAAATATTTCCCTTACACAAATTAAAAAAATCATAATACGAAAAAGATGCATATCGAAATTCTCTATGAAATCTATATATAACATTTTTCCATCCGAATTCAGAAAGACTCAAAATCCCAAAATACTCTGTGTTAGCATAGATGGCCGAACCGATTAAAATTAGTCTCAAATGCAAACCCTTTAACCAAAACAACCCAAGTCTTATACTCATCAGAACAAGAAGATTTCTACGTGGTCTCATAATATAAATATACAATGGCGCTGCAGGTGCCCTCGGTCTCACCATTATTGTCTGCAGCTCAGCTCGAACCAGACAAGCCAAAATGGTCAAACTTTTTTCTCGCCGTCTCGGGCAAGAAGGCCTTCCTTATCGGAACTAGCTGGCCACGACGTCGACGCCGGCTGCTACCGCGCTCCAATAATTCTTCTGTCCGCACAAGCCACGTGATTGATTTCCGGGAGCGATCTATTCATATTTCAGACACTCCTCTCGCGTGGACTTTCTCAGATTCTTATACTTCAACCACTTCTCTCTCACGTGAAGCTTCCTCGGATCTGAGACCTGAAATAAGACCGGTCAGCAAGTTTTTATTTCGAGATCTCTCACTTCAATATCATATTGAGCTATATGCACTAACCACGTTACCAAAAAGTGTAACCTAGAGCATGTTTTTTCAGCGGTTGCGATTGCGTTTGCTTATAAGGTAGAAATTTCTAACTCCTCGATAAAGACAACCATGGGATCAAAAATTATAGAAAAAATGGTTTTGAAACTTTGAGAAAAAATTGTAAGACCTACAAAAATTAGCTACCAAATGTCAAAGTGTTTGGCTTGTACGAAAATAACAAATTTCCAGCTTATAAGCAAACGCAAACGCAAACGCTAAAAGAAACAAAGCCCTAGCGAAGAAAGGTAAGCAATTCACTTATGCCGAGATTGCTGATTGATGCTTCATTATTGTTGATCCTAGAGATCTAGTACAAAATGACTTAATGATGCACCTAAAAAGCTTAATTAATTACTAGCTAAACGCTCATACTTTGTTATGAGAAAATTCAAATTCTATCATGGTGGCTATGAAATTATCGAGGCTATGAGAAGTGTGGATCAGTCATTTGGACATTGCAAAGTGGAGTAGTCGAAAGTATCATCTAACTTGGAGTAAATTTATATATTCAGAAAAGTTTGTTAAGCTGAGGACATGTGTTTTTACAACAAATCATGAGTTAACGGTAAAAAATTACTTAAAGAAACTTTGAAATTTTAAATGAACATTAACAAAATTCTACAACATTTTTAGGAATTTAGGATTTTTGAAAAATAGGTAGTGTCCACGGCTTTTGATTTGGCTAGGCATGAGCAGTCATGAAGGAAAATCGGCGGTTGGACCACTATTGGCAGAGGAAGGCAATGCCGATGACCCTCTGTGAGGCTGTTGACACTAGATTCTCTTCCGGGTTAAAAGGGAAGGTGGTACATGTGGACGGCGGCTAGGGGCACATTAATTATGTCTGAGCCGCGTCAGTAGGTCTCAATCGATTGGCAGGATAGGCATGGATCCAATTTGTAAATGGAGTCGTTCATTAATTGGAACTTGATGAAGAGATGTACTGTGTCGACCGAGTCCAATATAAAACTTGTACCTTTCTTAGACTAGCAAAGATGTAGACGTCAAGCAGCTACTGAAAACGATGAGAGCTGTGCTGAGGGAGGCCTATAAAAAGATGAAGCAAGCCGCTTGGTGAATTCACAAACACACACAGCAATGGCTTCAAAACACCATCTCGTTGCTCCCATTTTTCTTTTCCTAGCTACCCTGACTTGTAACTTGTCATCGTGCGTTGCTCGACATGGGGTGGATTGTGAAGACCTGGGGAACGTGAACCTCTTGGAGAGAGGTGAAAGCTATGACAAAGCGCTGACGCAACTGGTAATTTCCCAACGATTTCTATGTGTGTGTGTCTATGTAGCTACATCTTTGCTAGTCTAAGAAGGTAATTTCTCAGGGAGCAGAGTTAGCTACGGCCCCCAAGTTTAGGGACAGCTTCCGCGTGCAAGATAGCTACATTGAATTCCTCAAGTCCCTTCGGAAGGACGTCATCAGATACTGCACCCCCCCTCGCCCCGGCACTGTCGTCCACCAGAGCATACTGCCCAAGGCGGCGAACCCCATCCAGTGGTTCCAGCTCGACCTCAGGACCGCCGGCGCCTCCATCTCGCTGGCCATCCGCCTCGACAACCTCTACCTCGTCGGCTTCCGGACGCCGGCCGGGACGTGGTGGGAGTTCGGCAAGGGGAGTGGCCCCCACCTCATCCGCGGCTCCCGCCTGCTCGGCTTCGGTGAGCAGTACGGTGAGCTCATCGGCCAGAACAAGCTGCCCACCGTCACGCTCGGCCGCGACGGCATGTCCAAGGCTGTGGCCACCCTGGCGGCGCACACCGGGAAGGGCACGCACGACGAGCCCAAGGTGGCGCTCGCGAGGCTGGCGATCATGCTGTGCGAGGGCCTGAGATTCCTCAGCGTGACCAGCACGGTCGACCGGGGGTTCCAGCCCGGCGGTAGCGTGGTGAAGATGACGGAGGTCGAGGCGAAGCAGGTGAACAACTGGAAGAAGATCTCCGAGAAGGTGCTGCAGGTGTGGGCGCGCAACCCGAAAGCCGTCGTTCCTGAGCTGAAGCCGATGGGCATCCAGAACATAAACGACGCGGCCAGGATCGTCGCCCTCGTCCTGGACGTTCGCACGGGCCAGAACGAAATAGAAGTTCTTTGACCATGACATGCTGGTCGATAGAACTTTTTTTTTCTTCCGTCGAAGGATGCCACTGTTGATCCTAATAAACCTGACGCGCGTAGTTAGTTTTCCTTCAGTTTGTTCTTGCCTGCAGTGATGCTTGGTCACATCAATGCTCCTGTAAACTCGGCGCATGATCGCATGATCGTTGGAGTCCAACGAGTGCGGTGCATGGCCAGTGCGTGTGTGGTGTTGAGTACTTTTCGGTCAGGTTGTTGCTTTGTATTGCGTGCGTCTGCTCTGAATAAAATCTGAGAAAAATCCCTGAAAACGCTGCGTTTTTGGCAGCACCAAAACTCTGCTTTAGTGCCTCTGTTTTTGCTGCGCTGTTCATCGTCATCTTGTTGCTGCTATAGCCGAATTGCAAAATAGTGTCCAAGTGTTCGTGTGTGTTCAGATCAGGGTCCAACAAGTGGTATCAGAGCCGCGAAATTGCATGCCCAAGATCCGGCGCTACTACCTCAAACCCATGGCGTTGGTTCCCCAAGGTGCCGGGGGGAGCAGTAGCGTCACGTTCCATTATCCGCAGCTCCGTCCGACGACCTATACCAGCTGAGCTATCAAGGTTGGGGCCCTCCTAGACGCATAGGGCCTGTGGGAGGCTGTAGCCTCGGCGGAGGGCGCGGCCGTGGAGGTGCGGAAGGACAAGACGGCGCGGGCTCACCTCCTTCAAGCTTTGCCGGAAGATATCTTGCTGCAGGTTGCATCGAAGAAAACGGCAAAAGAGGTGTGGGACAGCCTCAAGACGAGGTTCGTGGGCGCCGATCGCGTCAAGACGGCGCGCTTGGCCACCTTGAAGGGAGAATTCGATTCTCTCTGGATGCAAGATAGCGAAGCATTGGTTAACTACGCCGGCAAGTTGAGTGGCATGCAGGTTCGGTACGCGAATCTCGGGGCAACCTCGTGCTGGGGAATGGCTAGGGTAAGACCCACGCGTTTCAAAAATTTCCTTCCCTCCTCAAGATCATCGCATGCATTAGAACCAAGATTAACTGTAAACCAAAAGCTTATAAACACGTACCGTGGCCCAGGAGAATCAGGATGAAGCTTCAGAGATGAATTTACTCGTAGCCTTCAACACCCTATTGTCGCAGCGGAGAGATACCCGTCAGACCTTTCACAGCAAAGTAGCTGTGTCCTTCAGGTATCCACACGAACAGGCCTTCGGCTTCATGCGTCGGTGTGCTAGCACCGGATTATACGACCCTCGTGACTTTTTCGAAACAGGTGCAACTCTTACACTCTACCTTTTCTTTTTCTCTCTTTCTTTTCCCTCTCTTTCCTTCTCTCTTCTTCTCACTATTTTCATCTCTCTATTTTGAACCATGGCCATCTATTTATAGCCAAAACACTGTAGCTACAGTATCCAGAACAGACACTGTAGCAAGGTGGTTTGCTACAGGACCACCGACATACCCACTGCTCATAGGGCGTCTGCTACAGTGCTGCCGACATGCTACAGTGTTTTCAGCACAGGAACAGTGCATTCAGCACTGCTACAGTTTTTTCAGCTTTCTGGAAATATGCAGATACCTCGTTCAATCGCATTGAACATACGTCACGAGTGGAGGTTTCACAAATCTGACTAAACCTTGTTCTATGTGTGTGACCCTGTAGGCTCATGCAATGTTGACCGTAAATCGAAACCTCATTTCAATCTACAAGTCGCAAGCGGCTTCTAGCGAAACATTGCGACTACTCAAATTGCATGAAGGTCGGCGATCCGACGAACCTCTCAATGATCAAATGTTGATCCTTTCGACTCTAGTGATATATTGACTTAACCCAAGGTCGAGATGTGTCATCCTTGTGCTGTTAAGCCCTTTTACTTGATTTCCCGAAATAGGCTAAACCTTATTGATCGACCAACTCCTTGATCACTCGGGTATGGCCATGCACATCCTTTAGTCTATTTCATCGAGCGGCCCAAGATATCGTTTTCCTCTAAACGAGGAGGACAACTCCCATCTTGATCAATCACTTCCCTCTGCATGATTCAAAACATACCCGAGTAAAGCCCTTATCGTTATTCAGTTACGGAATAACTTTAGACAATATCAAAGCATGCCATCCTCATGTAGGAAACTGTATTGATCTCAGGTCTGAGGATCAAACATTATCATTATATAAAATCACCTATGACACATTATATCCTCAAAGGTGTTTCACAAAGCGGGTTAGTCCGATACTGTACTTCTATATGTGTATCCACATGATTGTATTGATATCACATATCCATAGTCTGCAAAACATGACTATCACAACAACCCATGTGCTTGATTATATCATATCTATTATTGGTGTTCCAGCCAATAAACAAAATCAAGGGACAAATTTTATAATGATGTCATTATGTATTACAGAGTTTTACAACTAAGTCGTACTTGATGATCTGTAATATGAGATCATTAATGGAATCATACAAGCATAATATATTACAATCATCTTCATGATTGGCCTCTAGGGCATATTTCTTACGCCTCGGAGGATTCAGCACTCGTGAAGAAATTGCCTGACACAATGCCAGATCGATTCTACCCCGTCGTCGTAGGCGTCGAGCAATTTTGCGACATCAAGAAGATAGCATATGAGGAGGATTTGGGGTGTCTGAAGGGCTTTGACGAGCGGCTGCGCCTGCGTGGCTCTAGTGCCCATGGCGATGGCCAGCTGCTCCTCACGGCGGCCGAGTGGCAGGCGCGGTAGAAGAAGAATGGCGGAGAGTCTTAGCTCTGGCGGACAAGAAGACGTCTGCCACTGGCGACAAGGCCAAGCATAACAAACCCAAAGGGAAGGTGCATGGCGGCTCGCGTAATGGGAGGAAGAAAGGGAAGTGCCACAACTGTGGCATCTACGGGCATTGGGCGCGTGATTGCCGCAAGCCCCAAAAGGAGAAGCGCCAAGAAGAGGTACATCTTGTGCAGGGCGGCATCGACCAGCTTGCTCTGCTATTGGCAGAAGCGACTATGGATGCCCTCGGTGTCGGCGAGACGGTGCTCCTCAATGAGGAGCGCGTGCATCCACGTGACCATGGTGCCAGGGCGTGGTACTTGGACACTGGAGCTAGCAACCACATGACCGGCGCCAAGGATCTCCTCACTGCATTGGATGAGTCCGTGTGGGGCACGGTGCGTTTCGGCGATGGCTCTGTGGTCCAGATATGCGGGCGCGGCGCCGTGACATTTAAGTGCAAGTCCGGCGAGCAGCGCACGCTCACAGGTGTGTACTATATCCCTAGTCTTCACAGCAATATTATCAGTTCGGGGCAGCTCGATGAGGGGGGCTGCAAGATCGCCATAGCAGATGGTGTATTGTCTGTGTTTGATGCTGAGAAGCACTGTTGGCACGGGTAGAGCGTTCTGCCAATCGTCTGTACACTGTGCAGCTTTGCCACACTGAGCTGGTGTGCTTGCTGTCCAAGATGGAGGACAAAGCGTGGCTATGGCACAGCCGATATGGTCATTTAAACTTCCGAGCCTTACGAGATTTGGGCAGGAAGGGGATGGCAGTAGGCATGCTTGTGGTTGATCACCTTGAGGAATTTTGTGATGGTTGTGCGCTTGGCAAGCAGCACAGGAAGCCATTTCCACAAGCATCAGCGGACAGAGCTGAGAAGCCACTTGAACTCCTCCATGGTGATTTGTATGGTCAGATTACACCTCCACTGCCTGGTAGCAACAAGTACTTTCTGCTGATTGTGGATGACCACAGCCGGTATATGTGGATTGACATGCTGGCAACGAAGGATAAGGCACTAGAGAGCTTCAAACGGATCAAGGCTTTGTCAGAGAAGAAGCATGAGTTCTTTGTCAACGGACTCCGCACAGATCGTGGTGGTGAGTTTGTGTCCGAGGAGTTTGAAAGGTTCTGCGATAGTAAAGGTATTCAACGTAATACTACCGCTCCATACTCGCCACAGCAAAACGGAGTTGTGGAAAGAAGGAACCAGACGGTAGTGGAGATGGCTCGGTGTTTGCTCAAGTCTTTGAAGATGCCGGCACACTTCTGGGGTGAAGCAGCACGCACAGCCATCTATTTGCTAAATCGAGCACCGACTAGAAGTCTGGAAGGGAAGACGCCCTATGAAGTGCTGCGTGGGAAGAAACCCAATGTGCAGCATTTGAGAACCTTTGGTTGCAAGGCACACGTGAAGAAGCTGGGTCCAAGTGTGAACAAGCTTTCGGACAGATCGATTCCGGTTGTGTTCTTAGGATATGACGAGGGAGTCAAAGCCTACAAGCTCTATGATCCGGTTGCTAGCCAGGTATATGTGTCCAGGGATGTTGTGTTCGAGGAACAAAAACCTTGGAATTGGGAGGGCAGTGTGGGAGAAAACTGCAGTCAGGGAAGCTTCACGGTACACTACACTGATAACTTTCAGAGTACTGAAAATGCTAGACTTACTACAGTGCCGTCCAACAATGAAGAACCAGCAACTCCGGCTTCGGCTGTATCTGCCGCTCCACTTAGTCCAGAGCTCCCCAATCCGATTCAGTTTGTCACACCTCCTGTACATGCTACACCAAACACTCAAGGTCAGGTGCCTCGCCACTGAACTTTTCAGAATATTTATGACACTACTAATGATGTTTTCGAGTGGCAATACAATGGGTTGTGCTTGATTGCTGCTGAGGAACCGGCCAATGTGGGGGAGGCAATTGAGGATACGTCTTGGAGACAGGCCATGGACTCCTAGTTTCAGTCTATTGTTGACAATGGGACATGGGAGCTCACTGATCTTCCAGCTGGTAAGAAGGCAATTGGTTTGAAATGGGTATTCAAAGTGAAAAAGGATCCTGATGGCAATGTAGTCAAGTACAAGGCACGCTTAGTTGCAAAAGGATATGCCCAAAAACTGGGAGTGGATTATGATGAAGTCTTTGCACCAGTAGCAAGAATAGAGACAGTGCGGCTGCTCATTGCACTTGCTGCACATGGTGGTTGGTAGGATCACCATATGGATGTGCGCTTAGCCTTCCTTAATGGAGAACTGATGGAGGAAGTCTATGTACTGCAACCACCAGTTATGTTGATTCACTGCAAAGCAAGAAGGTGTATCAGCTGCACAAGGCCTTGTATGGATTGAAACAGGCACCGAAGGCTTGGAACTGTAAGCTACATCAAGTGTTGGACAGTCTTGGTTTCAATCAGACTATAGTGGAACATGCAATCTATCGAAGGGTGAAAGAGGGAAGGATTCTCTTGGTAGGATTGTATGTTGATGATTTAATCATCACAGGATCTGAACCCATGGACATTGCTGTTTTTAAGGGGCAAATGAAGGAGATTTTCAGCATGACAGACCTTGGTTTGCTGAGCCATTATCTTGGTATTCAGGTTACCCAAGGAAGGGATGAAATCACTATGTGCCAAAGTGTTTATGCTGCAAAAATTGTTGAGAAGGCAGGTTTGGGGGGTGTAATTCCTGTGCTACTCCCATGGAGCCAAGGCTGTGTTTGAGAAAGAAATACCGTAGTGTGGTGGGGAGTTTGAGGTACTTGGTTAATACCCGTCGTGACATTGCGCACGCTGTTGGCATTGTCAGTCGTTATATGGAGAACCCCACCAAAGATCATTGGGCAGCTGTGAAGCACTTGATTCGCTATGTTTTGGGGACTCTGAACTTTGGGTGTTGCTACAAGGTCAGCAAGTTGCAGGGGACTGAATTTGTCGGTTTCAGTGATAGTGATTTTGCAAGGGATGTCGATGACTGCAAGAGCACCACTGGTGCTGCTTTCTTTCTAGGAGACAGCTTGATCACTTGGTCGTCTTAGAAACAAAAGGTGGTGGATCTATCGCCGTGCGAAACAGAGTACATTGCTGCAGAAGCTGCAGCTTGCCAGGCAGTGTGGTTGAGCCGTTTGCTTGGAGAATTGCTTGGCATGATTCCACCAAAAGTTCAGTTACGAGTGGACAATCAGTCTGCAATTGCGTTGTGCAAAAATCCGGTTCTTCATGATACGAGCAAGCACATCGACACTTGATACCATTATATTCGGGAGTGCATTGAGTCAGGGAAGATTGTGGTTGATCATGTTCGGACTGACGGTCAACTAGCAGTTGTCCTCACCAAGGCGCTCGGGAGGGACAAATTCATAGCAATGCGTTTAAGTCTTGGCGTTGTTGAGATAGTTTAGTTAAGTGTCAGGTTTAGGGAGGTGTTTGTTGATCCTAATAAACCTGACACGTGCGTAGTTAGTTTTCCTTCAGTTTGTTCTTGCCTACAGTGATGCTTGGTCACATCAATGCTCCTGTAAACTCGGCGCATGATCGCATGATCGTTGGAGTCCGACGAGTGCGGTGCATGGCCAGTGCGTGTGTGTGGTGTTGAGTACTTTTCGGTCAGGTTGTTGCTTTGTATTGCGTGCGTCTGCTCTGGATAAAATCTGAGAAAAATCCCTGAAAACGCTGTGTTTTTGGCAGCACCAAAACTCTGCTTTAGTGCCTCTGTTTTTGCTGCGCTGTTCATCGTCATCTTGTTGCTGCTATAGCCGGATTGCAAAATAGTGTCCAAGTGTTCGTGTGTGTTTAGATGAGGGTCCAACAGCCACATGGCCATCGTGGGAAAACATAGCCGTGGGGAGTAATATATTTTGGGGTGGGATGTCCTCCGTAATTAGTATTATGTTTGTATTTGTATTTGTACGTGTTGTGTATTTGTCTTAGTGGTGTTGCTGCCTTGTATCCTTTCAAACCCTCAATTGATAACACATTCTTTTTTTCATTAACCATCAAACGTGGTAAAAAAAATATTTCCTTTTTGCGGGTTGAGTGGAAATGAAAGTCCAGTATTATCATTTTTTTAAAAATGTTTTTTCTGGAACATTTTAACTATATTTTTTCTCAGTGTAACGGCTGAAATTTTGGGCCATCTCCGTTCCTGATTCCATTTTTCATCATTTCGGCCCAAATTTCCAAATGAAATCTGGTACTAGGAGTATGCTGTTGGTATCAGTCATGTACAACAATATAACTCACCTGTCTCTAAGTTGTCTATAGGAGATGCCACATCAGGTCTTTGCTTATGTGGATAAGAGAGAAGAAGAAGAGAGGAGAGAGCCGTCTCGCATGCAGCAAACAATACTAGTAGGGAAACTTAGGTGCTATCAACAGGTTTTGGTCCCGTTGTATTGAAGCCGTCGCTATCTCCATCATTTTCTTGATCCAGTGCGGTCCGATTTCCTCTGGCCTCGTCTCTAACTATGCCCAGAAAAATTACGGTGAGAAGACGGGGGCAAACCCTTCCTCCTCTCTGTCGCCCCTCTCCCTCCACCAGTGTGCCACCTCCCCCTCTCCTCTGGTTTGTTGCCTTCCCACCTGTCGGCCCCGGTTACCGGGAACCTCGGTGCACCTGTGCTAGCCCAGGATCTTGTCTTGCTAGCACGGCACCTTTTACAAAATGCTGGAATCATCACATACCTGTGATAAAAATTATTAATACAATAGAGTTAAATTATGGTATGGCTCGTTTTTATAGACCGAAAAGGCCAAATTTACAAAACAAAATGAACTCTTACCAGAGTTTAGCATAGCGGAAACAATAAGAAGAGTAGGGTCTCAAGGCTATGCCTAACCCAAACAGGCAAGCGACTGGAGTCCCACCTAGCCCTCGGTCTTTACGTCAATCTTCCGGTCCTTCTCCTCCTTGTCTATGTCAACCAGGCCAAAGCCCTTCTCGACGCCACCTAAAAAGGTGAGTGGGTGCGAGTGTGAGCGCGCAATCAAACCGCGCTCGCGAACCAAGACCTCACCTAAAGCTAAACAATGATGCAAGGCTTTCTGGTGGAGGTTAGGTTCACATGTTTGCTTAAAATCAAAATTGCTTATTTTTAAGTTAAAATAACTCAAGACTTAGCCTTTTTATAAACCAAAGACGGACTGGGCTATATATGCCGATTCTTTATATCACAGGGGGTTTCACAGTGGCGACACCGTATCCTTAGCCAAGGAATACGTGTCCCACGTGGCAGATCCATACCATAGCCATGGTTATGGTCTCCACAAATGGCAGACTAGCTCCCATCGCCATGGTGAACTAACTCCAACGGTATGGCGAATCCGTGCCCATATTACACAGGTGCACGATTCCCATCTTCTGGCGAACCCGTGCCCATATTACACAGGTGCACGATTCCCATCTTCTGGCGAACCCGTGCCCATATTACACAGGTGCACATTTCCCAGGTAAATGGCGGTAGACTCACCCTCTTAGCCAAGAGGCGTGATCCCCTTGAGCTCAACAATGGCCAGGATCCTCAGATCCTAATCTCAATCACATGAATCAAATAATTATTGACTATATTCACATTCAGGCATAAATGGTACCCGAATGCATGGACTATCTCTTAAGCTTATCAAGTGTAGGAATACTCGGAACAGGGCACAACACATCACCATAATGATGTACTCGGGATACACACATGCTGATTTGACTGTCCAAGGCACTGATACAGTGACAGTGTAGTCTTAATCATAGGCGGTATGGTACATCTTTGCTACACTATGTATCACCAATTGTGAGCAAAGAGACTAAACCCTGTCATGATACATATCATGGTAATGATGGGACTGTACCATTGAGGTACCTACTCCGCATACGGTATTTGTCTGAGCCAAGTTGCATCGTTGATAGCGGCTATGCCGTTGCAATGCACCGTTGATAGGAGGCTACCGTTGCTTTCGCACCGTTGATAGCGTGCCATGCCGTTGCATTGTACCGTTGATAGCAGGCTATGCCGTTACAAAGGTTGACCCGTCATCCTAGTACCGTATCGTTGACAGCCAAGGTCAAACCCATGGACTCTAGACTTAAAGCATGTCTAAGCCAATTCAAAGACTTATTAGTCAAGGAATTTAATTTCTAAACCTTAGGTTATCAAAGGACAGGATAGGAAAATGTTAAGGAGAGGTTTGTGTTTATTAACACTGCTTATAATATGGAATAGGAATAACTAGACTTGCTCTAGTAGCTTTTGTTTACAACATAATTATACTTAGAAAATATTATTGCATGCAACCTAATATTTTAAAATCAACATAATTTAAGTAAAACTGGGTAAAAGAAGAATGAATTAGAGGTATTGGCTCGCTTTTTTTGAAACAGCGTCGATGTCTTGAGTCTGGTCTTCCAGCTTCTCTTCCGGGCTGTCCGATTCTATCGCATAAAAGCGAATAACATTGATAAAGAAGCAAAAGATGAAATATGCTTGATGCATGTAATGCACGTGTTCATCTAGGTTTCTGCATAGATTTCTCTTACGTGAGAAATCATCATATTTCTTGTTGTCATAGGTTGTATGTGTGTTAGGGCTATTCTATTTGTGTTTAATAAAGATAAATCTATATACTTTAACGAGTATAATTTTTACTCATGGTTTAGTAAGTTTAATATGTTTACTAGGTTTTATACATTATTTCCTATTTATATAAAAAGTTTTATCATATTTGAATATCTACTATTATAATTAAATTCTAGATGGGCTCTTTTCTACATGAAATAACGATTTCGGAGTTTTACCTAAATCCGTTCTAGGGCCGCCTTTGGGTCGAATCGCCTTGCCGTGACATCTGCGGGCCGTCTTTAGGCGTCGCCGACGCCTTTTCGTGCTTTCCGGCCGAGCTGACGCGCCCTGCATCGGCCGCGTCACTCGCCCTCGCCATAGCTCCACCGAAGTTCTTTGCCTCGATCTCAGTGCTTAGGCTCATGGCACAATCACTGCCGCTGCTGCCCTCGCCAACGCAGTGCTGCACGCCGCCTCACCGCGCGAAGCTCTGCTCCCTTCTTGCCCTGCCGCTTGTTAGTAGGTGCCGCGCTAGTCGCTTGTCGATGCCACGCCACCATGCCGTCGCGTTGCTTCTGCGGCCACCATTGCCGCTTCTGCTTCTTCTTCATGCTCTTGTGCCCGCCGGCCGAGCTTGCTTCATGCCGGTGCCGCCACGCTCACTTGCCGCTTGCCGCCTTGCGTTTTATGCTCATCTCAGATGTAGTGGCTACACTGCCGAAAGCGCCTGAAGCCGCCATTGCTTGCATGATCTTGAAGACGCCGTCGCCGATCTCCTCCTTCCTCCCTTCCTCTCTCTTCTTTCTCCCTCTTACCCGTGCTCTCAATTTTCTGCTCGTGCGTGCGTATGGGCTTTGCTCACTGTACGAGTATTTATAGCAATAGGAAAGAAAGGATAAGCATGGGAGATATTTATGAACTTTTATATTTTAGTCCTTAGCTTTATATAAAATTTCATGAAGATATTAAGAGGTTTTCTTCGTCATGAAGTAAGGATAAGATTGAGAGATATTTTAGGTTTTATTACATTTTAGTCCCCTTAGGATAAGATCAAGAGATATTTTTGGATATTTTGCATTTTAGCCCTTGGGCTTTTATAAACTTTCATATGACAGTGTGGGTCTTTACAAACTATACTAAAAATATATTTGACCTCCATAAATTATGAGAGTTCCATTTTTATCATTAGTTTTGAGTTTTCATGAATATTTATTTTCTAAAATTTCTAAATTATTTCATTATGCATTGATTAGTCGCAAATAATTTTAATCTTTAGAAAAATATTTAATGGGCGAGTTACTTAGTCACGAAGTAATCTAACCAGTTTGAGTTTTCTTTATCACGAAGTAAATTAGGATTAAGATAAGGTCCTGAGAGATATTTCCTGAGAGATATTTTGGGACTTCTTTACGTTTTAGCCCCTAAAGCTTTATGCAATTTCATAAAGTTTATTTAGGGGTCTCTAACTACTCTATAGAATGTAATAAAAATATATTTGGGTTACTAAAAATATTACTATTTCATTTATTTGGTTTATTTTGATGTCTTAAAATATATATTTTATGCAAGCATTAAATAATATTTAATGCTCCTCATTGTTAGCAAACATTAAAATTATCATAACATACAATTTAAATTACAAACAGGTCCATTTGTTGTAATTCAATTAATATATGAACTTAATTCTCTTTTATGTTAATACATAATTTCTTTAAATTGTACGAATTTTATTTCAAGTAATGTATTAACTGGTAATTTATTATTATTTTTATCGTAAGCGAAAATGGGGTGTTACACCACCTATCCATCGTTGTGCCTCCTCTCCCATCCTACCAAGATGCCCCAAATGCTTTGGTGCCTTGCCTCCAAGGCTCCACCGTTCTTGCTGCCTCACCCCTCTTCTCCGATTCACTGCCCCCCCCATCTTCTCAGGCAGTGTGGCACCTCCCCTTTTTTCCATGGTGGTGGTGCACCCTCTCCTCTCCACGGCTGTCTCCACTGTGTAGCCAATTCCGCTGATCTGTTAATTTTTCAGTATCCCTCACCATTGTTGTCCCCCTCTAGTAGAGATGACCGAGCATTCATCTCCATTGGACCCAAAAAATTTGGTTAGAATTGCTCACTTCAGTAATTTCATGAATTTTTGAATCTGTAAAATGCATGTTGTTTGCTAAAATTCTGAGATTGAGAACCGGAATTGGAAGATATATACTTGTCATATATTGTTGATATCTTAGATGTTCAGATCATGTTTCTTGTTAAGAAATTCTCTATAGGATGATTCGAACTGCCACAAAATATATAGTTCAGATCATGTTTCTTGCTCAGGAATTGAGAGATGTGTACATATACATTGTCTGATTTTGTAAATGCATGTTGTTTGATTAATCGTATTTTATATGTTCAGGAAAAAAGGAAAAATTTTACATGATTCAGCGATGTGCTATCTATTGAGGCATGATGTTATTCTGGAATCATAAACCTGTGTAAATCTATCTAGTGTGTTCTGACACCTGTAATATGCACAGGGTTCTTTTGTTTTTTTGATCCACGGTGGTTGGGCACATGGGCTTGGTTTTGCTTCATGTAGCAGTACTTTATTCTGCAGTGTTCATTATGGTTCAAAGCTACTGCTGTAGCTCTGATTTGCTTGCTGACTTATCTTGCCTAATTGCTCCTGCTTGTGGTTTTGATCCTAGTAAGCTATTGCCATTTTCCTGTTGGACTTAAACGCATGACTTTAACCGAGATCGACACAGCCTAAAACATGGACACCCATGAACATTGGATTAAAGGGAGTTTACTGTTAGAGGAAGCCATAGGTTTAGGCCGTTAAGCCTGCCTGGTGATGAGTCGGTGTAGATGAGCCGTAGAGGACGCAGGGAGTCGGTTAGCAGCGTGAACAGCGATGTCCTTGGACGGCGACAGCCTTCCCAGATCACTGCAGCACACCCTTGATTGGTTAGGGTTTAGGTGTTGGGACTTCAAAGCTGCCGAGAGAACGTCGGTCCTCTCGGTGCCAGGCCTCCTCATTCTTATAGCGCTGCGTGATGGGGGGTCGCGACCAATGGAGTTGATTGCGTCCCCAATCAGGGCGCGTCATTAGTAGTGAATCAAATCACTCCCTGAAAATTAGGAAAGGTGATTAGAAACCCCTAAAATTTAGGATCGGGTTGTTAGCCTAGATCACGCTAACATTTCCATGGCCGGTGCTTCAAAGCTGTTGCTAGCTAGTGTTCTGATTATATGTTTTGTACCTTGACAAGGAAAACAAGGAGCCCAAAATGCATGGCAAGGAATGGCTGAGATGGGCAGTATTGGCCAGCAGGGAATGCATGGCAACTCTGCTTTTCTTTCCTTTGTATATGCATCATCTGTTTTTCTGTGAATATATCAAAAGCACGTATCCATTTCTTGATACCAAACACAGATAACAAGCATAGTTCTCATTGTTGTTACATCAATTTGGAGGGGTATCGTTGAATCGATGCTCACTACTAGCGTCGCGTCCCGAGTTAAGAAAGTCACCAACCGAAGACGGAATCCTCATGAGCTTCTTGGTCGCCTATTCGGGCTACCACCAGATCGCGCTGGCTAGAGAAGCTGAAGAGAAGACAGCCTTCGTGACACCTTTTGGTACCTTCTGCTACATGACCTTGTCATTCGGTCTAAAGAATGCAGGAGCCACGTTCCAGCGGTTAATGCAGAAGACGGTCCCTGATCAGATAGGACGCAATGTAGAGGTTTACGTAGATGACATTATTGTAAAGAGCAAGGTCCCACAGGATCATGTAACCAACCTGCAGGAAACATTCGCTAACCTCAGAAGACATCAAGTCAAGTGGAATTCTAAAAAGTGTGTTTTCGGTGTTCGGTTTGGAATGTTGCTCGGCTATGTGATAGGCAAGGCGAACATAGGGGCTAACCCCAAAAAAATGGAAGCCATCGAGAATATGAGGTCGCCGACCTGCACCAAGGAGGTGCAAGCCTTAACCGGGCGGATGGCGGCTCTCAGCAGATTCATATCTTGTCTCGGCGAGCGTAGTGCACTATTTTGCAAAATCCTGCTCAAGCACGATGGTTTCGAGTGGTTAGAGGAAGCCGAAGCCGTTTTCAGCGAGCTAAAGCATTACCTGTGCACGCCACCTGTCTTAGCTACGCCAAGGCTCGGGGAAGCCTTACTCCTCTACCTGGCAGTCGAACGCGAGGGCAAACAAAAACCCATCTACTACGTAAGTGAGGTGCTCCACGAACCTAAGGAGCGATACCCTGAGGTCTAAAAACTTCTGTATTCCTTGCTCATGGCCTCACGAAAGTTACGCCACTTTTTTCAAGCCCATCAAGTTACGGTCCCAACAAGTTTCCTGCTGAGGGATATCATTAGAAATCTCGACGTGAATGGGCGGGTCGCGAAGTGGGCAGTCGAGCTTGCTGAGTTCGTTATCAAGTTCGTCTCACGCATGGTGATCAAGTCCCAGGTCATGGCCGACTTCCTGGCTGAATAGACCGGGCCTGCCGATCCTTGTGGAAGCTCGCCCGAGCCTTCAAGCCAGGAAACACATTGGACCATGTTCTTTGATGGGTCACGCCAGTTCGAGCTATCAGGTTGCGGATTTGTTCTCATCTCCTCCCAAGGAGAGCAAATTCTGCACATAGTACAGCTTCATTTTCCTGCAACGAACAATGCTGTGGAGTACAAATGCCTCATAGCCAGCCTGCGAGCATGCGCTCGGCATAAAACGACTGACAGTGAAAGGGGCTTCGCACTTGGTCGTCTGCCAGGTAAACAAGGAGTTTCAGTGTTGCGATCACTCAATAGCGCGATACCTGGTGTCGACGAATTATGTCGGCAATATACTTTATGGGCCTATGCGTAAGACCGAAACCCGATGGTAATACAGGAGACAGATTTATACAGGTTCGGGCCCTCTGCGGTAGAGGTAATACCTAACTCCTATGCTCGTGGATTGTATTGGGGTTGATCTCGATGGATCAATGTTGACGATGACTATGGATCGATGTGATCTCTCCTCCCCCCTCCCAAACTAGGAGCCCCTGCCTTCCTTTATATAGTGGAGAGGGGTAGAGTTACAGATAAGTATCCTAGTTGGTTATGGAAACTGGGGATAGAGATAGGAAGTCTATCTCTATCCTTTCTTGCCGAGTACATAAGTACCGGATTACAACCGTGCCTTTCTTGTGATACAAGTCGGGTCTTCATGCGGAGCAGGCCCATCTTCTAGATGGTCGGTGTGACCTGCTCCGTGAGCTAGTCCGCCTAATTGTTTCCGTGGGGATACCCTGGGACCATGTTAACCACAGTAGCCCCAGAGTGCTTTATAGCCGAGTTCATGCCTTCTCGGATGTGTGTTGACCGAGTCATACTTCAAGTCGAGTACTCCGACTGGAACCTTCTCTATGCCGAGTGCTCCATTGGCATGCAAGATGGCTGTGAAGGGCTCAAGAGAGCTTTGCAGGTTGAAATCTCCGAGTGATTCCCAGTCCAATTTCTTGGAGTCCTGGAAGTCGGCGCGATGGTTGACGTCGCGGCGTGAGTAGAATGTCGACGCAACTGTTCTCGGTAGCATGTGAGATTCTCGACGTAATCATCGGCGCTGCTGTCCTCGGTGCAATCTTGAGAAGCCGGCGTAATAAGTCGGCGCGGTTGTCCTCAGCCAGATCTTGAGAAGCCGCAAGTTAGGGTGGCCGATCCTCGTCGCCGCCGAGCGGCCGAAGTCGGCGTAAAGTCGGCGTGGTTGTCCCCGGCAAAAGATCTGCGTGAAGCCGAGCCGTAGTTTGCGCTCGGGGCACTGGTGTAGGCATGTAGCCGAGCCATATAATGCACTCAGGGTGCTGATGTAGACGTGCAGCCATACCGAAGTTGGCGTATGCATGGTGCCATGCCGTAGATTGCGCTCGGGGCGCGGGTGTTGACACGTAACCGTGCCAAGGTCGGTGCTTGTGGCGTAAACACTTCCTTAAACCCCTGTAACATGTATATGTAGGATTTAGGTAGTATCTGAATATGAAAACATTTGGTCGGATATAAAATCCGCCTATCTTTATATGCGAAATAGCCATTTTTTATTTTTCTTACTTGATGATTTTTGTTAGTCCGAGTGGTTTTTCTTCCTTTTGTTATGCACTCTGCTCAACTAGTCTAGCCCCGAGTGTAGAGAGTTGGCACATGGCTTTTTATCCCAGGCACGCGTTTGGGTGACGCAGAGTTCGCCGTGTTATGGGTTCTGAGCTTCATTACTCAGAATTATAGCGCACTCAGATTTCACTTAAATCAGTAAGTAACAAAAACAAAAAATAACTATGAAAAAGATGGGTGCACGCAAGTGCACACAATTATGTGTAGTCCTCGGCTTACTGTTTAATTGAAATTCAACTAAGTAGCAAGTCAAGAAATAACACGAGTTTATACGTGAAAAGATTATGATGATGAAAAACTTATCTCCTTTGCTGACGATGTGTAGGGACCCGTCAAACGGAGTCGAGTCCCTTCTGTGCTTTAACTGTACTAGTCCCTGGATCAGTAGCTAGTACACACAGTTGAACAGTTTGGATCATTGCCATTGAACGTAAAAGTATAGATTACATCAGAGTGCGCCAAGCATGGCGTTAAACAAGAGAGGGCTCATGGCCTTACAGGGGTGAAACTAAAAGTCTCAAAACTCAAAAGAAGACCCAAAACAACTCTACAAGCATGGCCGAAGTAGAGCTCCTAGATGTCGGAGTAATCCTCATCTTGAAAACTTGCGATGGGGCCTTCATCTTCATACGTCTCTACCTTAGGGTTCTGCTGATCGCAACTCGCTTTCGTTGGAATGAGCGACCCAAGATAAAAGGCGAGGGTGAGTATACAACATACTCAACAAGCAAGGCTGACTAAATGCATCTAAGGTTTACAAAGGAAGGTTATGGTTCTTTCGCATAAAGCCAGTTTTGCCAGTTTTACCTAGATTTTGTAAAAGGTTTATGATGAGTTAAGAGAAAACAAATATTTGAATCATTTCCTTTTGGAATCTCCGGCCTAAACCGGTTTTGCCCAGACCTGGCTACTCACGGCACCCACCGTGCGACAACCCTCATCGCTCACAGCACCTACTGTGAGGAGAGAAAACAAAACGCACGACACCAGTCGTGGTTTTCCTTTAAAACACCTTTTGAAAACAAAAACGGTAAGAAGTACCATGAGGCAGCTCCCCGTCGTCCGTCCTTGACCGCGGATACGGCTATCATGATAGTTGTACACTCTGCAGAGGTTGCACGCTTTACCCATGCGAGGTGGTTCTTCCTCGGGTGCCCCCAAAGAAAAATGGTCACCACAAGGCTTTTCTCCAACCTTCCCCTAGCTAGGGCATTCCCGCTGAGGTTTACACTGCAATGCCCCTCTTGCGCCTACAGAACAACACCGATTGCCTGCTTCACCGACTGGAATGCCAAAACTAGAAGTCTGAAGGATACTAAACCAGGGCCCGCCCATACAGGCACACATGGTCGCACTGTTAAACTTAGCTCGTCTACCTCAAGGAATCGGTCCTTAGGGACCGGGGTGGTTCCACAGATGGACCCAAGTCTCGTGCTTCTTGCACCAACCTTGCAACCACCACCCGATCAGGTTTTATAAAGCAGTTTGCGATAGCACCCACTATCAACTACACCCATTTGCAAACACGACAGCACCCACTGTCTTTTAAAATCATTGATGAAATAAGCATTGAGTTAATCATGTCCAAGTTCCATGTGATTGCAACTAAGCATAACTATCATGATTAAATCCTAGTTCAAGGGGGTGAAGGCAATATTAAACAATATAATATTAACCTAGGGTGGCATAGAACGTGTTTATACTGATATTGTTAGTTGGGGTGTTTAGCTAGCATCTAACCAATTAGCAGTTTTAATTTTTAACATAGCATGCAGTTTTAAATATCTAATAAAATCATTTAAAAACATAGGACCAAGATTCAGCACTTGCCTTGACCAGCAGAAACCCTAAGTCTTCCACGCGATGTCGGTCACGATCTCCGGAGTCGCACGCTCCTAATCGCGGAAATAACGATAAATGAAATAATAAACACCATGCGGAAATATGGATGCACATGCATGAAAATGCTCAAGTAAAGTGTACAGGGCAGTAAAAAGGTGGTTTAAAACTAAATAAGCCACTGTATATTTTTCTGGAATTTAAATGGAAAGATTATGCACTTAAACTAATTAATTTGCTAACAAAAAATCTAAACAATTGGGTAAAATAGTTATCAAAAATCTCATGGAAATTACAGATGCAAGGTAAACATTTTAAAGTCATTTTAAAATTGGTTTGACAATTTTTGGACAAGTAAATCTCCCTAGATAATTAAAACAATGCTTAGGGATATTTAAATAATTCAAAACAATTTACAACAGTAAAAGTAGATAAAATTACATAATTAAATAGGTTTTAATTTTGTGAGTCTAACAAAACTAGTGTGGGGATTTTTGGATTTTTCTACAATTAGATATGAATTTTGGAAGTTTGGGCAAAACACAGGAAAAGGAAAAAAAATGAGGGGGGGGGTGGCTCGGCTCATTGGTCATTGCTTGGCTTGAGCCGGGGAGCCACACGGCAGCAGTGGTGAAGGAGGAGCCGGGCGGCTCTGGCTCGGCTCGGACCACCGACAGCGGGCCCAATTGTCGGTGAGAGGGAGCAGGGAGGCGGCGAAGTCATGGCGAGTGGCCTGCGGCTCGGCCAGCCGCAAGAAGGGGAAGGAAGAGGGGCCTCGGGGACGCGGGGCGGGTCACCGGGCGGAGCGGGGCGGTGAGCTTCGCTGCTGAGAGAGGCGGCGGCTGTTACGACTAGCGGCGGCGAGGCGCCAGGCAGAAGGAGCAGGAGGAAGGGCCGGAGCTTCACGGGCGAGAGATGCTCGGGCGGCGTTGGCGGGCCGGGTGGCAAACGGCGGCGCGACGGACGTCAAGGGAAGGAGAAGATGGCGGCGCTGGCGGCGGCGCTGCTGGCACGAGGCCGGCCGCACGGGGAGGAGGGAGCATGCCGGCGGCGAGCTACGGCCGTCCTAGGGCCAAATTGGCCAAGGGGAAGGCTTCGCCTAGTCCTAGGGAAGCTCTAGGGGGAAGGAGAGGGAGACTCACCGCGATAATCGCCGGAATTCGGAGACGAGGCAGTGGCGCGGCGAGGAGGCTGTCGCGGCGTCGGCGGCGAAATCCGTCGTCTCCGTGATTTAAACACGAAATTGATTGAGGTAAAAGGTGAGAGGATGGCCGGGGAACACCGCCCTCGAAGGATTCGCGTGGAAACGGCTTACGCAAGCCCAATCGAAAGGAGAAGCGAAGGGGGAGAATGGAGGTCGGGCAGGGGTTTTGTGGGCTGCCAGGGAGATGAAGGGGGGCGCATTAGTGGTGTTAATCACCACTAATCGCGAACCGGCCGCCATTAGGGAGGTTTAATGGCCACCCAAGCTAGTGGAGAAGATGAAGGATCAAGGAGGGGAATTCCTGCGTGAGCAGGAAAGAAAGGGAAGAGAAGAAGAAGAAAGAGAGGGAGAGGATGGCAGGTGGGGCCCACATGTCATAGAGAGGGAAAAATAGAATGGGATAAGATTAATAAATTGAAATTGAATTTGGCTTGGGAGGGAAATTCAAAATGGAATTTGAATTCCAGGGTTAGGGATGAATGGAATCAATTTGAAATCGATTTGAATTTAAAATATGGTGACAGAAACATTTTCAAAAATCGTTTTGGTTGGAAAATTATGCAGAGGTGCTGATGATGTATGTGATGCACATGTTTTGATTTTTGAAAATGGGGATGTCACAAATCATATTTGAATTTTGAATTTAATTGTCAAATTAAAACATTAGAGAAAGGATTTTATTTAAATTTGAATATCACTTGGGGAAAATCAAAGTTTTGTTGCTTGGGTTCAAAACCAAATATGAGTTGGGAAATAAAACATTTCCTTTAAATAAGTGAAATCCTTTTAGAGGTTTGAATCCAAACAGCATTTAAAATTAAACATTTAGAGCTTTATGTAAGCCACATTCAAATCATGTTTGAAAGGGGATTTTAGTTTTGTTTAATCGGGTACAAAATCAAATACCACACAAAGGGGGGGGGGGGTTTGGGCTTGCAATAAATTGGAGGTTGAAATCCATTTCAAAATCCCATTTATTTAAGTAACAAATCGTTTCCAATTGTTTTTGAATTAAAAAGAGTTTTGAGAGCTATAGTACCAAGGTGTTTATTAAACCAAAACTTAAAGAATAAATCTTTAAAGAGTAATAGCATTTGCTTATAAAATATTTGAATTTAATTACTTAATGGAAATTTAAATCACTTTGAAAGGAAGATGGGGTTTGAATTATACATATACACCTAAAGTAGCATGTGCAATATATACATTCAAAAGCCCCCTTTAAAACATTTAAAATCCAAACCAGAGGGTGAATCAACATTTAAAATAGTTGTTCAAAAAGGGTGAAGTCTTTTTCTATAAAACTTTGAAGAACGAACTTACCCCTTAAAGGAATTTTCCATTCTCTTAGGAAGATAACTTTTAAGATTAATTGCTGAGCTCACAAATCCGGCAAGGGATATTTTGAGCTTTACAAAACCAAAAGCTTAAAACACTTTTCTTTTAGAGCTGTAACCATTTTCTTGAAAGGTAGTTGAAAAAAAATTTTTGTTTTCATTAAAAATCTATTTTTGTATTATTTGTGAAAGTTCAAAATCTATTTGAAAGGAACATATAGTTTCACTTTTTTTTTTGTATTTAAAGTTGGCAAAGTACAAGAGTAGGTTTATAAATCCAAAACCTAAATCAAGAATTTGAGAAGTAAAAGCCTTTGGGACTTTTCAGAATTAAATAGCTTTGCCACATATTCTTTTAAGATAATTGAAAATGAAATTCTTTTGTTAGTAATTCAAATTACTTTATTTTAAACAACCTTAGTGTTTTGATATTGAAAGTTCAAATCAAACATTTATTAGTTTATGAATACGAATCATTTTAAAGCAACCATTTAGGAAATGAAATCATTTTTCCTCCTTTGAAAATCAATAAATCATTTAAATACTTTGGCCTGGTATTTTGTTTCAAAACAAACACTCTGTATTTTGAAATTCAAATTATTTAGAATCGAAATCATAAATATTTGATATTGAAAGTCAACTAAGATTATTGGTTTAGGAAACCACTTCTTAAAATGATTATTTCCATAAATGTGAAATCCTTGGAGATTTGATATTGAAATGAAACCAAATATTTTTAAGTTTATAAAACCACCCCTAAATCAGTTAATTCAATAAAATGAAATTTTATTTGTCTCTTTTGAAAAAAAACATTTCCAATCTCAAATCAATTTATAACCAACGTCAAGTATTTTCTTTTGAAAACTCAACTTTTTCAAAGATGTTTTATTTTCAACCAAACACTAGTGAAACCAGAATAGTTTCAAAATTTAATGTTTTTCAACAGTAACATACTCATTTTCAAAAGTTTTAAATTTTAGGGATTTTAATAGCATGTCATGACATGATGCACATGAGTTTTAGCTTTTGAAAATGAGGATGTTACACGATGATGTCGTCCTTTCTTTTGAGCTTTTAGCCCCCGAGCGTATCACCTTGTCGGCTTGAAGCGCAGACGTGGGCTTATAGCCATGTCGAAATTTGTGCTCGGGGCGCTGGCGTTGGCGTGAAGCCGTGCCGAGTTGACGTAGGCATGCAGCCGAGCCGTATGATGTACTCAGGGTGTTGGCGTAGACGTGCAGCCGTGCCAAAGGTTATACTCGGGGTGCTGGCGTTGGTGTGAAGCCGTGCCAAGTTGACGTAAGCATGCAGCCGAGCCGTATAATGCACTCGGTCTTTGTCATAAACGTCTTCTTGTGCCAAAGGTTGCGCTTCGGCGCCGGCGTTAGCGTGAAGCCGTCTTAAGTTTGACGTGGCATGCAATGAGCCGTATAATGCACTTGGGGTCTTTGGCGTGAACATCTTGGCCGTCTTCGAAGTTGACGTAGGCATGCACCAAGCCATATAACGCACTCGAGGTCTTTGGCGTGAACATCAGAGCGTGCCAAAGGTTGCGCTCGGTATTGGCGTTAGCGTGAAGCCGTAGAGTTGACGTAGGCATCTGACCAAACCGTATAATGCACTCGGTCTTTGGCGTGAAGCGTCTTGATCGAAAGTTGCGCTTCGGGCGCCGGCGTTAGCGATGTAGCCGTCTTAGAGTTGACGTAGGCATCAATGAGCCGTATAATGCACTCGGTGCTAAGCGTGAAGCGTCTGGTATGCCAAAGGTTGCGCTCGAAGTCTTTGGCGTTAGCGTGAAGCCGTCTTAGAAGTTGACGTAGGCATGCAGCCGAGCCGTATAATGCACTCGGGGTGCTGGCGTAGAAGTGCAGCCGTACCAAAGGTTGTGCTCGGGGCGCTGGCATTGGCGTGAAGCCGTGCCGAGTTGACGTAGATATGCAGCCGAGCCGTATAATGCACTCGGGGTGTTGGCGTAGACGTGTAGCCATGCCAAAGGTTGCACTCGGGGCGTTGTCGTTGGCGTGAAGCCGTGCCGAGTTTGACGTAGGCATGCAGCTGAGCCGTAAAATGCACTCGGGGTGCTGGCGTAGACATGCAGCCTTACCAATTTGGGAATCCCATTCGAATCTCTTTTTAGTTTTCTTGCAATACCCAGACTAAGTGGATTAAATCTGGTAATTGACCCCGGAGGGTATATCGGTATATGGCGGTACCTGGCCCAGTATGTCGGATCCGGCTTGTGGCTCATGTAGAGCGTACCTAGGGCTTAGCCGAGTGGGCATCTCAGAACCCGTTCGTGATATCCGATTCTGACTCATGCAGTAACCGGCAATTGACCTGACATGAGGCAACAATTGACCTAACATGAGGCATATCACATGATTAGGTTTAACCGAGTGCACCCATAACCAATGGTGTAGGGCAAGCAGCTCAATGAGTATATCCTCGGAACCTGAACCCTTAATAGCTTTCAGCATCTGATTTCACTTGGTGGTCACCAGCTAGTGGCCTAATATGAGGCATGCTTACTCACTGTATTGTTTTTGCAGATGGCGCGTGAGAGCGCACAATGGGTGCGCCGACGTGAGAGCTCATGGCCTCGCGCCGACCCTGACCGCTCTCGACGGATGACGTTGGCATATAGCCATGCCGAAGTTGACGCAGGCATGCAGCCGAGCCATATAATACACTCGGGGTGCTGGCGTAGGCGTGCAGCCGTGCCGAAGGTTGCGCTCAGGGCGCTGGCGTTCGCGTGAAGCCGTGTCGAGTTGATGTAGGTATGCAGCCGAGCCATATAATGCACTCGAGTCTTTGGCGTGGCGTCTTGACCATGCGAAGGTTCGCTCGGCGCGTGGCGTTAACTGGCCGTCTTGCGAGTCGACGTAGGCGTGTAGCCGAGCCGTATGATGCACTCGGGGTGCTAGCGTAGGCGTGCAGCCGTGCCATAAAAATAATCTCGCATTATCCTGCATTGTACCCTGTGGAGACAATGAAAAACACGAGTAGTAGAGAAAAAATTGGATTGTAAAGCAATATGCATAATGTTTAATTATGTATTTTTATTATGTCAAATTGTCGTCCTTTTATCTTTTCCGTATTGATTTACACTTCTCCGAGTATGTTTAATTCCTTTTGTTAAGCACTCCGCCTAGCTCATCAAGTCTCTTAGTGTTAGGAGTTGGCGCGGAGCTCTGTCTCCGGACACGCGTCAGGAAACCCAAATTTTGGATAGCAATCAGAGTTTCACTACTCAGAATGTGTGACACTCGGAATCGGTAAAAGTCAATATGGAAAAGAACAAAAGAAACTCGAAAAGAGATGGGTGCAGATAATGCACCTAATTAGGTGTAGCCCCCGACTTACTGCTTAGTTAGATGCCAACTAAGTAGCAAGTTAGGAGATAAATTATAATGATGTAATTGAGTATAAAAAAAAACAACTTAGCTGTTGATCGTGTCGTCCTCACGCCCGAATGAACGAGCCCCCGAGCATGTCACCTTGTCAGCGCGGCTGTCCTCGGCGTCGTGCGCGAGAAGCCGGTGTAAGGAAGTCGGCGCGGCTGTCCTCGGCATCATGCGTGAGAAGCCGGCCTAGGGAAATCGGCGCGGCTGTCCCCGGCGTCATGCGCGAGAAGCCGACGTAAAGAGGTCGGCGCGACTGTCCTCAGCGTCGAGCACAACAAGCCGGCACAGTAAGTCGGCGCGGTTGTCCTTAGCGTAGTGCGTGAGAAGCTAGCCTAGGAAGTTGGCGCGGCTGTCCTCGGCATCGTACGCGAGAAGCCGGCCTAAAAAGTTGGCGCGGCTATCCTCGACGTCGTGCGCGCGATAAGCCTGGCTAGGAAGTCGGCGCGGCTGTCCTCGGCGTCGTGCGCGCGATTAGCCTGTCTAGAAAGTCGGCGCGGCTGTCCTCGGCGTCGTGCGCGAGAAGCCTCCCTAGGAAGTCGGCGTGGCTGTCCTCGGCGTCGTGCGCGCGAGAAGCCTGCCTAGGAAGTCAGCGCGGCTGTCCTCGGCGTCGAGCACGAGAAGCCGGCCTAGGAAGTCGATCTTGGTGTCCTCGGTGTCATCTTGGCGTGAAAGCTTTGCCTAGGCGATCGGCCTTCTTGTCCTCGGCGTCGAGCACGAGAAGCCGGCCTAGGAAGTCGGCGTGGCTATCCTCGGCGTCATGCGCGCGAGAAGCCTGCCTAGGAAGTCGGCTGTCACGGTTTCGACCGAAGCCTCTTCTATCGTCTTCATGGTGACGTCCCTCATCTTCTTCTCGCTCCCGTCGCCGAGCTTCAATGTCTTGGTGAAGGTCGCGGTTTGTCGTTGTTGCCGAAGCAACGAGTGGGTGCGGCGGTAGTCGTTGTCGTCGTCGCCGCAAGTCAGGACGGCGTAGGAGCCTCGCCATGATTTTCGGGATGGGATCCGCTTTGTCGTCGAGATCCGCCATGCCCTTGCTGAGGTGCACCAATGATCGCCGAGGTGCGGAGTGAAATTCATGTCGAGCTCCATCTTTGCGCGGGATTCACGTCACCCCGCGCAGTCTATCTTCAAACAGTCGCCACGGTCACATCTAAACTCGGTTTTCGATGATCTTGGACTCATTGGAAAGATAACGAGATAATCTTTCAAACGCATCCAAAACAACCCCGAAATTTCTTCCAAGTCAATGGAAAATCACGACGCAATTTCCGTCAAGATTCTGGGCGCAAAAAGATCGCATCTTCCTCTTGCGTTCGCTTTGCGGTTGAAGTTGTCTTCTGATCGGATCTAATCTTATTCTTCGAGGGCACGTTTGCCAAGGTTGTTGATGACGAAATCCAAGCCTCTAAAATAGGAAGCTTGGCCGAAGGTGAATTCAACGGCGCTGCCGCCGAGAGATGCCATCGAGCTTGATGAAGATGATCTTAACGCTGGCCCCTACCTGGCGCGGCAGCTGTCGATGAATTATGTTGGCAATATACTTTATGGGGCTATGCGTAAGACCGAAACCCGATGGTAACACAGGAGACAGATTTATACAGGTTTGAGCCCTTTGCGGTGGAGGTAATACCCTACTCCTGTGCTCGTGGATTGTATTGGGGTTGATCTCGATGGATCAATATTGAGGATGGCTATGGATCGATATGATCTCTTCTCCCCCCTCCCGAACTAGGGGCCCCTGTCTCCCTTTATATAGTGGAGAGAGGTAGGGTTACATATAAGTATCCTAGTTGGTTATGGAAACTGGGGATAGAGATAGGAAGTCTATCTTTATCCTTTATTGCCGAGTATGTAAGCACCGGATTACAACTGTGTCTTTCTTGTGATACAAGTTGAGTCTTCATGTGGGCAGGCCCATCTTTTAGATGGTCGGCGTGACCCGCTCTGTGCGGTAGTCCGCCTAATTATCTCCGTGAGGATACCCGGGGACCATGTTATTCACACCTGGCGAAAATGAGAAAGCTGGAGAAACACTTCACGAATTTCGAAATGTGCTACGTTCCCAGACTGGCTAGTAGTCTGGCCGATAAACTCGCGAAACTCGGCTCCTCGCGAGAAACCGCCCCGGCAGGGGTGCTCGTGCAGCACCTACTAAAGCCTTCTATTCCCTCTGGAGAAGAGGCCCCCGAGAAGACGTTTGCCTCGACCAAAACGGCCGGTACCGTTTCGTTCCTAGAGCAGCGCGACACCTGGATGACGCCATTCGTCCAGTTCTTGACGCATGGGATACTGCCATAGGACACATCTGAGAAATCCCGGCTTCAAAGACAAGCCCGACCTTACCGATTACTCGGAGCTTGCTGCACCGAAGGGGTTCTAACGGCGTACTTTGTAAGTGTGTTACCCAGGAGAAAGGCAAATCCTCGACGGGATCTACAGGGTGCACACCTCCTATAGAACCCTAGTGGGCAAAGCTTTCCGCATGGGATATTACTGGCCCACTGCGATGACCGACGCAAGGGAATTAGTGAAATGTTACCCGGTCTGCCAATACCATGCCCGGATGTCTCACCAACCATCGTACGAGCTACAAACTATCCCGCTGACTTGGCTATTCTCAACGTGGGGAATGGATATCCTCGGTCCTTCCATAGAGGCCTAAAGGGATGCACACACCTGTTCGTCGCCATCAACACTTTCACTAAGTGGATCGAGACCGAACCAGTGTCGAGCATATTAGCCCAAATGGTCAAAAGGTTCTTCAGGAACAACATTGTGGCAAGGTTGAGCGTCCCGAGTAAGCTAATCACTGATAATGGGACACAGTTCACCAGCGAGTTATTCCTAGACTACTGCGAAGAGCTCGGCATGAAGGTCGCCCTAGCCTCAGTGGCTCATCCACAGAGCAACGGTGCGGCCGAACGTGCGAATGGGCAGATTATGCAGGGCGTCAAGTGACGAGCTTACGATGCTTTCGCCGAACAGCGCCAGAATGGGGTAGAGGAACTACCCTCGGGGCTATGGACAGCCCGGACGACCTCCAATTGAGCTACTGGAGAGACTCCCTTCCGGCTCGTGTATGGCTCGGAGGCGATCCTACCCGCCGAGCTAAGACTTGGGTCTATTCGTGTTGATTTGCAGGTCCGATCAACAACGACGAGGAACGACTATTGGACCTCGACCTATCCGAGTCCTGCCACGAGCAAGCACTACTGTGAGCGGCAGCATACCAGCAATCCCTCAGTTGGCATGCAGCAAAATCGGTACAGACACGGACTTTGCAAGTTGGCGACCTGGTTCTAAGATAAGTTCAGAACCTAGCACATGCCAACAAGCTCACCCCGAGGTGGGAAGGTCCATACACGGTCATGTCGGCTGCATGTCGGCTGCACGCCCCGAGGCTATGAGACTGGCTATGCCGGATGGACGAGTTCTCAATAGCTCCTGGATCATCGCTCAACTCCAGAGATTATATGTCTAAGTGAAGGTCGTAAGTTTCTTTTCTACCCTTACTGTTTATCTCTTTTTGAATGTATAGGCAGCCCCCTAGAAACCCGACCTATGATCGAGCTCAGGAGAAAGCTCAGGCTACCTCAACACACATTGGCAGGTTAACGACTACACAAAAGCTACACCCCTGGGGTTCCCTTGCACATGGGTAAGCCGATCCTCATTGCACCACGCAAGACCCAGCGCGGGCAAATGCTTTCCGGTCTATACCATAAGCCTACATAAGCTGCCTAAGCCCAGGGGGCAACTCAAGAGCCCCAAAGTTCTGAGTCTCGCAAGAGAACAGAGCATGAGCCATGAGCTGTGTTCTAAGGTCGCGTTCTCAAAACCCTAGGGGTCGATTTTTTTTTTCTAAAGGTCGATTCTCTCTAAACCACACTCGACTTTCTGGCTATTCAGAGGCTCGACCGTGGCTCGGGGGCTAGGGTCGATTTTTTCAAAAGATCGATTTTCTCTAAACCACGCCCAACCCTTTGGCTATCCAGAGGCTCGACCGTGGCTCGGGGGCTAGGGTCGATTTTTTCTAGGGGTCGATTTTTTCAAATGCTCGATTTTCTTCTATGGATCGATCTTCTCTAAGCCACGCCCGACCCTCTGGCGATCCAGAGGCTCGGTCGTGGCTCGGGGGCTAGGATCGATAAGCACATATCTCGTTCTCTAAGTCCTTTTTGTCTATACGACTACTCGCAATTGTGTTTGCCCTGTGAATGCAGAAAAAAAGGGACAAACAAAAGGATAAATTACTTTCAAGATCAAAATTACAGAAGTAAGACCGGTACAAAGGAGAAAAAGAAGAAGTATCACTACCAAAAGCAAAACTACAACAAAAAATAAAAGGGCCTACAGGCCGGACTGGCGCTCGAACTTACAAAGTTCGACCGCGGCTACGTCATAATGGTCCTGAAGCGTGAGAAGAGCCCTCCGATCGTCTCGGACGGCTCGCGCTTCAGTCTGCAACACCTCGTTGGCCGCCTCCCACTCCTGGACGGAGTCTTCGTGGATCCTCAGACGACCCTCCACCGCAGTCGTCGCCAACTCGAGCCGGGACAGCTCAGCGGTAAGGCGACCGTGTTCCTCCGTGGCCTGAGCAACCTCAGTGGCGCACCGCGCCGCGCCTCTGCCGACCGAAGACGCTCCTCAAGCTCGGTAGAGCAGGCTCACTCGGCCTGAAGTGTCTCCTACGCCTGGCTGCTTCCACCGCTGCGGCACGAGCTTCCACCGCCACATTCTGATCCACGGCCAGGCGCACCTCCGCCAGCTCGTCCTGCGTGGCTTCGACCGTCGCCGCCAGAGTGCGTCTTCCGCCAGCGCAGCCTCCTGCTAGGCTATGGATGCGCACATGCGACCAATGACCTTGCGGTAGGCCTACATCAGGAGGACGGACCTAAGAAAAGGGGGAAACAAAGAAAACAACTAAAAGTTCGAAGGTCAAGTTGGAAGTACTTACCCGCTTCAGGATCGCGGCGAGGTCGGCCTCAAGCGAGGCGCGGGCAACACAACTGGGCGTGAACGACACCCCGAGCAGGTTGGGCGAGCCGCCTCCCGGGCAGCTCGCCCCCTTCTCGGACTCCTCCGCAGGCTTGGCCTCGGCTTCGCCGACCAAGGCCAGGGCCACCTCCTCCGCGGGCTCGGCCGCCTCGATAGCGAGCGTGGCGCGGCTCGGGTGCAAGGTCTACTTGCCCCCCAAAGTTCGCCCTTTGCTTAGCCACTTTAGCACTTACCACCCAATAGGTGAAGGACTGGTTAGGCAAAGGCCAGAACCGGACGGACTCCTCCCAGCGGACTCCGATGAGCGCGAGCTTCTCTTTAACCCACGAGGGCATTGCCACGATCCAACCAGCAACAAGTAGTGGGGTGACACTCGGCAGACGCACCGGGACGGTGTCCACTGCAGTGATGACCCGGACCAGCCAATCCCAGCCGAACAAGAGCATCTCGCTCGAGTCCTACGGTAGAATCGGCCATCCGTGCTGCGAGAAAAATTCAGCGAGCCCATTGAGGTTGATAGGGTGCCACTCGAACTTCGTTCGCCCTTCGAATCAGAGTGGCACCAGGGTCGTCGACCTCCACCTTGACGGTGACGGCCTGGCAGCGCACGTCGCAACGCACTGCCGGGGGAAGGAAGTACGCCCCGGAGCCCCAACACCAATTGGAGTTCGGGTCGAGCTCGCCTTCCCAGGCCACTGCCTCCGGTCGCACCGGAAGGATCTTGTCCGCCCCCACGGACATAGCGACTGGCAACCACAAGAAACAACCCCGCAATTAGCCCGGGGCACACGACACCAGAGAAAAGGCAAAGGTATAGTGACTTATGGGCGATGTCGAGGTCGGTCTCGGCCGACCCGACGTCCACGGGCTTCCCATCCAACATCATTCGACGCTTCTTCGGCGCCAGCTGGGTATCCCGCGGCCCCGCAGAATCCTAGCAGCGGGAGTTCTTAGCCCGGGCTAGGTCTGGAACGGTGGCGGGTGCCCGGGGTGCTGGCTAGCGGCCGCAGCTGACGGCCGGGGCGGTCACCCTGCAATGATCACCTTGTCCCGCCGGGAAGCCCCAATCCGTTTCCCTTGAGGCCGCTCTGGCGCCTGCCCACAGTGCGCATCTTTGCGATGTTCGCCTGCTCAAGCTCTCCGCCGCTCCGAGGGTGGGGCGACCTATGAGGCCTCCGCCAGCGCCAAGGCGCCGGGCTCGGCTTCCTCGTCCCCTTCCTCTTGTAAGCAAATCAGGGGGGATTATCGCAGGTCTGGGGTGGACCGCCTAAGGGCGCGGGGCTCACGGAAGTACAAACCTCGTCGCCCTCGCGGAGGATGGTTCTAGATGCCCAAGCCTGATGGCTCGTTGTGCTTCGCGGGCAACAACAGCCCCATGACCCGGCTACCTCGCCCCTAGGCAAGGCTGCAGAAAGAGGAAGAAAACATTAGGATGCACCGGTAGAAAGGTCGGGCGAAAAACCAAAGGTCGAAGAAGACTTACGCGTATTTCCCTCACGGGTGAGGTCGTCCCGATTACGGATGTTGAAGAAGGGGTGTTCTTGCTTTTGTAGCGGGCTCACTCGATTCCTAACGAAGTCAGCTATGATGTCATAGCCGTTCAGTCCCTGCCCGGCCAGCTTCCAGATCTTGGCCGCAGAGACCGCCTCCGCCGACTCTAGCACAGGGCGCTGTAGCATCAGCTTCCCAGGGTTCTCGTTCGAGAACCAAAGCCTGCATCCGCTGAGCTTCTTGGCGTAGTACCACCGCGACGCCCACCCGCCAGTCGTGGTGAGCTCGTAGAAGTGGAAGAAGAGGCTCACCGTCCGCTCGACGCGGACGTATGCCTCGCAAAGGTAAACGAAGATTGCCAGTGACAGGATCGAGTGAGGATTGAGGTTCACCAACTCAATCTCGCACTGGTCCAAGAAGGCGGTGAGAAAGACGGACTCCAGGACCCGGAATCTGTGGACGGCGAAGAGCTCGAAGGAGACGATTTCGTCATCCTCGGGCATCGGGACGGCTTTCGCGCTAGCCACCTTCTAGCCACTGATGTTAATGAAGCCGGCTGCGATCAGTTGCTTTAGGACCGCCTCGGAAGTAAGGCTCTGGGTAGAGGGCGCCATTGGCGAAAGAAGGCCGGAGAGCAAGAACGCTGGAGAGAAAGAAGATTGAAGAGCCAGAAGGCAAGAGCGCCGAGAAGACTTGAAGGCGTAAGGGGAAAAGAAAGCGACGCGAGAAAGCAAACCACGTCTTATAACCGGCGAGGGGAGGCGAACCAGCACCTGTCCGCCGAAGGCGCGGAAACCGAAGAAAAGATAACGGCGCGCATAACTACGCTCGGTTGGAACTCCCGTCGGAATCAAGGCAACGCGCACGAGGCGCGACGTTTCACCGAAAGGCAGTTATCAGAAACCTCTGAGCGAGCCATTCTGTCCCGCTCGAGGCTCAGGGGCTAGCTATTGGGGAAAGTACACGGCCCATGGGATACGGCCCATCTACCTACATTTGGCCCAAGGAAAGGCCTGCGCGAGATTCGTAAGCTCGCCTCCGAGCTTCCCCACCCCGGCGCCCGGGCTTCTTATCTCCCAAGCTTCCTAAGCTCGGGGCAGGGCTCAGGCTCCAACGCAGACTATGCCATGCCGTCTTATTGATCTTGGGCCCCGCATGTCACCAGAAGTTTAATGCACCAAGATCGATCGATCTTGGCGCTACCGCCACAACCCAGTGGGTTGGTGGCTGGTCATATCAACAGTCAGCTCACCCGTTCGCTCTTAAGGAGAAAGACGCATATTGCTGCTTAGCGCTCGGAACACTGTGCCCAACGAGTTGGGAAAGCACATCTAATATCCGGCAGACTCTAAAGATCAGCCACACCACAGCCCGGCAAGACAGAAGAACGCAACTAGTGACCAGAAGGTAATACGGTGCTCCACACCGAACCGAAGTCAGACTACAGTGGCACTACAAGAAACCATAGATATAGTGACCAAAACGTAGTGGCAAATACCTGAATTGTCCCTGTTAATAGGGATTATAGTGGCTAAAACGAATTTTGTCACTATTTTGTCAATTATTAGTGGCCAAACATGTTATTACCTCAAGATGTCCCATTAGTGACCATGTAACAGTGGCGAAAACCCGTTTCGCCGCTACTAGCCATGTTTGTAGTGACCGCACCCATTTTTCCTTACTACTAATCCGAATATTAGTGTCCATACACCAAATTTCTCACAAATTTACTGATTATTAGTGATAAGCTACTTGATTGCCACAAGATGGTTTATTAGTGGCCAAGAAATTGTGACGAAACTTTTTTTTTTGTCATAGCTCCATAGGTTTGTAGTGACCACACCAATTTTTCTCACGTTTTCATCTAATATTAGTATCCACCCCCTAGAGTCCTCACAATTTTACTTAGCAGTAGTGACCAAAATACTGAATTGTCACAAGATAATATAGTTGGGATCAAAACACAATGAGGAAAAACATTTTTGTGATAGCTTGTTACTTTGTAGTGACCACAGCGAACCTTCTCACTATTTTGGCAATTACTAGTGACTAAATACTAAAATCATCATTGGTTAATTTATCATTAGTGACGAAATATTGGAATCCTCACTAATTTATTAATTATTAGTGACCAAAGGCTATATGGCATAAGATATTATAGTATTGATTGTTTAATAGTGACAGGGTATCATGTTCTTATTATGTGACGAAATAATAGCGACCTAAAGAATTTTCTTTACCGTTCAATCATTTATTAATGGCTACATACTAGATTCCTCGCAACATTATCGATTATTAGTGACAAAATACAATTAGTGATAAAATACAACATCGTCACAGGATGTTGTACTATTTACCATGAAAGGACTAAATTAAAATATCTGAGCACCCTAGTACATTCATATCATATTCTAGTGCCTAGGGTAGCGCGAATGGGGGGCCGAGGCGCCAGGGGATGGTAGGTGGCGTGCATGGGAGACCGAGGTGGGTCAGCGGCGGCATCCTGGTGTATGATGTTGGCTAATTATCTTAATTCTTAGCTAGATTCATATCATATAGTGCTTGATTAGTAATACTAGACTGCTAGCTTGCAAGCATACATGCATGATTAGTTCTACTAATAGGTCTGTCCCAATCTTTAGTCCTATAACAATGTGATGTGGTAAACATAGTATTTTTCCCTTTCCTCTTGAATGCAGCTAGTAACCAGTGTCAAATAATATTTTCGCACGCATCAGATTGTGTAATACCCAAAAAAAGAGAAAAACAGTGGGGGCCGGCCCAGCCCAGCTAGCCCTCCGCCCCCATTAGCCAGCTATAGCAGAGATCTCCAGAGAGCGGTCGATCTCTCCCTCGTCCTCACAATCTCTCTCTCGAACTTTCTCTCTCTTTTAATCCCAGCTCGTAGCCCCTATTTTTTTGCCAAGCCGCTGCCGCCTTCAGCTTCAACGCAGACCAGTTGTCGCCATGCTCTTAGCCATCAACAGCACCGCCACTAACCAGCAGTGCTGCTGTCCTCCTCAGCCTGGCGCCGCCTCCAGCTAGCCACTGCCTAGCAGCAGCCGCCCCAAGTGCTGCACCAGCCAAGAGGAAGTAGGGAGGAGGCTGCCTGAGTTAGAGAAGGAAGGAGAAGGAGGTAGGAGCCGGTTTGGCTGAGAAGAAGAAGAAGGAAAAGGAAGAAGTAGAAGAAGAAGAAAAAAGAGGAATCTAGGGTTTGGCTATGATTTCTTCTAATAGATAACAAATTTATGCTTCCCTCTGCAAATTGATGTTCTAATTGAGTATTAGGATGGGATTTGAGGGGAGATTAGGAACCCTACCCCGAAATTCTTTGATTTGGAGATCGGATCACCTATGTAGAGGCTTACGACCTAATTTCAGAGTACTTAGGTCGAGATTCTGAAGAAAGTGATATTGTAAGAATTGTAGCTTGTGTTTTTATCATTCCGTAGAGTGCTAGAACGCCAGAATCGGCCAAGCGGTTTAGGAGATACGGCCTTCTCAAGCCAGCTGCCCGGATATGGTCGGGTTGCAGTTTTGACTGTCGCAGCAGCTTGGGAGCACGATAAGGGGCAGTTTGGTAGAGATTCAGAGCGAATCCATATTTTAGAAATCATAGTTTGTGTCTTTGTCTTTTCATAGAGTCCTAGAATGCGCTGATTGGCTAAGCGATTTGGAAATTATGGCCGTTGCAAGCCGGCTGTTCGGAAATTCCAGATTTCCAGATTTCCGTGCGAATAACTCGGTATCGGGCGATCCTAGAATTGGGGATTGGGTATTAGACTCGATTAATATTCTTTTGTTGTCGTAATCATGTGTTAAGCAATGCTGCAGGCCACTACTAGAGAAGTGGGTATTACTACCGGCATATCACTACCGCTTATCTGCGAACCGATAGTGATAGTTACATCACTACCGGTTTGAACCACGAACCGGTAGTAGTGCCTCCATGAGCCATGGGTTTGAGTCATGAACCGGTAGTAGTGCCTCAAGCACTACTACTACCAGTTTGTGGCTCAAACCGGTAGTGATACCTATCCATCACTACCGGTTTAAGTCACGAACCGGTAGTAGTGCCTCGTTTCTGGAAAGTTTAAAAAGAATGCATATTCTATCTATATCAGTACGCGATAGTGGGTGGGTTGGCTAGAAGGGTGAGGCTAGAGTCATGAGATCTCAGGTTCGAGACCTGCTTCACCCAATATATTCCCAACATATTTTAAACATTTCTAATACTATCACTACCGGTTGCATGAACAGGTAGTGATACCCGGGAGTATTACTCCTGGTTGCCCTCTACCGGTTCCAAAACAGGTATAGATACCGGTTTGGAACCGGTAGTGATGAGGTAATCCGCAGTAGTGGGCCTTTATGGAATTTAGGAGGTGCCACCATCTCGGGATTGGGAACCATAATATTGAAATTGAGCTAGGTGATGATATCGCATATATTGTAGGTTGAGGCTTATATACGAGATGCTTATGGCAAGAATCAGAGCTCGATCATGTTGTAAGAAAGGTAGGTTATATTTCTACCTTTTCATAGGCCACACACTGGACAAAATTGAGTTTCTGCATGTTCTCCTCTGTACAGAATGCAATCATTGTAACACACATCTATCTTCATATGGTCCAATCATAAATCTGCCATAATCTTCTTAGCATCATTGTATGACCTGGGAACTTTTTTACCACTAGAAAATGCCCTAAATAACATTTGAAATAGAGTGTTCATTGCATTTTAACTAAGATCAAATAGACATTTGATATTTAGCATCTGCACAATGAAAGATAGTTTAGAAAAGGTACTGCATCCAAGATATAGTTCTTTCTCTACATCTATTACAAGTCTATAGAATTTGCTACTATCTTCATTATTCCTTGAAGACCTATCAGTGTCTTCGTGCAAACCAAGTGTTGTGCCATCTAAGCATTCCATGTTTACATTCAGAGCTTCTCCAGGATCGTTCATCATCTCATGCATATGGGAGTTTGTGTCATTGTCCATATCACTCTCACTGTCCTACTGTAAAATGGACTCTCCATGATGAACCCATATTTTATAATCTCTTTTCACTCCATTCACCATGACATGCTTTAGCATACGACCCGACCAACAAAGTAATCATTTTTGCATTTCCTGCATGGGCATCAGAGTAGCTTGTCTACACTATAATCATTAAAAGCAAAATGAATGAACTGGCGAACTCCTTCGTATAGAGGAAGACCCCTATTTGTTATGTCCATCCAACTTTTGTCCATCGTCACACAATCCAGTTAGTATATCCTGCGAGGAAAACAAGAAGAGATGATATCATTTTCAGAGCAAAACAAGTGTTTCACCTGGCAGTTAAGTATGTTAGTGGTTGCTTCTCAAGATTGGTAAGAAAACACTACTACAGATCTGGCCATCAGTCCTAGTTCACAACGGCCATCAGTACCGGTTTTTGAACCGGTACAGGCCATCCGGGACTGATGCCCCATGGCATCAGTCCCGGTTCCCTCACCCGGTGCTGATATAGTATCAGTACCGGTTGGAGGCCACACGTGGCTTTAGCCCGTGCCTCGCCGAAGCCCCACTCAGTACCGGTTGGAAGCACCAACTGGTAGTGATAAGCTGTTGTTCAGTCCCGGTTGATTCCTCCAACTGCATCGAAAGCAGCACACATGGCTTTACCCGTGCCTCGCGAAGCCCTGGCCAAGATGCGGTTGGAGGCACCAATCGGTATCGATAAGTCATTGCTCACCCCGATTGGTTCCTCCAACCGCATCGAGCACGCACCACCGAGCTATAAATAATATATATATATATATATATATATATATATATATATATATCGTCGTAATATATATTATATATGTGTCTGTGTGTGTTAAGTCTAATATTATTATATATATATATATCGTGTGCTAAGTCACAATTAATTAAAGCACATATAATCAATCATGCATAACGATAATTAAATCACGTAACTTTTATTAACAACTTTAATTACAACTATTAGGTATCACAATGACATTCATTACAACTTTAATTACGTAACGCTCATCGTGATCTTTTATGTGCATCGCTCTTGGTAGCCGTAGATGTTGACCCGACAGTTCACGGTCTTTATCGAAGGGCCCCACCTATTTGCCGTTGGAGCGTGAAACTTCGCCTCTTGGATTTACGACCTTATCGAAAATCCAGCCGACGAGTTGTTCTTGGATCGCTCTCACGGTCTCCGGCGAGAAATCGGACGCACATTGCAAGTCGGTAGCACCTTCGGCCAGGATGTGCATAATATGGCACACATAGTAGCCGCATATATTAGTGCCTGACGGCTGACGCCAGACCTGTGGTGAAAAAAGCTAACAGCGTGAAATGGATGCATGGAAATGAAGTTAACTAACTCAAAAGCTACCCTGATGGCATACATACTCGAGAGGCAAGTGTAATATCGAATTCCTCGTTGAATTTGCCCACGGTTTTAGTACGGAATCGTGCGAATGCACTACACACGTGATTGCAAATTGAACATGATTAGAATTTGTTTAAAATGGAGTAGAACGAGCACAATAATGGAAAGAACAAGAGTACCGGTTGAGAATGTCGATCAAGTTTTTGTACTTTTCAACTGGTCTCCTCAGCGAGTCTATAACTGTGATCATGCTATGATCTAGCTCAATAATGAGAAGAATCCAGTGAAAGCTGTACATATATATGGAACATAGGTAACTAATTAGTTCTAACATCGTGTTGTGGAAAAAGATTAGAACGAGGCGGTACGAAAACACTTACTCAAAGTTGTAGGGTAAAAGTATCTTTGAATGATATTTTTGACCTATTAGCCCGTTATATATGTTGGTCTCTGTATCGGCAGGGGATATTTTAACATTTGTCTCATTGATAACTAAAGGGTCAAGGAAGCCTGTGTTGAGAGTAGAAGCACTTTTGCATCTTTCCATCTCCATTTTACATAAGAAGAAATTAGTTAGGCTTGCAAGTTAGTATAGTGCAAGGGCCCGCACGGTGGATTTTTGCAATTAAATAAGACACTTACAGAGTCCAGCAACTCAACATAGCCACGTCGATGGCGTCTGACTGGTATAGCTCGTACATTACTGGCCATTGGACATAAAATTCACTGTCGCCGTGAAAAAATTGTTCTTCCATGTACTTCACGGCAAATGACATTAGGCCATGCTTGAACGCATCCAGGTACCATTCATGGAATTGGCGCATCCTAGTTGGTAGCTGGCCAATATCCTCACGCCTGACCAAGGAAGTGCCCGGTGTATATTGCCATCTGACTTCTGCAGCTTCAATCTGCATGTCGCCTAATATTTGCTCTGGGTGAAGACCAGTTTCTTCGATGAATTTTTGCATCTCCTTGGCCTTCGATCACCGATGACGTCGTCTTCTTTGACGTCTTCTTCCTGGACCTTTCCTTGACCAATGTGCGCTCGTAGTCAGATACACGAGGTTTTTCCTTTTTGTCCTTCAAATTTTTCACTGTCCTCAAGCCTTTTAGAAATTCTTCCGTACCAGGCTGAACCTTCTTCTCTAGTGACTTGGGTTTAAAAAATCTAGTGACCTCGGCTCTGACTACTTTCTCGGTCTCCTCCTCCGTCATATCGTACGCCCGCTTTGCAAGTGCAGCTAGCTTCTTGGGTTGGGTGGACCTCGTCCTCTTACGAGCTGCTGGGCGAGCTGGCTTTCTTGTCTTGGGCGACGATGTTGGAGTTGGAGTTTCGCGTGGACCGCTTATGTGTGCCGGAGGTGATGAAGGTGTTGGAGAGGACATGTGATCTCGAAAAATAATGTATTTCTTCTGCCATTGGATGAAATTATGGACTGCCTCTCCTAACTTCCTAGCCCATCACTTCCGGGAATATCGAGGTCCAGGTCCTCGCACCCTGGGCATACCTTCTCGACCGGGACCCTGGAGTAGCCCGACATTATCTGTTGGCCATGGATGACCAGCCTTGGCTCCACCAGGTCAGCCATGCCGTGAGCCGCCTTGAAAGAGATGTTCCTCACTTGGACGTGCAGCTCACAAGGTGTCCGCTGCGTGATGTCGCCCACGAGCCAATAGCCCAAGTCCGGTTCGGGCAACCCACCGAAGCATACTGCTGCCGCGCCTTGAGGGACTAATGAGGTCCGGATTAGCAGGAGGTTCTGGCCCGCATTCAGCCGTTGGCTCAAGGCTAACTGTACCTGTCTTTGGATCTCTTCTTTCATGCTCTGTTGTGTTTGATTCAGGCGTTCTTCAAGCATTAGGAGCTGTTGTGCCTGTCGGGACTTGCTTCTCACCCGACTCCTATAGGTAGCGGCGTCCTTAGCGAACCCAATCTTCCACGGAACGACGCCAACGCCTCGTGTACGTCCAGGGTGCTCCGGGTTTTGTAGGGCCCTTGTAAGCTCGTCGTTCTCCCTGTTTGGCACGAAGGTGCCCTGGGAAGATTTCTCGATCGACTTTACAAGTCTTCTGGCCACATCTGTCAGCACATTCCCAAACACCGTGTTTCCATCATCGTCAAGGCCGCCGCCGTGAGCATAGAACCATCTCTTCGCTCTGTCTGGCCATTCCATTGTCGCGGGTGCGACACCCTTCGCCAGCAGTTCTTGTTCCCTCTTCTCCTATTTGTGCATCGCCTGGCGGTAACCACCGGGCGAGGTGGTGGTGGTATTGCTGCTTCGAGCATTTCGTCTTTCTTTCGGTCGACTTTGACCTTCATTCAATTCTTGTAGTTCACTTAACGCATCCCTGCTGATTCTGCAACTTTGGGTCTTGTTGAAGTCGAATTCGGTTCTTCTTGACGTACTCGTGTTCAACTTCTTTTTATATGTTTGGAATGCGATGGCCATCTTCTTGAACGTGTAACTCTTCACCTTCTCTTGGTCCCTTGGGGAAGGTGAATGTCTCCTTCAGTCGGTCCAGAGCATGTCCTTCGTATCTTCGAGGACATTATCCCATCTCACGATGCTAAGCGGCACATGGTCCTCGACATGGACGCCAGATGTTAATTGAACGCCCAATCGCCCTAGGGGTGCAAGAGGTTGGCCGTTATCGCCGACTTCGGTGATAACATGTCTTGCCTTCGACTTCTTGTTTGAACCTCGCTGACGTGATTGGCTACTCGATTGAGTGATCTGAAAATATGGTACAATAATGTCTACGTGTTAGAATGTTGGCTTAGCATGATGGTGGAACCGGCATATACAAGTTCGATCTAATTACCATGGTCGTCTCAGCGGCCTTGGCATGAGTCTCATCGGTCTCAACGAGCCTTAAGTCCACGACAGAACTTGCGGCCTCGATGGAATCATCGAGCTCGTAACCATCTTCTCCCGAAATCAAACTTCTCATGAACTCGTCTCCATCAAACCCTTCTCCCGCCATCGTAGTTTTGTAGTCTATAAGAAGGCATTGAAAATTAACGAAAAAAGATTAACAATAGTATACTTGCACATTTCACATATACTTATACATAAACGGGTGACAACGAGGAGAGCGGTGGGGAAGATGAGGTAGATGATCGAGGACGGGCGACAGTGACGAGGACGGTATATACATTACATTTCACAATTAATTCACATACATCTTAGAATTCAAATTTCCTATAAAATTGGCATATACATATACATCTCAAAATTCATATAAATAACATACAGAGGTCAGATTGTCTTCCATTAAATACATGCTATGTTTTATTTTTCATGTAAAAATTTATATCTTGGACCAATTATTGGGCAATTTAACTACTTTACTCCCGATCTTTGAAATCCTGGCTCCGCCACTGCGTAGGTTTGGGCATTTCGTCGAACACTCTGGGCGCACCGTGATTGTGCTCCTGTTGGCCGCGCCACACTCCTGTCGCTCGTGTCCGCCTATGTCACGCCTCCGTCATGCTTGCCCGAGCCCGCACTCACTGTCCCATGCTCTGCCGGCCTGCACCTTGCTGAGGAGCGAGGGAAGGGAAGGAGAGAGGAGCACAAGGAGTACCTTGCTTTCAGGGGTCGCTTGGAGGCGAGGCTCGACGAGGAAGACGGCAGCCTTGTGGGTCGCTCGGTGACGAGGAGGACGGCGGCACAAGTGGTCGTCGGTGACGAGGAGGATGACGGCGCGCATGGGGTCGGGGAGACGGGCGGTCTGCTGGGTCGTCGTTGGAGAGGAGGACGGCGGGGGCTGAAGGCGGCGTCGGCAAGAGAGGTTGGAGACGATAAAGCAGTTATGCCTCCAACCTCACTCGGTTTAGAATTTATATGATGGTGGCATCGGTCGGTTGGTATCATCCACCGGACTAACCAAACATCGATCGGTTGGTTACACCAACCGACCAACACCGCATTGGGTAGTGCCCTAGGAACCATCGGTCGGTTGGTATCACAAACCGGGATGGAATCTCACTTAGTGCTGGTTGAGGACACCAACCGGACAGATCTCCCTTAGTCCCGCTTAATTACACCAACCGGACTGATTTGCCAAAAAGCGCGAGCCGGGCCCGCTCAGCTCAAGACGCCGCTAATTTGCTATTAATATCTCGAAAATTATAGAAAAGCTGTTGGAAGCCTTGAAATTTCTCTTTAATTTTTCAAATTTTAGTATAAATTTTTACCTTTTATATAAATTCAATTATTGCTTCATGGCTTACTAAAAATGATAAATCATACTTATTCCACACTAAACTGATTTCAAAAAATAAAATAAATTAAAATTCACATATTCTTTACAATTTAATTTTCCAACCATCTTAATACTGATTTTCACCTTTTATATAAATTCAATTATTTCTTCCTTCCTTCATAAAAAATCATAATTCATACACGGTTTTAATTGGTAACATACTTTGTAATTTATGGCAAATTACTACCACTGCCATGTGGGAACCACAAGTCCGTGATCTCCATTTTGGGGGAAGTAATCCCGGTTGGTGTCTCCAACCGGGACTACCTAAATCCCAGTTGGTGTATCTAACCGGGACTATGTGGGAATTCGAAACGACGCAATGTTGGCGCGAACCGAGGAGCCGCCTCTACCTCTTCCTCTGCCTCTGACAAGAGGCCTCTTCTATAAAATCGACGATCTTCCTCTACCTAATTAACCGTCTTCCTTTTCGATCAATGGCGTCTTCCTCCTCTGCCTCTTCCTGTTCCTCGAACTCCACCCCACCACCATCACCGATGCCTGCGGGTCTGCCTCCACCGCCGCCACCGTCTTCCGAGGATGAGTGTCCCCCTCGGAAGCGCATTCGTCGCAACCGGCCGAGGAAGGAGTCCGTCTTCTACCCGGCGGAGTTGTCCATGTCGGACGAGTTGTCCGACAACGACGAGGACGAGGAGGACTTCGACGACGAGGACGTCGTCGCGGAGGAGGACGAGGACGAGGAAGAGGACGACGACGATCCGGAGTCGGAGGAGGAGGAGGACGACGACGACGCCTCCGACGATGGCGCCGACGCCGACGAGGAGGAGGAGGACGACGACGAAGACGACGATTAGTCCCGACAGATGCTAGAAATTAATTATTAGTTATTTAGAATATTATTAGAAATTAGCTTTTAGCATCTTTTGTGGTAACCCGTGGGACATTGTACAGGGTACCAATATTATTTGTAAATTATTATAATGGTATAATATATGTAAATTTCCTATAATATATGTTGTTTTTGGACCCATAAGATTTGTCCTCACAAATACATTCATGTACCATAAATTAAAAGTCAAAAGTATAAAACATAAATTAAAAATCAAAAGTATAAAAGATTACAGATAAACTATAAATTCGATACTAAAGAAAATCACATTGAAAACCGGACTTCTCCTTTCAATTTATATGATAAGGGAATCACCCGGTTAAATGTCATACACCGGACTAACATCACATCGATCCCTTGGTGTATTACACCGGGCGATTGGTCATATCGATCCGATTTGTGTAACAAACCGGATGAATGCTCACTTAGTCCCGACAGACATACACCAAAATAAAAGAATACAACGGCATGAAGTGGCTCGAACCCGTGATCGCACCGGGGAGCCCGCGCTCAAGCGTACGCTGCTAGCCAAGGGAGAGGATGGGGTTTTGATCGGCCTTCACGGCACGAACCTTTTTTGTACCCTTCTTAAGAGATAACATGTGTGCCCATCTCTGGTGGGTCCCACATGTCATTGGTACTAATTTGCCATTAATTTCTCGAAATTTATAGAAAACTGTTGGGAGCCTTGAAATCACTTTTATTTTTCAAAATTTATTATAAATTTTCACCTTTTATATAAATTCAATTATTGATTCATTGCTTACTAAAAATAATAACTCATACTTATTCCACACTAAAATGATTTTCAAAAATAAAATAAATTAAAAATTCATATATTCTTTACATTATTATTTTCCAACAAATCATACTTATTAATATAGATTTTACCTTGTTATATAAATTCAATTGTTGCTTCCTTGCTTAATAAAAATCATAATTCATACACGGGTTTATATAACACGGTTCGACTTATTTGCTAACATACTTTGTTTTTACAAGTGATCCTTCATTATGATCGTGTCGCATATAGGGATTCCTCTATATCATTCAAGATAGTAATGTCTCGTCCACCATAAAAGGAGGTAGCTCGTCGAACTGATTGTACTCTTCTTCATCTGTGACGCCTCAACTCCGACGATCCTTCTTTTACAGGAGAACCACGTGGCGCCTTGGTGATCGCTAGTCTTCGCTTCGCTTGTTATCTTGATAGGCTTGTCCTTCGCTTCTTCCTTTTAGTAGGCTGTCATACCTTTTTCGGTTTGCTTGTTCATGTCTATCACGTAGAATACCTGTGTCACATCATTTGCTAGCACGAACGGTTCGTCCTATAGGCCACTTGCTTGAGGTCCACGGTTGTCATACCGCATTGCCGATCTCATCTCAACGGTATCAATTTGACCCATTGGCACCAAACAGAGGGATTTTAAAGGTCCATACTCGAGTTCCCAGATATCTTCTATGTAACCATAGTAGGTATCCATCTTTCTATTTTTGTCCAAGGCATCTATACGGACCCCGCTGTTTTGGTTGGTGCTCTTGCTATCCTGGGCAGTTGTGTAAAATATGTACCCATTTATCTCATACCCATGGAATGATATGATTGTCATGGATGGTCCCCGAGTCAAGAGTTTCAACTGTTCATTGTCTGTTCGGGAGCCCATCAGTTTCTTTTGTAACCAACCACCGAAACGATCCATTTGCTTTAGTGCGATCCACTTTTCTGACTTCTATGGGTACTGGTCACGTAGAATCATCTCATATTTATGGATAAACTCAGCCACTACAGTTGCTTGTTTCAAGACTGTGAAATCTGCTTGTTTAAATGAAAGTAGATCGTCGCTAAAGAATTCTCTTCTCCCTGGAGTTCCTTTTCCCCGTAGCCTGCCCCCATGGCGTGAAACAGGGACGCTAATCGGATTTAGCTCATCAATGTAGTCGACCACGAACTCAATCACCTCCTCTGTGCCAACACCACATGCAATGCAGCCTTCTGGACGAGACCGGTTCCGAACATATTTCTTTAGGACACCCATGTACCTCTCGAAAGGGAACATACTATGCAGGAGCACAGGTCCGAGAATTTCTATCTCTTTGACAATATGGACCATGAGATGGACCATAATATCAAAAAAGGACGGAGGGAAGATCATCTCAAGGCTGACCAGACTATCAACCACGTCATCCTGCAGCTTAGATAAGTTCCATGGTTCGATGACCTTCTGCGACACCGCGTTGAAGAACGAGCACAGCTTTACGATTGTCCCTCGTACCCAGTCCGGCAGAATACCTCTCAGCGCCACTAGGAGGAACTGTGTCATCAACATGTGACAGTCATGTGATTTCAAGTGTACTATCTTATTCTCTTTCGTGTTGATGAGTCTCCTTATGTTCGAGGAGTACCTAGAAGGGACCTTCACACTGTTAAAGAAGTTAATCATATTTTTTTTCTCTTCCTTGCTCAGAGTGTAGCTCGCAGGGTGGAGGTAATGTCCTTTCGCTCTCTTTTCTGGATGTAGGTCGTTCCTGAGTCCGAGTAGATGCAGGTCCTTTCGTGCTTGAAGTGTATCTTTTGATTTACCGTACATATCTCGGAAGCCTAGCAAGTTCACGCAGACATTCTTCGTGATATGCATGAAGTCCAGTGAGTAGCGGACCTCTAAGTCTTTCCAGTAAGGTAAATCCCAAAATATTGACTTCTTCTTCCAAATGGGCTTCGTATGACCTTGTTCAGTAGGGACAGATTTGCTACCAGGACCCTTTTCAAATACTACTTTCAGATCCTTTACCAGAGAAAATACAAGTGTCCCACTGCGATGCAGGGGCTTCATACATTTCTCTTCTGTCCCATCGAAATTCTCACCCTTCCGTCGTAACGGGTGTTTCAAATGGAGGAACCTACGGTGGCCCATGTACACGACCTTTCGGGAGTTTTTCAGATACTTGTCTGTCCGTATCCTCTAAGCCTCGGATGCGGGCTTTATATCCTTTGATAGATAGGCTGACGACAGTTACCAAGTGCAGGCCGATCGTTGATGGTTACGAATAGCAATGCACGTAGGGTGAAGTGCTCTCTTTTGTACTCATCCTATACACGTACACCATCGGTCCACAGCGTTAGCAGATCTTCCACCAACGGTTTGAGGTACACGTCGATGTCGTTTCTAGGTTGCTTTGGCCCTTGGATAAGCAACGGCATCATAATGTACTTTCGCTTCATACACAGCTAAGGAGGAAGGTTGTAGATACATAGAGTCACGGGCCAAGTGCTGTGACTGCTGGTCATATCGCCGAACGGGTTCATCCCATCCGTACTTAACCAAAACCTTATGTTCCTTGCATCCTCAAAGAAAGTCCGGTATTTTCTATCGACTTTCCTCCACCGGGAGCCATCGGGGGTGCCTTAGCCTTCCATCGTCCTTACGATCTTCTTTGTGCCAACGCATCATCTCGGGCATGCGCTTTGCTCGCAAATAAACGCTTCAACCGGGATTATAGGAAATACTGCACCACCTTAACGGGGTCTCTTCTTCCGACGCGCCTCTTCCTCGCCTCGGTCATCACGCCTAGTTTTATACCTCGAAGTTACGCACACCGAACAAGCTTCCAAATCCTCATACTCATTGCGTCTGAGGATACAATCGTTCCAAGATGCATGTATCTTTTGTACTTTCAACCCCAAAGGGCGGATAACTTGCTTGGCGTCAGACGTAGTTTCGAGCGTGTTACCCTCTGAAGCAACTTCTTTATGAGGTATAACAACTCGTTGAATCCTTATCGGACAATCCATTGGTCGCCTTCCATCAAGCATGAGTTCTAGCGTGGTACGCAATTTTTGTGGCCCTGTCGGCGGTTTGGGTACAATAGTGTTCGTGGTCCTCCCATAGGTCTTTGAAACTTTTCGTAATGTCTTTCATTGGTGTATTCTCCTCTCCATCAAGCAAACATCTGTTCTAGGTCATCATCGCCAAACTCCTCAATGTATCTTGAAAGAACCGTGTTGGCCAAAGATCGGGATATTGTTGTCTCCCTGATCTTCTTCTTCTTCAACATCTTCTCGTATAGTCTCTTCTTCACCATGCTTGGTCCAACAGGTATAGTTTAGCATGAAACCTTTTGCGAGCAAATGGAAGTGAAGGTGGCTGGATTTTGGCCACTCCTTCTCATTCTTGCAGTCTATGCATGGACAACATATGTAGCCTGATTCGTGTATGCATCGGCCGCACGAAGTAAAGCTTGTAAACCCTGCAAGAACTCCGGGGTGTGTCGGTCCATGTACATCCATCGCTGGTCCATCTACATTATGTTACATCAAGGCAGCTATTAGCTTATTTTCCAATAATGAATTTTTTAACATTTCGCAAATTTCAAATTAAACAAACGTTGACCATTAATTTCTCTTATTATATATTGGCGATTTTTATAATATCACATTGTATTCAAAGCAATTTAAAAGGCCAACATGTTGATATAACTTTTATCCATTAAAGATGCATATAATTTGATTAAATATTGGTCAAAATTTATAAAGTTTGACTTTTCTCAAGTCAAAATATGCCTTACAAAATGGAATGGAGGGAGTATTAAATTTATTTGAAAATTCTGCATCGATCGATGGAACCAAAACTTAAATTTGACTTGCAAAAGTCTTTCAAGACAAACGTTGACCATTAATTTCTCTTATTATATATTGGCGATTTTTATAATATCACATTGTATTCAAAGCAATTTAAAAGGCCAACATGTTGATATAACTTTTATCCATTAAAGATGCATATAATTTGATTAAATGTTGGTCAAAATTTATAAAGTTTGACTTTTCTCAAGTCAAAATATGCCTTATAAAATGGAATGGAGGGAGTATTAAATTTATTTGAAAATTCTTCATCGATCGATGGAACCAAAACCTAAATTTGAGCTAGATCCACACATTCAACGCGAGCTACATCTAATCCAAGCAAATTCCAAACTTACACAACTAGTTATTTCATCAATCATGAGAAAAGCTCAAATTTTCTTCACATTTCAAGCAAAAAAGAAGCTCCATTTTACACCAAATGTAGTGAGGAACTATGTTACTAACCTTGGTTAACTTGGCTAGGAGTAAAAAATGACCAAATTTTCGCAGCACCTCCCCCTTTCTTGAAGCTCTTGGCCGGCGCTGCACTGTTCTTGATCGATCGTGACAAAAAATCAAATTTTCTTCACATTTCAAGCAAAGAAGAAGTTGCATTTTACACCAAATGTAGTGAGGAACTATGTTACTAACCTTGGTTAACTTGGCTGGGAGTAAAATGACCAAATTTTGGCAGCACCTCCCCCTTTTTTGGTGCTCTTGGCGCGTACAGACCGTTCTTGATCGATCATGACAAAAGATCAAATTTTCTTCACATTTCAAGCAAAGAAGAAGCTGCATTTTACACCAAATGTAGTGAGGAACGATGTTACTAACCTTGGTTAACTTGGTCGAGTAAGACGACCAAAATTTTAGCGAAGACCGTCCCTTTCTCTTGGCCTAGCTAAGCTCTTGGCCGGCGATGTTCTTGATCTGGCGGTGTGGGGGGAGGCGGGGAAGAGGATCGTTCAAATAAGGCAATTTTAGTACCGGTTTAAGATACCAACTGTCTCGATGTCAGAACATCGGTCCAGTTCTTGTAACCAACCGGTATATAGCAGACGAGTTCGGTTGGTGTAATCAACCGGTACTAATGTTAGAGAATCAGTACCGGTTGGTTTCTTCAGCCGGTCCATGTTATGGAAGGCCTGTACTAATGCTCTAACATCGGTCTCGGTTCTTGTAACTAACCGGTATTAAGCAGGCCGAGTTCCGGTTGGTTAGACCAACCGGTACTGATGTTAGCGAATCAATACCGGTTAGTTTCTTCAGCCGGTCCATTTCAATGCAAATTGGCATTTACACAGATCACCATTTCACAGATTCATACTTGTACTCATTTGTTGATGAACATTTTTGCACATATCAACAATTCATTGCATATATCACCATTTCACCATAACTCATTTCATTGCACAGATCCCATTTCACAGATTCATACTTGTACTCATTTGTCGATGAACATTTTTGCACATATCAACAATTCATTGCACAGATCACCATTTCACCATAACTCATTTCATTGCACAGATCCCATTAATTCCATCACAAAACAGTTCATCACATACATACATAATTAAACACTGATCTCATTGATTCGATCACAAAATAGTTCATCACATACTACATAATTAAACTACATACATACATAATAACTAAACTATATACATAATTAAACTAAACATCAACTATATTCTACTCATCCTCCTCCGCCATCAGCGCCTCCCAGTCGATTTCGTCATCGTCGGGCAGAGGACGAGGCGCAGGGGGGAGGACGAGGCGGCGACGTGGCGTGGGATCCCCACCTCCATGTGCATCCGATCTGAAGCTTAGCGGTGGCAACAAGGCGGCAAAGCAGCGAGCCCGATTCTTTCAGTGCGAGGTTGATATGGTGGCGGCGAAGAACGGGCGCCGGCGCGAAGTCCTCCATGCCTCCTCCAGTTGGTCTTTGGCGCCGTCGGAGGTTGCTTGGCGAGGTGAAGAAGCGGCGCGCGAGGTTGCGGCGGAGGATGTGGGTGGGGCGGCACGCGGTGGAGGTGGATGGGCTGCGCTAAGCGCGGATGTTGCGGCGAAGGATGGGGATTGCAAGTCGCCTCGCAGGTCTTGAGGCGGCGAACCATGGCGAGAGGAATGCGGTGCGGTGGTGGCGGTGGCGAGAGAGAGAAGGGATCGAAATGGTGCGGTCTTGTTCTCCATGTTGATGGAGGAAAAAATATAGGGAGGAAGATAGAAGGTCGGATCCATTAAACACACGGCAAATTCCAATGCAGTCAAATGTGATTAAACACAAAGCAAATTCCAATGCAGAACTGCAAAATCCAATGCGAAATCAATAAAACAAGTTATAATGAACCGAAGAAAAACCAAGGAACTGCAAAAGTTTAGGAACCGATGAACCAGGGATGAACTGAAGCCGAGGTGGGACTGTGGGAGTTAGGAAGAAGAAGAAGTGTGGGGCTAGCCACTAGCCGTGAAGGGGGGTTCAAATTAATACCGGTTGGTTGCACCAACCGTCATCGATAGAAAGATCGATCAAGACAGTTTGTATAACCAACCGGTACTAAGCAGAACCGGAACTTAGTACGGGTTGGTTACACCACTGTCTTGATGTTTAGAGCATCGAGACAGGTTGGTGTAAGCAACGGTACTAAGCGCACTTCGGTCGGCTAGACCTCTTAGTACCGGTTGGCTACACCAACCGGCATGGATGTTAGAACATTAGTACGGGTGGTTTCTTCACCCGCATCGATGTTCCTCTCGACTCGATGAGACCGTTGAACCGGATGATGTAATCGACATCCGGTTCATGTATAACCGGTACTGATGTGCCGGTATGAAAGGTCATTTCTGTAGTAGTGAAAGTATGTTGCTGTCAGACGTTGACTGCATTGATATCTTTAAGTATAGGCATATCTTGTTAGATATGACTGTCTAAACATATTTACTCTATTTTTCTCTCGTGTATGGCTTGTGAGAATTGGGAAGCTAAAGAAGAACGCAAAAAGGAGGGAAAATGGCACAATTTGACCACGGACTGTTGGTGGGGGAAGGTAGTGTCGATGGCCCTCTGTGGGGCCTTTGACGTACTAGATTCTCTTCCAGGTTAAAGGAATTCGAATTTTATGTGGGGTACACGTCGGGTGGTCATCAATGTCGAGGGCTACCAAAAAGGCTGTCGAGAGTATGGTTTAGTGTTGGCGGCTTGTGATTGTGTGTCGACACTGATGACATATATATTATCAACGACCTTGGTTTAGCCTTCAATACTATCAAGTAAAAGCGTTCATTGTAGGCCTACATGACGCCGAAGAGCCTCTCGGCTCCCTCTACGCACGCGATCTCAACCAGCATGTGGATCCCGGGGTACTACTTGGTAGTCTCATTGGTGAGCACCGCGTCCCGCTCTAGCAGGTCCAACGTCCATAGGATCATAAACCTTCTATTCCCACCATAGCAATGCAGCGCACCCCTGTTCTCAGTGATCATGAACAAATCGGAGCGACGCCAAAGGGTCAGAGCATTTGCAGTAGAGGTTCTAAAATAGAATCTTCTCTATATTTAGAGTTTCTTATCGTCCAGCGGAGCCTTTATCTCAGGCTCTAAATTTAGAGTCTCTACTTTCCAGCCTCTAAATTTGAAGGCTCTCTATATCAACCTTTATAGTTTATCTGAATAGATACTTTGCTGGAGAAGATAAAAACATAAAAAGTGAATAGTGATTTAGAGGGGGTGTATGGAGACCTGATTTTAGAGGTTTGTTGGAGATGCTCTCAGCCATTAGCACAAGACCGGCGTGAATGATGGTTGGTCAGCGATTTCCTCGAAGTCACTAGAGAGCAGAGGAGCTCCTCGCATGGTTGCGGGGAAGGGGGATGTACGGGTTGAGATCAACTGCTTACAGTGTGCCCCACGGCGGGAGGCGCAGAGACGGTGGAGTATGTGGTAGAGAGGGCGGAGAGCAGGACGTGGTGGCCGATGGTGGAGGCGTTCGGATGGGCCGACCGCAGGTGGCCGCAGGCGGGAGGTGTTGTGACTGGCGGGAGCACGCACGCACATGAGGAGATGTGGCGGATAGGGCCAAAGGGGTGGTAGGTGGGCACTGGCGGTAGGCGCTGGGACAGGCAAGGGGAGGGTACCGTGCATATGGTGGATGGAAGGGGACGAAAGGGAAGGTGTAGATGGTGACAAGGTACACGTGGACGGTGGCAAGGGACACATTGATTATGTCTGAGCCGCGTCAGCAGGTCTCAATCGATTGACAGGATAGGTATGGATCCAATTTGTAAATGGAGTCGTTCATTGGAAATTGACGAAGGGCCGAGATGTACTGCGTCGACCGAGTCCAATTTAGAGTATTCACACCGGAAGCTCTATTCCTATTTTCTCTCTTTTCTACTCTATTTTCTCTCTCCATTACTCTAAAATTCTTTCACACTTTACGCTACACCCTAAAAGATTTCTTCCTTTCACCAGAAACTCTGTATATCTCTAAAACTCTATTTCTATATACTACTATAGGGTTTTTGCTACGGATGCTCTTAAAACTTGTACCTTTCTAAACGTCAAGCAGCTACTGAAAACGATGACAGCTGCGCTGAGGTGGCCTATAAAAAGATGAAGCAAGCCGCTTCACAAACACACACAGCAATGGCTTCAAAACACCATCTCGTTGCTCCCATTTTTCTTTTCCTAGCCACCCTTGCTTGTAACTTGTCATCGTGCGTTGCTCGACATGGGGTGGAGTGCGAATACCAGGGGAACTTGAGCCCCTTGGAGAGAAGTGAAAGCTATGACAAAGCGCTGAAGCAACTGGTAATTTGCCAACGATTTCTATGTGTGTATATATATATAGAGAGAATAGCTAGTGTGTTATATAGGTAGCACGGATTCTCCATGCTATCAATCGGGTTCTGTAAATTCTGAAATTGAAACGAATGATCCGAACCGTTCATCTTGTTCATCTCGATAAAATTTCATCACACTAAATTTCAAATTTTTTGAATTTTTTATTGTTTGTTTCGTATTTTTGAAAATCGCTGATCTAATTAGTTGTGGACCCTCCAATAACTCCAGTTTTTAAAAATACGAAACAAATATTAAAAAAATAAAAAAATTTGAAATTTGGTGTGTAGCGAGATTTTATTGAGACGAATAAGATGGATGATTCGGATCGTCTATTTCGGTCTCATAATTTGCAAACCCGGTCGATAAAACTGGACTTATTGGAGGGTTCACAGGTAATTAGATCATCAAATTTAAAAAATACGAAACAAATAGTAAAAAATTAAAAAAAATTGAAATTTGGTGTGTAGTAAGATTTCATTAAGATGAACAAGATGGACGTTCCGATCATTCGTTTTTGTCTTAGAATTTACAAAACCTGATCGATAGTCCGTGTTATCTATAGTACATTAGACATTCTCTCTCTATATATATATATGTTTTTAATTAATGTTTAATATATAAATGAGCATAGATGATTTTTTATAATAATCATTGGCTCTGATACATGACACATGGCTGTGATGGTATCTATATATATATAGATACAGGCATGCATATTATATGACTGCGTGCACCATTTAATCCATGGATACAACAATCAATATACATCATGGGCCTATATGGAACATACATATTGTGCTGTTAATTAATTGATCTTTTTGATTGAGGTTGTCCCAGGGAGCAGAGTTAGCTAGGGCCCCCAGGTTCAGGGACAGCTTCCGCGTGCAAGATAGCTACATCGAATTCATCAAGTCCCTTCGCAAGGACGTCATCAGATACTGCACCCCCCCTCGCCCCGGCACTGTCGTCCACCAGAGCATACTGCCCAAGCCGGCGAACCCCATCCAGTGGTTCCAGCTCAACCTCACCACCGCCGCCGGTGCCTCCATCTCGCTGGCCATCCGCCTCGACAACCTCTACCTCGTCGGCTTCCAGACGCCGGCCGGGACGTGGTGGGAGTTCGGCAAGGGGAGTGGCCCCCACCTCATCCGCGGCTCCCGCCTGCTCGGCTTCGGCGAGCAGTACGGTGAGCTCATCGGCCAGAACAAGCTGCCCACCGTCACGCTCGGCCGCGACGTCATGTCCAAGGCCGTGGCCACCCTGGCGGCGTACACCGGGCAGGGCACGCACGACGAGTCCAAGGTGGCGCTCGCGAGGCTGGTGATCATGCTGTGCGAGGGCCTGAGGTTCCTCAGCGTGTCCAACACGGTGGAGCGGGGGTTCCAGCCCGGCGGCAGCGTGGTGAAGATGACGGAGGTCCAGGCGAAGCAGGTGAACAACTGGGAGAAGATCTCCAGGGCGGTGCTGCTGGTGTGGGCGGGCAACCCGAACGCCGTCGTTCCCGAGCTGAAGCCGATGGGCATCGAGAACATAAACGACGCGGCCAGGATCGTCGCCCTCGTCCTGGACGTTAGCACGGGAGAGAACGAAATAGAAGTTCTTTGACCATGACATGCTGGTCGATAGAACTTTTTTTTGCTTCCGTCGCAGGATGCCACGTGGCCGTCGTGGGAAAAAACGGCCGTGGAGAGTAATATATTTTGGCGTGGGATGTCCTCCGTAATTATGTTTGTATTTGTAATTGTACGTGCACGTACGTGTTGTGTATTTGTTTCAGTGGTGTTGCTGCCTTGTATCCCCATAGTATGTATGTGTGTAATCTATACGATACGATGAATAAAATCCTGCGGGCAAGCACAACCTGGCATGCCGACCGTAATAACCTAATGTTACCGCTATGGAGCACGTTCCTTTCAAACCCTCAATTGACAACACATTCTTTTTTTTCATTAACCATCAAACTTGGTCAAAAAATATTTCCTTTTTGCGTGGTGAGTGGAAATGAAAGACCAGTATTATCATATTTTAATTTTTTTCTGGAACATTTTAACTATATTTTGTCTCAGTGTAACGGCTGAAATTTTGGGCCATCTCCGTTCCTGATTCCATTTTCCGTCATTTCGGCCCAAATTTCCAAATGAAATCTGGTACTACGTGTACACTGTTGGTACTAGTCATGTACAACAATACAACTCACCTGTCTCTAAGTTGTCCATAGGAGATGCCACATCAGATCTTTGCTTATGTGGATAAGAGAGAAGAAGAGAGGAGAGAGAGGAGAGAGATGTCTCACATGAAGCAAACAATGCAGCAAACAATGCTAACAGGGAAACCGAGGCGCTATCAACAGGTTTTGGTCCCGTTGTATTAAAACCGTCGCTATCTCCTTCATTTTCTTGATCCGGTGCAGTGCTCCGATTTCCTCTCGCCTCGTCTCTAACTATGACTGAAAAAATTACAGCGAGAAGAGGGGAAACCCTTCCTTCTCTCTGTCAGCCCTCCCCCTCGACCAGTGCGCCACCTCCCCCTCTTCTCTGGTTCGCTCCCTTCCTACCTATCCATCGTTGTGCCTCCTCTCCCATCCTACCGCGTGCCCCACCTCGTCGTCCCGTGCACTGCCTCCAAGGCTCCACCGTGGCGCTGTCTCACCCCTCTTCTCCGATTCACTGCTGTCTCCCCCCCCCCCCCCCTCCCATCTTCTTATCCGGCAGTGTGGCACCTCTCCTTTTTTCCATGGCGGTGGTGCACCCTCTCCTCTCCACGGCTGTCTTCACTGCGTGGCCAATTCCACTCATCTGTTAATTTTTCAGTATCCCTCACCATTGTTGTCCCTCTCTAGCAGCGATGACCGAGCATTCATCTCCATCGGACCCAAAAAATTTGGTTAGATTTGCTCACTTCAGTAATTTCATGAATTTTTGAATCTGTAAAATGAATGTTGTTTGCTAAAATTCAGAGATTGAGAACAGGAGTTGGAAGATATATACTTGTTCATATATTCTTGATATCTTAGATGTTCAGATCATATTTCTTGTTAAGAAATTCTCTATAGGATGATTCGAACTGCCACAAAATATATAGTTCAGATCATGTTTCTTGTTCAGGAATTGAGAGATGTGTACATATACATCGTCTGATTTGTAAATGCATGTTGTCTGATTGATATCGTATTTTAGATGTTAAGGAAAAAAGGAAAAAATTTACGTGATTCAGTGATGTGCTATCTATTGAGGCATGATGTTATTCTGGAATCATAAACCTGTGTAAATCTATCTAGTGTGTTCTGACACCTGTAATATGCACAGGGTTCTTTTTTTTTTTTGATCCATGGTGGTTGGGCACATGGGCTTGGTTTTGCTTCATGTAGCAGTACTTTATTCTGCAGTGTTCATTATGGTTCAAAGCTACTGCTGTACGTAGCTTTGATTTGCTTGCTGACTTACCTTGCCTAATTGCTACTGCCAGTGGTTTTGATCCTAGTAAACTATTGCCATTTTCCATGGCCAGTGCTTCAAAGCTGTTGCTAGCTAGTGTTCTGATTATATGTTTTGTACCTTGACAGGAAAACAAGGAGTCCAAAATGCATGGCAAGGAATGGCTGAGATGGGCAGTATTGGCCAGCAGGGAATGCATGGCAACTCTGCTTTTCTTTCCTTTGTATATGCATCATCTGTTTTTTCCATGAATATATCAAAAGCACGTATCCATTTCTTGATATCAAACACACATAACAAGTATAGTTCTCATTGTTGTTACCATCAATTTGGAGGGGTATTATCGAATCGATGCCCATTACTGGCATCGCCTCCCGAGTTAAGGAAGTCACCAACCGAAGGCGGAATCCTTGAAGAAGAAGCGCAGTTGCCTATAATTTGCGTATCAGGTGTGGAGGCCACTGAATCCTATATTAACAAACATATGTTAGAGCTAGTTAGAATGCGTTAAATAAAAATTCAATACTTGAAGATACCATGTATGGAGATTGCTGGGCAAAGAGGGGTGAGTTTGGAACGGGGGGAAGATTGAGTGGTGTCCCGAATTGCTACGACATATATTCCTATAGATAATACAATTATTGAGTCACTGTCGAAAAAAATAAGAGTAACCGGACATTTCCATCTATTTAGAACACTAGTGGCTACTAATTTGATAATTTTTATGTACTTAGAGTACAAACGAACAAATGCCGACAATTAGATATTTAATTGGCATATTTCATCAAATAAGAGAGGAGTGACTATGTCTTGACAATTCTAAGTTTGAATTAGTAGTTTGCATGTAGTTACAAGAGCAATGCTAATATTACCACTAATTTGACAATTTCATGTAGTTCCAGCAAAAATGAGCAATTTTTGACAAATATAACTCTAATTGGTAGATTCCATTAATAAGAGCAAGAGTGACTAAATCTCAACAATTGTGAGTTAAAATTTATAGTTTGCAACTAGTTAGGAGAGGAATAAAAACATACAACTAAATAGGCCACAAACTAAGCATTTTTAGGATACAAACATAACTTACTTGTAGAGCTGCTTCTTGTTGTGTCTACCATGCAACAAAGTATTTTTGTTATTACCTCAACTACTCCTGCAGTCTAGTCTTACAAGCTGCTTGCTGCCTCAACTCCTCCTCTAGTCAAGTCTCACGAGCACTCATCCCACTGCTCTGGGTGGATTGAGACGAAGCAGTGTGGGCGGTGGGCGGGAGGTAGAGGGCAGATGGCTGGCGAGGAAGTGGCATGGACGGCGGGCAGGAGGCAGCGAGGACATGGCTTGTGCGGCGGGCGAGGAGGAGGTAAGGGCAGCGGCCAAGGTGCGTGCAAGCGGACAACGTTGGCCGAGGGAGAAGCAGACAGTGGCTATTGGCGGCATGGGCTGCGTGAGGCGTGGGTGGCGGCGACGCGAGGGTGGACAACAGCGCGCGGGCGACGGGCGATAGCAGCTCGAGGCATGACGGCGTGGGCACGGCGGCGTGGGTGGCGCAGAACGCGGCGGCGTGGCGGCGCGCGAGGGCTGACGACGGCGTCGTGTGGGTGATGGGTGGCGGCGAGCAAGCGACGAGTGCATGTGTAGGTTAGGCGTGTTGTCTGCGCCGTGAGGGCCGGCTACAGGGGATAAGGCCCCAAGTATTTACATCGGCCAGGCCGACGTAAATAGAGGACACGTGGCGCTGTTTACGTCGGTCGGCTAGGCCAACATAAACACATCCGACATCCTATTTACATCGGTTAGGTCGACGTAAATAGCTAACACGTGGCGCTCTTTATGTCAACCTGGTCGACGTAAACAATTCCGGTAACAGGTATCCTATTTACATCGGCCGGGCCGATGTAAATATGCCTCCCACTAGATTTCAAATTTCATCTGGTGGGATGGCTATTGTTTACATCGACTTGGCCGACGTAAACAGCGCCACTTGTCCTATTTATGTCGGCCAGCCTTCTGCTCACGTTTAAGTCGCCTTCTTTTCACGGCCAACGTAAATATTTTCATTTATGTCTATTTTTTCATGGTGGATGCAAAGAAGTTCTTAATATCCGTTAGTTTTTTCTAAGCTGATGTAAATACTTTTAGTCGAAGAAACATCGAATTATGTAGTGATTGACTTGTCAATTGGCTAGTCCCAAGGCTGATTGAAATCTGAACCGTTCATCCTACTGATCATAGCGGCGCTGAACCCATGATTTTGATCGGAACGTGGCTCTTCAATCGGAGGGAGGGTCCATTTGAACTCTGACGGACGCTTACGTGCTACCAACCGTGTGACGGAGCTACAGTTCAGACTTCAATAATTAGTAGTGTTACATATCTACCACTGATAAGTACGAGGATGACAAGTGGACAAGCTGGCACAAGTGGAGGGAGTAGTGTTTTATATCTACCACTCAATAATTAGTACTGTACATATATATTTTAACATTTACAGGTCACAAAATCAAGAATCAGGGTGAAGGAGTAGTAGAAGTATATGACGTTCTTTGTTTCCCTATGGTGAAGTACTATATTACCGTTACTATAGAAAATTGCTTAGACAACTACACATAAAACACGATTTTCTTGAACCTTCAAAAAAAAAAATGCTGTATATGCATGCATGTCCAGACTAAAGACATAAAACACTGCCATAGATGCATGCATGTTCAGACTCAAGCATGCCTGCTGAAAAGAACAGTGGCATAGCCCATATGGTCCGAGAGAAGGACACAAATTTGGCACCGAAGCACTGCCGCTGTACGACCTGACCTCATGTTCCTCATAATTGGCCGTCTCTGCTACCTACCGTGTGTCACTACAGGAAAGTTGTGCAAATGTAGGATAGTGATGCATTTGTTGAAACTCTGGATATCGACCTTGTTGCATGTACACTGTTGTCAAGATGGCCATTCGATATATGGAATGTATCTTTGCAATTGAGTATTTGTAGAGAAGAAATGTCACTCTCTAATGCTTAATTAAGCCAGTGTGATTTTAGCAAAAGATGGAGGTGACGAGTGCGATGTATTTGCTGGCACTCTGGAAATTGATCTTGCTGCCGGGTACGCTATTCCACACACCAATAATCGAAATCCTCACTAACAATTTTTAAATCACAAAAAAATTGAACGCCGCAGAAGTTCAAAAAAAAAAAGTCAACGCCGCTGCCTTGTTGTTCCAGTATGTTGCCATGCCGGCGTCAATGACGGCTCTCTCGTAGTAGTCCTTCGCGTCAGCATGGAGCAATTGCAACCACTAGGCCGCTTACTTGCTTATCGTCATGGCAATATTCCGTCAGCACAGAGCAATTACAACGATTAGCCCGGCTTATTGATCGTCATGGCAATATTCGGTTGGCATGGAGCAATTGCCACGATTAGGCCCGCTTGCTTACTGATCGTCACGGCAATATTCTATCGGCATGGAGCAATTGCAACGATTAGTCCCGTTTGCTGATCGTCATGGTAATATTTTGTCGGCATGGAGCAATTGCAACGATTAGGCGAGCTTCTTGAACCAATATTCTGTCGTGCTAATTAAGAAATTCATACCAACATATGATGGCTGTGAACCAGCGCCTCGCCGTTTCCTGAACTGCATGATGTGTAACTTTACATGGTTCCTGATTGACGTGAACTCAGCTAATGCTGAACAGATCTAACATGCAGAACGAATTAAACATAAAATCTAATTATATGTATCTCTGCCCCTTTATCTAGTCCCCCATTCTCATCTACGTACGGCGAGGCATTATTAATGCTAGCGGACATGATAGCCGCCCATAACATGCAGAGGTAGTATACAGGAATCCACCGATTTCTTAACAACCAAAATGTTCGGAAACCATCCAGAGAGGCTGTCGATACAGGTTGGAAAAAACCGTGAAGATTTGGCTGTCGATCGAGCCCAGCCGTGGTCGAGAGAAGCGACTCTCAACTGTTTGGCCACTGAGAGAGGCTACTCTTGACGACTCACACGTTGTCGAGATAGAGTGCAGCGCTGGCCGTGTGCACCATTAACCGCTCCTCGTGGAATTTCTTGATGGCCTATGACAGCTCGACGGCCCTTGAAAGAAATATCATGAGTAAGAAAATGGATGTTCTTACAATAACAAGAAAGATTGGATTAATACCCCCACTGATCCTCACCGATTGTGAACATCTCGTGAGACCTCCCCACATATGCTTCAGTGTCACTTTAAGGTCCAAGGGAACAAACTCTAAAGTGCTATCGAGCCTATGCTCCTGACTATATGCTGCCTACTTTGGAGTGCTACCGGCCCTATGCTCCTGACTATCTGCCGCTTTGTATGGATCCTACATTTGATTTGAGTGGGTATCGGCAAAATCACAGTTTGGCTTGGAGGAAAAGATGGAAATGGCACATACAAGCTTCTGTTAGAGTGTCCAGACCATGGGCGATGCGGTCCACGGCTGATTAGGTACCATCCTTGTTCATCTTAGAGTGTCTAGACCTCTACATGCCTGCGAAGATTGCCACCCTAGACCTCAATGACTGCATCACATAAGAAAAATAAAAATTAGCCATTTGCAATATTCGTGGTAGAGATTTAAAGAAAGTTAGGCGTTTGCAAGATTGAAAGAAAGTTAGGCATTTACATATATGAAAATCATATTTATACATACCGGTCCCCATCAATATCGATCGGAATCAACTAGCTCGGATCTGTTGGAGCCTTGGGCACCTTATTCGGTGACTTTTCTTCCTTGGAGCTTGAGAGGCTCTGGTCTGGCTGTCACTACTAGAGAAATGACCTTTCATACTGGCACATCAGTACCGGTTATGCATGAACCAGGACTGATAGTTACATCAGTCCCCGTTCAACGGTCTACGGGTCCGGGGGAGCATCAGTACGGGCTGAAGACACCAACCGGTACTAATTTTCTAACATCCATGTCGGTTGGTTACACAAACCGGTACTAAGTAGGCTAGCTGGCCCGGGTTTGCTTAGTACCGGTTGGTTACACCAACTTGTACTGATGCTCCCCATCCTCCGCCGCAACCTCCTGCCGCCATCGCAGGCCCGTCCACTTCCTCCACCGCCAGAGCAGGTCCGTCCACCTCCTCCGCCGCAACCGCCCGGGCCACCCCACCCACCTCCTCCGCCGCAACCTCGCACGCCGCCCCGCTCACCTCCGCCGCAACCTCCGGCACCAACCTGGAGAAGGCATGGAGGGCCTTCGACTGCCGGCGCCCCATCTACTACCCGCCCCATATCAACCTCGCAGCTGGGAGGAACTGGCCTCGCTGCTGCCGCTACTGTTGCCACCGCCAAGCTTCTAGGATCGGATGCACATGGAGGTGGGGATCCCACGCCGCGTGCGCCGCCTCGTCCTCCCCACTGCGCCTCGTCCTCTGCTTGACGATGACGAAATCGACTGGAAAGCGCTGATGGCGGAGGAGGATGACTAAAATATAGCTATTATATATATGTATATATGTTGTTTAATTATGTGATGTAGTGGATAAGTGTTAGTTATTATGTATGTATGTTGTTTAATTATATGATGTAGTGGATCAGTGTTAGTTATTATGTGATGAATTATTTTGTGATGGAATGGGATCGGTGTTTAATTATGTGATGTCCTTAATTATGAATTATTTGTATCAGTGTGTGATGGATGATGAAATGGTTATTTGTGAGTGTTGGTGATCTGTGCAAATTTTCATCAAATGAGTTATGGTGAAATGGTGATCTGTGCAATGAATTGGTGATATGTGCAAATGTTCATCAAATGAGTACAAGTATGAATCTGTGAAATGGTGATTTGTGCAATGAATTGGTGATCTGTGTAAATGTTCATCAAATGAGTTATGGTGAAATGGTGATCTGTGCAATGAATTGGTGATATATGCAAATGTTCATCAAATGAGTGCAAGTATGAATCTGTGAAATGGTGATCTGTGCAATGAATTGGTGATCTGTGCAAATGTTCATCAAATGAGTTATGGTGAAATGGTGATCTATGCAATGAATTGGTGATATGTGTAAATGTTCATCAAATGAGTTATGGTTCGGTATTAGTCTTTTTCTTCAATTTGAAATGTTGATCTGGGCAATGAATTGGTGATATGGGCAAATGCCGATTTGCTTTAAAATAATGGTGATCTGGGTGCCCCACCAGTACCGGTTCATAACATGGGCCGGTACAGCATCCCTCCCGGACAGAAATGGCCTTCCATAATATGGACCGAGGGGAATATCACTACCGGCTGAAAAAACCAACCGGTACTGATTCTCTAACATCGGTACCGGTTGGTGTAATACCGATGTTAGAGTATCAGTATAGGCTGATTTCTTAAACCGGTACTAAGCAACCTTATTTGAACCTCCTCTTTCTCGTCTCCTCCCTACACTTTGCCAGATCAAGAACAGTGCAGCGCCGGCCAAGAGCTTCAAGAAGGGGGAGGTGCTACCAAAATTTTGGTCATTTTACTCCCAGCCAAGTTAACCAAAGTTAGTAACCAAAACCGGCAGTGATACATCATGTGTCTTATTTATGTTGGCCAGGCCGACATAAATAGCTAACACGTGGTGCTGTTTATGTTAATCCGGCTGATGTAAACAGTTACAGTACCACAGATGCTGTTTACGTCGGCCGGGTCGACGTAAATATGCCTCCCACCAGATTTCAAATTTCGCCTGGTGGGATGGGCCGCTGTTTACTTCGGCCTGGCTGACGTATACCGTGCCACGTGTCCTGTTTACATCGGCCGGCCTTCTGCTCCCGTTTACGTCGGCTTCTTTCCATAGCCTCAGTTTTTTCGTGGCCGATGCAAAAAGTTCTTAATATACCTCGGCTTTTTCTGAGCCGACGTAAATACCTTGGCCGACATCGAAAAAACGTTGGATTTCTGTAGTGATTGACTTGTCAATTGGCTAGTCCCAAGGCTGATTGAAATCTGAACTGTTCATCCTACTGATTAGAGCGGCCCTGAACTCATGATTTTGAACGGAACCAGAGTTCTAATTTCACATGTTCTTGGGCCTGTAGGAAATTTTTGGTTTCAACATAGGGGAATCCCTGGTTACGTGCTACCAACCATGCGATCGAGCTACAGTTCAAACCTCAACAATTAGTAGTGTTATATATCTACCACTTATACGTTACGAGGAGGACAAGTGGACAACCTGGCTCAAGTTGAAGGAGTAGTGTTTTATATCTACCACTCAATAATTAGTACTGTTATATATCAACCATTTACAGGTCACAAAATCAGGAATCAGGGTGAAGGAGTAGAAGTATATGATGTTCTATGTTCCCCTATGGTGATGTACTACATATATTACCATTACAACTCGATTTTCTTTAACCTTCCAAAAAAAAGTGCTCTATATAGATGCATGCATGTTCAGACTAAAGAAAATAAAGGACATAGATGCATGTGACATAGCCCATATGGTCTGAGTGAAGGACAATTAAATTTGGCACAGAACCAGTGCTGCTGTACGACCAGACCACATGTTCCTCATAATTGGCCGTCTCTGTTACGTACCGTACGTGTGTCACTACAGAAAAATAACCTCTTGTTCCTCTTACTACGTACCTACTGTTGTGCAAATGTAGGCTAGGGGAATATCAGTATCCGCTAAAAAAACCGACCGGTACTGATTCTCTAACATCAGTACCGGTTGGTGTACTACCGATGTTAGAGTATCAGTATAGGATGGTTTCTTAAACCGGTACTAAGCAGCTTTATTTAAACCTCCTCTTTCTCGTCTCCTCCCGACACTTTGTCAGATCAAGAACAGTGCAGCGCCGGCCAAGAGCTTTAAGAAGGGGAAGGTGCTGCCAAAATTTTGGTCATTTTACTCCCAGACAAGTTAACCAAAGTTAGTAACATTGTTCCTCACTACATTTGGTGTAAAATGGAACTTCTTCTTCCCTTGAAATGTGAAGAAAATTTGATCTTTTCTCATGATCGATCAAGAACAGTGCAGCGCTGGCCAAGAGTTTGAAGAAAGGGGGAAGTGCTGCCAAAATTTTGGTCATTTTACTCCCACCCAAGTTAACCAAGGTTAGTAACATTGTTCCTCACTACATTTGGTGTAAAATAGAACTTCTTCTTTGCTTGAAATGTGAAGAATATTTGAGCTTTTCTCATTATTGATGAAAGATTATGAATGTAGAGAGCTAGCTCGATCTTTTCATGTAGGTTGCAATAACTTGTTGTGTAAGTTTGGAATTTGTTTGGATTAGATGTAGCTCGCGTTAAATGTGTGGATCTAGCTTAAATGTAAGTTTTGGTTCCATCAATCGATAAAGAATTTTGAATCTAGACTTTGATCTATCAAGTCTTTTTTGTTAGGTGTGGATCTAGCTCAAATTTAGGTTTTGGTTCCATCGATCGATGAAGAATTTTGAATTTAGACTTTTATCTACCAAGTCATTCATTTTAGGTGTGGATCTAGCTAAAATGTAGGTTTTGGTTCCATCGATCGATGAAGAATTTTGAATCTAAACTTTGATCTACCAAGTCTTTCTTGTTAGGTGTGGATCTAGCTCAAATTTAGGTTTTGGTTCCATCGATCGATGAAGAATTTTAAATCTAGACTCTTATCTACCAATTCATTTATTTTAGGTGTGGATCTAGCTTAAATGTAGGTTTCAGTATAATTGAAATTTATCCACCTAAAATTTTTAAATAAATTTAATATTGGTTTAATTTGAAATTTGTGAAATGTTAAAAAATTCATTATTGGAAAATGAGCTAATAGCTGTCTTGATGTAACATAATGTAGATGGACCGGCGATGGATGTACATGGAGCGACGCTCTCGGAGTTCTTGTAGGGTTTGCAAGCTTTTCTTCGTGCGGCCGATGTATACACGAAGTCAGGCTACATATGTTATCCATGCATAGACTGCAAGAATGAGAAGGAGTGGCCAAAATCTAGCCACCTTCACTTCCATTTGCTCTCAAGAGGTTTCATGCCAAACTATACCTGTTGGACCAAGCACGGTGAAGAAGAGACTATACGAGAAGATGGTGAAGAAGAAGAAGAGGGGTACAACAATATCACGGATGCTGGCCAACACGGTTCTTTCGAAGATACATTGGGGGAGTTGGCGATGATGACCTAGACCAGATGCTGCTTGATGGAGAGGGAGAATACACCGATGAAAGACATTACGAAAGTTACAGCGCCTATGGGAGGACCACAGAACACTATTGTACCCAAACTGCCGACAGGGCCTAAAAAATTGCGTACCACGCTAGAACTCATGCAATGGAAGGCGACCAATGGATTGTCTGATAAGGGATTCGACGAGTTGTTATGCCTCATAAAGAAGTTGCTTTCAGAGGGTAACACGCCGCCTGAAACTACGTACGACGCCAAGCAAGTTATCAGCCCTTTGGGGTTGGAGGTATAAAAGATACATGCATGCCGGAACAATTGTATCCTTTATCGCAATGAGTACGAGGATTTGGAAACTTGTCCGATGTGCAAAACTTTGAGGTATAAGACTAGGCGTGATGACCGAGGCGAGGAAGAGGGGCAGCGTAAGAAGAAGAGACCCCCCGTTCAGGTGGTCTGGTGTTTCTCTATAATCCTCTGGTTGAAGCGTTTATTTGCGAGCAAAGCGCATGCCCAGATGATGCGCTGGCACAAAGAAGATCGTAAGGATGATGGAAGGCTAAGGCACCCCGTTGACAACTCCCAGTGGAGGAAAGTCGATAGAAAATACCCGGACTTTGATGACGATGCGAAAAACATAAGGTTTGGGTTGAGTACGGATGGGATGAACCTGTTCGGCGAGATGAGCAGCAGTCACAGCACTTGACCCGTGACTCTATGTATCTACAACCTTCCTCCTTAGCTGTGTATGAAACGGAAGTATATTATGATGCCGTTGCTTATCCAAGGGCCGAAACAACCTAGAAACAACATCGACGTGTACCTCAAACCGTTGGTGGAAGATCTGCTAACGCTGTGGACCGATACTGTACGTGTATGGGATGAGTACAAAAGAGAGCACTTCACCCTACATGCATTGCTATTCATAACCATCAACGACTGGCCTGCACTTGGTAACCTGTCAGGACTATCTATCAAAGGATATAAAGCCTGCATCCAGTGCTTAGAGGATACGGACAGCAAGTATCTGAAAAACTCCGGAAAGGTTGTATACATGGGCCACCATAGGTTCCTCCATACGAAGCTCCCGTTAAGACGGAAGGGTGAGAATTTCGATGGGACAGAAGAGAAACATAAGAAGCTCCTGCATCGCAGTTGGACACTTGTATTTTCTCTGGTAAAGGATCTGAAAGTAGTATTTGGAAAGGGTCCTGGTAGCAAATCTGTCCCAACTAAACAAGGTCATACAAAGCCCATTTGGAAGAAGAAGTCAATATTTTGGGATTTACCTTACTAGAAAACTTAGAGGTCCGCCATTCACTGGACTTTATGCATATCACAAAGAATGTCTGTGTGAACCTGCTAGGCTTCTGAGATATCTACGAAAAATCAAAAGATACACTTCAAGCACGAAAGGACCTGCATCTACTGGGACTTGGGAACGACCTACATTCGGAAAAAAGAGCGAAAGGACAACATTACCTCCACCCTGCGAGCTACACTCCGAGCAAGTAAGAGAAAAAAAATGATTAAGTTCTTAAACAGTGTGAAGGTCCCTTCTGGATACTCTTCGAATATAAGGAGACTCATCAACACAAAAGAGAATAAAATAGTATACCTGAAATCATATGATTGTCACATGTTGATGACACAGTTGCTCCCAGTGGCGCTGAGAGGTATTCTACCGGACTGGGTACGAGGGACAATCGTAAAGATGTGCTCGTTCTTCGACGCGGTGTCGCAGAAGGTCATCGAACCACGAAACTTATCTAAGCTGCAGGATGACGTGGTCGATAGTCTGGTCAGCCTTGAGATGATCTTCCCTCCGTCCTTTTCTGATATTATGGTCCATCTCATGGTCCACATTGTCAAAGAGATAGAAATTCTCGGACCCGTGTTCCTACATAGTATGTTCCCTTTCGAGAGGTACATGGGTGTCCTAAAGAAATATGTTCGTAACCGGTCTCATCCAGAAGGCTGCATTGCACAGGGTGTTGGCACAGAGGAGGTGATTGAGTTCTGTGTCGACTACATTGATAAGTTAAATCCGATTGGCATCCCTGTTTCACGCCATGAGGGGAGGATATAGGGAAAAGGGACTCTAAGGAGAAGAGAATTCTTTAGCGACAATCTACTTTCATTTAAACAAGCATATTTCATAGTCTTGAAATAAGCAACTGTAGTGGCTCAGTTTATCCATGATCATGAGATGATTCTAAGCGACCAATACCTAGAGAAGTCAGAAAAGTGGATCGCACTAGAGCAAATGGATCGTTTCGGTGGTTGGTTACAAAAGCAACTGATGGGCTCCCGAACAGACAATGAACAGTTGAAACTCTTGGCTCGGGGACCATCCATGAAAATCGTATCATTTCAAGGGTATGAGATAAATAGGTATACATTTTACACGACTGCCTAGGATAGCAAGAACACCAACCAAAACAGCGGCGTCCATATAGATACCTTGGACAAAAATAGAAAGATGGATACCTACTATGGTTACATAGAGGATATCTGGGAGCTCGAGTATGGACCTTTAAAAATTCCTCTGTTTCGGTGCCAATGGGTCAAATTGACAGCTATTGAGATCGACGAGTACGGTATGACAACCGTGGACCTCAAGCAAGTGGCCTATAGGGACGAACCGTTCATGCTCGCAAATGATGTGACACAGGTATTCTATGTGATGGACATGAACAGCAAACCGAAAAAGCAGAAGGACAAGCCTACTAAAAGCAAGAAGCAGAAGGACAAGTCTACCGAAGATAACAAGCAGAAGCAGAAGACTAGCGGTAGCGATCAGCCAAGGCGCCACGTGGTTCTTCCAGGTAAAAGAAGGATCGTCGGAGTTGAGGGCGTCATAGATGAAGAAGAATACAATCAGTTTGACGAGCTACCTCCTTTTATGGTGGACGTAGACACTACTGTCTTAAATAATATAGAGGAATCTCCCTATGTACGACATGATCATAATGAAGGATCACTTGTAAAAACAAAATATGTTAGCAAATAAGTCCAGCCGTGTTATATAAACCCGTGTATGAATCATGATTTTTTATTAAGCAAGGAATCAATAATTGAATTTATATAAAAAGGTGAAAATCTGTATTAAGATGGTTGGAAAATAATATTGTAAATAATATATGAATTTTTATTTTCTTTTATTTTTTGAAAATCATTTTAGTGTGGAATAAGTATGATTTATTATTTTTTTAGTAAGCAATGAATCAATAATTGAATTTATATAAAAGGTCAAAATTTATAATAAAATTTGAAAAATTAAAGAGATTTCAAGGGTCCCAAAAGTTTTCTATAATTATCGAGAAATTAGCAAATTAGTACCAATAACATGTGGGACCTACCAGAGATGGCCCACATGTCGGTGGGCACATCCCTTTCTCCTAAGAAGGGTACAAAAAACATTCGTGTTTTGTAGGACCGATCAAAACCCCTCCTCTCCCCTGACTAGCAGCGTGCGCTTGAGCGTGGGCTCCCGTGCGATCCTGAGTTCAAGCCACTTCAGGCCAAGCATTCTTTATTTTTGGTGTGTCGATCGGGAGTAAGTGAGCATTGATCCGGTTTGTTACACCAACCGGGACTGATGTGAGCAAGAAGTCCCGGTGTATTACACCAACCGGGACTGATGGTTCCTAGGGCACCAGCTGATGGGGGCGTTGGTCCCGGTTGGTGTAATCAACTGGAACTGATGTGAGGTCAGTCCCGGTGGATGACTCGAACTGGGACTGATGCCCCCACCATATAAATTCGAAAGCGAGAAGTCCTGGTGTATTACAGCAACTTCCAATGTAAAGGAATTTTCTATAGTATCATAATTTATAGTTTATACAGAATGTTTTATACTTTTGATTTTTATTTTTTGGTACATGAATATATTTGTGAATAAATGTATAAAAATTTGTGAAAAATAGTAATAGGCTCAAAAAATGTGAGGACAAATCTTATGGGTCCAAAAACAACATATATTATAGAAAATGTACATATATTATACCATTACAATAAATTACAAATAATGGTACCCTGTACAATGTCCCACAGGGTTACCACAAAAGATGATAATTTTTAAGCCAATTTCTAATAATATAGTAATTAACTAATTAATTTCTATTATATTTTAACTAATCGTTGTCTTCGTCGTCCTCCTCCTCCTCATCGTCGGCGTCGGAGCCGTCGTCATCGTCGTGGTCCTCCTCCTCCTCTAGATCATCATCCTCCTCCTCCTCGTCCTCGTCCTCCTCCACGACGACGTCCTCCTCGTCGAAGTCCTCCTCGTCCTCGTCATCGTCGGACAGCTAGTCCAACATCGAGAACTCCGCCGGGTAAAAGACGGACTCCTTCCACGGCCGGTTGCGACGAATGCGCTTCCGAGGAGGACTCTCGTCCTCGGAAGATGGCGGCGGTGGAGGCGAACCCTTGGCGGGGCATCGATGGTGGTGGAAGCGGAGGAAGAGCGAGCGAGGCGAGGAAGAGGCGAGGAAGAAGCCATGGATCGAAGAGGCAGAGGCGCAGAGGAGAAGCGGTTAAGCGAGAGAAGATCGTCGGTTTTATAGAAGAGGCCGAGGAAGACAAAGAGGCAGAGGAAGAGGCAGAGGCGGCTCCTCGGTTCGCGCCAATATTGCGTTGTTTCGAATTTCCACATTGTCCCGGTTGGAGACACCAATCGAGATTGATGACCCACATAGTCCCGGTTGGAGACACCAACCGAGATTGCTTCCCCCAAAATGGATGTCACGGACATGTGGGCCCATCTCTTGTGGGTCCCACATGTCAGTGGTAGTAATTTGCCATAAATTATAATGTATGTTAGCAAATAAGTCCAACCGTGTTATATAAACTCATGTATGAATTATGATTTTTTATTAAGCAAGGAATCAATAATTGAATTTATATAAAAAGGTGAAAATCTGTATTAAGATGGTTGGAAAATAATATTGTAAAGAATATGTGAATTTTTAATTTATTTTATTTTTTGAAAATCATTTTAGTGTGGAATAAGTATGATTTATTATTTTTTAGTAAGCAATGAAGCAATAATTGAATTTATATAAAAGGTGAAAATTTATACTAAAATTTAAAAAATTAAAGAGAAATTGCAAGGCTCCCAACAGTTTTCTATAATTTTCGAGAAATTAATAGGAAATTAGTACCAATGATATGTGGGACCTACCAGAGATGGGTCCACATGTCAGTGAGGCTAGTAGCGTGCGCTTGAGCGCGGGTTCCCCGTACGGCACGGTCACGGGATCAAGCCCAGCTCGCGCCACTGCATTCTTTTATTTTTGGGAAATCAGTCCCAGTTGGTGTAATCAACCGGGACTAAGTGAGCATTCAGTCCCGGTTGGTGTAATCAACCAGGACTAAGTGAGAATTCAGTCCCGGTTTGTTACACCAACCAGGACTGATTGTTCCTAGGGCACCAGCTGATGGGGCGTTGGTCTTGGTTGGTGTCCTCCTCGTCACCGACGACCCCGCGCCCGCTGCCGTCTTCCTCGCCTCCGACGACCCCACGAGCAAGGTGCTCCATGTGCTCCTCTCTCCTTCCCTTCCCTCGCTACTCAGCAAGGTGCAGGCAGAGCATGGGACAGTGAGTGCGGACACGGGCAAGCATGATGGAGCGTGACACAGGCGGACACGACTCACAAGAGTGCGGCGCGAGCAACAGGAGCACAATCACGGTGCGCCCACAGAGTGTTCGATGAAATGCCCAAACCTACGCAGTGGCGGAGCCAGGATTTAAGAACTAGGGGTGCACAACTTTATGAATATTTTTAATGCTATATAGAATCATCACACCATTATAAAAATAGCATATAAATGTAAAGGTTTGTAAAGTAGTTAAATTGCCAAATAGATGTGAAATGTTTGTATCATTCGACTATAGTATTTATTAGGATACAAATAAAATATATATTTTTCTATCTGATTAACAAATTATATTATGTTTGTATTCATATTCACATTCATATTTGGATTGCACATAACATCTGTTGAACCGAGCATAATTTCCTATTGGATGTTGCTACATCCATTCACAAGGTGTTAAAAATTGCAGAGGAGGTTAACAAAAGAGAGAGGATACAAAGATACAAGAGCATATGAATGCATGATAAGCATTACAGGCTTGCAGCTTAGCTAGCTATAGTGTATCTTGTATCTTATTTGTATGTACTAGATTTTTAGATAATGAAAGACATTCCAGCCTCTGTATCTTATTTATATGAATTTTGAGATGTATATGTATATGCCAATTTTATAGCAAATTTGAATTCTGAGATGTATATGTCAATTGTGAAATGTATAAGTATATGTGAAATGTAATGTATATACCGTCCTCGTCGCCATCGCCCGTCCTCATCTACCTCCTCTTCCCCACCGCCCTCATCATCGTTGTTGCTCGTTTATGTATAAGTATATGTGAAATGTTTAAGTATATGTGAAATGTGCAAGTATACTTTTGTTGATCTTTTTTCGTCAATTTTCAATGCCTTCTTATAGACTACGAAACTACGATGGCAGGAGAAGGATTTGATGGAGACGAGTTCATGAGAAGTTTGATTTTGGGAGAAGATGGTTATGAGCTCGATGATTCCGTCGAGGCCGCAAGGCCCGTTGAGACCGATGAGGCCCCCGAGACCGCTGAGACGACCATGGTAATTACATCGAATGTGTATATGCCGGTTCCACCATCATGCTAAGCCAACATTCTAACTCGTTCATTATTGTACCATATTTTCAGATCACTCAATCGAGTAGTGAGGTTCAAACAAGAAGTCGAAGGTAAGACATGTTATCACCGAAGTCGACGATAACGACCAACCTCTTGCACCCCTAAGGGCGCTTGGGCCGTTCAATTTGGCATGCGACGTCCACGTCAGGGACCATGTGCCAATTAGCATCGCGAGATGGGATAATATCCCTACAGATACGAAGAACATGATCTGGACCGACCTGAAGGAGACATTCACCTTCCCCCGAGGGACCGAAGAGAAGGTGAAGAGTTACACGTTGAAGAAGATGACCATCGCATTCCAAACAGACAAAAAGAAGTTGAACACGGAGTACATCAAGAAGAACGGAATGCCCGACTTCAACAAGTACCCAAAGTTGTAGGATCACTGGGTTGCGTTCTTGAACTAAAAGAATTCGAATGAAGGTCAAAGTATGACCGAAAGGAACAGCCAGAATGCTCAGAAGAAGCAATACCACCACCACCTCGGCCCTGGTGGTTACTGCCAAGCGATGCACAAATAGGAGAAGTGGGAACAGGAACTGCTGGCGAAGGGTGTCGCACCCGCGACAATGGAATGGCCTGACAGAGCAAAGAGCTGGTTCTATGCTCACGACGGCGGCCTTGACGATGATAGAAACACGGTGTTCGGGAATGTGCTGACAAATATGGTCAGAAGACTTGTAAAGTCGATCGAGGAATCTTCCTAGGGCACATTCGTGCCAAATAGGGAGAACGACGAGCTTACAAGGGCCCTACAAAACCCAGAGCACCCTAGACGGACACGAGGCGTTGGCATCGTTCCGTGGAAAATTAGGTTCGCTAAGGACGGCGATACCTATAAAAGTGGGGTAAGAAGCAAGTCCCGACAGGTCCAACAGCTCCTAATGCTTGAAGAACGCTTGAATCAATCATAACGGAGCATGAAAGAAGAGGTCCAAAGACAGGTGCAGTTAGCCTTGAGCCAACGGCCAGATGCGGGCCAGGAACCTCCTACTAATCCGGACCTCATTAGTCCCTCAAGGCGGCGAAGCAGCTGCGCTTCCGGTGGGTTGCCCGACGAGGACTTGGGCCACTGGCCCGTGGACGACATCACGTAGCGGACACCTTGCGAGCTGCACGTCCAAGTAGGAACATCTTTTTCAAGGCGGCTCACGGCGTGGCTCACCCGGTGGAGCCAGGGCAGGCCATCCATGGCCAACAGATACTGCCGGGCTACTCCAAGGTCTCGGTGGAGGAGGTATGCCTAGGGTGCGAGGACCTGGACCTCGATATTCCCGAAGGTGACGGGACTACGAAGTTAGGAGAGGCAGTCCACAATTTCATCCTATGGCACAAGAAGTACATCATTTTTCGAGATCATATGGACGTGTTCTCTCCAACACCTTCATCACCTCCGGCACACATAAGCGGTCCGTCATCACCTCCATCGTCACCAAAGGAGATGCCTCCCAGAAGAATCCCGTCTCCTGCACCAAGCCCCGCACGTGAAACTCCAACTCCAACATCGTCGCCCAAGACAAGCAAGCCAGCTCACCCAGCAGCTCGCAAGAGGACGAGGTCCACCCAACCCAAGAAACTGGCTGCACTTCCAAAGAGCGCGTACGATATGACGAAGGAGGAGACCGAGAAGGTAGTCAGAGCCGAGGTCACTAAATTTTTTAAGCCAAGTCACCAGAGAAGAAGGTTCAGCCTGGTACGGAAGAATTTCTAAAAGGCTTGAGGACAATGAAAAATTTGAAGGACAAAAAGGAAAAATCTAGTGTATCTAACTACGAGCGCACATTGGTCAAGGAAAGATCCAACAAGAAGATGTCAAAGGAGACGACGTCATCAGCTGATCAGAAGGCCAAGGAGATGCAAAAATTCATCGAAAAAACTGGTCTGCACCCAGATCAAATATTAGGCGACATGTAGATTGAAGCCGCACATGTCAGATGGCCATATACACCGGACGCTTCCTTGGTCAGGCATGAGGAGCTTGGCCAGCTACCAAGTAGGATGCGCCAATTCCATGAATGGTACTTGGATGCGTTCAAGCATGGCCTAGTGTCACTTGCTGTCAAGTACAAGGAAGAACATTTTTTCCATGGCGACAAAAAATTTTATGTCGAATGGCTAGTAATGTACGAGCTATACCAGACAGACGCCATCGACGTGTCCATTTTGAGTTGCTGGACTCTGTAAGTGTCTTATTTAATTACAAAAATCCACCGTGCGGGCCCTTGCACTATACTAACTTGCAAGCCTAACTAATTTCTTCTTATGTAGAATGGAGATGTAAAAATGCAAAAGAAGTACATTTTCAACAAAAGCTTCCTTGACCCTTTAGTTATCAATGAGACGACTGTTCAACTATCCCCTGCCGATACAGAGACCAACATATACAAGGGGCTAATAGGTCAAAAATATCAGTCAAAGATACTTTTACCCTACACCTTTGAGTAAGTGTTTTCGTATCACCTCATTCTAATCTTTTCCATAACACGATGTTAGAACTAATTAGTTACCTACATTGCCATATATATGTACAGCTTTCACTGGAGTCTTCTCATTATCAAGCTAGATCGTAGCATGATCACAGTTATGGACTCGCTGAGGAGACCAGTTGAAAAGTACCAAAACTTGATCGACATGCTCAACCGGTATTCTTGTTCTTTCCATTATTGTGCTAGTTCTACTCCATTTTAAACAAATTCTAATCATGTTAAATTTGCAATCACGTGTATAGTGCATTCACATGGTTCTGTACTGAAATCGTGGGCGAATTCAATGAGAAATTCGATATTACACTTGCCTCTCAAGTATGTATGCCATCATGGTAGCTTTTGAGTTAGTTAACTTCATTTCCATGCATCCATTTCACGCTTTTAGCTTTTTTCACCATAGATCTGGCGTCAGCCGTCGGGCACCAATATATGCGGCTACTATGTGTGACATACTATGCACATCCTGACCAGAGGTGCTAGCGACTTGAAAGGTTCTTTCGATTTCTCGTTGGCGAAAGTGAGAGTGATCCAAGAACAACTCGTCGGATGTATTTTCGAAGAGGTCGTAAATCCAAGAGACCAGTTTCACGATCCAGCGGCAAATAGGTGGGGCCCTTCGATAAAGATCAGTGAACTGTCGGGGTCGACATCTACAGCTACCAAGAGCGATGCACATGAAAGATCACGATGAACGTTCTGTAATTAAAGTTGTAATGAATGTTATGTGAACTGTATATGTGTACTATATATAGGCATGATTGATTCATTGTGATACCTAATAGTTGTAATTAAAGTTGTTAATAAAAGTTCTTTGATTTAATTATTAGTTAATTATGCATGATTGATTATATGTGCTTGAATTAATTGTGACTTAGCACACAGATATATATATAATAATATTAGACTTAACACACACAGACACATATATAATATATATTACCTCACACGCATATATATATTATTTATAGCTCAGGTGGTGGTTGCTTTCGATGCAGGTTGGAGGAACCAACCGACCGATCAACAACAATTAATACCGTTGGTGCCTCCAACCGGTAGTGACAGGGGCTTCGGCGACGCACGGGCTAAAGCCACGTGTGCTCGCTCGATGCGGTTGGAAAAACCGACCGGCGATCGATCAAGACTTATCGATGCCGGTTGGTGCCTCCAACCGGGCCGGCCTGGCTTCGGCGAGGCACGGGCTAAAGCCACGTGTGGCCTCCAACCGGTACTGATACTATATCAGCACCGGGTGAGGGAACCGGGACTGATGCCATGGGGCATCGATCCCGAATAACTATCTGGGTTCAAAAACCGTCGATGGCCGTTATGAACCGGTACTAATGGCCAGATCTGTAGTAGTGTGTTCTTCATGGTGCCCTCCTGGGCAGCCACCTAAGTAGGTGAAAGGATCTAAGGGGGCCAAGAAGGGGATGTTGAATTGGCCTAAGCAAAGTTTTAACCTTTGTTTTTTGTTTTTCTTGAGTTACTTAGCAAGATTAAAATTATCTATAACTAGAAGGAAGAGAAAAACTAGAATAAGGTACATAAAGACAATAACTCGAAGTTGCACGAAGTAAATGCGAGAATGTAAATTACGGAAAAGTAAAGGGACAAGGGGACAAATCAATTTCTTCCTAAGGTTTTGAAAAGGCTTTCCTTTTCCCTACTCCTCGTTGGAGCCCTCTTCACGAAGAGGAGTATGGCTCTAGCTTTACTCGGATAGTCCTTCGCTGCTCTAGCAGGTGGACTCCAACGTTCCCAACAAGGCAACAACTTGGCACTACAACAGAACACCCCTTCCGTAATAGCTCTTCATTGTCGGTTTGCTCAGAAACAGCAGTGGTAACTTATCACTGCTGGTTTCTAAGTCCTAAGGCCAAGAAAAAAAATTAGAGGCCATAAGAACCAGTAATAACAAGGCTTATCACTACCGGTTCTAGCACACTGCCAGTAGTGATAGATCACTACCGGTTCTATCCCACAACCGGCAGTGGTAAGCCTCATATCACTACCGATTCTAGTATCCAGTGGGCAATGATACATCACAACCGGTTGTAGCCCCCCAAGCAGCACTGATAATTCAAATTATCAGTGGCGATTATGTGCACGAATTGCCAGTGAAAGTATCGCTGGCGGTTCACGCACAGAACCTCCATTGATAATTCAAAATTGAGAAAAAAAGTAACATTAACATATCAAACATAAGTAGATGAAATGATCAAATGATCCATCATATTTATACTACTGTATATACCAGTCATCATGGAGAACATTATAACATTCAGCTATACATAACGGTTAACATAACATAATTAACATAATTAAACACTTCGGCATGGGACATTAAAATTAACATTAATTACAATAGTGGCGTATGCAATCACCACTCACTGCTCATGGCCGCGCCGCATGCGCCATCACCACTCGCCGTTGCTGCCCGAGGCGCCAGAGATGGGGTCGCGTCGATGGTGTCGATGCTGGAGGCGGCACGTGGCTCGTTGCCACTGTCCTCCGATGTGGGAGGAGAGCTCCCCTAGCCAACATGGCCCCATCCTCGTCCTCCTCCTCGTCATCGTCGTCCTTCTCCTCCGCCTCATCATCCTTCTCATCATCGTCCTCGTCCTCTTCGTCGTCCTCGTCCTCCTCCGTATCCTCCTCCCTATTGTCCTCCTCTCGCGCGTGCTTCATTCAGGCGGTAGAGGCGCCAGAGGCTGCGATGGCAGCGGAGGTGCCCAGGGTTGAGGCGGCAGGAGTGACCAGATGGCACGCTGGCGGTAATCCGCGTGCCTCAATCCAACGCGCGCCATCCCGGAGGAGTGCACACATTCCGGCACCGAAGCTTCCGAGAACGAATGGCACATAGTTGCATAGCAGTGCCCTGGGGGCGGTGATGGCGGTAATGGCGGTGATGGCACGTACCTTGACACGACAAAGGAGGCATGCGGGAGAAGGAGGAGGTGCCACCATGAAGGAGACGACGATCGCGAAGACACGACGAGATGAAGAGATGATGAAGAAAAGATGAATAGAAGACGAAGGAGACGAAGAAAAGATGAAGACAAGACGAAGAGAAGACGAAGTTGTGATCGCAATTGATCAGTTCAATAATAGCACGAAAGACGAAGAGACGACTCTTCATTGCGGCTCTTATAAGCCTTATCACTGCCGGTTGTAACCAACAACCGGTATTGATAGGCCTTTTCACCGTCGGCCAGAGCCACAAACCGGCAATGATACATCATGTGTCTTATTTATGTTGGCCAGGCCGACATAAATAGCTAACACGTGGTGCTGTTTATGTTGATCTGGCTGATGTAAACAGTTACAGTACCACAGATGCTGTTTACGTCGGCCGGGTCGACGTAAATATGCCTCCCACCAGATTTCAAATTTCGCCTGGTGGGATGGGCCGCTGTTTACTTCGGCCTGGCTGACGTATACCGTGCCACGTGTCCTGTTTACATCGGCCGGCCTTCTGCTCCCGTTTACGTCGGCTTCTTTCCATAGCCTCAGTTTTTTCGTGGCCGATGCAAAAAGTTCTTAATATACATCGGCTTTTTCTAAGCCGACGTAAATACTTTGGCCGACGTCGAAAAAACGTTGGATTCCTGTAGTGATTGACTTGTCAATTGGCTAGTCCCAAGGCTGATTGAAATCTGAACTGTTCATCCTACTGATTAGAGCGGCCCTGAACCCATGATTTTGAACGGAACCAGAGTTCTAATTTCACATGTTCTTGGGCCTGTAGGAAATTTTTGGTTTCAACATAGGGGAATCCCCGGTTACGTGCTACCAACCATGCGATCGAGCTACAGTTCAGACCTCAACAATTAGTAGTGTTATATATCTACCACTTATACGTTACGAGGAGGACAAGTGGACAACCTGGCTCAAGTTGAAGGAGTAGTGTTTTATATCTACCACTCAATAATTAGTACTGTTATATATCAACCATTTACAGGTCACAAAATCAGGAATCAGGGTGAAGGAGTAGAAGTATATGATGTTCTATGTTCCCCTATGGTGATGTACTACATATATTACCATTACAACTCGATTTTCTTGAACCTTCCAAAAAAAAGTGCTCTATATAGATGCATGCATGTTCAGACTAAAGACAATAAAGGACATGGATGCATGTGACATAGCCCATATGGTCTGAGTGAAGGACAATTAAATTTGGCACAGAACCAGTGCTGCTGTACGACCAGACCACATGTTCCTCATAATTGGCCGTCTCTGTTACGTACCGTACGTGTGTCACTACAGGAAAATAACCTCTTGTTCCTCTTACTACGTACCTACTGTTGTGCAAATGTAGGCTAGTGATGCATTTGTTGAAACTCTGGATATCGACCTTGTTGCATGTACACTGTTGTCAAGATGGCCATTCGATATATGGAATGTATCTTTGCAATTGAGTATTTGTAGAGAAGAAATGTCACTCTCTAATGCTTAATTAAGCCAGTGTGATTTTAGCAAAAGATGGAGGTGACGAGTGCGATGTATTTGCTGGCACTCTGGAAATTGATCTTGCTGCCGGGTACGCTATTCCACACACCAATAATCGAAATCCTCACTAACAATTTTTATTGCACGTGGTTCTCTAGGGCAAACGAAGGATTGTTGGTGTTGAGGATGTCACAGACGAGGAGGAGTATAATCAGTTCGACGAGCTCCTTCCCTTTGCGGAAGATGTCGACATAACTGTCCTAAATGTAACTGAAGTCGATGCTCCTTACATACGTCGCGATCACGACGAAGGAACACTTGTAAAGACAAAGTGATCATTAATTCATTGATAAAATATTTTTTGAATGGACTCACTAATTTTTGTAGGGACTAACTAATTTTTTGATGCACTAACTAATTTTTTACTAATTTTTTATTGCACTAACTAATTTTTCAAAGCACTAAGTAATTTTTTATTGCACTAACTAATTTTTCAAAGGACTAACTAATTTTTTATTGCACTAAGTAATTTTTTATTGCACTAACTATAAGAGGAAGGCAAAGCAAAAATTAAAAAGCGGGGCGCGGCTCGAACCAGCGTCGCCATGAGTAAGCCCACGCTCAGCGCCGCTCGCCGCCGAAGGAAATTTTATCTTAACCAATGCAAAGGCGTCAAATCCTTTTGACTCTTCCCACGCTTCTAGCGGTTGGTTATCTGAACCGCTTGTAGGTCCCTCTCGCTCGCCGCCACTTGTGAGGACCTCTGCAGCGGTTAGTAATCTGAACCGCTTGTAGGTCCTCCTCGCTCGCCGCCAACAGTGAGGACCTCTAGCGGTTGGTGATCTGAACCGCTTATAGAGGTATCTCTACACGCCGTTGCTATTACGAGCGGCGTGTAGAGATCTTATTACAAGGGGTTGGTGGTTCCAACCGCTTGTAGAGGTGCTCTTATAAATATGTCTCGCCTGGCCGGGGACACACTCCAAATTTTTCTAAGTCCTCGCGCTCTCTGCCATTGTCGTCTCCATCGACCTCCCAGCCATGTGCCGAACCCTGTCGCGCCGCCGCCGTCGCCGTCCGGTCGTCTCCTCCCGCGCCACCGTCGGCCGCTGCCGCCATCACCGTCGAAGTCGAGGTCGTCTCCCAGCGCCGTCGACCGCCATCGCCACTGCTGCCGAGCCCCACTGTCACCCGCCGTCGCCGTCGAAGTCGTCTCCCCGCGCCGCCGTCGACCGCTGCGTGCTCCTCCATCCTGAAGGGCCTAGGTTACCCCCGCCTCTGCTTACACGCGCTCTGTATACTCGCTGCCCACAAAGTGTTCGACGAAATGTCCCTAAGGGCAAAAAGAGGTGTTCAACAGTGAGAGAGAGAGCGTGAGAGAATGAGAGAGAGTGAGTGAGAGAGAGTGAGAGAGAGAGTGAATGAGTGAGAGAGAGAGAGAGAATGAGAGAGAGAGAGAGATGGAGAGAGAGAGTGAGTGAGAGTGAGAGAGAATGAGAGAGAGAGAGAGATGGAGAGAGAGAGAGAGTGAGTGAGAGTGAGAGAGAATGAGAGAGAGAGAGATGGAGAGAGAGTGAGTGAGAGACATGGAGAGAGAGTGAGTGAGAGTGAGAGAGAATGAGAGAGAGAGAGATGGAGAGAGAGTGAGTGAGAGAGATGGATAGAGAGTGAGTGAGTGAGAGAGAGAATGAGAGAGAGAGAGTGAGTGAGAGTGAGAGAGAATGAGAGAGAGAGAGAGATGGAGAGAGAGAGAGTGAGTGAGCGTGAGAGAGAATGAGAGAGAGAGAGAGAGATGGAGAGAGAGTGAGTGAGAGATAATGTCAATGAGAGAGAATGAGTGAAAATGTATTTTTTGTTATATATTTTTCTTTAAAATTTGACGAGTTTCCATACTTACTAATTAAACAATATTTTATAATAACGATAGATGGCGACACCAGGACGTGGTGATCCTAATTTCGAGATGGATGAAGCGTTCATGCTAGATGAGATCGACTATGGTAGCAACTTGGCCGCCAATGAAGGTGATGCCAACGTTGTCAACACCGCTGTCGGTGGATCCAGTGATCTCGTTGACGCTGAGGGAAGTGAGGTAATGCCACGAGAATCCGGACAAACCATTTAGCCATATTTAACCAATTACTATAAATGGCTCTGACATGAAAAATTCACATCTCTGTCCATTTTCAGCCCGGTATATCGAGCACCCAAACCAAGCGAGGACCTAACAAGAAGCCTGCTACAAAGTTTGTTTTCACCAATGTCGACAATGACGGGAAGCCGATTGCTCCTCTGTCTGCAGTAGGCCCGTTTAACAAAGCACGTGGTTTCCACGTTAGGGATCATGTCCCAGTTAGCATCAAGAAATGGACTGAAGTTCCGCAAGCCACCAAGGAGCTCCTTTGGAAAGATATCAAGGAGAACTTCAAATTTCCTGAAGGATACGAGAACAAGGTTAAGAGATACACTTTGAAGAAGATGGCAACCCAATTTCAGTCGTGGAAAGTTCACCTGAACAACAAGTATGTCAAGAAGGGAGAAAAGCCAGACTTCAACCAACATCCCAAGCTGACAGATCACTGGGATGCATTTGAAGAATACAAATTGTCAGAGGAAGGACAGGCCGCGAGCCAACAGAACAAGATCAACGCTGGGAAGAAAAAATACCACCACCATCTTGACACTTGTGGTTACGTCAAGGCTGTACCTAAATGGGAGAAGCGGGAAGAAGAACTAGTGGCCAAGAATATCACGCTGCTCTTCTTGAATGGGAATTACACTGCGGAATTGGTTCATGGCTCACGGAGGGACCCTTGCGAGCGGCGTTAGCTTGTTGATGCCACCGGGAGCGGAGGATGTTGGAAGCAGAATTGTCGAAACCGTCGACATGTCTCGCTCCGGTTCCTTTGTGACGAGCACAGGAGAATGACGAGCTCACACGTGCACTTCAAAACCACGAGCACCGGGGCGGACAAGAGAATGGGATCGTCCATGCCATGGAAATCGGTTTCTCCAAAGATGCCGATCGTCAGGAGCCGGTCAAGAAGCAAAAAAGAGAGTCATACAGATACAACTTCTTTGGAAAGGGAGCTCAGAGCAACTCAATGAAAGCATCGGAGAGATTGTTGAGCAAAAGCTGCGGCGGCACTCGGTAAACATCAAGGAGCGGTACAAGCAATACACGGCCATGGTTAGCCCGCCCACCTCCGCGAGCGACGGAGTAGGCTGTCGAACGCCGCCGCACTTTCTACGGACTGGGGGGCAAGACGCGATGGACAGCATCAAAGTTCGCCGGAGTGTGAGCTACACATTCAGGCATAACCTCTCCACCAAGGTGGCTTATGGCATGGCGTGCCGGTGGAGCCAGCCGGCTTTTCCATCGCAACGAGATCCCGCCAGTTACTCGAAGGTCACAATGGAGGAGGTGTCGGCGGCTATGAAGATCTCCCTCGAGATTGCTGGAGGATGACATCACCAAGTTTGGACAGCCCTCCACGGAATCATTCTCTGGCGAAAAAAGGTACATCATATTTCCAAAGACCGTGGAGGTGACCTCTCCACCAATAGAAATCCAACAATTGGAGTGACCAAGAGACCATACCTCAACCGCAACGACAAAACACGCCTCCTCCTCTGACACCTCAACAACATGCCTCGTTTCCATCTGAGCACTCCTCCTCCACCTCCTGCTCCACGGCCCGGCTCCACAATCTCCTCCAAGGAAGAAACTCCAAGTACGAAGGACCAGTTCTACGATGCTACCCCCTCCCAAGAAGTCTAGCCGGTCAACACAGTCGTCAAAGGAACCTCCAAAAAAGGCATACGACATGACGGCTGAGGAGACACGAGCAATAGTTCAAAAGGAAATTGAGACACACTTCGCACCAAAGGTGCCACCTCCCAAGGCGCAGACTGATCCGAAAGCTGCAGCCCACTTTGCGACATGCCGTGCAGTGCCTCTTCCTGTCTCGACTAACTACGAACGCACAATAGCGAAGTCTGTAGTGAAAGGGAAACGGGCTAAGGCGGCGGCGGCACCTAAGAAGACAGCCCAAGATTACCAGCTAGAGGAATTCTTGAGAGAGTCGGGCGTCTTCTGCGCTGCACTATGGGACTAACAGATGAGCTTCCAACAGCAGAGGTCAGGTGGCCATATAAGCTAGGCAAAGAGTTGGTTGCACCGGAAAAGATAAGGGATCTGCCAACCAAGATACGATAATTTCATGAATGGTACATGGAACAGTCCGCTCAAGGAAGAACAATGTTCCCCGCCCGTATAAAAAACGAAGATTTCTATCGTGGGGATGAACTCATATGGATGGAATTCGAGACGCCGTCAACGTGTCTTTAATGAGCTGCTGGTGTCTGTAAGTATTTCCAGCTAATGATTGAGTTTACCATATATGTGTGTTCATTTCGCCGTAGTTCAGGCTGCAAAATCTAATAACTCATCCCCTTTGTATGTAAAATGGAGATACAACGATGTAGAAGAGAGGCTATCTTCGACATCGGCTTCATTGACCCATCAATTGTCAACGAGCCTAGCTAGAAGCATAAGCCAAAAGAAGTTGAAGAATACATCTTTGAAGGCTCTTTTCGACCAAGATTACTACAAACCGCACATATTTACGCCCTTCAACTTCGATGCGTATATATACATGTCATCACACAACCTCTCGTTTATCCTTTTTCAAGACATTCATAATATGACTAATTACATATATGTTGCGAGACTTATATATGAATAGGTTTCATCTTTGGATCCTACTTATTATCAATGTCGATAGTGCGATCATCATTGTGCAAGACTCAAGAAGAAAACCACAACAAGATTTTCAGTTTATCATTGATATTCTAAACAGGTAACATTGAGATGCCAACCTACATATATATATAAATACTTCAAATACTCATAATGACTATTCATATAATAACGCATGACAGGGCATTCGCCATGTTCCAAACGAAGCATAAAGGAAAAAGTTCTAGGAATCAATTCATAGTGCAATCCAGCACTCGAGTACGTACTACAAAATATCAATTAAATAATATATATGGCGTAAAAATTTATCTTCTCAAGCCAATTAATTAATTGCATTCTTTTCAAATATCACTCTAGGTTCTACAGCAAATGGCCGAAAACAACTTTTGTGGCTATTATGTGTGCCTCTACATGCAAAGTCTTACCCACGGCGATATGCGACAACTGGACAACGAGGTGTGTGTGAGTTAAAAACAAATTTCGCAATACACTTATACTTGACGTGTTCAAAGATTTATTCCTTTGTTTCTTTTCGTAGCTCAGCCCGATGAGGCAGGCGTGATCCCATCGCATCGAGTTGAAGCAATCCAAGAACAACTTATTGGCTTCATTGTCGATGAGATTATATCCCCTAGAGGCGAGTTCTACGCAAAGGCATGGAGAGATGGCCCTTCAATAAGGACAGGTGAACTTACGGAATCTTCATCGATGGCCGCAAAGAGTGATGCACGCAGGAAATGATCTCAAGATCACCACATTTGTACTCTTCAAAGTCAGTAAAAGCGTTGCTTGTCTTGATCATCATTTTATGTATTGTAAAACATATATATATATATATATATATATGCATTTAATTTGTAATTAAATTATAAGCTCATACTATTTGTGCAAATAAACTACTGGTTTTCTCAATTATAATATATATTTAATTATGCGTAAATAAATTTGTAGTTGTATTTATTTTTATTGTCAAAATTCATATTTGAAAGTCTAGCTCAAGCGGTCATATGTAGTCGTCGGCCTCTCCTGGCGGTTTGTAACAACAACCGCTTGTAGAGAGCACACGTGTGTCTCCCCACCCACGATAGAAGGCCTCTCTACAAGCGGTTGGTAACACCAACCGCTTGTGATTTGCCCCCACGTGGCTGCTCCACTGCGCTTCCTGGCGCCTTCCGAACCGCTTGTGGTGCTGCACCACAAGCGGTTCGGGGAACCGCGACTCTCGGTTGCGTACAAGCGGTTTAATAACCGCTTGTGAAAGCGGTTACGAACCACTTGTGTAGCACTGTTCCCTGGTAGTGTGTGATTTTAGCAAAAGATGGAGGTGACGAGTGCGATGTATTTGCTGGAACTTGGAAATTTATCTTGCTGCCGGGTACGCTCTTCCCCACACCAATTAATAATCGAAATCCCCACTAACAATTTTTTAATCACAAAAAAAATGAACGCCGCAGAAGTTCAAAAAAAGAAGTCAACGCCGCTGCCTTGCTGTTCCAGTATGTTGGCATGCCGGCGTCAATGAAGTCGTGTAACAGCTTCATTTTGGACAGCAAAAAAATTGTAATATATGCATACATTTGGGTATAAATTTTAAGAATTTCTTTTTGCTTTTAAAAGTACACCCATATTCTTGTATGTAAATTAACATATATATATATATATATATATATATATATATATATATATATATATATATATATATATATATATATATATATATATATATAGCACTAACGTACTCTACTCAGCGCTGATATCAACGAAGGTGACATATATTCCTTCTTTTTTTATTATATCTTTTAATTGACATATCCGATTGACGAGTGGTTTTCACCTACATGTTCCTGACATTTTTACGAACAAAACTAGACCGGTCTTGATATATAAATTTATTCTTTACTACTTCTTATATAACACTTTACTACATATATATAGTGACGTTGTATTCATAAAAATAATAAAGTTATGCTTATTGAAATAGTAAAGCCACCGTGTGACTAGTCTCAATGTATAAATTTTTCTTTACTACTTCATATATAACACTTTACTACATATATTTACTATTGACATACATGTAATAAAGTTGTATTTATAAATGTAGTAAAGTTGTGTTTAAAAAAATAGTAAAAGCTACTATACGTATACCGTACATAGTATGAAAATATTTTTTAAAAATTTTATATAGCATGTGTGGTCTAGTTTTGTTCAAAAAAATGTCAAGAACCCATTTTCGAAAACCGTTTGTCGATTGGAGTTTTCAATCAAAAGATATGGTGAAAAAATAAAAAAAATCATTACATACATGCTTGGACTAGGAGAGAGAGAGGTGATGTCATTATGCATGCATGTTGCCCGTATGAGAGGGTGGCGTGGTTTCTTTTCCACGTGGATATACGAGGATTAGATCTAATCTAAATCGTGTGGTTAAAAAAGTATGAGTACCGAAGGGCTCAGTACTCTTAAGAGTACAATAGTGTGTATGTGTGTGTATTCTTATATCCAAAAATTTTATTCAAAGGATCAAGAGTTTAAATTTTTTAGGATTCTAATCATACCCATTTCTTTCAAAACTAGGGTCAATTTTAATCCAACTAAAATCACCTAACTTACGATTTAAAACCCAATTAGGGTCAAATCAAATTCAAAATCCACACCCTAATGATCAACCTTTAGGAAAAATTAAAAAATTTAAATCTAAATTCTCTGTTCTAATTTGAATAGTCCTTTTTGAGCAAGATTTAAAACAAATTAAGAATTCAAATTTGCCATTTGGGCTCAGCCCAATTTGGGCTTGGCCTATTTCGGCTGACTTCTAGCCTAGCCCAAGCCAGAGAAGAGTTTGGCGCTCTCTCTCGTCGCGTTCTCTCTCCCTCCTTCCTCCCTTTCTTTACTCACCGGCCAAAACACTTGTGGACCACCTTTTCAGGGTGGCCTACACTACACTAGTCTCTGGACTAGTAATCTAGTGCCACATGTTACATAGCCAAATCATTTCATACATCGAGATTCGATGATTTTATTGCAGAACGCAACCTCAGGTTGATTAATAGTCAAATGGCGCATAGCCTTAGTTACATACCAAGTTTCAAAAAATAACATCAGAGTTGCAAAAGTCTTTGAACAAAATCACACCAACGGCTATGCAACAGTGCGCAACTGGTGGAATGCCCTAAGCCCTGCCAACATCCTACTCTTCATCTTGGAACAGAGAATCTCCATCCTCATGGCACTCGTAGGCGTCATTGCCTCCATCATCTTTATCGACTAGAAGAGGAGATATATGCGAGGTCAGTGTCATCCAAACACCCGCGAGTTAACACCCAACCTAATGCATTTAGTGATAGAGGTTCCAAAGAAAAGGCTATGTTTTGTTTATTTGTGGAAAGCCAGTGTTTTAAAACAAAGCCTATGACTTACCAATTTTAACCAAAGTTCTACTTTCAATATGTCATTTTCATGGATTAAGTTCCATGTTATAAACCAAATCCCATCCCATGACAGTTTCCATGCACTCTGCCAAACATCTCCTTACTCTCGCCATCATCTTCCGGATTGGTGACCTGTTGTGAACCACAACTCTACTGGATTTGCCGGTCCAGCAAGTGTGCTTAAATCACCCTCATGGTGACATCCTAAGCTAGACCTTCATAGAGTGAGGGTTCACAGACCCTCAGCTCTTACTACCGCACGATGACCAAGCGTTGTGGTGCTAGGAACTATCCCGTGCAGGCAGATAGTCAGTGACTTCCCACTGTGCATCCCCAATGCACCCGTCTAGGTGAGCTCAACTCCACCCCAGCTCGTCCACTTAGGCATCAGCTTAAAAATTCCCAATTATCTTCCTTGTCCTGCTATCGTTCCTCCGTGTGCCTCGACACACAATGTGTCGGAACCAACCCCTTAGGTAAGTAGCAGCGCCCCCTCCCCCCGCTACACGTATGACTCCTCGCTCCTCAACGTACCGTCTGTGAACGATAGCCCAAATTTGTAGCCCAGCCCATGCTACTCCAACTGTACCAGACCCTGTCCGTACAAATCCTCAACCTCAACAAAACACACACACAGGCATGCCAGCCCCCAATTCCATGTATCAAGGTTTTAAGTATAAGTGTATCATATCTCGGTGAATGTCGGTTCACCGTTTCGAGGCGACTAAACCTAAAAGTAATAATTGAGACCTGAGCATGGCTAAGCAAATTTTAACTAGACTTAAAAGTCTAACAAGTTTTAAACCACAGACTGAAGAGTCTAGTAATTGTTTTGTTCCTAAACCAGGTTAGTCAATGATTGATCGTCAAGACGATCAAAGTGTGATTCAACTAGGAATCATCATCAACACAATCATCATGGGTATCGACAATTCAATAAAGCAGACATGATATATCATGATTAACAAGATAGGTATTCATAATTGAAAAGCATGCAATTTGATACATAAAAGGAAATAATTCAATAAAAACTGGGATCAATATGATCTAACAAGATATTAACTCGTCTTGCTCTTGTTGAGTGTTGTCTGGAGTCGGTTCTGGGTCGTCGAACTGACCTTTAGCTCCTTCTAGTTCTATTCGATAAATAACCATAATGAACAACCAAAATCCGGAAAATATGATGCATGAATGTATTCGTCTTTATCGATATGGTCAATCCACTAATCGTCGTTCTACTTATTTAGGAAGTTCCATGAGTCTTCTAAAGCATAATAAAAACTACTCAACGATTACCGAGGTGTGCGAAGGTATGATGATATGTTCATGGATGCATAAAATGTAAGCACATAAGTATAGATAGATATATATGAATATGTATAACTACCCACAGTTTTAGCAAATTAATAGGTATAAATTACTTTTTTCAGAAGTACTTCCCTTATTCATAAGCTAAAGAAATCACAAAGATTAGGTGGTGTGGTTTTGCACTTTAGTATTCTTTCTAGACAGAGGATAATTCTTTGGGCTGTCTTGATTTTATTTCATAGTACATGATTATTGTCATTAAACAATATCATTAACAAGGCTAATAATTGGATCATGAGTGATTATGTATCATGTTACCAAAATAACATTTTTATGTCCAGAGAGATTTTATACATTTTATAGAATTTTCTCAGATTTTTCCTGGTTAGTTTACTATTTTTAATAAACAGGAAACAATATCTGCATATAATTCTATATAGAAAATATTATTAAATGGGACTTGTACAATTTTCTAGTGAGCATTAATAGATACTCATGAAAGATTATATTTTTAAATAGATCCAGAGGGTCATCTAGTATTTACTAAAAATTTCGTGGAATTTTTAGAGGCGTCTAACTATTTTTAATAACTTATTTAAATTTTGGAATTAGTTTTATTGGAAAACCCGGAGAAAACCTAGGAACAGTGTTGGGCCGACCCATGGAAGCACAGCCCGCAGCGGCTTACGCTGAAAGCGTATTTTTGGAAGGTGCTACCGCACGAGGGAGATGCCCGCCGGCGCTGCACCTCCACTATGCTGATGGGTGGGGCGTCTCACTTTACACACATGCTCGAGAGACGACATGAATCTCAGCTCGAATCTGACAGCCAGTGGTCATCGTCTTCCTCACGCTTGGGCGCGCGGCCGCTGGGCTTGCCAAGATGTCGCCGGTGCTATAGGCCACCTCAGCGCGTGATCTTGGGCTCGTTGGAACTAGCGCGACACCGTGCACCCGGGGGCACTAGCGGCCTGGCCAATGGTGGCTGGATACGGTGGCGCTATGAGCAGTGGCGACGGCGAGCTACGGTTGCCTAGTTCTACGGCTAAAGGATGTGTCGCAAGCATGGATAAGGAGCACATGAGGAACTGGAAGGCTAGAGGATGCTCACCAAGCGATGAATGAGGCAGGTAATCCACCCAAATGCTCCGTCGACGAGAAGGTAGGCGGTGGCCGGAAACATGGGAGTGCTCGCAGATGAACTCCGGTGAAGCCCTTGCATCGACGAGTGAGGGGAAATGTCAGAGAGATCAAGACAAAGCTCTGGGTGCAAGGAATTGCGGGGAGACTCACCAGAGAGGGAGAAATCGACTTCGGGGGGGGTTTCGGGCTTGCAGCGACGGCGTGAGGCTTCCAAGTCACTGGCGGCAAAAGGGGTCGATTGGTCGTGGCCTGAGCTCAGCGAGAGTGAGGGAGAGCGAGCGCTAGCGAGGGTGGTGGGCAAAAAGCTCTCGTTTGGGCTTGTGATGTGCGCGCGGGTGTGGGAAGTGTGTGTCCATACTCCATCGCGCGCGGCATGCTTATAGGGCCGGGGCGAGCTTAGGCTTGGGCCCAACAATCACTGGGGAGGATGGAGTGGTCACTGGGGTGCTCCGCTGGTGATTGGCGGGCGTGGGCGGTGCCATAAGTTGTGGAGGCCGAGGTGAGGCAGCGGTGATCAGTAGGCACGATGGGATGGGCGGCAGTAGAGATGTGCATGCGCACGAGCGCAAGCAGCAGTCTCGTGCCATGAAGGAGGTGCCAACGAAGGGAATCCATGCAGGAATTGGGCGCCGCGTGGTGTGGGTGCCAACACGCGGTCAGCTCGCGTGCAGCGGTGGCGTGCGAGTGCGGGGAAGGCTAGAGTGTGGCACACTGGATTGGTCAATGGTGCGGTCCGGTGAGGCGTGCTCGACCACGGGCACACGTGCGAGAGAGAGAAAGAGAGAGAGAGTGAGAGAGAGACCGAGCTAGAGAGAGAGCGTGCTCGGGGAGGAAGAGAGAAGCGGTGCCGGCTACCGGCTCGGTTATATGCCGCAGGGGGAGAGAGAGAAGAGAGAAGAAAGGGAGAGAGAAAATAGGTCCACAGATCAGTGGGGCGCATGATAAATAGTGTTTCATCATGGAGTTTAGGTGAAGTAGGATTGTAAGGAAAGTTTGAATGAAATCTTATTTCAAATTTGAATTTGAATTTTAGTTCAACTTTGATCAAGTGCAAAGGTATTTATTCATACTTTTATTAATGTACAAATTATAACTAAATACACATTAGCATTATTAGATTTGCATTATATATATACATATATATATATATATTGGCTTAGCACCAAATTTTGGGCAATTTGTGGATAATAATACATGTGTTACAAAAGTTTTTACAATCCCCAAAATTGGGCTGTTATAACATTGGTCGTCTCTCCCGTCGCCCTAGTGCCTGCGTCCTGCCACACCAGCCCCATGGCACCCTTCCCCCTACAATCGTCGTCCCGTGGCACGGTTGCCTTGCGTGCGTGCGCGCCCGAGCCGTTGCACCCCTGCGCATGCCGCTGCATCGCCGCTTTGTCGCGCCCCCTTTCTCTCTGACTTGTCCCTCGCACGCGTGAAGCGGACAGACTGACTCCACCCCTACCCTGGCCGTTTTATAGCTCGCTGCTCCCCTACTCGGCCTCACCCGCAACCGCGCTCTCGTCGCCAAGTCTCCCCAGTGAGCAATTACCACTGCTGTCCCTTCCCACTGTCTTCTTCATCCTGTAGTGTGCTTTAGCCGCACGTAATCGATCTCTAGACCTATCCAGCTCGCCGGAGCTCCATTTTTGCCACCGCCGGCCGGAATCACCTCTTTCTGAATTTTGCTCGCCTTAGTAAGCCATTCTCCAATCTATTTTGGGTCGAACAACCTCAGGGGATGCCTAACGCTTTGGCCCCTTGCAGCTTGCCAGAGAACCCACGGTGTTGGCCCACGCCAACACCCTTGTTTCTGTCACCATCGGCATCCTTGTCACCAGCCTGCACCGAGCTTCCTCCGCTCGATCCATCCGCTTGGTATGGTCCCTAATAGTCCCTAGTTGGACCCCAACCAGAAATCTAGGACTAGAATGCCTTGGTTCACCATGTTTGCGTGCTTCTCATAGCTTCGGCGGCCTCTGTCCATGGCGCCGCCACCTCGGCTCGTCGCCAGCGATATCTTCGGCGACACGGTCTAGCCCTAGCTGCCTCGACCACGCTCTAGAACTCCTACCCTAGAGCCCTATAGCACCGCTAATCCGGCACCGAAGCTTCGCCGGAGCTCGGCCCAGAGAAGCGGCACCGCAACACCAGCATTGCGTCATGGTTCACATTTACTGTACACTGCTGCTGACATGTGAGACTTGTATGTTAGGTAGTTAACCGTTTAAATCTCCCGCGGTTAGCTTAATCAGTCATTGACAGGTGGGCCTCGCCCCCACTCGTTAGTATTAGTGGAAGCGTATTAATAGGGAATATGTCTTCCCCGTTGAGTTGTGCCCCTAGTCGGATCACATGATACGCGGGCCGTTCGCGGTCCAACTGGGCCGCATGCATGCTTGGCCAGCCGCATAGTGCTAGACTCGGACTAGTACTGTTTATAGGATTTTTCCGCTTTTCTGATTTTTGAAAATCCAGTAAATGGTATAGATTTATTAAAAATAGTACATGGCTACCAAAAATTAAGAGAAAATTCTAGAAAATACTAGATTGCAGGCTGGGTCTAATAAAATTCCAAAGAAGAATATACATAGTTTGGGATTTAACCAAATTTATTGTACAATTTTTTCATCAATACTATTATCTGAATAATTTACAATAGCTTTTAACCCATTTTCCTTAAGGATTAATAATGTTGTAGCTTAATCTGATTTATTTTAAATACTATGTGAACTCAATAAATCCCTAAATTTTTGCAGAAATTTTCCCAACTCAGAAGTAAATTATTAAAATATTGCAACATATTTTGTCATGTTTCCTATACACCCTATGCTTAATAAAGGTAATTACGACCTTTTTCCTAAGATTTAATATTGCGGTTAATCAAATAAATTATTTATAATACTGTGTTATCTACTCGGTAATAATTTCTAGAAAATACTTCAAACAAAAGTATTTTAAACTTATATTCTAAATTATGGGTATCCTAATTAGGGTTATATTAGTTCATCATCATCATATATTGTTTCGTTATCTCTCATGCCACCGATAACCACCGGTAGTAATATAAGCATTAGAGGACTGAAGAAACTTCCTTGATATGATGGGAAGATATAGAAGAAAATCTATCGTGATTCGTTGATCACTAGACTAAGTGCATTGTATCTCATGCATCATTCTTTCTTGCTACATCTGGTTATTTATTGTCTAATTATTCTGTCACTAGACGCCGAGGATGCGGAAGGACATTTCGAAGACCCCCCAGGAAGACCACTACCCGCCAGATCAAGGCGAGTTAACATCTTGGAGCATATCTCAAACTAAATTTATGAAATTTACTTTGTTTTAGTAACAATTGCATGCTCTTGAATTTTGCTATACTGATTTGTTAATCATGATGTTATCATGCCACTACTTGATGTACTCGCTACCCTGAACTGATTGCCTGGATGATCACATCCTTGATTCAAACTAGAATAGTCAAATAACATGATTTTAGACTCCTAAGTCTGTGTTAAAACTTGCTTAGACATGCTCAGGTCTATCATTAATAATTTTAGGTTTAGAATACCTCGGAATGGTGAACCGATATTCACCGGACATGCTATTAATTGAACTTGAAAAACTTTGGAACATTAGGCCTAGCATGCTAGAGTGTGTGTGAATTGTTGGGGAGTATCGGTTATCTTGTCGTGGATGTATTGGCTTCTGGTTCGGGTGGAATGGTGGTAGGTCGGTGGAGGACCGAGTGATGTTGGATCATGTCTAGAGTGGATCTAGAGTTGTGGGCGGAGGCCCTAATTGAGATATGAATTGGTATGGCAGTGTGAGCACTCCAGTGAGGCGTGGAGCCTTTGAAGCTGAACAGATAAGAGGTTCATGACAATTGTGAATGGTGCTAGGATGTCTGGAAAGGTTGTGTCAGTCAGAGCATGGAGTGTCCCGCGTAGCGGAAGGACGCTGCCATCCGGAAGAGATGGTTTCTATACAACGCGTGGCCATCGTGCGGTAGTGCGGGCGTAGGGTCCACTGGTTTGCTTTAGAGCGTCATGGCGATCCCCAGTCCGAGGCGAAGACAGGATCATATCGTCATTGAGGGTGATCTAGGTCACTTACCACCGGGAGCCGGGAACCTACTGTGGGTCGACAACCTAGCTAGTTCGATCAGGCACTTCACGAAGTGGTGACCCACAACAGGAAAGGCCAAATCCGAAAACTGATGGTGGGAGTTTGGAGGAACTAGAACTTGATGATTAGTCGGAGGACTGTCGGTTGAGCTTTGGGTAGAATAGAGTTGATATGGTTGATTTTGGGGTAGCCATGGGTGACCTAGAGATAAGAGGCTAAATTGAAAATATTTGGAACAACTACTCGGATCTCCAACTTTAAAATTTTGTGCTAGAGTGTAGGCTGCTTTATAAAACATTTATTACTTAGCTTTGGTGCGAACAAAATAACCAGTAAGCCCTTCCTTGGAGCCTCTAGCATTAAGTATGCATTAGGTGGATGTTAACTCGCAAGTACGGTTTGATTGCGCACTTACCTTCACACACACTCACACTTTTAGATAACGGAGAATAGCAAGATCCCTATGAGTGCCATGAACACGGTGACCCTGAGTATGCAAACCTGGAGGAGGATTAGGGTGTCGCTCCAATCAATTGCGTGGTTGCATAGCCGTTGGAGTTTTCTTTTGGTTCTTCTCACTATTATGACCTACTTGCACTTTGATATTTTGTTAAGGACCTTGAGACTATTTGGCCGGTCGGTCTGTCTGTAAACTTAAATGCCTTCGGGTTTGCTACCTGCTTGTAATTTAAGTAAATACTTCCACTTATATATATAATCCGGCTATGTATTGGTGTGTACTAATGTACCGATCCAGGGAATAGTGTAAATCAAGAGTTTCTCAAAGATTCAAAATTTGAGGGCCGACAACAAGGCTCTAAGCCTTAACTTTTCAGTTAGGCGCCATCCAACAACACAAACGGAACTGGATGGTTCTAAACCCCTAACGTATATAGTGGTGACACACCCCTGTAGCCCCTATCACGAAAATAAGGGATCACACACCTCCTAATCCTCCTTTATTCATATAAAATCAACAAATAGCTCAAAAATATTTATTAAATTTTAAATATAGAAAAGCTACTTAAAAACTTTGAAATTTTTTATAGGATGACTTGAGCATATTGTGGATCTAAATAATTTACTCCCATCTATTATCTAGTTTCAAATTAGTTACATAAAATTAATAAATAAATTGGAAACTATAACTAAGATAATAAAATAGAAAACCAACTCTAGAAAACATGAAATAATGATCGTGATAAATAACCAGCGTCTACGTACATTAGAATTATATAAATATAGTTTCTAGAACTACAATATAGTTTTTAGGAGTACATTTACTATTTTTCATATTTGAATTATAGTTTCTAGAACTATTTATTGATTTTATATGAATAATTAGGGTTTACATAATACATTATAATAATTTATTTACATCGACCATTAGTCCATTTCATCCTAAAAAAATCATAATTTTTGATCATGTTTATTATTTTTATTTGAATTGTAGTTTCTAAAATATTTTTTTACCATGCTAGGATAGCAAAACCACTTTTGGTATGGTCAAGGGTGTAATTTATCCAATTTTCATAGTTGAGGGTTGTCAACTATCCGGTTTTGGATTTTAAGGTTGTTTTTCATACTTACCTCAATATTTAGGTTGTAGAATAGACTTCTTCCTTTAGAATAACATCACATATAAATAGAGAATCCACAAACAATTGTTGTACCTATTAATCAATATGAATGATGCTTATTCAAAAGGCAAGAATAACATATTATCCAAAATACCATAAAATAGAAGACATATCCAACAAAATCTCCCACTAGTACTAGAGTCAACCTACTATGTATCGATCAATGCTACATTAGTAGCAGCGTCTCCACACAGTCCACACCTAAGAGAGAAATGAATTATATATGCCCGTTTGCTAGCAACGTCATGTATGGCAAAGTCTTCGGGAGACAGTCACTACTAGAAAACTGACCTTTCATACCGGCCCATCCGTACTGGTTGGATTTGAACCGGTACTGATAGTGGCATCAGTACCGGTTCATTGGATACAGGGCAGTAGTGGGCTTTCAGTATCGGTTGAAGCCACAAACCGGTACTAATGCCCTCGCATTAGTCCCGGTTTGTGATACGAACCAGTACCGAAGACACGGGGTGTAATAGCCCAAATATCTGTATTACATTTTTTAAAATCACTCTTATGATGATGTGATGTTGCAGAAAACATTTTCTTTAAAAACAATTCTTCCAAAATCCAAGTTTGAACCTTTAAAATCTTTTAGGCTAACAATTGCCTAAATTTACTTGATTTAGTTAAGCAAAAACTCAAATTTTAGCTCCAATCATGAAATATCAAGAATATAGTAAAAGAATAGGTTAAGCTAAGTTTAATTATAAGTAAATAACCCCTTAAAGACCTTCTAGGCATATGTGTGTGTATATATATATATATATATATAGATAGACATATTTATATATATATGTATATCTATATATATCTATATAAGAGGCATATGTACATGAGTAAGATGTATATGGATATATAAAAGAAATATCACATTAAAAATCACACAAAAAATTCTAGAAACTAATTTGAGCCTATTTGATAACCTGAACCTAGTGTTGACCAAGTTTGACCTTGGTAGGGCCCACATTGTAGTCTCTCTCTCTCTTTGCTCTTGTTGGCATTCCATCAAGCAGCTGGGCTGCTTCGGCCGTGCTCCTATCCCTCCGGCGAATCCCGCCCGCGGCTGCCTAGAAATTGCCTAGAAGGTCGTCCCTTGGTAGCGTGCGCGTGTCGTTTTTGCCCGAGCTGGCCCCATAGCTGCATGGACATGACGTTCGGCCACTGCCACGCCGCCGTTCTCTGCCAGTCGTGCCGACCAAGCGGCCTTGTTGGAATAGCGTAGCCAGACCGCACCAGGCACCACCCGACTTGCCCAATGGCCGCCCTGGTCGCGCCGTCCATGCTTCTTACGTCCGCCGAGGACTGCACAGGCGTTGCCGCCTTGACAAGCCACCTCGTCGCTGGCTCACTCTTTCACCGTGCGTGATCAAGCCACCGCCCTAGTCCACCTATCCACGACAAGACTCCCCAGTGACTGCTTCGCACCCCCCATGACCGCTGGGCAATGCTCGAGCTCCGGCCGAGCTTAAATTCGGCCGAGCCGCATCGGCCCCTTTCTCCTTTGCCTTGCTCTCTCGCCGACAGCCTCGCACAGAGCTCCCCATCTCTACCCCGTGTGCGCATTGGCTTTGCCATACCCCTGCCATGCTCCTACCTGAAGGAATCGGATCGGGAAGCTTCAAGCGCACCAGATTCCTCGCACCGCCACCAGTTGCCCGATTCTCCCCTTTTTCGATTTCTCCCTTCTCGGTGAGTCCCATCTCAATTGCTCGCGCGAGGAGCATCACCTCACCCCTGCCTGTCTTTCGCCTAGGTTGATTGGACCCCAAAACCCCCGAAGCCCCCTGGCGTCTGAGCCCTGTTTCTGCCTCGTTTCGGCCCCAACGTCGCCTGCTCGCTCCATGCCTCTTCCGGTCCAGCCAACAGCACGGTGAGCATCGGCAAGCTTTCCTCATGCTCGCACATGTCTCCATTTAGCTTAAACAGCAGTATACAGCCATAGGATGTTGCTTTCGTGGATGTTCTCCGCCGCCGCTTGGCTCGCCGTCGATCCAAGCTATCGCCGGCGAGTAGCTCGACGACACATCTTAGAGCTTCTCGTGAGAAATCTATAGCGCCCAAAATCACCCGCTCTAGGGCATTGTAGCTCCGCCGTCGCGTCGCCGAAAGATCGCCGATTTCATGACGTCATATCGTCACTCTGGTCGGAGGTGAACGATGATGTCCCCATCGTTGGATCTGCGCCAAGATGCGTGCGTGTGATCGATTGATTTTTAAATCTCACGCGAGATAGAAAGGAGTCACTGACATGTGGGCCCCTTGGCCCACCCGTCATGTTGAGTGGACGCGTTCCGTCCCGCTGGCGCCTCCGCTAGCGTGATGCTCCATTTAGGAATACGCCTTTTGCGTGGCTGGCCCTGCCGCGAGTTAGCAGGCCGGCCCATCACTGTTCACTAACTTTTTCGGGATTTCGCAAATAAAACAAATACAAAGTATAGAGATGATTTACCAAAAATAGCTAGACTTTTCCCCAAAAAAAGCTACAAAATTCATGATAAATACTAGATCTTTTGCTGGATTTAATAAAAATATTGTTGTGAACAGTAACAGACCCCTTTTTCTCAGATTAATTTCATTACCCTGCCTTTAGGATATTAACCTATATAGAAAATAGTAGAAAAAAGTTTCTATTTATTATAAAGAGATTAACACCTAGTAAAATCAGAGAAAATCATGAATAACTTGTAATAACCTTTTGGACTTAGGAAAATTACTAAATCTATGATATGACTCCTAATCAACCATTAGTTTGTGATTGACCTAATTAATAAGTATAATTAATTAGTTAATCTATGAACTAGTTACTCTCAAATTAATGTACATGGCTAAAGTAGTCATTTTTCAGTAATTCATAACAGGAAGGCATTTATTTTAGCTAAGTCTATTACTATGCAAACTCATGGTTATTTACACACACATATATATATATATATATACATGTGAATATATAAGTGTATATATATAGATACCCTCTAATTGTATCTTCCACACACTTAAATTCCTATTATGATAGGAAATTAATGATAAAATGAGTTGATGAAGGAAATTCTTCCATATCAAATTGTTGATTAACACATTCTTGTTTGTTTTGAATAATTTAAGCAAAATAAAACCCTATTTTCTCCTATTGGGCTGATTAAGGTAGAAAATTAAATTGTTATATATATATATATATATATATATATATATATTTATATGGTTATATGCATCATCTCATAAGCACACCGCTGTCGTAAGCCAGAAATTATTATTGCTTAGAAGGATCATAGAACTTCCTCGAAACCCAAAGTCAAACTTATCGTTAGACGCTGACCGCTAGATTTAGCGAGAGCCTTTCATGCATCATGCATCATGCTTCTTATCACATATCGGTGTTTTTATTTATTGTTCTATGAATTCGTTCCGATTAATAGACACCGAGGAGCCCGACGGACATTGTGAAGAACCGCCAGAGGACCCCCACTACCTGCAAGACCAAGGCGAGTTAATTTCCACCATAAAGGGTGTTTGTTTTTACTAGGGAGAATCTCGATTTTCCCTAGTGCAAGTTAACAACCTTCCTTTAGGTATTGCTTTTATTAGGGAGAGTCTATACTTTCCCTAGTACAGGTTAACACTTGAAACGATCATATTGAATCCCAGTTTCTTAAAGTATTTTATTTACAACTACAAATTGCATGCTCTCTTTAAGTAATTATGCCTACTTGCTTAATCATGATGTATCATGCCATGCTTTACTTCTTGTTATTGGTTTACCATAATGATATTGCCTTAATAAAATCATCCATAATTTGACTTACAAAATGATTGCCTTGATGATCACCCTTGTTAGCCTGGTTAGGTTTCGTAAAATGATTTAAACTCTTAAGTCTTGGTTAAAATCTTGCTTAGACATTTCTCATGTTCAATTATTAATTTCAGGCTTAGTTGCCTCGGAACGGTGAACCGACATTCACCGGACAAGATGAACATTATGAACTTGGTAGACTGGATATTGGGCCTGACATGCCAGTGTGTGTAGTTGGGAACGCTGATGTGTCCCGGTTTGTGGTTTAAGGGTGTGATGTAGCTGGGCTACATGGTCTGAAGGAAGGCTGGAGCACGGGGAAGGTGCTGGGCAGCCAAGGACGGCTGTGCCAGTCAAAGCGCGAGCTGTTTTCGCGTAGCTGTATGTTGCCCACTGGGGTTCCTACACAACATGAGTTCCAGGAGTGCTGGATAGCCAGGGACGGTTGTGCCAGTCGGAGCGCGAGTTGTTTTCGCGTAGCTTTATGCTGCCCACTAAAGTTCCTGCACAATGTTTTCGCATCCTAAGGGAGTCCCATGAATCCCCTTTCTCCCTTCACCCCGGGTGCACCAAAATGTATCAGGACCTTAAGACCCTATTCTGGTAGCCCCAGCTGAAGCGAGATGTGGCTGAGTATGTGGCCATATGCCATACCTGTCAAATTGTTAAAGCCGAGCATCAGCACCCAGCAGGACTGTTGCAACCCTTAAAAATACTTGAATGGAAATGGGAGGAAGTGACGATAGACTTCATCTTAGGACTGCCTCGCACAAAGACCGGATGTGATTCCATTTGGGTCATAGTGGACCGATTAACCAAGGTGGCCCACTCCATTTCGGTCAAAACAACTTATAAAGGAAATAAGCTAGCTGAACTCTATATGGCAAGGATAGTCAGTCTCCATGGAGTTCCTAAAAGAATAATCTCGGATCCAGGATCCCAGTTCACTTCTCAATTCTAGGAAAAGCTACATAGTGCCCTCAGGACCAGTTTTTCTTTCAGTACAGCTTACCATTCTCAGACTGATGGACAGACCGAGAGAGTCAACCAAGTCCTGGAAGATATGCTCAGAGCGTGTATTCTGCAGTTCTCCACCAATTGGGAGAAATGGTTGCCATATGCCGAATTCTCCTCCAACAATAGCTTTCAGGCCAGTTTAGGAATGTCCCCCTTTGAAGCCTTATATGGACGCCGATGTAGGACCCCTCTGTACTGGTCCGAGTCTGGAGAAGGATAAGTGTTTGGAAAGAATAACCTCATAGAAGCTGAAGCCAAGGTAAGGGTTATCAAGAAACAATTGCTAGCTACTCAATCCCGGCAAAAGAGCCATGCCAACCATCGTCGAAGAGATTTGTCTTTTGAAATTGGAGATTTTGTGTACCTTAAAGTCTCGCCATTCAAAGGAACTCGTAGGTTCCAAGTTAAGGGAAAACTAGCCCCAAGATATGTGGGACCATACTAGATTCTATCCCGTAAGGGTAAAGTCGCTTACGAACTCGATCTCCCGATCGAATTGGGTGAGGTTCACAAGGTGTTTGATGTGTCACAACTCAAGAAGAGCTTAAGAAAGCCCGAAGAAGAGATATACCCACCGACACCTTAGGGTCCAACCTAAAGTATCAAGTTAAACCTGTGCAAATCCTAGAAACCCGGGAGAAGAGACTCAAGAACAAGACAATTCAGCTTTGTAAGGTGCGATGGAATAATCAATCTGGAGGGCAACTCTCTTGGGAGCCAGAAGGAAAATTGCGTCAAGAATTCCCCTATTCATTCCGTAATTAGAAGCAGCAAATCTCGAGGTCGAGATTTATTTTTTTAGGGGAGAAGGATTTGTAGCAGCCCAAATATCTGTATTATATTTTTGAAAATCACTCTTGTGATGATGGTATGTTGCAGAAAACATTTTCTTTAAAAGCAATTCTTCCAAAATCCATGTTTGAACCTTTAAAATCTTTTAGGCTAACAATTGCCTAAATTCAGTTGATTTAGTTAAGCAAAAACTCAAATTTTAGCTCCAATCATGAAATATCAAGAATATAGTAAAAGAATAGGTTAATCTAAAAGTTTAATTATAAGTAAATAACCCCTTAAATATCTTCTAGCCATATGTGTATATATATACACATATAGATAGACATATTTTTATATATATATATATATGTATATATATCTATATAAGAGACATATGTACATGAGCATGATGTATATGTATATATCTAAGAAATATCACATTAAAAATCACACAAAAAATTCTAGAAACTAATTTGAGCCTATTTGATAACCTGAACCTAGTGTTGACCAAGTTTGACCTTGGTAGGGCCCACATTGTAGTCTCTCTCTCTGTCCTTGTGGGCATTTCATCCAGCAGCTGGGCTGCTTCAGCCGTGCCCCTACCTCTCCGGCGAATCCCGCCCGCGGCTACCCAAAAATCGCATAGAAGGTCGTCCCTTGGCAGTGTGCGCACATCGGTTTAGCCCGAGCTGGCCCCATGGATGCACGGACATGACGTTCGGCCACTGTCGCGCCGCCGCTCTCTGCCAGCCGTGCTAACCAAGCCGCCTTGTCGGAATGGCATAGCCAGACCGCGCCAGGCACCGCCCGCCTTGCCCAATGGTCGCCCTGGTCGCGCCGTCCATGCTCCTGACGTCCGCCGCGGTTTGCACAGGCGTTACTGCCTTGACAAGCCACCTCGCCGCCGGCTCAGTCTTTCACCGCACGTGTTCAAGCCACCGCCCTAGCCCACCTATCCGCGACAAGACTCCCCAGTGACCGCTTCACACCCCCTTGTGACCGCTGGACAATGCTCGAGCTCCGGCTGAGCTTAAATTCGGCCTAGCCGCAATGGCCCCTTTCTCCTTTCCCTTGCTCTCTCGCCGACACCCTCGCACAGAGCACCCCATCTCTACCCCGTGCACGCATTGTCTTCGCCATACCCCTGCTACGCTCCTACCGGAAGGAACCAGATCGGGAAGCTTCAAGCTCGCCGGATTCCTCGCACCGCCGCCGACCGCCCGATTCTCCCCCTTTTCGATTTCTCCCTTCTCGGTGAGTCCCATGTCGATTGCTCGTGCGAGGAGCATCACCTCATCCCTGTCTGTCTTTCGCCCGCCCAGGTTGATCGGACCCCAGAACCCCCGAAGCCCCCTGGCATCGTGAGCCCTGTTTCTACCTCGTTTCGGCCCCAACGTCGCCAGCTCGCTCCACGCCTCTTCTGATATAGCCAACAGCTCGGTGAGCATTGGCAAGCTTTCCTCATGCTCACACATGTCTCCGTTTAGCTTAAATGGCAGTATACAGCCATAGGATGTTGCTTCCATGGATGTTCTCCACCGCCGCTCGGCTCGTTGCCGATCCAAGCTATCGCCGACGAGTAGCTCGACGACACGTCTTAGAGCTTCTCGCGAGAAATCTATAGCAACCAAAATCACCTGCTCTAGGGCATTGTAGCTCCGTCGTAGCGTCGCCGAAAGATCGCCGGTTTCATGATGTCAGCTCGTCACTCCGGTCGGAGGTGGACGATGATGTCCTGACCGTTGGATCTGCGCCAAGATGCGTGCGTGTGATCGATTGATTTCTAACTCGCACACGGGATAGAAAGGAGTCGCTGACATCCTTGGCCCACCCGTCAGGTTGAGTGGACACACTCCGTCCCATTGGCGCCTCCGCTCGCGTGAAGCGCCATTTAGGAATATGCCTTTGGCGTGGCTGGCCCCGCCGCGAGTTAGCGGGCCAGCCCATCACTGTTCACCGGCTTTTTCCGAGATTTCACAAATAAAACAAATACAGAATATAGAAACGATTTACCAAAAATAGCTAGACTTTTCCAAAAATGCTAGAAAATTCATGATAAATACTAGATCTTTTGCTGGATTTAATAAAAATATTATTGTGAATAGTAACAGACCCCTTTATCTTAGATTAATTTCATTACCCTGCCTCTAGGATATTAACCAATATAGAAAATAGTAGAAAATGTATTCTATTTATTATAAAGAGATTAACACCTAATAAAATGAGAGAAAAATCATGAATAACTTGTAATAACCTTTTGGACTTAGGAAAAATACCAAATCTATGATATGACTCCTAATCAACCATTAGTTTATGATTGACTTAATTAATAAGTATAATTAATTAATTAATCTATGAACTAGTTACTCTCAAAATAATGTACATGGCTAAATTAGTCACTTTTCAGTAATTCATAACAGGAAGGCTTTTATTTTAGCTACGTCTATTACTGTGCAAACTCATGGTTATTTACACATATATATATATACATATATACGTGTGAATATATAAGTATATATATATATATATACCCTCTAATTGTGTCTTTCACACACTTAAATTCCTATTATGATAGGAAATTAATGATAAAATGAGTTGATGGAGGAAATTCTTCCAAATCAAATTGTTGATTAACACATTCTTGTTTATTTTGAATAATTTAAGCAAAGTAAAACCCTATTTTCTCCTATTGGGCTGATTAAGGTAGAAAATTAAACTGCTATTTATGTATATATTTATATGGTTATATGCATCATCTCATAAGCACACCGCTGTCGTAACGCCAAAAATTATTATTGCTTAGAAGGATCATGGAACGTCCTCGAAACCTAGAATCAAACTTATCGTTAGACGCTGACCGCTAGATTTAGCGAGAGCCTTTCATGCATCATGCTTCTTATTGCATATCGGTGTTTTTATTTATTTTTCTTTGAATTCGTTCCTATTAATAGACGCCGAGGAGCCCGACAGACATTGTGAAGAACCACCAGAAGATCCCGACTACCTGCAAGACCATGGCGAGTTAATTTCCACCCTAAAAGGTGTTTGCTTTTACTAGGGAGAATCTCCATTTTCCCTACTACGAGTTAACAACCTTCCTTTAGATGTTACTTTTATTAGGGAGAGTCTATACTTTCCCTAGTACGGGTTAACACTTGGAACGATCATATTGAATCCCAGTTTCTTAAAGTATTTTATTTACAACTACAAATTGCATGCTCTCTTTAAGTAATTATGTCTACTTGCTTAATCATGATGTATCATGCCATGCTTTACTTCTTGTTATTGGTTTACCATGATGATATTGCCTTGATAAAATCATCCATCATTTGACTTACAAAATGATTGCCTTGATGATCACCCTTGTTAGCCTGGTTAGGTTTCGTAAAATGATTTAAACTCTTAAGTCTTGGTTAAAATCTTGCTTTGACATTGCTCATATTCAATTATTAATTTCAGGCTTAGTTGCCTCGGAACGATGAACAGACATTCACCGGACAAGATGAACATTATGAACTTGGTTGACTGGATATTGGGCCTGGCATGCCAGTGTGTGTGGTTGGGAGCACTGATGTGTTCCGGTTTGTGGTTAAGGGTGTGATGCACCGGGCTACATGGTGCGAAGGAATCTTGGAGCACGGGAAGGTCTTTGGCGACCAAGGTCGGTGTGCCGGTCGAAGTCTGTTGTTTTTCAGCGTGGCTATATCTTGCCTCTTGGGGTTCTGCACAACGTGAGTTCGAAGTCTTTGGATCGCCGAGGCGGCTATGCCAGTCGGAGCGCGAGTTGTTTTTGCGTAGCTTTATGCTGCCCACTGAGGTTTCTGCACAATGCATGGCCATCGCGCAGTAGTGCGGACTTGGGACCCGCTGACTTGCTGGACAGCATCAGGGTCAACCCCTAGTCCGAGGCGAAGACAGGAATGTGTCGTCATCCTTATGGATGATCTAGGTCTTACGTGACAGGGAGCCGTGACTCTAGTGCGGGCTTGGCAACTCGACTAGGGAAGACTGGGCGCTTCACTGGCGTAAGATCCACAACAGGTGCGCCACACCCGGAAGATGATGGCGGGTGTATGGAGATGTTTGGCAGAGTGCATGAAAACTGCCAGGGGATTGGATACGTTTGGCAGTGTGTAAGGAAACTGTCGTGGATTGTGATGAGAACAAAAATTTGAACATTGATTAGTAGAACTGTGGTTAAAATATGCTAAGTCATAGGTTTGATTTATCAAACTTGTTTTCCGCAATTAAATAAACCCCAACCTTTCCTTTGGAATTCCTATCACTAAATGCATTAGGTAGGAAGTTAGCTCTCCAGTGTTTGGATGACACTGACCTCGCATTTATATTCTCTTTTAGATGGAGAATATGGGAAGGATCAGTACGCCTGCCATGAAGATGAAAAACAAGAATTTGCTAACGATCAGGGCGAGGCATTGGGCGTCTCTCCAGTTGAGTGCTTAGGCATAGCTGGCACAAGACCCTTTTGGATCTTTTGGTTCTTTGCACTCTGATCTTTTGGACATTTGGAATATTTGGGCTAATGTGCCGCGTTGTAAACACTTAATAGCCTTCGGGCTAAATACATATATTTTATGTAATATAAGTCTTCCACTTGTATGTAATGATCCGGCTATGTGAGTGGTGTGCACTAGTGTACTGATCCAGGGACTAGTGCAGATCAGGTGGTGGAAAAACGGACAGGCCCCACACGGGGTAAATTAGTACCAGTTCGTAACACAAACCGGTACTGATGCCCGCTCATTAGTACCAGTTCGTGTTATAAACCGGTACTGATGCCTCATTTTAGAAAAGTTCAAAAGGAATGCATATTCTATCTATATCAGTATGCGATGGTGGGTGGGTTGGTTAGAAGGGTGAGGCTAGATTCACGAGGTTGCGGATTCGAGTGTCGCTTCTCCCATATATCCTCGACATTTTTAAACATTTTCTAGTACTATTAGTACTAGGTAAGGGAACCGGGACTGATGCTCCTTAAGCATCAGTCCCGGATGGTCTATACCGGTTCAAAAACCAGTACTAAAGTCAGTTCCCAACCAGTATTAAAGGTGAGTTCTTCAGTAGTGAGTGACTAGGTTTAGTGGAGGCTACAGTGCTGATCAATGGATAGCTACGGCCTCAACTGCCTCACTTTATGTAGCCTCTCGATAGACCTAAACATGGAGGCCCAGCAAGCCATAAAACCCATGCCCATGATTTGTTTTTGGGTATAATTAACCCAACACCTCCGTCACACTAGCAAACTTAACTAAAGCCAGTGACAAAAATTACAGCAACTTCAAAAAGAACTATCGTAATATACAAGAGCATTTTCCGTCTTCGCATATGGCCATATGGGGATTTTGCACATCCTCCATCGATCTCACTAATATCCCGAGAGCCCTCTTCCACCTATGGAGTCTGGTCCATGCAGAAATCTCATCTGATGTAGCGATCTAACTTGGATTAAGGAGTATATGCTCCAATCTTGCAGCTCCTTCTTTAATCAGCTGATCAGCTGCTGAGAAACCCTGCCCAGCATCGAAGTAGAGCACAAATAGGATGAACTATCAGGAGTGGAGAATCTATATCAATTTATCATCAAAAGGAGTCTTATCTCTAGGCCTCCAGATCGATTGCCCAGCAGACTGCAGATTTCCAGATGAACCTATATAAATCATACGTGCAAGTTCAGCAAAACTTACGGTTCAATTCAATAAAAATTTCTACCCTTCTATTTTCATAACAGCATTAGCCTTCTTTTCTTTACTTCTGTTCGAAAATATAGGGCTTGGATATATACAGAATACATAATGCAAATGCAAGCTAGCTCGTTCATCTATTTTGCCCCTGCGTTGTCCATTCTCCATCCCAAGCAATAATACATGATAACCCAGTTTCTGTTCACATCTCCCAAACATCGGATGATGAGCCTTCATAACGATCTGCGAAGAAAATTAATTTTCTGTCCTGCCATAGTTTTGTTCTAAATGGACAGGGCCAGAAGAAATCACACCAAGACCACGCCACGTACCAGAGTCACATGCATGGTGTACACGCTGACATGTTGGTAGTGCCGCGCGTTTGCTGAGCTGAGGGTTTTCTTATCAGTAAATAAAATTTACCGGAGGTCATGGGTAAATATGATTTATCGGATATATTGGACCAAATTCAAATAAATTTAAAAAAATTTACACAAATTTGCTAAAAATCTGATCTAGGCAAGGATCGGATCATGGCATGCACCTGATGATGTTATCGGGGAGGTAAGGGGGTGCGGCGGCGGGGAGGTGAGGCGGTTGCTGCGTGCAAGGTCTGATCCCTTAGGGGGAAGAGTGGGGAATTGGGCCGAAATATTTGACCGGTTCATTTTTTTATTGAACCTCACCAGTAAAACCGATAAATCCGTTTTACCACCAATTTTCGGTCGGTAAATTTTTCCCTGGCTGAGCTGTGACTATAAATTGGCACAAGCTTCCGCGCTCATCCAGCGAAATACTAGAGAAACTAATTTGCTGGTCACAGCGAGAGCAAGCTGCATACATGGCGACGAAGGTGCGAACGCCCAGATGTGCGGGCAGCAGGGCAACGGCATGGAGTGCCCCCAGAACCTGTGCTGCAGTGGGTGGGGGTGGTGCGGCCTCACCGCCGACTACTGCGGCTCCGGCTGCCAGAGCGGCGCCTGCTACACCCCCAAGTTATGCGGCAAGCAATCCGGCGGCAAGACGTGCCCCAACAACTACTGCTGCAGCCAGTACGGCTCCTGCGGCATCGGCCAGGACTACTGCGGCAATGGCTGCCAGAGCGGCCCGTGCCGCGACAGCATCAAGTGCGGCAAAGGCAACGAGTGCGTCAACAACCTCTGCTGCAGCAAGTGGGGGTACTGCGGCATCAGCCCCAAGCACTGTGGCACCGGCTGCCAGAGCGGCGCCTGCCACGAAAGTACGGCTGCGCTGGTTGACGCCCTGAATGTCACGCTGCAGGAGTTCTGAATCTGAGCTACGTTTGCACTACCGTGAAGAATGTTGCAACAAGCTAGAAATAATCCGTGGTAATATGTCGTAGTATTGCCACCTTTTTAGTTCTCCAGAGTGGAAATCATCTGTGGTAATACGTAGTGTGTAATGCCACAGTTTTAGTTTTCGCATGAATAATAATATGTGGCAGTAGGTTCTATTGCCAATCGTGGCAGCTAATATGTTCGTTATCATGACAGCATGTACCGCTGCATATATACTATATGTAAGCTTGTTGCAATATGATTTGGTTATGGTAATGATAATGTTGGACAAGAGAAATCGTTCTACGATTTCTACGCAGGGATATAAGATGTGAGTGAGCATGACCATGTATATACAAATTTAAATAAACAACACACAGGATGCAAACAGCGCACTTGATAAGTATAGCGGAGGGGAAGGGGATCATCTTACGGCTGGGCATAGGCACTACTACAGATAAGGGTTTCACAAACGGCCTATCACAAACGGTTGATTTCGGCCCGCTTGTAGTTTGAGAAATGCAAGCGGTTTGAAACCAACGGGCCAGAAGAGGGCTTCTACAAGCGGTTCGTGTCCCGAACCACTTCTACAAGCGGTTGGGGACACGAACCGCTTGAAAAATAGGTTCTAGCGGTTCGGGACACGAACCGCTTGTAAAAATGAAGCTACCTGGCGGTTCGGGACACGAACCGCTTGTAAAGGCCTAGTTTTTGAAAGGCTAAAAAGAAATTTTGTCCACTCTATCAGAGAACACGCATGGGTGAGTTGGCTAGCTGGGTGAGGTGTGGATCACGAGGAGGCATGAGGTCTTGGGTTCAAATCCCACTTCCCCCAAATATTTTTTACCTTTTTTTACACACTATCACAAGCGGTTGAGGGAACCGCGTGTGATAGCAGCCAGGTATCACACGCTGTTTCGTACAAGCGGTTCAAAAACCGCTTGTAAAGGGCCTTACGAACCGTTTGTGATGCTCCGATGTGCAGTAGTGAGGGCCGGTCCTGGAACACACTTAGTGTGGCTAGAGGTAATTACCTACCACCCATTGTTCACACCTGCCGTGGAGATGGGCATCCCCTATACCGATCCAGGAAGGGGAATCGAGTTGCGAGTTAGCATGCTGTTATTGTCTGATAACATTGTGTCAACAGACATCATTTAACCATCCGTGTCACTTAAAGTGGATGAGTCTAAGGTGAGGAAATGTTAGCATCAAGGGAACCAGCCCTTGGATCGAGCCTAAGCAAGCACAATACTCACCTCATAGCCAGGTAGGGACCTGTGATGGCTTACTAAGGATAGTGAATAATGCATTTCTATTAATTCTCTTAGAATTACAAAATAGCCAATATCAGTTGTTTCAGGAAGAGAGATGTGCAATGGATGGATCACTACATAAAATAGTATTCTCCTGGGGCGACAACTATTATCTACAGCCAAATATCGACTGTCAACAAAAACATTACAGTGTTGACGGCCAAAATCAAGCTGTCAGCACTGAGTCCCATTGTCGATGACCATACCATAGGTTCTAGACACCAATATGTAGTGTCTATGGCCATATCTCGGCCATTGACACTTAGTCCCATTGTCGACAATAAATAAGGGGCATTCTATTATTTGCCACTCTCAAAGATATGACAATCTAATATTTGCCACTCATGAGTCAATGACATGTGGCCCCATGACCCACATGTCATTGACACGGGGAGTGGCAAATATTAGAATGGCATTCTTTACGGTGGCAAAAATTAAATTATGCCACAATATAAATAATGTTCTATTTGGCAACACCTCTAACAACATTGGAGCACTATCGATGACCAGGCGTGGTAAGTTTGAATCTTTAAGAGATAGAAGTGATGAAAGCTTTGAAGTAAGGAAATAGACACAAAAATATACTGATGATAGCAATGTGTGATTCACCACTTGGAGATTAGATCAAACGAATAAGGATATGTAATTCTTTCTAGATTTTTTCCTTTTACCATATATGAGTTTGAAGTAAGACCAAATTCATGATAGATGTCATACTATTGAGAGGGATCAACATCCTGAACATTTTATTAGTATCTACATGGTGTCATGCTCAAGCATTCATCTTAAGCACCGTAAGGGCATGTACAATGCTACAGATAGATAAACAACATCGACAACAGGTTGTTTCTATAATTGTCTCTATGGACTAGACTATGGGCATCAATTGTGATTTGTCATCTCTATAGCCTGCAACCTGATTTGTCTCTATAGCCCGATACAATATTGGACCCTACCTGATCATTGCCAAGAAGGGCCAAGTGGCTTATGAGCTAGATTTGCCCGTTGAGCTCGGTGGCGTGCACAATGTGTTCCACGTCTCTCAATTCAACAAGGGCCTACGGATGCCAGAAGAAGACCATGTCCTACTATATTCGGAACCCATCACCCAAAATCTCACTTACCAAGCTTACCCAGTACAAATCCTTGACCACTCGAATAAACAGACTAGGGGCAAGATAATCAAGATGTGCAAGGTCCAATGGAGTGATCAGGGAAGCAAGTTACTTGGGAGCAAGAAGATAAGCTTCGCTGAGACTATCCCCAACTGTTCATACACTAGAGTAGTAAATCTCGAGGTCGAGATTTATTTTTATGGGGATAGGATTTGTAACAGCCCCATTTTGGATACCTGAAAAATTGTAATATATGCATCCATTTGGGTATAATTTTTTAAATTCCTTTTTGCGTTTAAAAGTACACCCATACTCTTGTATATAAATTAGTATATATATGTGTATATTCTTATATCCAAAAATTTTATTCAAAGGATCAAGAGTTTAAACTCTTTTAGGGTTCTAATCATACCTATTTCATTCAAAACTAGAGTCAATTTTAATCCAACTAAAATCACCTAACTTTTGATTTGAAACCCAATTAGGGTAAAATCAAATTAAAAATCCACACCCTAATGATCAACCTTTAGGAAAAATTAAAAAATTTAAATCTATATTCTTTGTTCTAACTTGAATAGCCCTTTTTGAGCAAGATTTAAAACAAATCAAAAATTCAAATTTCCCATTTGGGCTCAGCCCAATTTTGGCCTGGACTATTTTGGCCCGCTCCCGGCCCAGCCCAAGCCAGAGCAGAGCTCGGCTCTCTCTCTCTCTCTCTCTCTCTCTCTCTCTCTCTCTCTCTCGTCGTGCTCTCTCTCCCTTGCTCATCCCTTCCTTTACCCGCCGGTCAAAACATTGCCCCTCTCTCTCGCCGTGCTGGCGCCCATGCCCTGCCACGCTAGCCCCGTGGCACCCTTTCCCCTACAATCGCTAGCCCGAGGCACGGTTGCCCCTTCGTGCGCGTATCGCCCACACTGTTGCATTGGCCGCGACGCTGCACCCCTACACACGCCGCTGCGTCGCCGCTCTGTCATGCCCTCTCTTTCTTTGACTTGTCCCTCGCACGCATGAAGCAGATAGAGTGACTCCGCCTCTACCGTGGCCTTTTTATAGCTCGCCGCTCCTCTGCTCGGCCTCACCCGCAACCACGCTCTCATCGTCAAGTCTCCCTAGTGAGCGATTGCCACTGCTGTCCCTTCCCCACTATCTTCTCCATCCTCCAGGGTGCTTCAGCCGCGCACAATCAAGCTCTAGCCCTCTCTAGCTCGCCGAAGCTCCATTTTCGCGGCCACTAGCCAGAATCACCCCTTTGCGAATTCCACTCTCTTCCATAAGCCATTGTCCAATCCATTTGGGCTTGAGCAACCTCAGGGGATGCCTAGCACTCTAGCCCCTTGCAGCTCGCTGGAGAACCCACGGTGTTGGCCTACGCCGGCATGCCTGTTTCGGTAGCCCGCACCAAGCTTCCTCCGCCCAATGCATCCGTTCGGTATGGTCCTTGGTAGTCCCTAGTTGCTTCCCGACCAAGAATCTAGGACTAGAACACCTAGGTTCACCATGTTTGCATGCTTCCTACAGCTTCGGCCGCCTCTGTCCATGGCGCCGCTGCCTCGGCTCGTCACCTGCGACATCTCCGGTGGCACAGCCTAGCCCTAGCTACCCTGACCCTGTAGCGCTCTGGAACTCCTACCTTAGAGCCCCGTAGCGCCGCCAGTCCGGTGCTGGAGCTTCGCCAGAGCTCAGCCCGGAGAAGCAGCGCCACGACGCTAGCATAGCATCATGGTTCACATTTACTGTTCATTGTGCCGCTGACATGCAGGACAAGCATGTCAGGTAGTTAACCATTTAAATCTCACGCGGTTAGCTTAATCAATCATTGACAGGTGGGCCTCGGCCCCACTCATCAGTATTAGTGGAAGCGTATTTATGGGGAATACGTCTTCCCCGTTGAGTTGCGCCCCTAGTCGAATCACACGATGCGTGGGTCGCTCACGTGCCAACTAGGCCGCGTTCACTGTTTATAGGATTTTTCAGCTTTTCTAATTTTAGAAAATCCAGTAAATGATATAGATTTATTAAAAATAGTAGATGACCACAAAAAATTAAGAAAAAATTGTAGAAAATACTAGATTGTAGGCACGATTTAATAAAATTATGACCTGGAACAGTAAACCCCCTGAACCATCTGTTTTAATCCAGAAGCCTCATTTAAACCATTTTGAATAATACTATAAACAGCCCTTCTATTTAAATAAATTAGCTAATGAGTTTTTAAAATCATGATAAAATTCCAGAGAAGCATAGACATAATTAAGGATTTAACCAAATTTATTGTACAATTTACTATTCTCTAAATAATTACAATAGCTTTTAACCCATTCTCTTGCATGAAATGTATGCAGAAATAAGAGATTCACGTCGATCCTACCATCTAAACCTCTCAAATATACATGTAGACAGATCTGGAAAAACTAATTATCTGTTGTCAAGTGTAAATAACGAGAAGATCCATAAGATGGTGATGTAATTATTGGAACTTTGGATACCAATCTTGTGCCCTGTACGTTGTTCTTTAGTTTTTTCTGACATTACCAGAGGTCAGGGCCCGAGGGCCGAGGCTATATACCTAGCTAAATAATGGGAATTTTTTATTAAAAATATAACACTTAAATTCTTATGCGTAAAGTATACAACAGGGAGCTCGAATTGCGGGAATCACACCGGGTCCGCCAACCCAAGCGGCATCCACCACACCGTGTGGTGGACGGGATCTGAGCCGTCCACGTGGCGAGCTCGCGTGCTGTCTGCCACACGGTGTGGCGGACGGGATCTGAGTCGTCCACATGGCCAGCTCGTGTGTCCTGTAGCGCGTGCAAATCATAGGCACGAAAATACGTGAGGCACCTAAATTAGCACGCCGCCAGCCGATCGTGAGCGGTTGGCCATGTCAGGTGGCGTCCGCCACACCGTGTGAGATTGCGTCCGCTACACGATGTGGCGGATGCGGTGGGCTTTTCGCCAAAATTGTTCACCAGTTGTATATTTCTGGCATATGAATTTCACTATTGTATTTTTTATAAAAAAATTCCTAAATAATGCATGTACTTTCCTTAAGCCACATGCATGCATCTACTGCTAATTCTTTCTTGTCGTGCATGGCGTGAAGTCCTTCACTGCTTCATGGCTGGCTGCAGCATGCATGCTGCTGACACATCCACTGCTGCGCTTCAGTTGCTGCTGTCCACGCTTGGCCTTGTCTACTTCGTCCACCATGCAAACATAGCGACCATGTTCGTCCCGTGCATTCTCATGCCACGCCTAGATACCTAACCACCGACATGTAGGACGAGACAAAATTGTGCCGTACGTCTTTGTTATTGGACTCTACTGCATCCATTTGCCTCACTAGCTACGCCTCAAGCGCTCTTCTGGCCTGCACCGTTTGTGAGTCACTCTGCACTACTCCGATGCATTTGATCTCTTGCAACACTAACAAACAGCACAAACCAAACAAAAAAAAAAGCAAACCAATACCTTGTTCTAGTACAGATTAATTATTCTATTAGAAATATCATAGTCAAATCGTCTCATCACACATATATAAGCGTGCGTATGGAATCAACAATGTTCCCCTTGCACATATAGATGCATATGAAATCCACAATCTCCCCCTTGATGAGTGATTTGATAACACACCACCACGAAAAAAATTCAGACTGAAAATATCATAATTTGATATCATTTTCTCCCCCTTGAGATATGGTTAGTGATGTGTTTTTTTAGTTAAGTAAGAATATTTCTCCACCATTGGCAAAGCACACATACAAAATTTTTTATTTATCAATTCTGGAGCGATAAATAATTGAACTAGATACATGCAATTAGACAGTATCATGACAAATAGAATTTGATACCAAAGTAATAGAATAACTAGTCCAATAGTAAATTGTGAAACATTCACCAATGACACTTGGTTTCCAACCACTAGAGCAAATCAAGCTGAATTTCACATATCCTAGTGAGCATTAATTTCATTCACATATGAGCAAATATTAGGATTGCCTAAGGAAATTTTGTGTAGCATGCATAATAAAGAACCATTCTTTAAGATCTTATAAAGCTATACAAAACCATTTTACTTCACCCCGTCACTCAAGCTACAAATAGTCGTCTGATATGCTCAAAATAAAATATATGCTCATTTGTACCAATTTGAGGAACTTTTATGGCATCCACTTTGAGGAAATATTTTTCTTTTTCTTTCCTTTTTTTGAATTGAGCTGATTTTTTTAGTTTATAGTCATGAGCACCATTTATATCTTTTTTGACTTTTGCTCTGTTAATGTTTGCTCTCGAGCTGGTCCACCAGTCCACCAGCTCTGAATGGTCACTACTGGGGAATCGAGCTTGATCCGGTTGGAGCAGGCTTGATCCGGTTCTGAACAGGATGATATCTTGAGATTGATGCCTCCCGGTTCCAACGAGACGAGACTAAGGCCCATATGTGTTGGCGGGGGAGCCTAGCAGTCTCGGTTTGTGTCTCCAACCGGGACTTTAATGTCCTGGTTGGTATCTCCAACCGGGACGTTGATCATGACAGCTGCCACCCTAGCTATTATATTTATTTTATTATCTGTAGCCCCTAGCTATTATATTTATTTTATTATCTGTGGCCCCTAGCTATTATATTTATTTTATTATCTGTGGCCCCTAGCTATTATATTCATTTTATTTATGCATGCATGTGTTAAATCACAATTAATTAAAACCCATATAATTAATCACGCACAATTAGCTGATAATTAAATCAAAGGACATTCATTAAAACTTTAATTACAACTAATAAAAATGTATTACAATACCTAGCTAGCTAGCTAGCCTATATATAAGTATCACATATGTACACAATTACACATATTTTTGTTTATCGGGATCTTTTACGTGCATTGCTCTTGGTAGCCGTAGATGTCGACCCCAACGGTTGATCGGTCTCTTTGGCGCGCTGAGTCCGCAACATGATTAAAAATATGGTGGTAATGCTCGCCCATGGGACTTACGACCTCATTAAAAATGAAGCCGACGAGTTGCTCTTGTATTGCTTTGACACGCACCAGCGAGAGTTCCGAGCCTTTGTCCAAACCTTTTTTCGCCAATTTTATGGGAACCTGTTTTTAATTAGGAAAATTAACTAATTAATCCTTGAATTTATAGAAGATCGATGTCCGAAATAGCTAGGTATTAGTAAGGTACAAATTACATATACTTACCCCCAGACTGTTCACCTTTTCTCGTGTAGTCAGCAGTGCCTCCAACGAAGTTGTGCATCATCTCGCATACATAGAAACCATATAAATTGTTTCCCGGCGGCTGATGCAAGACCTGTGATAAAAATGTTGTAAGCGTGAAATGGATGCATGAAAATCAAGTTAACTAAAAAGCTAGTATTAAGATATACATACATATTTAGTGAGGCGCAACTCAAAATTCTTCTGGAATTCCCCAACGTTTTTTCACGGAAAATTGCGAAGGCACTACACATGTGATTATGATTTATATATTATTAGAGTTTGTTTCGAATGGAAAGAACAGAACTAGCACAATAATGAATGTACCGGTTGAGCATGGCGATGAAGTCTTTGTACATTTCAGGGGGTTTCCGCAGAGTGTCCATAACCATGATCTGGCTTCTATCTAGCTCAATAATAAAAAGGGCCCAGCGAAAGCTACACATATATATGTTAGCATAGGTTACTAATTTGTTGTAACACCCTGTTAAGAAAAAGGATTAGAACGAGGTGGTACAAAAACACATACTCAAATTCATAGGTTAGAAGTATATGTGACTTGAATCTTTGGCCTATCAACGCATTGTATATGTTCTCCTCTGTATCTTTTGGCTGTGCCCTAACTATTCACTCGTTGATAATTACTGGATCAAGGAAGCCAATGCTGTAAATATGCTCCCTTTGGCATCTTTGTATCTCCATTCTACACAAGAAGAAATTAATTAGGCTTGCAAATTAGTATAGTGTAAGGGGGCGCATGATGGAATTTAGAAACGAGACACTTACAGAGTCTAGCAACCCAACATGCTCACATCGAGGGCTCTTGCCTGGTATAGCTCGTACAGAGGCTCCCATTGGAACAAGAACTCAGAGTCCCCGTGAAAAAAGTGTTGTTGCTTGATTCGGACGGCAATCATTTCTAGTCCATGTTTGGCTGCATGCAAGAACCATTGGTGGAGTTGCCGCATTTTCGTTATTAGCTGAGGAATCTCCTCACGCCTGACCAATGATGCACCCGGCACAAATCTTCATGCTACCTCTGCTGTTGGAATGTCCTTGAGGCCCAATACCTGATCTGGATCAAGTCCAGTTTCATCGTAGAAATTGTTCATCTCCTGCGCGACCTCTTCTGCACTCCACTCCTGTGGCATCTCCTTATCAGATTCCTTACGCAAGATGCACTCGTAGTCTGATACAGCTGGCCTTTCTGGTTTCTGTATGCTATCTTTTAATGTTTTCAGACACCTCTTGTCTCTGTGCCATTCATCCGTACCAGGCTGGACCCTCGGTGGAGATGCTTTCTTAGCAAAATGTGCGGTGGCCTCAGCTCTTACTATCCGCTCGTTCTCCTCACCGGTCATATGGTACGCCAGCTTCAGAGGAGATTTCTTTTTGGAATTGGTGGACCTTGCCTTCTTGAGAAGTGCTGGCCTCCCAGCCGAGTTGCTTGACCTGGCCCGCACCTACTTGCGAAACAATGTTGGAGTTGGAGTTCCACTTGCAGGGCTTCGTTCAGGAGACAGGCTTCATTGAGGAGACGGGCTTCATTGAGGAGACTGGCTTCGTTCAGGAGACGGTGCAAGAGGTTGTGGAATTGACGCTGGAGACCGTGGAAAGGACATGTCCGCGTTATCTCGCAAAATTATGAACCGCTTGCACCACACGATGAAACTATGCACTGCATCTCCTAGCTTCGTACTCCCGTCACCTCCTTCAAACTTGAGGTCAAGGTCCCCATACCCTGGGCATACCTCATCCACCGAGACCTTGGCGTAGCCCGACGCTATCGTTTGGCCATGGATGAGCTGTGCTGACTCCACCAGGTAAGCCATGCCTTCAGTCGTCTTGAAGGACAGGTTCTGTGCTTCGACGTGCAACTCACAAGGTGTTCGCTGCGTGATGTCGTCCACGGGATAGCATCCCAAGTCCTCTTCGGGCAGCCCACCGGAAGCGCAGCTGCTCTGTCGCGCGGAGGGGCTAATGACGTTGGGATTACTAGGAAGTTATGGAACGCCCTCCTCCCGCTGTTGGCTCAAGGCTAGCTGCACCTCTCTTCAGACCGTTCCTTGTATGCTCGCCTGTGTTGCTCTCAGGACATCTTGCAGGTCACGAAGCTGTTGTGCCTGTCGGGCCTTGCCTCTCGCCGACTCCTGTAAGTATCGGCATCCTAAGCGAAACCACCTTCCACTGGACCACACCAATGCCTCGTGTACGTCCAGGGTGCTCAGGGTTCTGTAGGGCCCTTGTTAGCTCATCATTCTCTCTGTCTGGCACGAAGGTGCCGTGGGCCGACTCATCGTTGGCCTCTTGAAGCCTTCTGGTGACTTCTCTGATCTTGTCACCAAACACCGTCCTACCGTCGTCATCAAGTCCGCCGTCATGACCAAAGAACCAATTTCTCGATCTGTTTAACCATCTCATTGTTACTGGTTCAACACCGTTCACCAGCAAGTCATGTTCCCTCTTGTCCCATTTAGGTATCGCCTTGCGGTAACCACCAGGGCCAAGACGGTGGTGGTATTGCTTCTTTCTTTGCATTCGCTTGTTCTTTTCGGTTAAACTCGACCTTGTTCGAACTCTTGTACCGCATTTAATTCATCCCAGTGATCTTGAAGCTTTCGGAACTTATTGAAGTCGGGGGTTAGATTCTTCTGAACATACGCATTGTTCAGCTTCTTTTTAAACGTCTAAAATGCCAGTGCCATCTTATTCAATGTGTAACTCTTCACCTTCTGTTCGGTCCTTTCGGGAAGGTGAATGTCTCCTTCATATCCGTCCATAGTATGTTCTTCAGGTCTGTAGGTATGTCGTCCCATTTCGCAATGCTAATGGGCATGTGGTCCCTGATGATCACACCAAATGTCGATCTGAACGGCCCAATCGCCTTGTCTGGCTTCATAGGCTCGTCGTCCTCGCTGACTTCAGTGATTATGTGTCTTGCTCTCGACTTCTTGTTGTCACCTCGTTGACGTGATTGACTGGTCTCAGTGTCCCCGGTGGCGACGGCCTCGACGTCCTTAGCAGCATTAGCGGCTTGGGGGCCCTCACCGGCTGTCCCAGGTTGATCCCTGAGGTCGTTTGTCAGAAAATAGCCTTGTGCAATTATATTACTCATTATGTCGTCGTCATGATACCCGCAACTAGCCATTGTAACAGAAAAAGACACTGAAATTTAACAAAAAATAATGCTGCTGTCATAACAAAATTATCTTGCGTATAAATATAAGGCATGCATGCTATTTTAACGAGGTGTTTCCTCATATACCTCTTTTTTTCTTTTCAATCATCTACATTTATTCATTAGTACACAACGTATTCTCTCTCATTTTTTTATGACAATTTATATAGAGGATGTATAAGTCATTTTCTTTCACTCCTTTCTCAAATTTATCACCACCTTAATACCTAACATAACCAGAATCCAACATTCCCACCATAGCAAAATCCATTAAGCAATGATTATGCTTAAGTTCTATAAATTTTAAAGAAGTGACCTGCACTAGCAACAATCAAATAGGTGGCCAAACAGGCAGCCTGTGCCATAAACAATAAAAATACACGGAAATGTGATGAAATTCACATAAAAGGTACACATGGTTGAAACATATCATTGGCTAGCACGAAACATATCAATCGTAAACATTATCAACTGGTTCTTGCAATTCTTTCTGTACACTTATCCTTGACAAATAATATGCAAATGTCAATAGAAAACTCATTCAGAAAATCAAATGGAAAACAGACCTAGAAAACAGACCACGAAAATTAACATTGCATATAAGCTTGTTGATGTTAACATTGCATATAAGCTTGAATAATAAAATTAATATTGCATATAGGCTTGCATATTAACATTATATCATAAAGCCAAGAATCTCTCCAAAAATCTGTTGTCTCCCCATTACCAACTATCATTTGTCTAACAGCAAAATAAGCCTTTTTCACTTATATTGAGCTTACCAGCATGGAGGTGGCGACGTGTAAGCGGCGTTCGAGACGACCGGCATTGGAGAGGAGCGACGTGGAGGTGGCGTTGGAGACGAGCGGCGTTGGAGAGGAGCGGCGTGGAGGCGGCGGCGTGGAGGCGGCGATGGAGAGGAGCGGCGTGGAGGCGGCGTTGGAGACGGCGGCGTGTCGATGCAGGGTTCGAAGCGCGCACGAGTGGTTGTAGATGGCGTCCTCACGGGCGACAGCGTCGGAGGCAACGATGGCGGCGGCGTCGATTTAGGTTTCGGAGCGCTTGCGAGAGAGGATTTGAGAGTTGTCTCCAAATCTTCGCGCGAAATGATTATAAAGGGTATGCCTTGAATCCCGGTTGGAGACACCAACCGGGATTGATGGGGTATATAGTCCCGGTTGGTGAAACCAACCAGGATTGATGGGGCTTTGGGCCTTGGTGGTCACCCCTGCAGGGGCACCGGCAGTCCTCACCGTCGAGGAAGCCGGAGGAGGGGAGGTCCTCCAACGTCTGGAGGTCCCTAGCCCAGGCGGGCTCCTAAAAATTTTGCAAAAACCTTAAATCGATCAACCACAGTAGAAATCAATACAACATTTTGGAAGAAATCAATTCAACAGGGCACTGGATGACGATCATGGCGGCGATTGCCTCTGCTACTGCCAGGGCAGGCGGAGGCGGAGATGGAGGAGGCGGAGGCGGAGAAGGCGGAGGCGGCGGCAGTGGTGGCGGAGGCGGCGGCGGTGGTGGCGGAGGCGGTGGCTGAGACCCCATTCGACAGGTTTTGAGGCGGCGTGGCATGGTGTATGGCTATGAGAGAACAAGTGAGTGTCTAGAGGGACATATATAGGGGAGCTCGCGCGGATGATCGAAGGGCACGATCAATCCCATGGATCCGATTGATCGACAACTACGAAGAACAGTGCAGTCAACTGTCCAACATTCAATGTAGTCAGGTCAAAAGTCACGGAGATGAAGTTGATGATGTGAAATCAATAAATACACCGAAGCAGATGCAAAATCAATAAATCAAGGAAGAAAACCATAAAACCATGAAATGCACTGAAGCAGGTAAAGTTTTGTATCAGGCATGAGGAAGAAGACCAACGACCGGACTGCTCACATAGTCCCGGTTGGAGACACCAACCGGGATTGATGGCCCACATAGTCCCGGTTGGATACACCAACCAGGATTGATGGCACACATAGTTCCGGTTAGAGACACCAACCGGGATTGCTTTCCCCAAAATAAAAGAAAGCAGCGGCACGAGCGGGGCTCGAACCTGCGACCGTGCACGGGGAGCCCGCGCTCAAGCTCACGCTATTAGCCAGGGGAGAGAAGAGAGTTATGTCCATCTGACCGGACGCGAATATTTTTTGTACCCTTCATGCGAGAAAGGGATAAGGTCACGGACATGTGGGATCATATCTTATGGGTCCCACATGTCCCAAATTGCCCCCTTTCTAAATATCCACTAAAATAATTTGAAGTCTAAAAATTTCTAAAAAAGATCATATTTTCTTATATATGTCAATTTTTCATATTTTTATGAATTTTGTGCTATTTTTATTTAATTTGTATGGTTTTCTAACAATTTTCTATAGTTTTATATGAATGTATCTGTGAATAAATGTATAAAAATTTATACAATTTATTGAAAATAGTAATAGGCTAAAAAAATGTGAGGACAAATCTTATGGGTCTAAATATACATATATTATAGAAAATGTACATATATAATAATTTACAATAATGGTGCCCTGTACAATATCCCACAGGGTTACCGCAAAAGATGATAATTTCTGTACTAATAATATACTAATTAACTAATTAATTTCTATTATTTTTTAGGCTTTGTCGTCATCGTCGTCCTCCTCCTCATCGTCGGCATTGGCGCCATCGTCGGAGGCGTCCGAGCCATCCACATCGTCGTCGTCGTGGTCCACCACCTCCTCCAGATCGTCGTGGTCGTCGTCCTCCTCCTCCTCGTCCTCTTCCTCCTCTTGGACGACGTCCTCCTCGTCGAAGTCCTCCTCGTCTGCGTCCTCGTCGGATAGCTCGTCCGACATCGAGAACTCCGGCGGGTAGAAGATGGACTCCTTCCTCGACTTGCGACGAATGATGCGCTTCCGAGGGGGGCTCTCGTCGTCAGAATACGGTGGCGGCGGTGGATACAACGACAGTGGCGGCGGTGGAGGCAGAGCCGCTGGCTGCGGTGGAGGCAGACCCGCAGGCGGGGTAGGCATCGGTGGTGGTGGGGCAACATTGGAGGCTGAGGCGGCGGTGGGGGAAGAGGCGGAGAAAGACATGGATCGAAGAGGCAGAGGCGCGCGGCAGAGGAAGACGAAGAGGCAGAGGAAGATCGTCGGTTTTAAAGAAGAGGCAGAGGAATACAAAGAGGCAGAGGAAGAGGCAGAGGTGGCTCCTCGGTTCGCGCCAATATTGCGTTGTTTGGAATTTCCACATAGTCCCGGTTGGAGACTCCAACCGAGATTGACGGCCCACATAGTCCCGATTGGAGACACCAACCGGGATTGATGACCCACATAGTCCCACATGTTAGTGGTAGTAATTTGCTATAAATTATTTGAAAATTATAGAAAATTGCTGGGAGCCTATACAAATTAAATAAAAATATCACAAAAATCATAAAAATATGAAAAATTGAGTTGGGAGCCTTGTAATTTCTCATTAATTTTTCTACATTTCTTTGATAAATGTAAAATTATCAAAGATTTACTACAAAATGTAAAATTATCAAAGATTTACTCAAAATTCTGTAAACCATTTTACAAATATAAAATGTTATCTATTTATTAAAACTCTAATGCTACTGTCATAACAAAGTGCCTTGAAATTCCAAAATAGCAACTACTTTGTTTTTATAAGTGATCCTTCATTATGATCATGACGTACATAGGGAGCTTCCTCCTCATCATTGAGGGCACTAATATCTACATTCACCGAGAAAAACGGCAGCTCGTTGAACTGATTATACTCTTCTTCGTCTGTGACGCTCTCAACTTCGACAATCCTTTTTTTACCCGGAAGAACCATGTGGAGCCTTCGCTGATCGCTACCACTACTCTCCTTATTCTGCCGTTTGTTTTTGGTAGACCTTGTCTTACTTTTTGTAGGCTTGCCCTTTTGCTTTTTTAGTTTGCTGCCCATGTCCGTCACATAGAATACCTGTGTGACATCATTGGCGAGCACGAATGGTTCGTCCCTGTAGGCCACTTTCTTCAGGTCCACGGTTGTTATACCGTACTCATAAATCTCTACGGATGTCAGTTTGACCCATTGGCACCGAAACAGAGGGACTTTCAAAGGTATGTACTCGAGCTCCTAGATCTCCTCTATGAAACCATAGTAGGTGTCTATCTTTCTATTTTTATCCAAGGCATCTATACAAACGTCACTGTTTTGGTTGGAGCTCTTGTTATCCTGGGTTTTCGTGTAAATGGTGTACCCATTTATCTCATACCCTTGCCATGATATGATTGTCATGGATGGTTCCCGAGCCAATTGTTGCAACTGCTCATGGACTCCCTCCTTGCCCAACAATTGCTTTTGTATACACCCGCCGAAACTCTCCACTTGCTTGTCTGCGATCCACTTATCTGACTTCCCTAGGTATTGGTCGCGTAGAATGTTCTCGTGATCACGAATACACTGAGCCACTAAAGCAGCTTGTTTTAACACTGTGAAATGTGTCTGTCTAAATGAAAGTATATCCTGGCAAGAGGATTCTTTTCTCCCTAGAGTACCTTTTCCCCGTAGCCTCCCCTCATAGCGTGATACAGAGACACCAATCGGATTCAGATCATTAATGTAGTCGATGCAAAACTCAATAACCTCCTCTGTGCCAACACCCTAGGCAATACAGCCTTCTGAACGTGACCGGTTACGAACATACTTATTCAGGACATCCATGTACCTCTCGAAATGGAACATACTGTGCAAGAACACGGGTCCGAGAATTTATATCTGTTTGACCATGTGAACCATAAGATAAACCATTATATCAAAGAAGAATGGAGGAAAGATCATCTCAAGATTAAACAAACCAGAGACAATGTTATCTTGCAGATTAGATAACTTATCCGAATCTATGACCTTCTGTGATATCGCGATGAAGATCGAACACACCTTTATGATTGTCCCTCGTACCATGTCCGGCAGAATGCCTCTCACCGTCACTGGGAGCAATTGTGTCATCAACACATCTCTACTACTTAAAAGCACCTTGTAGTGAGTGTTGAATGGTGGTACTCTATTTTTACTGGACGATTTTACTCTTTTGACATGCCCAGCCTCCACAGCCTACTCACCATCGCCATTCAAATTTGAATCCTCCCCGATCCCTCGGCCGCCTCCCCGATCCATCGGCCTCCACTCCCCAGTCCCTCTCCACCTCCTCCCCAAACCCTCGGTCTCCTCGCCGCCCAGCGCCGCACGCGGGTAGCCTCCTCCCCAGTCCCTCTCCGCCTCCTCCGCCTCCTCCCCAGTCCCTCTCTGCCTCCTCCCCAAACCCTCGGTGTCCTCGCCGCCCAGCGCCGCATGCTTCCCGGCGACCTTGGCGTTAGCGCCCGGAGGCCGTGGCGCCATCCACCCTACGAGAAATTAAGTCATGGTTAAATTAGTACCTTTCCGAAATCAAGCTGTGATTAGCGTCCCCTGTTACCCAGCAACGTTCCAAGGAAGGGGACGGCGGTAGCATCCCCGGCGGCACAACAGGGCAAGAGGCCGCTTCCAGCGGCCACCGTTCCCCTCAGATCTGGAATGCCGACTTCTTCCTCCATGCTGCAGCGGCACCTACGTCAGGGTGCTCCACCCCGCGCCATGCACCCCTCCATTTCCTCCCTACCATGTTGGCACTACAGGTCTCTCCTCCCCTCTCCATCTCTCTCCTCTTCTCTTGCCGGCGAGAACATCGCCGTGGTCGGCCCCGCCCTATCCGGATACACCGCCTTCTCTCTCGCTGGCTCGCTCGCTTTCTTATCCGCCGTCGTTGCCACTCTCTCTCCAATCTGACCCAGTGCCCCGCCCCCTTCGGCTTTGGCCATTTACTGTGGCAGCGGCCGCCATGTCATCGTGGGGCTTGGGCTAGAAACGCAACTCCGAGATCGTCCTCCTCACCCTCGACCACGGCGACCTCGCAGACCTCGCCGACACGCTCCAGCTGTTATTTCTGTCGACACCCTCCCCCACCGCCGTGGCCACCCGACAAGCTGCTCCTATTGAGGATTGGCATCCACCGGGCTACCTTGGTTGTGCAATTGGGCGCCTTCCTTGACGCCCCACTGCTCCATCTCGCATCTCGCACTGCTTTAGCGCTTACCCTCTCCGTCTCTTTGAGGTGTGTTAGCTCCCCGGAGCATTCGTACACCGGAACTTGGGAATCCTGGTCGCCATCAAAGATCAGTCTTGTTATAGGGACAGGACAGAGAGTGGGTAACCCTCAGATACAGCATCCCCCAACCATCAAAGGATGACTGGACCGGGATACTTCAGCTAATTAACCAGCGGGAGGATTTCTCATTTGCATTATTTTCTGGAGGAATCTCAAACATATGTATCAAAATATCAAATGCTCTTCATTTGTTCAGCGTGGAAGCTCAATCCTCTTAAATTTGTGATCTTTTCAAACTTGTCGATTGTTGGGATGAATGTAGGCTTGATGTTCAACTTCGTGGGATTTTACCCGGTTTGTGAAGGTTCCATTAGCTAAATTAAGTGACTTCAAATAGTTAACATTTAATCATCCTTCCCTTGTTCAGATAGCAAAGCTGTGCATGATACCAACATCATGTCTTCTGGAGGTTGCCTTTGATCATGTACATTATTCAAAGGACACAAAGCTGAGCACATAATGGTTGTACTGATAGGTGTTGCAGTCTGCACGGTTACTGATGTCAATGTAGATGCAAAAGGTCTGATCACAGCTGTTATAGCTGTTCGGAGCACATCTTTGCAACAATATATAAGTTAAACCACCTATACTGCAGTTCTTATCTATCTTCTAGCCAATAATATTCCCTGACATTGCTGCTGTTTGGTAACCACAAACCTTTTTTAAAAACGAAGCTATTACATGGTGGCACAATTGTTACTATGGTTCTTTGTAATTCTGCAAAGTTATGAATAATTGGCACTGATTTAGGATTCTGCTTTTTTCATTGAGCATGGAAAGAAAGCATCATGCTATTTTTTGTGCTGATGGAATGAGATGGTGACATTCTTTATTCCCTCATGAGTCATGACATTGTGTATAATGTTTGCAGACACCTTATCACTTTATCAGTTCAGTTGCCAGATATGCAATGCATTCTTTTGTTTAATCTCACAAGTGAATGGCATTATAACTTTTTAGTTTTCCGTTGACTATTAGTACTTTAATGTTGCTATTTTGGAAGTACCCTATTCATTCTTTGGTCTGTGATTTATGCTGTATCAGGTGGAAGTAGAAAGGAGTGGTGGTGGATCACATCCAACATGACAAAACATATTAGTTTGCTGATTTGATGAGACATGATTCTTTGAAAGTACAATTGGTTAACTTATTATATTTCTTCTTTTTTGTTTGCTCACTGAAAATTCACTTAACACTTGCCACATGACATAGGCTAAAGGTCTCTTTAAGATTGTCATTGGTCCTGGTGACTCTGAAAATTTTCAAACAGTTGTAAATATTTTTTTATTTCTTCCTGCCACAGTTTTTGTGTTTTGAGCTTGCAGATTTAAATCAAAGGATTTCATGCCATCTTTTCCTGCTGAAAATCAACAAAGACATGTACTGCTAATTTTTCTTTTAAGTTTTGACCTACCAATCTGACATGAAATTTTTGTGATTAACATGGATGTGTTAATATTGTGTTTTTAAAATAAACATGCGTAAGTTTCTTTCGCAAAGTGAAAACTCTTGTATTGGAGCTGTTCTCTGCATATGATGACTGACAAGCTGGATTTGTTGTTGTTGTACTACTATCGATTGTTTTCCATAAAGAAAGTTGAGAGTTGTATTTCTTGAGCTTGGGTGGTGACCTATGGAGTGTTAGCGTGTATTCTCGGTCTACTCTAGAAAACGATCCTAGATTAAATGGAGGTGTTTGTATAGTGGAAATGGACATGGTTTATGCCATTTGCAAAAATATATTTTGGTTTGCCCACCTACACTACAGATTTGCATTTAGCTATACCCACTGTATATGTGTTCTTAGAAGAAATTTTAGGCTACTATGAAAGAGGTCAATGAGTGGGTACAAAAATATGTGAGAGAAACTTACAATTAGTTGAAATGTTGATATTTAATGACTGTTTTGTTTGATAAATACACAAGCGACCTATCTTGTTTGTCGTTGTTGCGGTAGGATGTGTACAATGCAACTATTGAATGAACAAGTTTGCAATGTCTTGTTGAATAAACTATATTTGCATCCACAATTTGTCAATAAAAATTGTTGCCATCAGAACAAATTTGCAATGTCCTATTTTATTATTTAAATTTGCAATCGTGAACAGGAGAGCTATCTCAGTTGTTTTTGTAGATGTTTAGTTTTTTTTCAAAATAACCACTTGTTATCATTAGCCAATGGCTTGTACGACCTTATTGGCTATACATGGTTAGATGTCTCCTCTTTATTTTGTTTTTCCGTTGCAACGCACGGGCATTCAACTAGTAACAATCATGAGATTTCAGGTTTACGATTTTATTCTCTTTTATGTTTATCAGTCTTCTTATGTTCGAGGAGTACCCAGAAGGGACCTCACACCATTCAACAACTTAATTATGTTTTTTTCTCTTCCTTACTTAGAGTGTAGCTCGCAGGATGGAAGTAATGCCCTTTCTCTCTCTGTTGCGGATGTAGGTCTTTCCTGAGTCCTAATAGTTGTAGGTCCTTTCGTGCTTAAAGTGTATCTTTCGATTTACCGTATATATCCAGGAAGCCTATTAGACTCATGCAGACATTCTTCGTGATATGATGAAGTCCAGTGAGTGACGCACCTCTAAGTCTTTCTAGTAAGGCAAGTTCCAAAATATTGACTTCTTCTTCCAAATTGACTTCTTCTTAGCATATTCATTTGGGAGTGGCGGGACAGGTTTGCTACCAGGACCCTTTCTAAAAACTACTTCCAGATCCTTTACCATAGAAAATACATTTGTCCCAATATGATGCCTGGGCTTCTTACGTTTCTCTTCTGTCCCATCAAAATTAACACGGTTGCTTCATAACGGGTGCTTCGGATTGAGGAACCTACGGTGGCCTATGTACACAACCTTTCAAGAGTTTGTTAGATACTTGCTGTCCATATCCTCTAAGCACTCGATGCATGTTTTATATAACTTGATAGATAGGCCCGACAAGTTACTAAGTGCAAGCCAGTCGTTGATGGTTACAAGTAGCAATGCACGGAGGGTGAAATAATCTCTTTTGTAATCATCCCATAGACGTATACCATCGTTCCACAGCATTAGCAGATCACCAACCAATAGTTTGAGGTACACGTCGATGTCGTTTCTAGGTTGCTTCGAGCCTTGGATAAGCAACGACATCGTAATGTATTTCCACTTTTGACACAACCAAGGTGGAAGGTTGTAGATACATAGAGTCACGGGCCAAGTATTGTGACTGCTGCTCATCTCGCCGAACGGGTTCATCCCATTAGTACTCAATCCAAACCTTATGTTCCTCGGATCCTCAGCAAAATCCGGGTATTTTCTATCTACTTTCCTCCATTGCGAGCCGTCAGCAGGGTGCCTTAGCCTTTCGTCGTCCTTATGATCTTCTTTGTGCCAGCACATCATCTGGGCATGCGCTTTGCTCGCAAATAAACGCTTCAACTGGGGGATTATAAGAAAATACCACACCACCTTAGCGGGGGTCTCTTCTTCTTACGCTGCCCCTCTACCTCACCTGTGTCATCACGCCTGGTTTTAAACCGAGATGTTTTGCACACTGGACAAGCTTTCAAGTTCTCGTACTCATTGCGATAAAGGATACAATCGGTACGACATGCATGTATCTTCTGTACCTCCAACCCCAATGGACAGACAACTTGCTTGGCGTCATACGTAGTTTCAGGCAACGTGTTACCCTCTGGAAGCAATTTCTTTATCAAGCATAACAACCCTTCGAATCCCTTATCAAACAAACCGTTGGTCGCCTTCTATTACATCAGTTCTAGTGTGGTACGCAACTTTTTGTGGCCTTGTCGGCAGTTTGGGTACAACAGTGTCCAATGGTCCTCCGACAAGCGCCAGAACTTTTCATAATGCCTTTCATCGGTGTATTCTCCCTCTCCATCAGGCAGCATCTGCTCTAGGTCATCATCGCCAAAATCACCCATTGTATCTTCGAAAGCACCGTGTTGGCCATTGTCCGGGATATTGTTGTGCACCTCTTCTTCTTCTTCACCATCTTTCCGTATAATCTCTTCTTCACCGTGCTTGGTCCAAGAGGTATAGTTTGGCATGAAACCTCTTGAGAGCAAATAGAAGTGAAGGTGATTGGTGTTTGGCCACTCCTTCTCAATGTTGCAGTCTATGCATGGACAACATATGTAGCCTCCCTGCAAGAACTCCGGGGAGCGTCGGTCCATGTACATTCATCGCCGATCCATCTATATTATGTCACATCAAAATAATTGTTAGCTCATTCTCCAAAAATTAATTATTGAACATTTTCCAAATTCCAGAAAATTAAATTTATTGAAAAACTATTTAAAATTTTATGTGGCTAAATTTATTCCTACCTGAGGCAAATTGCATCACATATTTTTCATAGCAATTCTTATTTCAAAGCCAACTATAAACTTAAAATAAATTTATTTCATTACATATTTTGTAACGAACTATATTTTCATAGAATTTTTTTCTATAAAATGATTATTTGCTCCGATATTGCAACCTACATAAAAGAATTGACCTATGAATCGATGTATCGAAATCTAGATTCAAAATTCTTCATCCATCGATGGGACAAAAACCTAAATTACACCTTCAATGCGAGATACATCATAATCCCACAAAAAATCCCACAAAATATTGAGCTAAATCTTTATATTCATAATCTTTCAATGATCATGGCAAAAGATCAAATTTCCTTCATTTTTCACGCAAAGAAGAAGCTCCATTGAACATCCAATGTAGTGAGAAATGATACACTAATCTTGATTAAGTTGGCTTGGAGTAAAATGATTAAACTTTTGAAATTTTGGTAGCACTTCCCCTTTCTTGAAGCTCTTGGCCGCCGGCTCTACTGTTCTTGGTCGGACAGAGTGGGGACTGCGCAAGGAAGAAAGAAGATCAAATATGGCATACTAATCCCGGTTGGAGACATAGATCGGTATTGTGCCCGTCTTCCCGTCTGCAACAGGAGTTCAAATATGGCATACTAATCCCGGTTGGGCACACAGACCGGTATTGTGCCCACCTTCCCACCTGCACAGGAGTTCAAATATGGCATACTATTCTCGGTTGGGCACACAGACCAGTCTTGTGCTCCCCTCCCCGCTCGCAGGCCGTTACAGGCACCATCAGTCCTGGTTCATAACACAAACCGGGATTGATGGTGTTGCATCAGTCCCGGTTGGTGTCTTCAACCGGGACTGACACTACTGCGGATTACCTTATCACTACCGGTTCCAAACCTGTAAGGTGTTTGTATACATATTAAATGAAAGAAAGTAAATATTTCGTGGTAGGTAATAAAAAGTAATTATAACTAATAGACGTAGTTAGCATTACTTGAAAATTGTAATAGGTGTTTGTATTTTTTTTTGTTGCTATAGATGAATCGACAATGGATGTACAATGCGGATCGTCGGTCAAGAGAGTTCAGGGATGGCGTGAAGGCTTTTCTCGATGCGGCCAATGCATTATTGCCTCCAGGAAGCTTCATACCTTGTCCATCGTGAGACCGCAAGAACGAGAAGGAGCACTCAGAAGGATGGTTGGTTACGAACCATTTGGTCATGAGAGGTTTCATGCCAAACTATATCTGTTGGACAAACCACGGCGAAGTAGAGAAGATTCTAGAGGAAGACGATGAAGAATACGAAGAAGACGAAGAAGAGGTTGACAAAGTGAACACTCAATTTGGGTCCGTGGAAGATGCACTTGGCGAGTTTGGTGACGATGAGCTAGACCAGATGCTCCGTGACGGAGAGGGAGAGTTCACGGAGGAAAGATAGTAAAGGAAGTATCAGCGCATTGTAGAGGACCACAAAACTCCTTTGTACCCAGATTGTGGGCAGGGTCTAAAAAACTCCGTACTACACTGGAACTCATGAAATGGAAGGCCACAAACGGTGTATCGGACAAGGGATTCGATGAGTTGTTAGTACTAGTGAAGAAGTTGCTTCCGGAAGGTAACACTCTACCGGAATCTACTTACGAATCGAAGCGAGTCCTCTGCCCATTAGGATTGCAAGTACAGAAGATAAAGGCATGCCCTAATAATTGTATCCTGTATCGCAATGAGTATGCCGATCTGGAGGTTTGTCCAGTGTGTGAGAAATCACGGTATAAGGTGCAGCGTGACGACCCAGGTGAAGTGGATGAGAAGCGTACGAAGAAGAGAACTCCACCAAAGTGTTGTGGTATTTTCGTGATCCCGGGTTGAAGCGTATGTTTGCTAACGAATGTCATGCCAAGATGATGCGTTGGCACAAAGAAGAGCGTAAGTAAGATGGGATGCTTAGACACCCTGCAGATGGGTCTCAGTGGAGAATAGTCGATCGGACTTACCTGGACTTTGCAAAAGAGGTCAGAAACTTAAGGTTTGGGCTTAGCACGGATGGGATGAATCCTTTCGGCCAGGTTGAGCAAAGATCCATAGCACTGGCTCGTGATGTTGTGCATCTATAACATTCCTCCATGGCTCGCATGAAGCGAAAGTACATCATGATGCCATTTGTTGATCGAAGGACCCAAGCAACTCGGAAACGACATCGATGTCTACCTACAACCATTGGTTGAAGACCTTGCGGTTGTGGGAGGATGGTGTACGGTGCAGGATGAGTACTGAAGAGAGTATTTCACTGCGCGCAATGTTGTTTGTAACAATCAACGATTGGCTGCTCTCGATAATCTGTCCGGACAAACTGTCAAAGGGTTTAAAGCCTGCATCCAGTGCTTGGATGAAACGGACTGCATGTATCTGAGAAACTCTCGAAAGTGTGTGTACATGGGCCATTGCAGGTTTTTACGCAGTAGTCATGCATTGCGGTGAAAAGGCAGAAAATTCAACGGACAACCAGAAACCCGTGGGAAGCCTCAGCATCGTAATGGCCGACTAGTTTTTGCTATGGTACAAGATCTAAAAGTAGTATTTGGAAAGGGTTCTGGAAGCATGCATGTACCGAACGAGGATGGTCAGGCACCAATGTGGAAGAAGAAGTCAATATTTTGGGACCTGCCGTATTGGGAAGTGCTGGAGGTTCGTCACTTACTAGACTTCATGCACATCATTAAGAATGTGTGCCTAAACCTGTTAGGGTACATAGATATGTATGGCAAATCAAAAGATACCTTCCAAGCGAGGAAGGATCTTGAAGAAATGAAGTTGAGGAATGACCTACATCCAAAAAATAAAGAAGGGACAGAACAATTGTACCTATATCCTGCGAGCTACACTTTAAGCAAAGAAGAGAAAAAAAGCATGATAGAGTGCCTAAACAGTGTGAAGGTCCCTTCCGGATACTCCTCGAATGTAAGGAGACTCGTAAACACGAAAGAGAACAAACTCCAAGGCTTTAAATCTCATGACTGTCTTGTGATGATGACACAGTTGCTCCCAGTGGCTATCAGAGGTATACTGCCAGAGTGGGTTCGGGGTACAATCACAAAGCTGTGTTCATTTTTCAACGCCATATCACAGAAGGTCATCGATCCAAATAAACTAAATAAGTTGCAGGATAATGTGGTTCAAAGCTTGGTTAGTCTCGAGATGATCTTTCCACCTGCATTCTTTGATATCATGGTTCATCTCACTGTTCACCTTGTGAAGGAGATAGGTATTCTCGGACCTGTGTATCTGCACAACATGTTCCCTTTTGAGAGGTACATGAGTATCCTCAAGAAGTACGTCCGGAACCGTTCTCGTCCGGAAGGCTGCATTGCTGAGGGCTACGTGACAGAGGAGGTGATCGAGTTTTGTATTGATTACATTAGTGACCTTGATCCTATCGGCGTCCCCATATCACGCCACGAGGGAAGGCTGCGGGGGAAAGGCACACTAGAAAGGAAAGCAGTTGTATGCAATGATCTTAATGCATTTAAGTAAGCACATTTCACGGTTCTAAAGCAATCAACTATCATCGGCCCCTATATCTTTCAACATAAGAGGTCCCTACAAGTATGACTTCCCGTAAAAGACAGATGGTCGGATAGATTTGAAGCAAATGGAAACTTTTGGAAGTTGGTTACAAACCCACGTCCTTGAAGGATCAAACGATGAAATCTTTGCAGCGGTTGGCCCGTGGACCATCACAAGAAATCATGACATTTCAGGGGTACGAGATCAACGGTTACACATTCTACACCAGATTCCAGGATAACAAGAGCACCAACTAGAACAGCGGTGTCCGTATAGACGCCTTAGACAACAACGGCAGGGTGAACACATATTATGGTTTCATAGAAGAAATATGGGAGCTCGACTATGGACCATTGTTGAAGGTCCCTCTATTTAAGTGCCAATGGGTGAAACTAACTCCAAACGGCGTGAAGGTCGACAAATACGGCATGACAACCGTGGATCTCAAACAAGTCGGCTATAGGCGCGAACCGTTTGTTCTAGCTCAAGCTGTGCACTAGGTATTCTATGTGATGGACATGAACTCAAGCAAATCAAAGAAGCAAAAGGACAAGACGCAGATCAAACCGAAGCGATACGTAGTTCTCCAAGGCAAACGAAGGATTGTTGGAGTTGAAGACGTCACCGACGAGGAAGAGTATGGCCAGTTCGACGAGCTACCTCCTTTTGCGGTTGATGTCGACATAATCGTCCTGAATGACAGAGACATCGATGATCCTTACATACGTCGCGATCATAACGAAGGAACGGTTGTAAAGGCTAATATTGCCCCTACTTAACGTGTACAACTTCTGTTAAAAGTACGCATATTGGACTTGTGTTATTTCTTTAATGTTATTTATAGATAAAACAAATTTACAAAAGAGAAGAAAGAGATAAAACAAATTTATAAAAGGGAAGGAGATAAAACAAATTTACAAAAGAAAAGAAATAGATCAAACAAATTTACAAAAGAGAAGAAATAGATAAATCAAATTTATAAAAGAAAAGAAATTGATAAAACAAATTAATTTATAAAAGAAAACAAATTGATAAAAGAAAAGAAAGAGTTAAAACAAATTTATAAAAGAAAAGAAAGAGATAAAACAAATTTATAAAAGAAAAGAAATAGAAAAACAAAAAAAATTTGGGCAAGGGGGCGCAAGGGGGGCTCGAACCCGCGAGCACGCGGGTGAGCAAGCCTCAACGCCGCGCCCTTGCCAGGGGGAGGAATGTTACATCTCAACAAAGACCGGGCACGGCTTTCTTTTCAATGTGATTTACTCTGCAAGCGGTTCCTAATTGAAACCGCTTGTAGAAGGATCTCATTCCCGCTGTGGCTTCCCGCTTCAAGGGCCTCTACAAGCGGTTCTTAATTGAAACCGCTTGTAGAAGGGGGTTCCCGCCGCCCACCTAAAATGGCCCTTTGCAAGCGGTTGGTAGTACGAACTGCTTGTAGAGATTGACCTCTGCAAGCGGTTCGTACTACTAACCGCTTGTAATGATATTTTCTAGCGGTTCCTATCTGAACCGCTTGCGAGAGGCCCTTTACCTTATATCGCACCTTGCACACCCAAATTTTTCTAAGTCCCAGAACCCGCGCCTGCTCGACTCGTCAAGGCCGCCGCAAACCAAGCACCGCCGTCCTCGTCGCCTCCGACAGCAGCACCTGGCCTCCTCGTCTCCTCCGACAACGCCGCCGCGCCGCCACACCGGAGGGTCTAGGTTCCGCTCTCCCATGCTCCCTCCTCCTCTCGCTTGTTGCTGCCCGCAGGATGTTCGATGAAATGTCCCAACGGGGACAGAGAGGGAAGGCACGGGGGTGGCCGGCTCGGGCTGCGGCGAGGGGATTTAGTGAGTCCAGTACAAAGCTTCCCCCCGGGCTTGCGATGACACGTGGGGGGGCTCTCTGGCCAGTCGTTCCCAATGTGGAAGACAGCTGGGCGTTTGATGCCACGACGGGGGTGGCTGGATGGTGAGCCGGGGTCCCTAGCAGGATCGGCGGCGTCAAGATTTAGGTTCGAGCGATCGTCGGCGATAGGGAGATCTGAGGTGGGGTGGTGAGCGTAGGCGGCAGCAGCGTAGGCAGATGGCCCTTTGATACAGCGGTGGGGCCAGGTGATGGACGCAGCAGGGTCCCCGACGAGAGTGGCGGCGACGGCGGGAGATGTGTGGTGGGATGGCCGGCGGCGGCGGGGCCGGTAAGTCGCGAGAGGAGCACTGGGTGGAGAGACATTTTTGTAAGCTCTTGTTCTCAGATAGTGGATTCAACAGTGCCACCAGTCTCAGTTTTCCTTATGCTTTCTTCTCAGATGGCATTGGCATTCTCACAATGTCATACAACGAAACAAACCGATCAAGGATAATTTATCAGATTGTACATTGAGTTTTGTTACTTGTAATATATAGGCCCATCTAGTGTTGGCTTATTAGACCCTTGTAGATTACCTGAGGTCACACTTGGTAAAACAAACAAAATTGATAAACGTTTACTTCATTGGCAAGATCAAAATGAACAATCGGTTACAATCTAAAAAAACTATCATTAGTAATTGACAACACATTATGAATAGGAATCCATGGAACTAGAGACAGGTTCCATATTGTGAGGAAACTTACATGTTCCTCTGTTAAAACTAGATGCTATTTTGGAAATTGGCATGACCTCAAACATCTCACTTCCATCTATTTGTCACTCTAAAGTATTATAGTTCCTTATTATGCCATTTGGGTCCATTAAACTCAATTAACATATTTCTACATAATTTTTTCAACAAAAATACGTTTTGCCCATTGCCAGATGTACTCAGATATGTATCTTTTGGTTTGGTGCACTATCACTTAATGAAATGTACTCATGCTATCTTTTGGTTTGGTGCTGAGATAGATTGTTAAAGTAATTGTTTTTAAACTATAGATCGCAAAATTAGGGTTTCGGGTCCATGACGACACCAAGACGTGGTGACCTAGATTTCGATGACTAGGAGAACTTCATGTTTGAGACCATCGCATTGTCTACACTCATAAGTGGGCATGTCGATGCGACCGATAACGCTCCAGCCGGTCAGGCTGTCGATGCAACCAGTAACGCTCCAGCCGGCGAAGCTGTCGATGAGGCTGCTAACCCTGCTACCGGTGAGGACAATGAGAATACCGTGGACGACTCCGAGGTATATATCAAGTAGGCATCTTCATTAATATAAGTTAATTCACACATAACACGCGTTCTCATTTATATCCTATATGTTTTTGTATCAAGGCCGGTACATCAACCACTGCAAAGTCCCTTCAGCGAGGAACTAACAAGAAGCTGAAGTCCAAGCATGTGATCACCGAAGTCGGCAACGACGGTAGTCTAATAGCCCCGGTCTCGGCACTTGCACCGTTCAACAACGCAATAGGATACTGCGTTAGGGATCATGTGCCAATCAGCATCAAGACATGGCCCAAAGTTCCTGCAGATATGAAGGATCTCATATGGAACGATATCAAGGCAAATTTCAGATTTCCAGATGGTGTCGAAGCGAAGGTGAAGGCATGGGCTTCCAAGAAGATGGCAACTTCATTTCAGCAGTGGAAGTCGAAGCTCACCCGCGATTACATCGACAAGGGAACAAGGCCAGACTTCAATAAGTTTGCTAAGCTTGTGGATCATTGGGAAGAATTCGAGAACTTCAAGCTGTCCGAAGAAGGCAAAGCCGCAAGGCAGAAGAATAGAGAGAATGCGCTCAAGAAGAAATACCACCACCATCTCGGGAGCGCTGGCTACGTTAGGGCTGCACCAAAATGGGACAAGCGAGAAGAGGAGCTGAAAGCCAAGAATATTGTGCCCGAATGCGATGGTTGGGATGACCGCATGCGCAATTACATCATGGCTCATAGGGGCCAACTCAAGGATGACGGCAGCGTGGTGGTGGAAGCAGACTTGTAAGAAGTTCGTCAGAGGATTGATGAAGGCATCAAAAATATCCGGTCGGGCTCCTTGGTGACGGACAGGGAGCACCCGGGACGGACAAGAGGTTTTGGGAAGAAGCCGTGGAGGCTCGGCTTTGCGAGCGATGCACAGACATACAGGAACCGGGAGAGAAACAAGAGAAGAGAAGCTTCCAGAGTGGCTCGATTAGAGGCGCAGCTCAAAGCCCACAAGGAAAACGTCGATCAGATGGTTACGTGCAAGATTGCCGGCGCGATGAGCCGAGCACTTCGAAGCAGCGATTCCGGTCAATGTTCAGGCGGCGGACGCCGTGATAAGTCCGTCCGCGCGACGGAAAGGTGCTGGCGTCGGCCGTGGCCCCCAAGATGATCTGCTACCTCGTCATCCAATGGACACATCACGGTTCGCCGCCTGCGAGCTACACGCCGAGATGAGAAATCTCTCCTTTAAGGTGGCTTATGGCATGGCGTATCCGGTGGAGGCGGGCCAGAGGTTCCACTGCATTGATATACTACCAGATTACTCCAAGGTCACGGTGGATGAGGTGGTCGATGGCTTCGGGGATCTAACGCTAGACAATCCTACGGGCGATGACGTGACCAGCCTTGGACAGGCCCTCGACGGCTCATTCATTCTCTGGCGGAAAAAGTACATTATATTTCCAGATGTCGTAGAGGCGAAATCACCGGTAGGAGAGGCCTCGTAGTTGGAGCATGCTGCAGGGCCAAGCTTGTCTCCACAACGAGAACGCACGCCTGATCCAGCGTCGCCGCCGCCACCTACAGCTCCACAGAAAAGCCCGTCTCTGCCGCCACCGCCGCAAAGCAAGAAGAACCCTCCAAGGGCAACCACATCTCCAGCATCTCCCCCGAGAAAGAAGCTCGCTGTCTGGCGTCGGGATCCAGCGGCGGCATCTCCTACCACGACGTTGGGATCCAGCCGAGGGAGAAAGGGAAAGGAGCCGGTTAAGCTTGCATATGACATGACTCCCGAGGAGCTGGAGGCAACAAAAAGGCTGATGTGGCTAGGCAATTCGCGCCAAAGAAACCAGAGCCAAGCTGAAAATTGATCCAACATATCTCCAACAGTTAGTTGGCGATGCGGCGCCACCTCCAAAGGTTGACCAACTACGAAAGGACAATAGTGAAGAGCAAGACAAATGCTACTAGAAGTCGGAGGCCGGCCAACAAAAAAAAGAACAATACAGGAGATGAGGACAGCACTGTCGATCCAGAGATGGTGCGAAAATTCATGAAAGAGGCAGGGCTCGATACCGAAGGAGCAGCTCTGGGAATGATGGATAATCTTCCAATGGCACCAATCAGACAGAAGTATCAACTGGGCCAACCGCTGGTGGACCCAACTGAGATAGATGCTCTGTCTACCAACATGCGACAGATGCATATCTGGTATATGAAACAGGCCATGAAAGGAACGACTATGTTTCCCTTAGTTTGAAAGACGAGCACTTCCACCGCGGGGACAACACAGAAATATGGCTGGAATTCGAAGACTTGTACAATATATACCACAAAGATGTCGTCAACGTGTCTTTCATGAGCTGCTGGTGCCTGTAAGTGTCTCGAGCTCCTAAGTTTACACCGTTATTTACTCTCGTACCATAAATTTGAACTCCAACTAACTAAGTTATATATCCCTCACATAGATTGGAGATGCAACGGCTTGCTAAAGACGGCATGTCGCATAAGTACGGCTTCATCGATCCATCGGTTATCAACGAGAAAGTGTATTCATACCCCCCTCAAAGAAAGACTTTCGAGGAATACATTCTCCATGCAATGCTCGAACAACACGACAAGCTGTACATATTCCTGTCCTTCAACTACGAGTACGTGTTCTCACAATCCTTTTCTTCCTCTATATACTTCTTAAGACAATGATATGTAGTATATATGACCAGCTATTTACATATATATTGCAATATGTGTCAATAGCTTTCACTGGATCCTTCTCGTCATCGAGCTTGGCAATGGAATTATTAGAGTACAAGACTCAAGAAGGAAGCCTAAGGCAGGATACCAATGGATCATTAACATCCTAAACACGGCGTACACGGAGTTCAAGAAGAAGAAAAAGGGAAAATTCAAGAAAGAATTCGATGTCCGGCTAAGCGATTGGGTACGTACTACAAAGACTGTATATTATTATTATATGTGCGTCTTATCAATTTATCATCTGAATATTTAATTTGTTTATTCTTATGAAATCCTCGGCCCCAATGAAGGTTAGTCGCTGCATCATTGAAACAACTTGTGTGGCTACTATGTGTTCCAATATATGCAAAATTTTCTCCACGGCGATGTTCCCACTATTTTTTCGAAGAGGTTTGTGTGTGCTACTGAACCAGTTAGCTAGCTAGAATAACATACGCTTTAATTACAAGCATATATATGTTCCGATATTTAATTATTTACTTATCGCTTTATTAATTGCTAGCTCAACACCGATAGCCACGTTGCAGTACTGCCGCCTCACCGGGTGCTCGCACTTCAAGAACAACTCATCGGTTTCGTTGTCGACGAGATCGTAAACCCTCAAGGCGCGTTCCACATGAGGGTTAACGGTTCTCCTTCCTTTAACACCGCTGAACTGGCGGTGATATCCACCACCAGGTCGAGCAAGCCCGAGAAGAGTGACGCGGCGAAGAAATTAACTCGATAGACAATTTTCAATCATTCAAACTGCTTGTGAATGTTTGACAATGTTAATATACTTGTGAATGTTTGTTGAGCTTGTGATCATGTCAACATGTATACGCATATATATATATATATTAAATTGCGACAAAAAGCCTCTTCTAGAATTTAGTTTTATTATTTCAAACGATATCAACAAACACCCTATAAAACCATTTTGAAATGGATTCACTATCTCCTGTGGAGATTGCTTCTCTGCAAGCGGTTCGGAATTGGAACCCCTTACAGAGAAATACCTCCGCAAGCGGTTCCAATTACGAACCGCTTGCAGAGCTATCCGAGATGGCAACAAGACTCGCGTGCCTTGAGAGCTACGCACCGATTCGTTAGGCTCTGCCTGGCGGTTGAGGGAACCGCGTGTGATACCAGCCAGGTATCACACGCGGTTTCATACAAGTGTTTCAAAAACCGCTTATACAGGCCCTTACGAACCGCTTGTGATGTTCCGTTCTACACTTACGAATCGCTTGTGATGTTCCGTTCTACAGTAGTGGTAGAAATTTCGTCATGGAAAATTTTAAAAAATTGTCATGGATAGTTAGACAGCATGGATATTTGATAACGTCATACGGAATTTTTGTGATAAAAACATACACATCGTTATAAAAATTCGGACATCGTTATCATTTAATAACCTTCATATGCTATTTTGTCATTGAAAAATAGATATTGTCATAAACAAATCTGACATCCAATCGATTGCTAACATCATACACCCTTCTCGATGACATTTTTTTAATGATAATTTGGTTGGATTGAAATCTGTTGTCCCTTTGTCCGACGTGGCATATTCTCTTATGTCTAGGTGGGTCCCACGTTGGGGGCCCAATCTATTTTGTACATGTTAGATGTGGGACTTACATCGTAGAACTACCAAGTCTTTCGCTTTAAAAATAGGAAATTTTGGCGTTTTCGACAATCGACCGAACGACCTGACATTCGAAGTCTAGATAGATTAGCAGGCTAAGACTTGTATTGCAACGTGAGATGTAGTTTTTTGTTTTTTTCTCTTGGTAGGCTAGCATGTAACAATAAATTTAAAAATAAAAACATGCGCAAAAATAACTACATCATAGAACTACAAGTCATTCTCTTCTAAAAATAGGAAAATTTTGGTGGTTTCAAGAATGAAACAGGTGACCTCACATTTGAAGGCTTGATAGCTTACAAGCAGGCTAAGATTTGTATTGCGACGTGAGTTGTAGATTTTTTTTCTCTTGCTAGGTCGGTATGGAACAATAAACGTAAAAATGAAAACATGCACAAATCTAAAAATAAAAACATAGTAGAACTAGAAGTCTTTTACTTCAAAAATATGAAAAATATAGCGTTGGTCTTTATCATAGAAACTTTGTTATTTTTATATGATTTTTCGTGTCATAATTTGTAACAGTTTTTTTGAGACCCGAATAATTCAAATTTGTTATTTTATATATTTTTTGTGTCATAATTTGCAACGTTTTTTTTAGACCTAAGTAATTCAAATTTGCTAGAGAAAATGCTGGCCGGAACAATAGATGTAAAAAAAATCATGCGCAAGTTTGAGTCGAACTAAAGACCTGTCCTTTGAACCCGTAAAGTGTTGCCATCGCACCAATGGGGAATTAACTGTTTTGACTTTGGCCTTTGCATATACATATACACACACAGCAAGTTGGATAGATTGATCGATTCAGGGTTTGTTGGATGCAAGCCGCCGGTCGCGTGCGCTGCTGCAGCCTGCACCTGCCGCGTTGCGCCTTGCTGCAATCAACCTGCCCGATCATCCCTCTGTTGCGCCTCTCCATCCTGAGAACAGGCACACGCCGCCAACAGCCACCCCCGCCGGCTCCCTGGCTCATCTGCACTGATCGGCTGCCAGCCGGGAGCGCACGAACGTCGGCCTCCATTGACGTCGCCAACGCTCGCTCCGCCGACGGGTGCGCAGATCGGCCGCGGCTGCCAGGTCTTTGCTGGCTCTGTTCTTCCTCAGGTCCCCTAATTCAGCCACGCCATGTCAACTATCAGTGAGTCTCAACTATTTTTTGCATTCTCTTGCAATACTCCAAGGGCCACTAAAAATTCATCTTTTATCTAATTCACTTGAAACAAATTTCCGTGAGCTTGTAATATCTAAATTTTCCTCTCAGGTGGTATTCATAATTTTTTGAATTTATGTTACTTTAATTATCCTTCTTCCATAGTAAATATTGCTAATTTGATTCATCTTAATATATGTCTAATTCAGATAAAACAACATTATTAAAATATTACTTCTTTGTTGTTTCGTGCAATAGACAACAGGCAATTTTCAGATCAAGCCAAAAAGGAATGATACCAACGAGTCTTCGACTACGACAAGTCATATATGATACAGACCACCGAGTTGCAGTCTTGCTGTTGTTGAGTCTCTGATTCCTATCCATTTTCTGATACAGTTTGTAGCATTAGGATTGAATCATTCAGGTATGTAAATTTATCAAATGTCATGTGATCTAATTGCTAATATCTCATTAATGATGACCGATTGCTCATCTCATTAGTGCATGGTGTAGACCACCCGTACATCAAAGTTGCACACTATAATTATGAATTAAAGCTAGAATTACTATGAATTAGGGCTAGATGTTTATCATTAGTACTGCATACTATAATTACGAATTAATTAAGTGCATTGCTTAGGGTAGTGAGACTAGATGTTTTTATAAAAAATTTTGGTAAGCATTTTCGTACTTTATTGGTGGTTATTTAGTATTGTATATCTTCATTGGTTTTATATTTGTAGTCATCCTAAATTATTGATGATTAGAACTGGTGTGTTTTTTTGTTAAATTATGTTATATTTGTAGTAATCCTAAATTATTAATAATTATAATTGGTGTGTTTTTTGGTAAATTATGTCTAGAACGTGTGATCTAGCTTGGAATTGCCCTGGCACTGAGGGAGATTTGTATTGTGAATTGTGCGGCCTCAATCGTGCTCTATCAGTGAAGTTCATCTTGTTATGCAAAGGTATCTCTTTTCCTCGGTTATTTTAGAGTAGCCAAATAGTATAATTTATTATTGATTAGCCTTTAGTATACTCCTCCATATGACAAATACTTTTTTTGGACATTCACATGGTCTCTATATATATATATATATATATATATATATATATATATATATATATATATATATATATATATATATATATATATATATATATATATATATATATATATATATATATATATGACCAATAAATCTGTCACAATTTATTTAAGGAATACATTGAAAGCATAATTCACAATACTTCTTTGTCAGATGAATATATGTATATGACTTTTATATGCTCAATTTTAAAACGACAAGCATTTGTGATATGGACGAAGTACCAAGGATGCATAATTGCATTAGCATGCAGTGATATAATTGACCTATTTATTGTAAGAATGCATAGCTCCAAATTTGAATTTTAAACATGTATAATTATATATGTATTTGCTCCAATGTTGAACAGATGGACAGAAGTTGGATAAATGGTAAACGATTTACCCCGGCATATATCAAAGGTGTTGGAGAATTCAAGCAATTTATTAGCGAAAGATATGATGAGAATGATGAGATATTATGCCCATGTCGTGAATGTCTCAATCACTCACGAAGACCTCAGTCCCTTGTGTATGATCACATTCATATTAATGGCATGTCAAGTACATACACGAGGTGGGTTCATCATGGAGAATCATGTGATGCTCAAGTCGTGGATTCTTCGACGCATGTCCATGAAAATGTTTGTAATATGGAAAGTTCAGGTCATGATGGCTTCGATGTCAGTGAGGACAACAACGATGATGAAGGAATGACCGATTTGATATGTATGCAACTAGGGGTGAAAACGGGTCGGATACGGGCGGATATTGCTCGTCCCATATCTAACCCATATTTTTTTGCCGGATACAAATCCGGATACGGATACTCCGGATCCGGATACAAATTCGGATTTTTCGGCATACAGATATGGGACGGATACGGATCGGGATCGGATCGGGAACGGATAAATATTCGGATATTTCACATACATAAAAAATATCACATGACATAATTATGTACTACTATAGCAATGCCAATTAAGCTTCCATGTTTAATACAAAAGCTAACAATATATCTATTGAATAAAACATAAGCTATAGCCAGGTATTAATCAATATTTAAACTAGTTTTGCCAATGGTTTATTCCACAAAAAGCTTCAAGTTCATACAACATAGGCATACTTCAAGTACAAATGTTCATGCAGCAAAGTCATACTTCAAGTTCAATAGTTACTCAACAACTATAAAATATACCGAATATTTATGTTTATTGGATATGTTACCGGATATCTATTTTGCTGATTTACATTGACATCTTTCGGATATCTCGGATATGCGGATACGAATCGGATACGGATCGGATATTACTCCTCCCATATCCTAACCCATATATTTTCCGGATAGGCGGATTCGGATACGGATTCAAATCCGGATATAACTGTGGCGCCCCCTCTGAATTCACATTCGGCTCAAAGAAGTCACTGCCCTTTTCGCTGTCGAAGTGATTGGAAAATAACATACTAGCTGCCGAAGAGCAAGCCGAGCATGTTAACTCCCAACCCGAGCTTGCAGCGGCACACACGAGCGACCTTCGTTGAAACGAATGTAAACCGGGTGCCCGGATATGTGCTCGGTGATGGCTCCCAAGATCAGCTACCATCACACACACATCCTCACAATGATCGATAGCACAACACATACATTTTTGGCATAATATTCATCCAACCGGGCAACATGAATTGCTACCCGAGCAATTAGTTTTAACATAATCAGAGTTTTACTGTAGCGGAAATACAAGTCTGTTCACCAAAATAGCAGCGGAAAAACATCATGATAAACAAAAGACCAGCGTGGTATGCCCCCATTAACCCCATGGGCAACCGACTAGAAATTAGAACTCCGCGTGCCCGCTAGCGTCACCGTGCTCGGCTTGGTAGTAGTACTCAAGCACGGGGTTGTCTTCACCTGAAAATTGTAGCACATCGGTTGAGTACAGATGGTACTCAGCACTAAGAGGTAATGTATATCCTCAATCATGAATATTATGTACTCCAAGGAAGGGCTAGCAGTACTTTTAGCATAATTTGCATTTTCACAAGACGTATATATATGAGTAGGTTGTAAATTGTATTTGAGGAAAAACATTCCAAAGAGTAATGCTTGTAGTATCCATCATAATTCATCATCATAAAACCATGGGGCTCTATCCGCCCTTGGTCTCTATCCGACCAATCACCACGAGCAACCCTGTGCTCGGAAAGACACACGGCTATCCCACCATGCCAAACAAATACCCAAACTGAACCATGAGCTAACATCAGTGTCTCGCCTCGCAAGTTTTCGTCCTTAACCCTAGACGCGGCTGTTCGAACAGTTCAACACTCTGCAGAGGTGTACGACTTTTTCCACACGACACAGCAAGCCATGCCGAAGCCTCTTAGATGTACATGCCAGTCCATTGGGTCACCCGAGTTGACTTCATCCACTCCCCACTCTACGAGTGCAGGAGGGAGTCAACCGTTGCAATGGATTTGTCCAAGGCCCATCACACCCAAGCACAAGGACGCACCACGGATGGTCCACCCTGCCACCCCACCCTCTAACACAAGTTGCCCCGCTGGTACCCAATGGCGCGAGCATGCACAGGAAATTGGCCAAGTGTTCCCATAATACACGTGTGGTCGTACGTATAGTAACTCGAAGGGATTGGCACCATGTTCGGTCCTTAATTCACTCGAACGGGGCTACGTGTCCGGGATCCATCCTCCCATCATTCCCTATCACCCGCTCAAGTCCAACTCGAGCTCACACGTAATCCATCATCATCATCACCAGTATCACATAGTAAATCATTCACAATCGAAGTCGTACGACCAATGGAATCACTCCATCGATCGCTTTACCACGTTGACTCTAAGCATGGCTAAGCTTCCGCTGACCAAACCCAATTAATACTACCCTCTTAGGCTACAAAGGAATAGCGATATCAAACATAGACCACTAAGTAGGAGATAACTAAGTTCTACCCACCAAGTGACATATATGTTTTAACTTAGCATGCAGGCAAGTGTAGAACATAATTGAAATCATGCATTCATAAATAGAGGATCAATATGGTGAATCAAATGAGGGGAGTATATGTGCCTTGTTGCTGCTGGTCGGGGTACGGAGCTCCTTGCTCAAGTTCGGGCTCCTCCGGAACGTTGGTTCCTAAGGTTCGGTAGCAAGAATATCAAATACAATACCAAACAAATAGGAACATCAAATATTTTTAGATATTCAGAAAGTTCATGATCTAATGCAAATTTTGCAAAAAGAATCACCCAAATCCGAGTTCGGATGAGTGAGATAGAGCCATTTGAAGTTTGGGTGCAATACTAGCTCGGGGCTGTAGGAACTAAGCTTGGAATTGACTAGGGTAGCAAGGGAATGAGCCTCCTAGCTCGGGAAGGACATTGCCTTAGTCAAGAGTGGGTTTACAAGGTCGGATACGGCATAGCTTGGTCGGCTAGGACATGGCCAAGGTCGGGCTCAACTAGCTCTAGCTCGGGAAAGTCACTTAGCTTGTATATTGCTCAGTACGAGCCACTTTTGGGGGTCCTAATAAGCTCGGCTAAGCTCGGGCTTAACATGAACGTTGTAGCAAATTTCCTGGCGCACAATTTCCATGTAGAATACTTTTTCATCTGAGTTACGGTTAATTTTATAAAATTTATTTACTAGGCTGCTGTTCAAAAGAAAGGCTGAAACAGGCTGTTTTTCAGATCTGGGGTTCTAATGCTTCAGTTTCCACCAGAGAACGACTTAGCCATGAATGCCAAATGTTGAAGAACAGAAATGAGAGGGAGTACTGGGTTCTCACCTAGCAAGGAAGGCCTTGCTTAACAATAGAGAGCCCAAAGATGAGGAGATCGAAATGATGTACGGTATTCTGTTCAGAACTCGATTCAGCAACTCTTCAGCTCGTTCCTTGAGGTCCCTTCACTCCAGAAGCGTGGATCTGCTCCTAGACGTTCCTTAACTCGCGCATGAACTCTTCTTGGCCATCCCCAAGCTTGCATTTGAGGGAAAATGACATGCAAGATGAGAAAACAGTGAAGAACCTCACTGCTGTTCCAAACAGCGAAGTGGATGAAGAAAGGCAACAAGAACTCACCCAAATCCTTGTGAACGTGCAAGGGAGTTGGATGTACTTGAAGCCTAGGAAGTATAGATGTTACTCCTGCTCATTCCATGGCCTGGATTTGAAGAGGGCATAGATGGGCAGAAAACGAAATCAGCCTTTGCTGTCCCAAAACCGAACAGCAAAGAGAAAAGAAAGAGAAATCCATAGTAAACATTCGTGCATGTGCTTACCATGGAGTTGAATGGATAGCCAACGATTTCAGCTTTCCAACGATATATAACACCCTATATGGATTCTTGATGGTTTGGGCGGAGATTTGAAAATGGTGGAGGTGGAGATGAAGAACAGCTTGCTGTTCTTGCTGCTGTCCAGAACTTGGACGTGGAAAGAATGAGAGTGAGGGCTGGTTGAAGTGGGTGGAGAGGGGTTTAAATAGAGGTATACTCTTCCATTGACAAGTGGGTCTAGGTCCCACCTGTAATAGAGTCTGCGGGTAAGATTCCGGGTAAGAAAAGCTAAGGGTCTGGGCACCAGCAAGACCGCCAAGTCACCAAAGGATGGAAGATTCGGCCGACATCGTGTCAAAGACCGCCCAAGTCACCAATGGATGGAAGATTCGGCCGACATCACGGAGGGCTTAAAAGGAATAAAGAATAGAGGTGGTGGCTGGGTTGTTTGACTAGGTACGAGCTTACTTGAGCTTTTCCAAGCCGGTTAGGTCTTCTTGCTGTCTTGCTCACCGCTTATAGCTCGGCCACTTCCTCCGGACATCTTCTACCTCGGACGAGTGATAATCAGCTCAGATGGGCAGCAACCAAGCTCGGGTAGAGCTCGGTGAAGTCCGCATAGTCACTACCTTGCTTGATAGAGCTCGGTGAACTCTACCTTGCTCGGGCAAGCTACTGACTAGCTCGGGTATTTAGAGAACATGCCCGCTCGCTAGGTCTCACTACTCTAGTGGCTTGGCCAAAGGGTTTAAAGTTAAAAGCCTTATGTCCCCACCATAGAGTATGGTGGTTGAATGCAAAATTTTTGTAAACCATCATAAAAACAAATGAACATGCTAATGATATGTATAGCTATACGAAATTTAACAGCTGGGCTGTTACAATAACCGGATATCATTTTTCGGATTCGAATCGGGTTCTAAACAAATCCGGGCTCGGATCGGGCGGGAATTTTCTGTCCCATTTTCACCCCTATATGCAACATGTGTCAAAATAATATGTTGTGCACAATTTGTTCGTATAGATCTAAAAAACAATTAGATTGAGTTATTCAGATGAACAGGGATTTGTACTCCTATAAATTCTACCCTTACTATTTGGTTTAAGTAAAAAAATTGGAGTCATACTGTTTTGTTTGAAGAATTTATCCATTTACTGTAGAAACTTCTACTGTTGTATACTAACATTTATCACAACATGTTCTGTTTGCTAATGCTAGCTTACGATTGTATGCATTAGGTGCATAGTACAAACCGCCATGCTCATAAATTTTGTGATATTTGACAATTTCTTCTTGTCGATTGTGCTGACATAATTATCACACATGTAAACATTCTAACTCACATTTCTTTTTTCCTAACCATTAATCTCTGTAGACAAGGCTGAATATTGACACCAATGATAAGGCCACCAAGGATGCATGTACTGATATATTCAAGGGTGGCATACGCCAGTATAGATATGACCTGAAGAAGAAATATTTTGATGGTGTTCCAGCAAATGAAGTATGTATGAAGTCTCCTGTAGATCAAATGACTGATGAGCAATGGCAACTTCTTGTTAAAAAATGGTCAGACCCAAAAAGCAAGGTATTGTTTATGAACAACTATTTTTTCATATTTTAGATTTGAAAGTATCTAAAAGAACCATGTAATGTAGGAAATCTCTGAGAAGAACTAGCAGAATCGTGCTAAAGTGAAGTTCTAGCAACCTAGAGGATCTCGGAGCTACATATGGCACTACCATTCTCTTGTAAGTACCAATTATATTCTCATTATTTATTTTCCGTTGGCAGCTGCTAATTTTCTCAAAAAACTTATAAGCTATTGTTTTCATTATGATTGTTACATACCTAAACATAGAAGGAGAAGACCCAAAATCTAGACCTAGATGCCTTGGAATTGTTCAGGGCATGCCACTACAGCAAGAAGAAGAATGCATATTCCGAGCCTGTACAAGGCGCAGTATGGTACTATTTATTCATGATTCCATTTTTTATATACTAAATAAAAGTAAAAGTGATAAAACAGTGCATCTTTCTTTTTTCTTATGTTGGCAAACTGCAACTATAGACTTCTTGCTATAGGCCTAACATAATACAGAAATTCACTATGACTTGGAGCTAAGATAAATCATTTACAGTTTACCCATGGCTGTTGTGAAAATAACATTGTTGTAATCATTAAAGCGTCAGCCCAATTTTGTAACCACTCAATAATTTTGCTACAATGGTTTATAACCGGGACCTTGTTTTATATAATTTAGCATTTCAGCATATACATTTTGAAATATTACTCTATTTTCAATATCTACATATGTCTTTATGTTCAACATATTATATGTTTTATTTTCATTAGTTCTAATATGTAGCTTCATTTCCTATTCAATATGTTCACAACTGGTTTAATATATAGTGTTGTATTATGTCCATAATACTTATCAATGTATATGCTCAAACCTATACAAATGCATGCATATGAACTTATCTCCATAAATTTGCAATATGTTGAAATTTATCTGTTTATTATAATAGGATGAGATGGTAGCTATGCTACAACCTGATGAAGAGGGTCACCATCATGTACTCAAATAGAGGCTGTTTCTAAGGTTTTGACCTGAAAAGTGCAACCAACAAATTTCTCAAAAATGTTGGCCTAGAGTCTACCACTTCGAAGACTACAAAGACAGCCAAAGAACAACTTCTTGAGGAACAACTTGAGGCAGAGAGACAGGGAGCAGCTGCAATGCAACAGACCATTGATCAGCAGTAGCAGGGAAATAGAAGACCTAAAGAAAAACACAAGATGCAAATGAAGCATTGGCCAAAACCCAAAAAGATATGGAGGATGTCAGACAGAAGCAAGATGAAAGTAATGCAGTCCTTCGCCATCTCATGCGCATGGCAGGTCAATTCAACAACTAGTGACCTCTATTGAGTGGATTTGTGATATCTATTTATGGGTTTAGAACCTAGGCATGGAAAACTTATTTTGCATACTTTTACCTATGTTCATGTGGTTTATATCCTGTGTTTGAACTTCAGTCTATTAGTGTGTGGAACTTTTTTGCTGAATATATGTCACTTGGTTATATTATGCATTTGTCACATGCTTATGCTATGTATTGGTTTTAATTAATTCTATTTTTTGTGATGTTTTATGCACTATCTAATGACTTTGTTGTGCTATCCATTTATAACATGGTTATACTATGTATTGGTCTTAATTAATTGTATTGTATGTCATGCCCTGTGCACTATTTGTTCAACTTGTGTCAGATTTAATGCCTACAAAAAATGGTCAGAGATAATGTTTGCATAACGAAAAGCGACGTGGAATGGATGCGATCACTGACGAAAATTGTGTACATGTGGCAACAATCTATGACGAATCCGATGTCACTAAAACATTCCATGTCACCTAGCATGACGGCTGATGACATGGCATGGACATGTTTAATGATGAATATAATGACCACGTGGCTTCAATCAATGACGAAAAAAATCATCACTACAACATTCCACGTCATCGGAGACTTGGGATGATGACATGGTAGCACATTCATCTATGACAAAATTTTCGTCACCAAAAAATGCCACGTCAGCCGACATGCTGGCTATTGACATGATCGCAAAATATTCAATGACTAAATGGTCGCCCACGTGGTAGCCATTAATGACGCAATAGTTTCGCCACATAATAGATGTTGAACTCCTTCCGGCACGGTCAAACACCTCATTTATGACTTAACTGCTCATATTCATGACATTTTTCGTTAATTCTATGACTAATCATATTGTCATGGAAAGATCGTCTACTACGGGTCCCATCTCGCACCCAAGGGTATTTAGTTTTGGGTCCAAGTCCGGGTCCGGGTATTGGTCCAATTACCCATGCATACCCAATGGGCACCTGTTTTTTAAAAAATAAAAATGCCAAGTCCCTTTCCCATTCTAAAGCCCGCCCCTTCCAAGCCGGCCCTACTCCGGCCCTCTTGGCCATGCATCCTCCCCTTAACCTAATCCTAACGTAACCCTCTCCCACTCCACCTCAATTCCACCTAGCTGCTGCCCCCTATGGAGCCTTCCACTTTCGTAGCTTGGTCCCTCCTACCTCGCTAATCGCCATCCCCGCGGCTCCTCCCTACCTCGGCGACACCCTATCTCCCGCCTCCACTACTCGAAGCGGTGTCAAAAAGAAGCAAGCTCTCCCGCGTGGCATCCCCCGTCCTTGTGAACTGCCGCATTGCCACTAGCCAACTACGGCGCTCCACCAGCCCTCCACGGTGATGGCGAGCATGGAGCATGGAGCTCCTGCAGTGCGACGCGATGATGTCTCCTCTGTCCTACATTTGGTTGACGGTGCCTCCACCTCATCTCGGATCCAACAGGAGACGGCCTCTCCTCGCCTTGATCCGGCTAGTGACGACGCCTCCTCATCTTAGATTCATCGGTCTCGATCCGCCGGCAGCGCGCTTTTCCCTCGTCTCAGATCCGGCTATGCAGCGACACCTCATCACTCTTCTAAATTTTGACTAGGGATGGCGGTTAGGTTGGACTTGGCAAGTACCCATCATGTCTTAGGTACCCGCGTGGGTCTGGGTCCTGGTTTAGACCCGTGAAAGGTTCCGGGTCTGAGTCTAGGTAGGATGGCTCGGTCTCGGGTCCAGGTCCTCAACAGTTGGATGCGGAGGTATAGACCCGATTGCCATCCCTAGTGGCACTTCCACCTTGGATACACATCTCCCTGAACCGTTCCTTCTTTTTGTTCAGAATTTAATGATATGCAAGATCTAGACGACACCAATGGCACGATGTTTGATAACACAGCTCCACACGTCTGGGTACATCTACATGGCACGATTATGGGCGCTCCTCCCCAAAAGCACAAGCACATCGGGCAACCCAGGTCGGGGTCACAGGCTGGTCGCTAACCACTTGCACCCAACTTTACAACTAAGTCGTCTTAGTGGATTAGAATGGCGGTGCCCCATTTCTACAGGGTCGAGGATTACATAGTCCAACTCAAACTCTAATCCTATCAGCCTAACACAACCCTATTCGTACACATATTTGACACCAACTATTACAAACTCCACCTTGACGTATAAGACTACACCACCGAGAAGTTTGAAATTGTCATGTACAAACATCCACGTACATAGACGTGAGTTAATACTTTGCATTTTATGGAGAGCCACCCAACGAGTTTGACTTGGCCTCAAACCAACCGCCATCCGGATCCAACACTGCTAACCCTACAACACCAGCTTCAGTGACACCACCTGCAACAGTACTCCCTTGCACCTTATAAAGATGAGAAGTCGTCATCTTTCTGTCATCACAGTCTCACCGCGCTTCATAATCAGATGGTCTTCTTATCTACATTAGCCTGGAATACCATCCCGTTTTCATGTAAGGTCCTTGCCAAAATGAGATTCCTCCTTAGTCTAAACACATGCTTCCACACATACACAGTACCAATTGCCTTAGTCAAAACACCCGCCCATGTTGTTTAACAAATTGCAACACATGCAAATAATCACATAAGAGCAATCTCAGGTAACGTGCATGTGCATGACTTAACAAACTAAATACGACTACCATCCCACATGGTATCATCACTATTTAACTAAAATGATGACACATCTAGGTCACAAAGGATAACTGATAATACAACATTTCAAAGGATGGATATAATTCAAATTGAAATAACTAAATTCCTAGTACAGTAAATTGAACATAGCAATGCAAAATTTAAATCAAATTTATTTTTATTTGCAAATAGGATCAACATGATCAAGGACTGTGTGTGACTTGCCTTTCAAGCTATACCATACACTTGGTCTCGATTCTTGATTCTTGTCGAGGAAATATATTCTCCATCGATTTATACTTAGTACATACCATCACTATATGAATAAACAACGAAGAACCAAATAACTCCAAACAACAACAAAACAATCCAGAAAGTCATATAAAACTTAATGAAAAATAATTCATAATTTTATAATAATTTGGGATTAATAGAATTAATCTAAATAAGAAAGTTATGGTCAAAAGGAGTCCGATGGAAAAAGATAGATCGGCAAAAGACAGATTTAAGAATAAAGAAGAGAATATCCGAAGAATAAAGAAGAGAATATTCCTCGATACGTGGTTAATCAATAAACTAAGTAGAGAATGACAATGATCTAAAATTGAGGAATAAAATGTTCATGACACACGAGCTCTTATGTCATAAACTAGACGCAAGTGAATTAAAGTCACAGACGGAGACTGGATCAGAGTTTCTATGTCTCATGGCATAATCAATCAATAGCAAAGAAGTGATTAACCCTGTTAAATATGATTAATAATATGTCAAAGTGTATAGATTATATGATAAATGAATAACATATATTACAAATCTACGACAGTTTAAAATTAAGGACAATAGAATTATCGAAATGACACAACGATGTAACTATTCATGTCATAAAGAACTATCATAGCAAATATGATTAATAACCATGTAACATTGGTATGGTTGAATTAACAATAATATAATGGAGAAATAAATAGTAGCAATGGTGTCAACACTAGCTACAGTAGGTTGAATAGTATCTGTACACACCATTGCAAGCGAAACAGCTAAGCATGGTTAGGGTGCACATGAGGGTTGCAAGGCTTGCAAAGTAACAAAATGGCATGGAAACAACCATATGAACACAATGATGCAGCTTGGTTTTCTCAAAAAAGACCCATAGTTGCCGGTGGCATAGCAGGGGCTTAGAGGGCATGGCTTAAATATTAGGTCACGACGCGAAGCCATAGATCATCAAAAAACAGTATGTCTAGGAGGGAATTGTGATTGATATTGGGCTGGGCCTGGATGGACTAATCGCCATAGTAGAGGAAGATGTCAAGAGGAACACGATGCAAGAGTGGAAGATGAAACCAATGACGCCAAACCGTCAACGCACGCATCCTCTGGATGTCGATTCAGACATTCTTGTTGATGGTACATATGCACTTAAATTACTTTTATACTTTCTTGATCTATTTAATTGTTGCTACCTTTTCATTTATATATGTCCTTGATTTTTTTACATGTGTCCTTGATTTTTTTTACATATGTTACTAACTTTTCCATTTACGTGCAGGATGGGTCGGACAAGGAAGAAGTTTGTGGGGAGAGAGCTGACGGAGGAGGGGTTCGAGGACCTCTTTGAGCAGGGTTAGAGGCAGGACACCCCTCAGAGCGCCCCCAGTCTTGCCAGGGCAACACTCAGGGGACTGGCCAGACTTCTAGCCAGAGCGCCCACCAAGAGTCTAGCCAGGGCGGCGCGGAGGGGTCTAGGCAGAGCACCCACCAGGAGTCTAGCCAGGGCGATGCGGAGGGGTCCAGGCAAAGCACCCACCAGGAGTCTAGCCAGTGTGGCGCGGAGGGGTTCGGGCAGGAGATGGTGCCCACCGAGGGGTCGTAGACGACCCCAAAGAAAAAGAGAGGCCCGAACAAGGTCCCTCCGGCACCAACAGACGCCACCTTGAGCAGCCCCATCCAGATCGACGGGGACAGGTATGCGTAACTAGTTTTTTTGTTTTACCTTGTCGATTTTCTAACATTCTTTTAATGTAGGTAGCAATATGTTGACGGTGGATCCCTTGGTGAGCTAGGCAGCAGTTGGGGTATGTTCTAGGGACCCTAGTCCGCATGTACTACCCCGGACGAGGACACCAGGCCTATCTATAGCTAGGACGACTACAAGCTGGCCATCCACGGGGAGTTGATCGCCACTGGCCACTGCGTCGCTGACTTCTGGGTAAGTCTGTCTCTAAGTTCATGAAATTCTGATCACATGTGTAATCTCCTTGGTTTATGTAATTTCAGGCTAGGTTTCGTCCCACTATGGGATTCACAGAGGCGCAGTTCGGCCCCGTCATCGACAGGAATGCCCGGCAAAAGGTCCAAGACGTGATGTCCGGCGCGTGCGTCGCGGCGGTGGAGGAGTACCATAGGTATGCAACCGACCTAACAGTCCTCCTCAAATGGTGTTTATAAATTTTACACCTACGAAATTTTGTGCATTTTAGGAAACACACTGATGAGGCCGTTAGCATGAAGGAGGCCCCGGAGATCTACCTGGAGCCCGACGACTACGACCGGGTGCGTCCTGAGTAGGTGAGGGACCGGACAGCTTGGAGGGCCCTCAGAGAGAAGTGGGCCAGCAAGGACTTCATTGCGAAGTCCCAGAAAGCCAAGAAGAATCAGGCCTCCAAAGACTACAAGACGAACCTGGGAGGATGTCCATTCCCACCAAGAAAAGAAGATGGTAAGATCTCATCACTTTTTAATTTTGATTTTTTTGCTAAATTCTCATTCCATTCATGCAGGCGTTAGTGCCATTATGCCTTGAAGAAGGCCCACACTTCAAAGCTAAGCCCGGCGCCTAGCCCGTGATGGACCACAGAGGCCAAGTTGGTAAGTGCCGACGAAACCTACCACACTTAGTAAAATTATAGTTTACTTACGTCTAACTCAAAACCACACAGGATCGCTACCGGGAGGCATACACTCAGGAGCACGGCCCGGACAGCTTCCAGGAGGATGTGCCTCTAGACCCGGTGGTGATCCACAAGCACCTGGTCGGCAAGGCGCACAGGAGGCTTGTGCTCGGAGGGGACCACCTCAGGAGAAAAAGTTCGCATATTAGATGTTATTCCTTTCATAACATTGATTTTTGCAGCTAACCGGAGTCCTCCTTAATTGTAGGTCCGAGGAGTACATGCCTGAGGTCCGAACCTCCTGAACGCCCCAAGAGCCAGCCATGAAGTTTGAGGCCGAGATTCACCTGGAGATGGATCAGTGTGTCGCAGGGGTGGAACAGCGGGCGGCGAAGGAGAGGGCGCAAATGCTACGGGTGTTCCAAGAGAGCCAAAGGATTGCTAATGAGGAATAGGAGCAGAGGATGGAGGAGATGAGGCGGTGGATAGAGATGTAGCATGGGGTATGCCACTACGACCATCTCATTTCATTTTGCCCGAACCAACAATTCATTAAATAATTGTGTCGCGAATATGTAGGCTAGCTCGAGCGGAACTGCGGGACGCGGATGCGACGGTTCAGGATCGGCTGCTCCTGCTCAATGCAACGACACCAAGGACGGGTCCAACATGCCGATGGACCGCTACGATGACACACCATCATCCTCCTAATCGGATTGGACTACTTTCTTTATTTTTGTGCATTCTATCATATATTCGATGTTTTCGCTTGCAATCGTGACGATATGTGATGTTTTGGTGAAATCTTGGTCATATGTGTTGAAATTGTGATGATATGTGATGTTTTGGTGAAGTATGGGTGATATGTGCAATGATATGTGATGTTATGGTTTTTTTTGTTGGAATTTTGATTATGGATGTATATTTGTAGGAAATGTGTGGATTATGAAATATATGCTAGTTATTTTGGTTTTGCAGGTGCAGCCATTGCTGCAGGGGCAGCAGCGGCAGCTAAATTGAATTTTTTAGCCATTTATCCAGCTCTTTTTTGTGCTGGAAATCAGTTATTCTCGACGACCATGGGGTAGGCCATCGAGACAGGTTGTCCCCGAGGTCACCACGGGTGCAGCCACTGCCAGTGGGCCAAGAGGACTAATATCGCTCGACGGCCTCCCCAGAGCCATCGAGAGAGTGTTGCACAGGACCCCTAGAGGTGCAGCCACTACCAGGTAGGCCCCGTGGATCAATCTCTCTCGACGGCTAGAATGGCCGTTGAGAAAGGATGGCCCCGCTGGCTCCCCCGCTGCTCTCGACCATCGCCGCGGCTGTCCAGAGAGATTGCCCTGCCACTTATCCAGGGTCCCCACGGGTCATCGAGCTCTCTTGACCGCTACGGTGCCGTCGAGACTACTAGATAAGAAGCTACCTAACGGCTAGATGGCCATCATCCTAACTGTGTCGATGGCTCTCCCGTCGACATAATCTATCTGTCTCGACCTCTCAGGCCCGACGGTGGTTTCTCAACGGCCGGCCGTTAAGACAGGCTTTTCTCAATGGTGTTCTGGGCATGTGGCATCGAGAAATGTGGCATCCGCGTGGTGTTATAAGGGATGCCAGGATTGCCAAAAGTTTGGTAATGTCCAGATAGCTCTAGCATCCGCTGTGAATCTAATTATCAAGCCATGGCCGTTTAGAAGATGGGGAATCGATATAATCGGCCAAATCTACCTTGCTTCATCTAAGGGACACAAGTACATCCTGGTGCCTACTGACATTTCACCAAGAGGGTGGAAGCAATCCCCTTGAACAAGTCATAGCAGCTGTTGAAGCTATCGGCTTTGTAAAAGAACACATCATATATCGATTCGAGATACCTTAGACGATTACAAATGCACCAAGGGACCGTGTTCATGTCAGAAAGCTTTCAATATTTTGCCAAAGAGTTGGGCATTAAGGTCTTGAACTCATCACCTTACTATGCTTTGGCTAATGGACAGGCTGAATCATTTAATAAAGGGTTGATTAAGTTAATAAAGAGGAAGATAGACGAGAAGCCAAGGACATGGCACACAACGCTACTGGATTCGCTATGGGCCTATCGGATTGCATGTTATGGGGCAACTAAGGTTTCTCCTTATCAATTGGTATATGGCCAAGAAGCGTGTTACCCTTGGAGGTTAGCATCGCTCATTATGAATAAGCAAACAAGATGAGTTACAAGTCGATAACTATAAGAATCTACCGATGGACAACTTGGAGGATTTATCCGAGCATCGCCTTAAGGCATTGGAACATATTGAAAGGAATAAGGCGTGAATGGCCGATACTACAATAAAGGTGTTGTTGCCAAGTCCTTGCCGAGGCGAAGTTAATATGGAAGACGGTGCTACCTATTGGCTCAAAAGATAATCATTATGGAAAGTGGACTCCTACTTGGGAGGGGCCATACCTTGTGAGCCGATCGGTGCCTGGTAACTCATACATTTTGGAGACCTTGGAACGGGATGTATTCCGCAAGGCGATAAACGACAAATATCTGAAGAAATACAACCCTAGCGTTTGGGTCAGCACTTGATCGTGATCAACTTTAAGCCGATTCAATCCATAATAGCCAACGTAAAAGACATCACCTTTACTATCATCCCAACATGTTGTTGTCAAAGCAGTTTGAAGAATAACAACAAAGTAGGACAAAGCAAATGTGGGTAAAGGTAGAAGGAGAATGGCATTACGAAGGATAAAAAATCTAGTGCATTGGATACAAGGCACTCGGGCCAAATCAGAAGAAAAATTACATAAGTCGACTCGAGGCCGTAAAAAGAAAAGTACAAAGCCGATCATTCAAAGTTGATTCAGACTGGCGACAACAGATGACCTTGGAGACTGTCGTTCCTGCTGCTGCCAAAATCTGTTGGACCTCCCAAATAATTGTCTCATCATCCTTGTCCGATCTTGGATCTTCGACGATCCTTGTCTGCCGCTTAATGGAGGTAATGCACTCTTTGACCTTCTGCTTCTGGAGAATGGCAACTGCGTCGACTTCTTCCTTGACCTCGATGGCCTGTGCCAGTTGGTTCTTCGCCGTCTCCAACTTCTCCAAAATAAGGACGACGATCAGGTTAGCGCCGGCTTCCTTAGTGGTGTTAGAAGGCCGACTCAAGAAGCTTCGATAGGCCGCTTGCGAGTATTAGTGTTCGGCCCAGTGACTTGAGGAGATATTCTCGTCCCCACTTAATCGCAGATCGGGCCATCCGCTTGGTCGACGCCACGCCTCCTAGTGTGAATCAACATCACACCCGATAAGAGGGCGCCTGGCCGCCTCCGGAGAACTATGTCGAGGTCCTCAGATCAGATTGCGAATCGATCACAAGATCTTGGAGGAGGGCGCCGATGTTGGAGGTGAGGAGGAACTCCACTGTTTGAGCTTCTCCAGACCTCAGAGTGATGATAGTGGAAGCCACACGTAGCTAGCCACTTTAGAAATCTTGGTCGGATCGGTCACAAGACGAGAGTCCACTTTCTTCGCTTTTCATCTTCAAACTCTCCGGATCAAAGTATAGGAGAGCGGTGATATCGGAGGGTCCCTCCGCATCTTGTACAACTTTGCCGACGAGTAGACCGCCTCGATCGGCACCCCTTTCGTGACCAAAGACAAAGACTCACCACGACCCAAAGTAGTCGCGACATATAGAAGCAATGCTCCTCGTGCCCGAGGGCTACCATCATCGAAGGGAGGAGAGATATTTCTTCACATCTTTGAACGATTGTTGTGCCTCCGAGTCTACTCAAGTGGTTGGTCTTCTTCATCGCCTTGAAAACAGAGGCTCTTATCCTCAAAGGGCTACGAACCGCCTAACGGATGCTAGGCAACCAGCAAGGCATCGCACATGCTTGAGTCGAGTCAAGGCTTCATGTGCTCGATGGCTGCAATCTTGTCGGATTTGCCTCAATGCCCCGACCGACACGAGGAAACCCAATAGCTTTCCGATGGCACAATCGAATACGCACTTCTCTGGGTTGAGCATCGTGCAATACCTTCAAGGTTGGTGAAGGTTTCTTCCAGCTTCATCGATCATCCTTCACTCTTCTTGACCTTCACCACCAAGTCGCCGACATAGACTTCAAGATTCCTCCCAATCTGCAATGAATGAGACATACATAGCACGCCGATAAGTGGGACCAGCTTTTTTAACCCAAAAGCCATTTTGACATAACAATACACGCCCATCGGGTTACAAAACGGTCTTTTTTTCGTCCTCCTCTCGATGCTAATCTAGTGGTACCCGAGTACGATGCGTAAAGCACAACACCACACCCACCGTGGAGTCTATGAGGAGATCGATGCGGGCAATGGGAACGGATCCTTCGGCAGCCTTGTTGAGATCGGTGAAGTCGATGCACATCCGCCACTTCCCGTGGGATTTCTTGACGAGCATGGGGTTGGCAAGCCACTCGGGTGAGTGACCTCCTCACAAATGGCTTTGGCGCCTGTGCTCGCTCTAGACCTTCTCGGATCAAGCGACTCGAAGCACCGCGAATTGGTGCTTGATCACCTCCATAGGGCCCTAGCCACGCCATACGGTTGCCAAGCAAACACGTCCAAATTAGACCGGAGGAAAGTGACGAACGCGCTTTCCTATTTGGTGCCGAGGTTGGCTCCCACCTTGACGGTTCGCCGCTTGGCCTCACTCAGGAGACCACCTTAACCGCACTGCACGGGCCGCAAGGCACGGGTTTCGCCAAGGAGCCCTCAGGTAGGCAGCGTTGGTTGGCCGTGCGTAAACTACGCCAGCCAAATCCAGGGCCTGCTTGTTGCAATGTAGGGCCTCTGGTTTGTCCACCTTGATGATGATGGGGCAAGGCCCCAGATCTTCACCACCATGTAAGATAGTGACTGGCCGCCATGAACTTGACCAACACCGGTCGGCCAAGTAAGGCGTTGTATGGGAGGTCGAAATCTGCGACCTCAAAATCAACTAGCTCCGTAAGGTAACTGTCCACGTCCCCAAAGGTGACAGGGAGGCAGACTCGCCCTAGGGGCATCAACTCGGCCTCTGGAGTGACTCCATAGAACGGGAGGGCTAGCAGCAGCTCCCGCTCTAGAATTTGTAGCGCCCGAAATGCCTTGGAGGATAGGAGGTTGATGGAGGTTCCTCCGTCCACCAAAGACGCGCCTAAGCTTTACATTTCAACCGCGCTAAACCACGATCGAAAAGGTACCCTAGGCCGGCAAGCTTGGGTGGTCGGCCCGATCAAGGTGATCGGCCCTCCAACCACTTCAGCCGCCCGCCGCCCTGGGCTTGGTTCATGGCGAGACCTCCTTATCGCCAGCTCAGATCGAGTGTTGAGGCGAGGTGGCTGAACCACCATTGATGTAGGCCGCCATGTGCTCCGCCTGCTGGAAGGCCAGTGGGGCGGGGTCGTTGTCCTTGTCGCTGCTGGGAGAGCAGCGCTCTTTGAGCCACTTTTCCACTATCTTGCTCACAACCTGACAATTGACCAAGTCGTGAGCGTTAGACTAGTGGATGGGGCAATAGCCCCTACCCCCCTCCTCTTCACGGTGGTTGTCACGCCGATCACGGCGGTCATCGCGCCGTGGCCAGGTGTCCTTCTGCTCGCGCTCGGCTGCTAGGACCTGCCCGGAATCCATCGCCTCACAAGATCTTCTTCTTCTTGTCCTTGGAGCTAGAACCCTTGAGGTTCCGCCCACCTCCGTCGTGGTGCCCGCTGTCTCGAGGACCGGTTTCGAGCCTCACGCCCAAAGATTTGTGCACTAAGGAGAAAAGCTCTGAGGTGGTGGTGATGTGCTGGTGGCCATCTTCTCCGCATCTTCTTGCGGTCACGCACGCCTTACGGAAGGCGATGATGACCGACTAGCTCGAGATCTTGGGATGGTGTTGCGGCAGTGATAGAACTGCTGGATGAACGAGCACAAGGACTCATCCTTCTTCTGCTCGATGGAGTGGAGGTCGTCCTCCACCACTGGCTGGGGTATGAACCTTGAAAATTGGCGATGAACTGGTCGCACAGCTCCTCCCATGAGCTTATCGAGCCCCATGGGAGGTTCAACCACCAAGAACGGGCAGAGCCTGTCAAGACTGTCAGAAAGTAGTTCGCCATGACCTTCCAGGACCCACCTGCCACCTGCACGATGGTGGTGTAGATCTGCAAGAACTCTTCTGGGTTAGTCGTGCCATCATACTTATCGAGGGGCACCGGACAGAATCTCTCCGGCCATGCCACGCGACACAGCCGGGAGGAGAATGCCCGCACCCGACATCAGACGGGTTCGGCGCCGCCACCGGAGCCCTAGTTTCGACGGGACTCAGAAGAGAGAGTCTCATCCTCGTTGTTGCCAATGTAGCTGATATCATCGGCGAGCCCTTCGCCTCTCTTGGCTCAAGGCCGCCACGACGACGCCGCAGCAGCCGCGTAAGTCTCCGCCATACGCCGGTGACGCCGAGGTGCGCCCTCAAGTTCGCTATGCCCCACCCGGCCCAGAGGCGCCCAGATGGTACTGGTTGGTGCATGGCTGTCCACGCCGATGGAGTCTACATCCCTAACACCCTTTCCCTTGCTCCGGTCACCGCGACCGGAGCGCTCCTGGCTCAGATGGCCGGAAGCGTGCATGTGAGTCGCACACGACTTCGACCGCGAAGTACTCAAGGTACCTGGCTGATCTGACGCCTCCACGCAGAGCTGAGCTGCGTCTGCAAGGCGAGCGATGTCCCTCAGCCACGGTGCGGGTGGGTATCCTCGGCCAACTCCACCGGAGGGTGGTCCCGGAGCAGGCAGGCTGCATGCAGGTTCTGGGTCGGCGTGGCCTTGCTCATGGCCAGCCGCCGCCAGACCGGTGGTGCCCCCGCGGCAGGTGCGTCATCATCCTTCCTAGGAGGCGTGTGATGGTCCGACGCCCACCGGGGAAGTCCTGAAGTGTTGTGGGTGTCGCTGTCGTCACTGCCGTCACTCGCTCTTTGCCACCACTTTTTCTCGTTTGATCCTCGCCCGAGGTCTCCTAGAGACTCGCGGCCAGATCTCCTCGCCGAGAATGGGTGCTGGACATCGCTGGTTGCCGGCTCATGGGGAACGCCCGAAGAAGATTTGCTGAAGAAGAAAGAAAGTGCACCAGCTACTACCCCCTACCTAGCGCCACCGCTTGGGCAGATTTCAGCCAAAGAAATTTTGTCCGAGTTTGAGTCCGGTGTTTGGTAAAGGGGTTTTTTGTGGCTAGCGCGCCTCTCTCCTCACTTGCCCTGGATTAACTGCCCAAGAACACTCAAGAACATGCAAGGTTTCCCTAGGTTCGCCCCGAAGCGGGTAACAGCCCTACTTCCTGCTTGAGCTCTTGTTGCTAGCAGAAAATGTGCGTCCCGAACGGATCCCTCTCCATGCATGCACAGGCTCCCTTATATACTTTGGGGCCGGGTGGGCATGTGGAGAGAGGATGTTACATTAATTACACCGTCATCAGAAACACTACCCCTCTCAGCCTCTCTATCCTTGCCGCCGCATGCCACATCCCGATCTGATAGTAGGACAAGACGGAGGTGATAGGGCGGATGCCCGCTTTGCACGCCTCGCCACTTGGCCTCGATCGCTGCATCGAGCCGCCACAAGTAGCCGACGCCATAGAGGGGTAGGTAATCATGCTGTTAGACGGGCCATGCGCCCGCTTAGGCCCACTCATTTGCATTTAATGCTCCCGATCTGGTGCGATTAGGGTGAAGTCCTCAGGGGGAAGCCTTCGCGTTCCCGCCTTACGTGTCCACGCGGCTGCTATACAAGGTCCCGAAGCCCACCAGCCACCAGTACCACGCGTCTTGCGGTTGCTCGTTTCGCACCGGGCCCGACGCCCGCCTCCTTGCCACAACGGTCACATTTCCACGATCCCCAAGCTGGGCTCGCCGCCACCTTACTCGGCGGCCACGTCTCTCAAGGCCGGCTAGCAGATCGCCGCCACAGGCCGGCAGCCACACATCCCGCCGCCAGCCTCCAGGCTTTGTCGCCCACCTGCTTGCTGGAGGGCCACGTGCCTTGCCTATCACCTGATGACGGGGCCTGCACACCCTTCTGTATACCACGCGACAAGCTAAGTCCTTTGGCAATAAATCTTTCCTTCTAGCTCCTACGCCTATGGTCCCACATGACAACGGTGGAGAGGGCACCCTGGTATAGAATACACCGACAATATATATATATATATATAGAGAGAGAGAGAGAGAGAGAGAGATTTGATAGTGTGCTATAGATAGCATGGATCTCAACGTGCTATCCATCGAATTTGCAAATTCTGGGATTGTAATAGATGATCCAAGCCGTCCATCTTGTTCATCTTGATGAAATCTCACTACACACCAAATTTCAAATTTTTTTGATTTTTACTATTTGTTTCAGATTTTGAAAATCGCCGATCTAATTAGTTGTGGACCCTCCAATAAGTCCAGCCAAAAATATGAAACAAATAGTAAAACAATTCAAAAAAATTTAAAATTTGGTGTGTAGCAAGATTTCATGGAGATGAACAAGATGGACGGTTAGGATCGTCTATTTTGGTCTCAGAATTTGCAAACTCCGTGTATAGCATGGAGAGATCCATGCTATCTATAGCACACTAGCAAATCTCTCTCTATATATATATATAGAGTTGGGTTATTGTCACCACTACCGACGGATCCTTCCATCACCATTTAGTTTTGCAAAATCGTAATTGAATTTGACGATCTGAATCGATGATTTTTCGTTCATCGAATTCATTATCGACAAAATTTCACATTTGTTTTATTTTTTTTTGCTATTTTTTCGTATTTTTGAAATCCAGGATTATTGGAGGGTCCATAACTAATTAGATCATGGATTTTCAAAAATACCGAATAAATAGTAAAAAAATGAAAAAAATGTGAAATTTTGTCGGTAGTGAGATTTCAGCGAGACGAAGGAGACTACGGTTCGATAGTCAAATTTGATCACCGATTTTAGAAAACAGTCATGATGACTAAGGCTCCGCAATGCATACCGGCAAGAGTCATATATATATATATATATATATATAGGAATAATACATAAGGCTCCATGGAGTCTAGGCTGCATGATTCATTACCACTAGATGTGCTTTGAGATTAGTGTTGTTTGGTTATTATACTTTCATATACTCACTAAAGAAAATATTTGAGACATCAAACTCCGAAAAAAGTTGAATTGAACTTCAGTTTGAACTACATTTAACTATACTTCACACTAGTTCAAACTATAGTTCAAACTAGTTTAAACTGAGTTTGAGTTTAATTTTTTTAGAGTTTCATACCTGAAATACTTTTGTTAGCGGATATGTGAAGATATACACGTCGAACATCACAAATCTCAATGCACATCATAGGTTTTTGAATCATGGAGCCTAGGCTCCATGGAGCCCCAAACTGGCTTCCTATATATATATATATATCTGTGTGTGTGTGCATAGGTAAGTATGATTAAACTTCAAGAAAACCCTTAAGCATTTGGAATTAAACTATCTCCAGCAATATTGTTTACCAAAAATTTATTTAGCAACTTGAAACTAAATCCCTTGGATAATTCCCTAATTTTAATTCTTAGCCTCAAAACAATATATAGTTAACCAAATTCAATTTGGATTTTCCAAAATTCAATTATCTCAATTTGAATTTGTACCAAAATTGGTTCCCCTTAGCAGGTCCAACCCATCTTTGGGCCTAGCCCACCCAAATGCCTAGCTAGGCCCCTCACCTAACCTCTCTTTTTTCCCAAATGAGCCACCAAGACACAACCCCTCGGCTTAGTTTCACCGAGCCATCGGCTCTCTCCTGCTCCTTTCTCCTACTCTCTCTCTCGGCTCCCTTTTGCGCTGGCTCATTGCACCTGTCGGACCTCGTCCAGACGCCGCCTCTGTACCACCCACGCCGGCGAAGCGCTTGCAGGCGCCTCCGTGGCGCTTGCCCTCGACCGCCGTCGTGTGGCACGCTTGTTCTACCGCGATAAAGTTATCCTTGTGCGGGCCTCAACCGCCCACGTTGTTGCCATTGCCGCTTGGTCGACACCGCGCCTAGCACACGCCATCATTTATGCCACGCCCATGGTTCGAAGAAACCATGGGCGATGCCCATCGACAGCCCGAGCCGCGCCGCCTATAAAGACCCGCCCAACTCCGCTCCTTTTCTCCCCATTTCGCCCCACCGCAGTGTTTCTAGCACTTCAATTTCTGTTGCCATTGAGAGTCGCATCATGCGAGCTTAGGACCACAAATACTCCACCGCCTTTGAGGAATCGAGCCAAAGCCCACCCGAGCCGCCGAATCGCTATTTTCCTCGCCACCACTCGCTTGGCCAAATCATCCCTATTTTGATTTCTCCGTCACGGTGAGTATTTCACCGATCACTCATGCCTAGAGCATCCTTATGATACCCCTCACCTTTCCCTTAACTTGTCGATGCAAGATTCTCACCGAGTTCGCCCATGCCGCATCCCTGCTTCGCCTTGCCCAACCGCACGCCGATAGCTATCTCCGAGCTTCCCTGCGTCTGCCGTTAATGCAAAGGAGCTCTCTGGTAGTCCCTAGCTACTCATGCACTCGTTATTTGGCTCTAGATCACGCCAGAGTTTTGGACCATGCTCGGTCCGAGCCTAGCTCCGCTTATCGCTTGTCGTGTCGCCACGCTCGCCACCCCGCCATGCCGCTGGTTCCCAAGGGTGAGCGAGAGATTGACGAACCCGTAGAGCCCAAGAACACCCCAAATAGTTCCCTGTGGTGCCGCTGCGCTATGCGCCTTCGCCGTAGAAGTCCTGCGTGACCCAGAGGTAGAGACGACTTGTGTACCATCGGATCCACACCAAGATTCGCGCTGAGAGATTTAAACCATAACACGTCGCTGGCAAGTGGGGCCGCTGCGGTTAATTTCATTCCTCTTGGGCAGATTCTCGCTTGCTGTCACTCACTGATGGGCCCCACAGACCATGCGTGGCGGTGTCCCTATAGAGTACTCGTCCACGCGCGGGAGGCTTCCCCACGCTGGGCACGCGCTAAGCCAAGTGGTATGATGGGCTAGCCTAGTACTGTTCACACCACATTTTCAGCTTTTATCAATTTAAGTAAATCCAAAAATTGAAAATGAATTTCCAAAAAATACTTAGACACCTCTAATAATTATGAAAATATTTTAGTAAATGCTAGATGACCTACTGGGTTTAACAAAAATATTAAGGTGAACAGTAGGTTATGCCTCTATTTCAATTGATAGTTCTATTATAAGGATTTTTCCTTTAGGATGTAAATACTGGAAAAGCTATAATGCTGTTAAAAATAATATGTGGCATAGGAAAAATCTAAGAAAATTTAGTAAAGTCTTAAATAACAGGATGGACTTAGTAAAATTATGGTTTGACCCAATGATCCCCTTAAAGCCTCTAATTAAATCCAAAACCCATTTTTAGTAATTTATAAATAGGTTTCCCATCTATTTTAGTTAATTATTGAATTCATAAAATCATGAGAAAATCCTAGTGGAACATAAATATGAGTTAAGAATTTAAGAAATTTATGGCTCAATTTTAGTACTTTTAATGCTCATTGGATAATTAATTGAGGAAGTTTAACCAATTTCCTTATATGTAAATAAAATAGAAACTGGGTCTGAATTATGTTAAATAGCAAATCACTTCTATTAAATCTCAAATTTTACAAAAGCAATTGCTAACCTATAATGAATTTATTAAAAATATAGGGACTTAATAAAACATAGTGGGATTACTTAATTGCTTAACTAGGGTAAACAAGACCTATAGGTTATTGGTATCTTAATACCATCATAAAATTTACAAAGAACACACCTACCCTACAAACAACAAGTTAATTACCTTGAGTTGATGAAGAAAATACTTCAGATGAAACTATCTTCCATGTACAACTATTTGCTAATCTCTAGGCAAACTATTATGAGTAGCATTATGCATCATCAATCATCGATATCATATTCATAAATGCTCACACCACCGCTATATTTTTGTAGAAATTTCAAACATAAGAATACTCATGGAACTTCCTTAATACCTAGAGTAAAAACATAACAACCGTCGACAAATGTTAGACTAAGCACGCCGATTTTATGCATCATGACTTTTTCAAGGTAAATGGGTGTTTTATTTATTTTTCTTCAATTGCCCGCTAATAGACGCCGAGGAGCACGAGGAGCATTTTGAAGAGCAGATTGAAGACCCCATCCTCATAGGACCAAGGCAACTTAATATTCAGCTAGACCATGTTGAATTCCAATTTTCTAAAGTATTTCATTTAAATTATTAAATTGCATGCTCTTTAAGTAATTATGCCTACTTGTTTAATAATTTAATAATTATCCGCCTCCCGTAGTGAAGTACAGAGGATTTGAATCTCCTCCAAAGCTCCGCGTCGAGCGTGTCCTGCTCATGGTGCAAAGGACTAAACGGAGGAGCTCCGGGTCCAGCTCCCCGTACTTGGCCTCTCCAAGACCGGGGAGCAGGTGTAGGGGAACGCCCAGTAGGTGGGCGAAGGGTCCTCCAACTAGGTCGAGGGCGTACTCCTCTTGGAGCTCCTGGATCGCCAACATAGCGGCATCGCTGATGGCGTAATCCAGCTGGTCTCGGGGCACCACCGTCCGGATACGGTGTGCCACAACGTCGGGCATCTAGTAAACCCTAACCTCTACCTCGTAGGCGAGGCGGGGTAAGGTCCGCATAAGCCTCCAAAGTACGTAGGGGCTCCCTCGAACCCTAGGTAATCGGTCAACTCCTGCAACACTCAGGCGTTTTCCCCTCGGGGCCCCGACAAAAACCCAAAGGTGGAACGCCGACAAAAACTCAAGGTATGAACCTCCATCTAGAAAATAGTTTTACAAATTAGAGAGTTAGCTCGTTTTAAGCAAAAACATCCAGAAGAAAAGAATACAACACAATCTTTACAATGAGGTGATTTTGGAGAGTAAAGAAATTTCCTTTAATAAGTTAAAATAATTAGACTAACGGCCAAGGTCTAGGGCTCCTACAGTTGTATGCTCGATACCAGCACTGTGGGGCCTGTCCTTTGCCCACCACTTGATCTGCACTAGTCCCTATATCAGTACACTAATGCACACCATTCACATAGCTGGATAATGTCATACAAGCGGAAGACTTATGTTACACAAAATACATGTATTAAGCCCGAGGGCTATTTAAGTGCTACATCGCGGCACATTGGCCTAAATAGTCAGAGTATTCAAAAGATCAGAGTGCAGAGAACTAAAAGATCCAAAGGTCTCGTGCCGACTATGCCTAAGCGCTCGACTGGAGAGACGACCTATGCCTTGTCCTGATCGTCAGCAAAGTCTTGATCTTCATCTTCATGGCAGTGTGTCGATCCCGCTCATACTTCCATCTAAAGGAGAATATGATTGCAGGTCAAGGTCATCCAAACACTAACGAGCTAACACCCAACCTAATGCATTTAAAGATAGAGGTTTCCAAGCAAAGGTTGAGGTTTATTTGTTTGCAGAAAGCCAATTTTAATAATCCAAATCCTATGACTAAGCAGTTTTAACTAAAGTTCTACTTTTCATGTGTCATATCATAGTTCAAGTTCCATACTGTAACCCAAATCACATCCTATGATAGTTTCCATACACTCTGCCAAACGAATCCAATCCCCTAGCAGTTTCTAAGCACTCTACCAAACGTCTCCTTACTTCCGCCATCATCTTCCGAGTATGGACTACCCGCTAGGATCTTACGCCAATGGGTTACCGGCCTTCCCTAGTCGAGCTGCCAAGCTCACGCTAGAGTCACTTCCTTGCCACATAAGACATAGATCATCCGTCCGATGACGACATATTCTGCTTTCGCCGACTAGGGTTAACCCCGACGCTGTCCAAAGAAGTCACGGGCCATAAGTCCGCACTACCGCGAGATGGCCACGATTGCAAGACGCGTGTTGCCCCACGCCTCGTTAGCACCACACTCGAAACCAATAGCCTTTTCACACCTTGTAGCCCAGCTACATCACACCCTTAACCACAAACCGGAACACATCCGTGTTCCCAACCACACACACTAGCATGCCAGGCCCAATATCCAGTAAACCAAGTTTATTATGTTCATCATGTCCGGTGAATGTCGGTTCACCATTCTCGAGGCAACTAAGCCTAAAATTAATAGTTGACCCGAGCAATGTCTAAGAAAAATTTTAACCAAGACTTAAGAGTCTATAAATCCTTTTATTTAACCTAACCAAAGCTATCAAAGGTGATTATCAAGGCAATCAATAACAATGTCAAATGACGGATGATATGATCAAGGCAACAATCATCATGGTAAAATTAACAACAAGAAGTTAACATGCCATGATACATCATGATTAAGCAAGTAGGCATAATTACTTAAAGAGAGCATGCAATTTGTTATTGTAAATAAAATACTTTAAGAAACTAGGATTCAATATGATCAAAATTTTTTTTTTAGAGACACACCTACGAGATAAAAAACCAACTCAAAAAGTAATAAAAAAAGTGAGATAAGTCAAATAAGACACGAGATAAGTAGGATAAGTCTTATATCTCGTGTCTTATTTGACTTATCTCACTTTTTTTATTACTTTTGAATCGGTTTTTTTTATTAAGTAGGCGTGTCTATAAGCTCCCTAAATCCCAAAATTGAAGGCCAACCGGCTCTCGAGGCTGCCTCAAAAAATTCTCGAAGTGACATGCTACAGTAAATAAGTAGATAAGATAAGCTCAAAAGAAGGGGCCCTTAGTAGGATCATGGAACTTCCTCGAAATCTAGATTAAGACTTAACGTTAGACGCTGATCGCTAGTCTTAGCGCAAGAGCTTTTCATGCATCATGCTTCTTATTGCATATTGGTATTTTATTTATTGTTCTTCTAATTGCCTGCTAATAGATGCCGAGGAGCCCGTGGGACATTTCAAGAGCCGCAAGAAGGCCCCCACTATCCGCAAGACCGAGGCGAAGTTAACAACCTTCCTTTTAGGTGTTTACTTTACTAAGGAAAGCCCAAACTTTTCCTAGTGCGAAGTTAACACTTCTCCTATATGGTGTTTACTTTTATTAGAGAGAGTCTATATTTTCCTAGTACGGTTAACACTCAAAAGGATCATATTGAATCCTAGTTTCTAAAGTATTTTATTTACAATAACAAATTGCATGCTCCCTTGTTCTCGATTATCACCGCCACATAATCATCGCCGGTTCAAAACCGCACCGATGTGGAGTATCGCGTTTACTCACTTGGCCTAATATGAACCGCTTTCATCGCCGTTTTTACATCCTTCCCGCCACGCATTTGAGAACCGCAAGGATAGTTATTGAACCGTTTCAGAACATTTTCCGCCAAATTATTGAACCGGCAAGACATTATTATCACCGCCGGTTTTTATTTTAAAACCAAAGAAGTGATGTATTGTCTATAAATAAGAGCTAAGGTGGAAGGCAAATTTGTGGGCGATCGGTGTGAGTTACTGTAGAGGCACATTGCGGTCGTGAGGCATATTTAAGCTCCAAATTTTGAAGGCTAAGCGCCGAGATTCCAAATCAAAGCAATTGTGTTTTTTTTTTTACGCGAGGCTCTAAATCCAAGCAATTGTGCTAGTTTTCATCAAGTGGAGGGTCCAAACCTAAATACATTTATTTGATTTAGTATATTTCTAATAATTTAGTTGGTTTTTATAATTTTAAGTAATTTAGTTGAAGTATATTTTCATTACCGTAGGGTGTCAATATTTATCATAATCCGAGATAACCGAAAGTTAAATAGAGAAACTGCTTGCTATGAATTTTAGTTCAGATTAAAAACTCCTTAATTACTAAATAAAAAGTAAAAAATTTGAATAAGAAAAGTTGTATATCCTATTAAGTACAAAATTTGAATGAAAAAATAATGTGCCTCTTTTGGTTACTACGTTGATTTAGTCACGATGTGGGACCGCTTTAATTACCTGTATAAGTATGCAATAAGAAAGTATATTTTGTTATACATCTTCGCATGGTCGCTTTAGCTATGGACTCTACTTGTCGCCAGATTCAAAGAAGTTGAACTCAAGGGAGAAAAGTAATTTGGTTTATTTATGTAATTTCAAATAATTTAGTTGATGGAGTGAAAAGTGGATTTAGTTTATTAATTTATGTAATTTCAAATATTTTGATTACGTATATATGTTTTTACATATGATAAATATATATTCATAGGTAGCATAACATTAAACTTTTGTTCTTTATTGTAGATGGACAAGAGATGCATGTATGATGCAGACCGTTGTAGCCCGGAGTTCTTGAATGGCGGACTCGCTTCGAGGGTCATATATGCATAAGTCGATACTCGCTTGGAGTATATATGTTGTCCATGTGTGGATTGCAAAAACGAGAAGCAGTTCTGTAGTGTAGAGCAAATTCGTCCACACTTGCTTCGAAGGGGTTTCAAAAATCTATATACATGTTGGAGTAAGCATGGTGAAGAAGTTGACACTGAACATCAGGACTCACAACACACTGCCGAAGACGCCGGTGGAAGCGAGATGTAGACTGACGATGTTAACGATGTGGTTGTCGACGATCCAATTGATGACCTAGATCAGATGCTGCATGATGGGGAAGGACAATTCACCACTGAAAGACCGTTTTAGAAGTTCCAACATATGGTACAGTACTCGAAGACACCATTGTATCCGGGATGCAAGAAGGATCACACGAAGTTGCACATTGTGTTGACACTGTTGCAGTTGAAAGCAAGCAACAGTTGGTCAGTAAGTGTCTATTCACACTTTTTCTCATAATAAAATGGAAATTTTTTAGTGCCTGCCCCACTGATTATTGTGCCTTGTCATCTTTATACTTCCATATATAGTGCCACCAAAGAACTGGAGGCCATGCTCATGTTTCTACGCTATGCGACATATGCAAATCATTCTAGGTTACGACCAAATGAAGATCTGAACATTGGAGATACAAACACCGATTTCAATTCTCTTGCGCATATTAGAGATAGTTTGGCTACATTTATTAATACCCAAGTTATTGACCTAAATGGTCGGGTAAACAATGGACGCTTATAGTTAACTATAATGCATATATTGTATGAAGTGCATGTATGTTCTGTAATAACTTTATTATATTAATATATGATATGTTCCTTTGACTTTGATGTTATTCTTATTTAAATGAAATCTAGTCAGATATGGATGAAATCGATGTTTATTGATGAATCTATTTATGGATGAATATGATGAAATCTGGATGTATATGGATGAAATCTATTTATTTGAATTTTAGATGTATATGGATGTATATGTATATGGATGAATCTGCTTATTTGAATTCTCGATGTATATGTATATATATATGTAGATGAATTCTCGATGAAATCTGATGTTTATTGATGTATATGTATATGGATGAATTCTAGATGTGTATGGATGAAATTATTTTTTTTGTCCCTAGAAAAGATATTACTGGCGGTTAATACAAAAACCGCCATTGATATGTACCGTCACTAGCGGTTCCAGAGAAAAACTGCCGGTGAAGGTCCACATATCACCGACGGGTTCCTGCACGGGCGGTTCTGTTACAAACTTCCAGTGATAATGCATATCACTAGCGGTTCCACACCCGCCAATGAAAATCTCTGATTATCACTGTCACATAATCACTGTCGGTTCGAAAACCGCTAGTGATGTGAGTTCCGAACCGCCAGTGATGATGCTCCCTTGTTAATTTCGTAATAGGTGAACTTCGGTCTACGACGCAATAACTGTTGAACGGAGAGAGCACAAGGGGACGGACAATCTACATGGGAGTGGAGCCCGTGTGAAAACCGTATACCGAAGCAACACTAGGAATGCACCAACAGAAAACGTGCAGTTGCCGCGTGGCATTCTCCAGACGTCGAAATCCCATATATAGGTGCATGGAGCCCGTGTGAACACCGTATACGGAGTATCTACATCGGAGCGGAGCCCGTGTGAACACCGTATACCTAGCAATGCACCAATAGAAACGGTGCAGTTGCCGCGTGGCATCCTCGAGACGTCGAAACCCCATATAAATAGGCGCGGGCGTTCCTGGTATTTGAGACACAGAAATCTATCAGCACTGGAAACGAACACATAAGTAAGCAGCAGTTCGTGTTGAGCTACAAAATCATCATGGTATGCAGCCGTAATTCTCGCTCTCCATCTCTCACCCACGTTATTATATTATACCATTTATAATTTAATAGTACTCCTAGATCTCCCATCATGCATTTCGATGGGACGATTAATACCTCCCATCCATGAGCATCTCCAAATTATAAGCGTGGCTAAAAATTAATCATGCTCCACGTAATCAGATAGGTATTCCTTGAAAAAACCAGGATTTTTTCAGTTTAAATTAAGATTAAAATCTGCAGCTTGAAATATAGCTACTTTTACTTACTCTCTAATTAATATTTTTTTTCTAAGATCTTTGGAGAGAGAGCTGCCTGGCTCTTGTATTTTTTTTTAACAAGCCTGAAAATATAGAGATAGGGACTCATATTACTACTTTTTTCGAGATGCTCTACTCACGAGGCGGATCGATCAAGGAAGTCACTATTTCTTCGATTTTTCGACAAAAATGAGGGCGTGCTCATTTTCACTATTCAAAAAGATAGTTGTACAAATTTGGGTGGAGCGACAAGTCTAGCAGTCAACCAAAAAATTGGAATTCGGATATTAGCGTTAGTATGATATCTATACAAGGTTGTTATTGCCTATTTATGGTTTGTCCGGCCCTTCAAGAGTTTTTTTTTTTGCTGGTTATAATATATGAATATGATATGATATGAATCTCAATATATTGATGGGCCGGCGGATGGGATGATTGATGGATGCAGAAGTCCGAGGAATACGGTGGAAAGGCCGGCGAAGCAAAGGACATCGTCTTCCAGGACCTCGAGCGCCTGACCGTCAGTTGCACCGATGGTGAGGATGGTATTATCTACGCGATATCCTTTACCTCCGTCGCCAACGATGGGTCGTGGCATCATTTTGGCCCGTGGGTGGTACCAGAGGATACAATCACACGGTCTGTATGATCGATATGATTTACTAGTACTAGCATATGTATGCCTCTTATTGCATGCATGTATATAAGTTGAGTGTGATTGATCGTTTCACGTTTAATCCCTTATATTTGCGCAGGTTGAACTTACTGACAAGGACGACCATGTGACTGAAATTCGAGGCACTACCACTGAAGTACGCGGGTGGGCAGAGTTATACAGTCTCTCGAGTTCTTTGCCACCGTGTCCGGCAGGCATGGGCCGTTCGGAGGTAGAGACGGAGACTCTTTCACCATCAAGGTGGCCAACAACCATGTCGTTGCTTTCTATGGGCACACGGATGGCCAGTATCTTACTGGTCTGGGTGCCTACCTGGTGGAGGACAATTGAGCCAGCCAGCCAGTGTACGTCCGTACCTACATACGTACGTGTGAACGAGATCGAGTACGTACCACATATATACGTACACACACGTGCTTATACAGCTAATAGTACAATAAAGTACGTACGTACGGCCCTTCCTCCTTTCGCTCGTAAGTACATAGCGAGCGAGTGAATGGAATTATGTATGTTGTGTATTGCAAAGTGTTGTCCCATGTATATGCATGGTTACTATGTGTTATTGTACGTGTCGGTCGGAGCCCCGGCCTTTTCTATATATTGAATAAAACAGTCCTCGCAATCGGTCACTTGTTTTTGCACTACTACGAATCCGCATCACAACCGTCCATCGAAGCGGTTTGGTGCGAACCCGTTGTAATCTTCGATTAGAACCGGTTCGTAAGCAACGGGCGAGAGGGCTTACAAGCGCGTTTGAAACACGAACCGTAGTTATTGTATGCGGTCGGCCGGAGCCCCGCCTTTATATATATTTAATAAAACAGTCCTCGCAATCGGTCACTTGTTTTGATCGATAAATATATTCAACCTGTCAATAATCAGTTAGCTAGGTAACTAAGTGGGTTTCAAATAGACCCATTAACACGATCAGGTAGATGGTATCCTGAGGTAGATGAGCGGCAGATAGGCTGGGAGTGACTACACCGAGTGTAGAAAATTGGCTTCAGATTCCTATATATGTATGTATATATATAGAGAGAGTTGGGCTTCCATCAGCTGCTTAACTGATGGTGGAGTTGTGCTTATGAGATCAACCATCCGATCTGATTTCGCCAGCCATCGGATCTGCCTCCGCAACCCGCCTCCACTTAGCGGTTCGACTGGCCCTACACCGACTCCGCTTGCTCTCGGTCTTTCTCCCATCCAAGAGCTCCTCTCCTCTCTCCTCCCCAAACCAGGAAACCTTAGCTACCCCTTCCTCCCATCCAGACAGCTGGGACTCGAGCCACCTCTCCATCCCTTGCTATCCTCCACCCCATCCCTCGAACCCTTGGTGCCAACCTCTCATTCGCCAAGCCCACCACAGAGATCGCTGCAGTTGAACGTGCCACCTCTAGCACTGGATTGCTAGCACAGCCACACTCTCCGTGTCCTGCAGAATTCATCGCCAAGTAGCCCCATAGCCAGGAGGGCCCTGCCATCCTCCATGGCCGCCGCCATCCTCAAGATTGCCAGAGGGTGTCTCCCAATCCCATCCTCTCGGATTGTGATGATTTCACATGATTTTCATTTGGATTGTGTGTAATTTTGAATGAAATGTAGTGCATTAGATTGTTGACAAGTGAAATGTATGAGATTGTATTTTTTTTCATAATTTTCATGTGTCCTATACACTACAATGTAAATACCCTTTGTAACCGCCTCATCTATGCCGGTTCAAAGAAAATCGGCGGTGATGAGTTATCACTGCCACATTGCAAACCAGGGGTAGGGATGTTCGAGCATTAGTGATGGCTAGGACACAAACCGGCAAAGTGATAGTTTCACCGCCGGTTCCTATTAAAACCGCACCGATGTGGAGTAGAAGTGCCGCTCACATGGCCTTATATCAACCGGGTGAAAAGCCCATTTTCATCGCCGATTTTTACACCCTTCCCGCCACAGATGAGAACCGGAAGGATAGTTATTATCACTACCGGTTCTCAGAATATTTTTCGCCAAATTATTGAACCGGCAAGGATATTAACTATCACTTCCGTTTTTATTTTAAACCGCAAGTGATGTATTGTCTATACATAAGAGCTAAGGTGAAAGGCAAATTTGTGTGCAGATCGGTGTGAGCTACGGTGGAGGCGCATTATGGCCGTGAGACATAGTTGAGCTCCAAATTTTGAAGGCTAAGCATGGAGATTCCAAATTGAAGCAATTGTGTTAGTTTTTTGTTATGCTGAGGCTCTAAATCCAAGCAATTGTGCTAGTTTTCATTATGTGGAGGCTCCAAACCTAAGTAAATTTATTTGATTTAGTATATTTCTAATAATTTAGTTGGTTTTATAATTTTAAGTAATTTAGTTGAAGTATATTTTCATTGCCTGTAGGGTGTCAATATTTATCATAATCCGAGATGACAGAGTTAAATAGAGAAACTGCTTGTCGTGAATTTTAGTTCATATTAAAACCTCCTTAATTACCAAATAAAAAGGGAAAAAATTGAATAAAAATCTATGGTATATTATTTGTATTCTGTTGAGTAAGAAAAGTTGTATATCCTGTTGAGTACTAAATTTGAATCAAAAAATAATGTGCCTCTTTTGGTTACTACGTTGATATAGTCAGCCGATGTGTGGGACCGGCTTTAATTACTGTATAAGTATGCAATGAGAAAGCATATTTTATTAAGTACATCTTCAGATGGCTGCTTTAGCTGTGGACTCTACGGTCGCCAGATTCAAATGTGAACCCACGGTGAAAAGTAATTTGGTTTATTTTTGTAATTTCAAATAATTTAGTTGATGGAGTGAAAAGTGGATTTAGTTTATTAATTTATGTCATTTCAAATATTTTGATTATGTATATATATGTTTTACATATGATAAATATATATTCATAGGTAGTATAACATTAAACTTTTGTTCTTTATTGTAGATGGACAGAGATGGATATATGATGCACTGTCAGAGTCTGGAGTTCTTGAACGGCGTGGACTCGCTTCGAGGACCGCATATGCATGTCGATACCCGCTTGGAGTATATATGTTGTCCATGTGTGGATTGCAAGAACGACAAGTCAAATTCGGCCCACACTTGCTTCAAGGGGTTTCAAAGATCGAGATGCATGTTGGAGCAAGCATGGTGAAGTAGTTGACATCGAACATCGACTCACAACACACCGCCAAGACGCCGTGGAAGCGAGATGCAGATTGACGACGTTAACTATGTGGTTGTCGATTTATCCAATTGATGACCTAGATCGATGTCGCGTGATTGGGAACGGCAATTCACCATCGAAAGACAGCCAAGTTCCAACGTATGGTACAGACTCGAAAACACCATTGTATCCGGATGCAAGAAGGATCACACAAAGTCTGACTCATGTTGACATCAAGCAGCTTGAAAGCAAGCAACAGTTGGTTAGATAAGAGTTTCGATGAGTTGCTACTTTTCTTGGGTACGTGCTTCCGGAGGGGAACGTTATGCCCGATACCACCTACCATGCTAAGCAAGTTGTTTGCCCATTGGGATTAGAGGTACAGAAAATTCATGCATGTCCAAATGACTGCATCTTATATCGCAAAGAGCATAAGGAGTTAGATGTGTGCCCAGTGTGGAGATTCCTGGTACAAGCGGCGAATGATGCGCTTGGTGCGGCGTAACAAGAAGGACCACCGCTAAAATAATCTGGTATTTTCCTACAATCCCAAGGCTGAAGCGATGGTTTGCGAACAAAAAGCACGCCCAATTGATGTGATGGCACGCCGATGAGCGTAAAAATGACGGAATGCTCAAACACCCAGCTAATGGTGCGCAATGGAGAAACATCGACAGAAAATACAAGAAGACATTTGCATGTGACCCGAGGAATATAAGGTTCAGGCTGAGTACGGATGGGATGAATCCATTCGGGAATGTCAGCAGTCGTCATAGCATTTGGCCCGTCACACTATATATGTACAACCTACCACCTTGGTTGTGCATGAAACGGAAGTATATTATAATGCCCTTATTGATCCAAGGGCCGAAGCAACCGGGAAACGATATAGATGTGTATCTGAAACCGCTGGTTGATCCTTTCGCCTCTATTGATATATTGACTTAACCCAAGGTCGAGATGTGTCATCCTTGTGTCATAAGCCCTTTTACTCGATTTTCTCAAATGGACTAAACCTTATCGATCGATCAACTCCTTGATCGCCGCATGGCCATGCACATTCTTTAGTCTATTTCATCGAAGCGCCCAAGATATCGCTTTTCTCTTAACGAGGAGGACAACTCCCATCTTGATCAATCACTTCTCTCGCATAATTCAAAACACACCCGAGTAAAGCCCTTATCGCTATCCAGCCATTTAAATAACTTTAGACAATATCAAAGCATGCCATCCTCATGTAGGAAACTGTGTTGATCTCGTGTCCGAGGATCAAACATTATCATTGTATGAAATCACCTATGACACATTATATCCTCAAAGGTATTTCATAAAGCAGTGTCATCCGATACCATGTACCCTACATGTGTATCCATATGATTGTATTGATATCACATATCCATAGTCCGCAAAACATGACTATCACAACAACCCATGTGCTTGATTATATTATGTCTATTATTGGTGTTCCACCCAATAAACAAAATCAAGGGACAACTTTTATAATGATGTCATTATGTATTACGTAGTTTTACAACTGTCGACTTGATGATCTGTAATATGAGATCATTAATGGAACCATACAAGATAACATATTACAATCATCTCCATGATTGGCCTCTAGGCATATTTCTTACAATCTCCCACTTGCACTAGAGCCAATCATGCATGTATCTAATACCCATTGCTCTAGTATGCTCGTGCTTTGCTTATGGAGAGGCTTTGTCAACGGATCCGCCACATTAGCTTCCGCTGCCACTTTGCATATCTTGACATCACCTCTATTTAGAATTTCTAATAAGGTGATATCGCCAAAGATGTGTTTGGATTTTGGTGTGCCCTTGGTTCTTTAGCTCACAAGAATGGCTCCATTGTTATCACAATAGAGATCCACTAGACTCTCAAAGATTAGGAACCACACCTAGTTCAATGATGAACTTTCTTATCCAAATAGCCTCCTTTGTCGCTCAAGCAAAGAATATACTCGCCTCTTGTAGAGTCTCGCAGAACGGCTAATCGCTGAACTCTTCCAAAGAAATCGCTTCCTCCTGAGGCGTAACACTAATCCAGATTACGATCTTGAGTCATCCTTATCGGTTTGAAGCTTGCATCGGTGTAACCAGCATAACGAGCTCTTCCTCACCACCATAGACAAGGAACATATCCTTAGTTCTTCTTAAGTACTTAAGGATATTTTTGACTATCGCCCGCTGACTCTCAGGTCTCGCTTGATATCGACTTGTTATGCTTAAGGCATAAGAAACATCCGGGCAGTACATATCATGGCGTATATGATGGATCCAATAGCGTAGCATATGGAACCACACTAATGTGATCTCGCTTCATCCCGTGTCATAGGACACCGAGTCTTGCGAGATTTGTACCAGTGACAAGGGCAAGAATCCTTTCTTGGAATCCTCGCATGCTAAACCTTTTAGCACCTTGTCAATATATGTACTTTAGCATAATCCAATTAGCCTTCTTGATCTATCTCTATAGATCTTAATGCCTAAAATATAGGTCGTCATTTAAGTCTTTCATTGAAAATCTTATTTCAATGATGCCTCAATTGATTCAAGCATAGGAATATCATTTCCGATTAACAATATGTCGCCCACATATAGAACCGTAAATGCCAATATGTTTCCACTTGCCTTCTTACAAAGGCAGGGTTCTTCTTCATTTTTGATGAATCCAAACTTTTGATAACTTCATCAAAACAAAGATTCCAACTCCGTGATGCTTGCTTCAATCCATAAATGGATTTTTGAAGTTTGCATACTTTCCTAGCATTTGTAGGATCGACAAAACCCTCAAAATGATCATATACATCGTCCTCACGAAGCTTTCCATTGAGAAAGCGGTTTTGACATCCATTTGCCATATTTCATAATCGAAATATGCTGCAATTTCTAGGATGATCCGAATTGATTTAAACATCGCGACAGAAAAGGTTTCATCAAAATCAATACCATGAATTTGCTCGAACCCTTTAGCCACCACCGGCTTTATGGATGTGAACTCTTCCATCCACGTCAATTTTCCTTTTGAATACCCATTTATTCTCGATGGCTTTTCACACCATCCTGGAGTCAACCAAGTTCCAAACTTGATTATCTTTCATGGAATTCATCTCGATCTCATAGCTTCGAGCCATTTTTCGAGTCCGCTTTCCATCGCTTCTTGAAAAGTGGTAGGGTCATCATCATCTAATAATGACGTGTCACCTTGTTTATTCACAATAAACATGAACCTCTCGTGTTTGTGACGCATCTCTTCTCGATTCTCGCGGGGCTCGGTGTTTCAATAACAGTTTCGCGAATCGCTTCAGATTTTCTGAGGTTCCTCCCGTTAGAAGAAGATCGAGGTACATCTTGAATTTCTTCAAGATGCACCGAGCTCCCACTAACTCTTTTGGAAAGAAACTCTTTTCTAAGAAAACACCATTACGAGCAACAAATACTTTGTTCTCATGCCGATTATAAAAGTAATACCCTTTGGTTTCCCTAGGTAGCCCAAGAAGATGCACTTCTCAGATTTTGGAGTGAGCTTATCGGACGCCGACGCTTTACATAAGCTTCACAACCCCAAATCTTTAGAAAAGATAAACTAGGTTTCTTCCTAGTCCATATCTCATATGGTGTCTTTTTCTTGCTTTTGATGGTGCCCTGCTCAAAATGAACGTCATTGCTTTCTAGAGCGATCCCCGTAAATACAATGGAAGATCTGTTTGGCTCATCATAGACCGAACCATGTCCAACAAGGTTCTGCTTTACTCTCGATACCCTGCTCCATTGAGGCGCATCGCGGTGGAGTCAATCTGGGAATGATTCCACATTTTTAAGATGATCACCAAACTCTTGGCTCAAATATTCACCTCCACGATCGATCGTAGAAATTTAATTGTCTTGCCAATATGATTCTCAGACTTCGCTCTGAAATTCTTTGAACTTTTCAAATGATTCGCACTTATGTCTCATCAAGAAATGTTATGAAGTATCAAAACCATTTCGCCACCGTGACTTTATTGGTCCACATACATCCGTATGTATTAGTTCCAATAAATCTTTTGCCCTTTCACCAACACCAAATAAAGGTGCTTTGGTCATTTTCCCAACAAACAAGATTCGTGACGTGTCATAAGATTCAAAAATCAAATGAGCTTAGAAGTCCATCTTTATGGAGCTTCATTATGCGCTTCTCATTTATGTGACCCAAG